>JAPDVU010000008.1:109241666-109841666 GCA_026230045.1 Corynorhinus townsendii
ACTCCATCATTAATGGGGCTGAAATAAGGAGCTGACTCAGTGACTATCTGACATCATATGTCCTCTATACACTTAAGAAAAACTATATAATTTATAGTCAAAAGTACTTTGGGACTTAATCTTCATTCGTGTACAAACCTGAGGCTGAGGCTTGTTTTTCAACTAGTGAACACCAAAAGAGGGTCAATATTACCCATTAGGTGAATAATATGTAAGTAGGCAAGAATCAGTTTGCTTTAGACCGGTGGTTCTCAACCTTTCTAATGCTGCAACACTTTAATATAGTTCCTCATGTTGTGGTGACCTCCAACCATAAAATTATTTTCATTGCTACTTCATAACTGTAATTTTGCTACTGTTATGAATCGTAATGTAAACATCTGTGTTTTCCGATTGTCTTAGGTGACCCTGCTAGCGGTTCTCAACCTGTGGGTCACAAATATACACTGAGTGGCCAGATTATTATGCATTCAGAGATCATAATAATCTGGCCACTCAGTGTATATAATTATTTTCGGCACCTTCCTCCTCTCTCAAAAGGTTCCCAGTTTAGATAATAAATTATGTCCTAAGTATCACCCACTCTATGAATAAAAAAAATAAGGCAGTGAAATGTGTGAATAATTCCTGAAAAATGTTTATCATTCCACTAAGTTTCACTTAACAAAAACAATTTGTAAAGAAATTCTTATATATTAATTTTTTTAAAAATATTTTTTATTGATTTTAGAGAGGGTAATTTTTCTTTTAATCTTTTTTTGTTAATCCTTGCCAGAGGATATTTTTCCATTGATATTTTAGGGAGAGTGGAAGAGAGAGGGAAAGACAGAGAGAAACATTGATTGGTTGCCTCCTGCATGAGTCCTGACCATGGCCCGGGCCGGGAGGAGCCTGCAACCAAGGTACATGCCCTTGACTGGAATCAAACCCAGGACCCTCTGGTCCACAGGCCGAAGCTCTATCCACTGAGCCAAACCGGCTAGGGCAGAGAGGGTAATTTTTATTGAGGGGGAGAGAGAAAATCATCAATGATGAGAGAGTCATTGATTGGCTGCCTCCTGCACATCCCACAATGGGATTGAACCTGCAACCCAGGCATGTGCCCTGACTGGTTCATAGATCGATGTTCAACCACTGAGCCATGCCGGCTGGGCCTTAGGTATTAATTTTAATTAACTTCAAAACAATCTGAATACAAAATTTTAGTGGAACAAATTTCTTTCCTGGAACCCACAGACATGGCAACTGCATTGCAGTTAAACCAGAAAATGTGCTGCACACTACATGTCCTATAGAGGAGCCTTTAAGTCGCCTCTGATTACTGTGTTCATTCCTTTGCCTAAAATCAGTACCTGCCTTTTGTACCTACTTTGACTTCACGTCATTAGGAGAAAATCTACACAGCCTCTGTCAACAAAAACCCACCCAAGTTATCTCAGATCCACAAGGCCAGGATTAACTTGAGCACTTGCAAGATGAAAGCATTCTAGGCTAGAAAGGCCACATCAAAGGAAAGGAGGGAAAGCAGTGTTCCTTCTACACTATGTATATGACTGTCTGGGTGCTATGAAGGCCCTTTAGTATGATGTTAAACCCTAAAAAGGAATCTACAATTTGTGGAATATAATTAACAACATAAACCAATGAAAAAAAAAAAGATCCCAGGGACAGAGAAGCATCTAACAGACCCTCAAACCTCAGAGGGAAGGCAGGGGAAGGTGGGCAGGAGCGGGTAAGAGATCAACCAAGGGGGCAGGAGGATAAGAGATCAACCAAAGGACTTGTATGCATGTATATAAGCATAACCAATGGACAAAAACAGTAGCGGGGCGGTGAGGGGGGCATGTGATGGGGGCCGGGAGCGGCCAGGGAGAGGTCAATGGGGAAAAAGGAGAAATATGTAATACTTTCAACAATAAAGAATTTAGAAAAAAAAATCTATACTCATCACAGTAGTATTTTTTAGGAATTCTAGTAAGTGGAGATCTAAATAATTAAGAGAATCCAATTCAGGCTCTGAGTAGCCGCTCAAGGTTCAGTTATTACCTGGCTCAGAGAGAACTCACAAAGCCAACCACTGAAGATATGATTCCTTTCCCACTGAAACTGTCAATTCCATCTAGGCATATACAAGTAGCATTACCTGTTTTCACCAAACATTTTAATGCCCTGTGAACATGGATATCAATGGATAGACTCCCTAATACATCTATAACTTTAAAATATATATTTGATTGATTTTTTACAGAGAGGAAGGGAAAGGGACAGAGAGTTAGAAACATCGATGAGAGAGAAACATCGATCAGCTGCCTTCTGCACACCTCCCACTGGGGATGTGCCCGCAACCAAAGTACATGCCCTTGACCAAAATCGAACCTGGGACCCTTCAGTCCACAGGTCGACACTCTATCCACTGAGCCAAACTGGTCAGGGCACATATATAACTTTTGTCCATGTTCTAATAAACAAACTCATCCATGTTTAACATATTCCAAATTCCTTTAGCAGAAAAGTTATGTTTCTAAACTTTTTTTTCCCTGAAAGCTTTTTATTTATTTTTATTATTATTTTTTAAAAATAAATCTTTATTGCTCAGCCCTAACTGGTTTGGCTGAGTGGAGAGAGCATCGGCCTGCGGACTGAGAGGTCCCAGGTTCGATTCCGGTCAAGGGCATGTATCTGGGTTGCGGGCACATCCCCAGTAGGGGATGTGCAGGAGGCAGCTGATCGATGTTTCTCTCTCATCGATGTTTCTCTCTATCTCTCTCCCTTCCTCTCTGTAAAAAAATCAATAAAATATATTAAAAAAACAAACAAACAAAAAACCGGTCAGGCATCAGTGTACAATTTTTGTCCTGTTTCTTCCCACACCCCCCATACCCCTTTCCCTTGAGAATTGTCAGTCCACTTCCTTTCTATGCCCCTGATTCTATTATATTCACCAGTTTATTCTGTTCCTCAGATTTCTAATTCACTTGATTTTTAGATTCACTTGTTGATAGATATGTATTTGTTGTTCATAATTTTTATCTTTACTTTTTTCTTCTTCCTCTTCTTACAGAATACCTTTCAGCATTTCATATAATACTGGTTTGGCAGTGATGAACTCCTTTAGCTTTTTCTTATCTGTGAAGCTCTTTATCTGACCTTCAACTCTGAATGATAGCTTTGCTGGGTAGAGTAATCTTGGTTGTAGGTTCTTGCTATTCATCACTTTGAATATTTCTTGCCACTCCCGTCTGGCCTGCATAGTTTCTGTTGAGAAATCAGCTGACAATGGTATGGGTGCTCCCTTGTAGGTAACTGTTTTTCTCTTGCTGCTTTTACTCTTTGTCTTTTGCCCTTGGCATTTTAACTATGATGTGTCTTGGTGTGGTCCTCTTTGGATTCCTTTTGTTTGGGGTTCTGCACGCTTTCTGGACTTGTAAGTCTATTTCTTTCACCAGGTGGGGGAAGTTTTCGGTCATTATTTCTTCACATAGGTTTTCAGTATCTTGCTCTCTCTCTTCTTCTGGCACCCCCATAATTCAGATGTTGGTACACTTGAAGTTGTCCCAGAGGCTCCTTACACTATCTTCAAATTTTTGGATTCTTTTTTCTTTTTGCTTTTCCGGTTGGATGTTTTTTTACTTCTTTGTATTTCAAATCTTTGACTTGATTCTTGCGATCCTCTAGTCTGCTGTTGGATCTCTGTATATTACTTTTTATTTCAGTCAGTATATGCTTAATTTCTAGTTGGTCCTTTTTCATATCCTCAAGGGTCTTGCTAAATTTATTGGTCTTTCCTAGAAAATTCTTGAAAAACCTTATAACCGTGGTTTTGAACTCTATATCCAGTCGTTTGCTTTCCTCCATTTCTTTCATTTGTGACCTGTTTGTCTCTGCATTTTGGCTGCTTCCCTGAGTTGATAAGAGTGGCTTTGTGTGCTAGGTGTCCTATAGGGCCCAGTGGCTCAGTCTCCTGTTACCTGAGGTGGACACTCTTGGTACACCCCTTTTTGGGCTGTGTGCACGGTCTTGTTGTAGTTAAGCCTTAATTGTTGTTGGTGTCACTGGGAGGAATTGACCTCCAGGCCAATTGGCTGTGAGGGTCAGCTGTGTCTACACTGGCAGAACTTCTGTGCTGGAGACACCCTTATGAGACAAGACTTGCAAAAGCCTCTGTGCTCAGCTTGGATGGGGCAGAGTCTCAGGGCGAAGCGGACTGCAATGGCTTCCCGTCAGCCCTGCCCTAAGAGGCCCCTGGGTCTCAGTGTCCCGCGGTAACTGCTGCAAGCACCTCTGAGATAAAGCTGCCCTCGAGTTTTGCCCACTGACAGACAGTGCAGTTTCTACCTGAATGAGTCTGGGTCCCCAGAGTCTCGCCCAGAACTGGAGTTCAGAGCCATCAGTAGCTTTTGTCTCCCTCCCGATTGAGAAAGCCAGCCACATACTCAGTTGCCAGCCCTCTCTGCACATGCACCTTGATACCTCTGCCTTCCACAGTTCCTCTGAGTCTCAGTGTGCTTTTCTTTTTCCTTATAGTTGTAGAATTCCCACTCAACCAGCCTTCCCGTGGTTCTGGATGATGTACATTTTGTCTTTTAGTTGTAGTTTTGAAATTGTTGTGCGATGCAGCAGGTTAGGTGTTTACCTATGCCACCATCTTGGTTTTCTTCTGTTTTGTGTGTTTGTTTTTTTTATTTTTATTACAGAGAGGAAGGGAAAGGGAGAGATAGAAACATCAATGATAAGAATCATTGATTGGCTGCCTCCTGCACGCCTCCTACTGGGGATCAAACCCACAACCTGGGCATGTGCCCTTGACCAGAATTGAATCTGGGACACTTCAATCTGCATGCTGACGCTCTATCCAATGAGCCAAACCAGCTAGGGCTGGTTTTTACATAAATATTGCTTTTCTTACCAGAAATGTGACCACCTTTGTATTAAGGCACAACACAATTACACTATCACTGTGGCAGAAATCCCTGCTATTCCTTCCTTTGATCTCGGCTAAGACTGTGCCCCACAGGAGTGAAACACTTGAGATTTGTCCCTCAACTGAAGCACAGGGAAAGTGCCCAAGAGCTGGCTTTTGGGATTATCATGGTCTGTGATCCTGTGTCCACGTTTATAAGTCTCTACTGGTGGTAAAAGAAACATTAAAATTTGTCAAAAACATAAAAGCCCGACTTCAAGTGTCATTCCTCTTGAGTCCACCTTTGGCAAAAGTCCACAAAGCTTTGCCTTTAGCAAATATACAATTACGTATCCTGGCCCCCCTTCAGAATTAGAGACTGCCCAAGGGCACACAACTGATGGAATGTTCTCTGCAAGTCTTGCCCTGTGTAGGAGGTGAGGCTCAGTTATATTGTAACACATGGTTACTATGAGTTCTCAGGGTACAGAGAAGGCAGATACAAGAAGGTGTCAATCAGCTAATCTGTCCCACCTATTCCAGCCTGTCCTGCTCAGGGTCTTCACACCTTTCGTTTCCCACCTATACTGAGACAGTTTCCCAAAGAATTACTACTAACAAATACATTACTTAGGTTTCACTCTACTAAAATACATGAATGATGAAGTGTTAAAAAAAACAAACACCCATGATTTTGAAATTTCTTGAAACACAATTTGTCAAATAGTTAATGTACAGAGGTTAATTATATAGAAATATTCTACAAACCTATAAAATTTGGTGTCATCCAAAATTAGATGTTATTAGATCATTACCAAAATTACTCCTGAGATTTTTCTATTGTGTCAGTGAGTGGTTAATTATGACTCTGAACTTCCCCCCTTGGTCATTTCTAGAATCTTCATTATGGAATGTAATATTACAAATATCCTGAAATACCCTGTCTTATTACTTGGATCATATTCAAGATTTTTATTTAATGGTTTTGCCTTGTTGACTATTTTCAGAGGATTAAGCCTAATCTTTGCTTCTCCAAAATATGTTGGGATTATTTCTAGTAATCCAAGCAGTTCCACTGTCTCTTGTGATGGCTCATCAATTTCACAACAGAAATAGAAGCAGAAGTTCGTTTTTCTATTTGGAAAGCTAATACCCAAGAACCAGCACTCCTTATTCAGAGGATAAGTTTTGGATTTTATAATGGATTAAGATTCTTATTTTCTTCACCAGTAAAACTATTCATTCATTCAAGCTACAAAACTTTATGATGAAGGCTTCAGGATTATTAGGCTGAAAGGTGAGAGCACCTCAAATCATCTTAAAGCGGCATACAAACTTAAGCAAGTTGGACAAGAATTCATAAGCCAATGATCAGTCATCTCTAATTCTAAGTAGTAATAGGTTGTGGTTAGGAGATCAGACCAGGTAAAATATTTAAAAGTACATGTTGGATATAATTGAAAATTTTGAGAGGAGTGAAATGTGTACATAAAGACTAAATGTCACTATAATTTCTTTAAAAAGGAACTAAGACAAAATTTAGAAATAACGAAGTCTTAAAATTTCAACTGTCCAATAATGACTGAACCAAGTATTAGATATCCAAAATTGTTCCAGGCACTGAGAACATGAAAATGATTGGAAAGTAAAATTAAATCTTACCATGTATCACCTGTTTATATAATTAAACTTTTTGACTTGGTTAATGTCAAATGAGATAATGAACAGCAGTAAGAGAATAGACTGCATTTTTACTTCTGAATATTCAATACAGTTAAAACAATTTCTTTTAATCCTCACCCAAGGAAATTTTTCCATTGATTTTAGAGTAGAAGAGAAAGGGATAGAGAAATATCAATGTAGAGAAAGACATCGATTGGTTGTCTCCTGCATGCACCCTAACTGGGGCCGGGGAGGAGCCTGCATCCGAGGTAAGCGCCCCTGACTGGAATCAAACCTGAGACCCTTTGGTAGGCAGGCCGATGCTCTATCCACTGAGCCAAACTGGCTAGGGCTCAAAACAGTGTAAAAGTGTAAAACAGACTAAGGAGAAGTTTTAGGTTGAACAGCATGCTCCAGCTCCTGAGTTTACTGATGCTGAGCCTGGGGTTGCAGGATGCTCTGAAGGTGTGCAGGTGCCCTTTGTGCCTATTCAGCAGTTTCCTATTGACTGAAGCATTCACATCCAGCTAGTGTGGCTCAGTGGTTGAGCCTCGACCTATGAATCAAGAGGTTATGGTTCAATTCCAGGTCAGGGCTCATGCCTGGGTTACAGGCTCGATCCCCAATGTGGGCATGCAGGAGGCAGCTGATCAATGATTCTCTCTCATCATTGACATTTCTATCTTTTTCTCTTTCTTCCTTCCTCTGTGAAATAAATATATTAAAAAAAAAGACTGCAGTGCTTGTCCTGCCACTGAAGACTGGTCTGCAGCCCCATTGCCACTGAATGGGTAGAAACAACCACTGAGTGGTATTAAGCTGTTCTTCCACAGAATGGAAAGAAGGTTGACAAAAGAAAACAAACAGCTTCTGAAAAAAAAGGGGGCGGGGAGGGGCAAACACAGGTGCTCTTTCCCTCTTTTCTTTAAAACCAAATTTTCTAGCTTAGAAAATTATAACTTGTTTTCCTAGCTTAGAAATTTACCTTCAAGAAATAATATAATGGAAAGATTTATCTACTTTTCTCCATGCTTCCAGTATTATTATGACTCAACTATCTCTGGGAAAAATAAGTCTGAGAGGTGAACATTGTATTTATTTTTCTCATTTAAAAACATTCTCTATTAAAGAACTACCTTCTTCATTGTCTTTTATTACAAGTTTATCTCCCAGATTTTTCCTTAAGAAACAACTTTCCAACCACCCTATAATGTTTCATCTTAATCTAAAGATGGCAAAAATAACTATAATTATGGATCAACGTGTAAACTGACTTCAGAGTTCAACAAACCATAAGACCAGAAACAGGAACTTAAAAAGTCCTATCACTTAACCATATATTACTTTAAATCAGAGCTTTTCAACATGGGTACTATTGACATTTTGGGTTACATATAATTCTTCGTTGTAGGGGCTATCCTATGCAATGTAGGATGTTTAGCAACATCCTTGGCCTCTAGCACCCAGATGCTAGTAAGCACTCACCCAGCTGTGACAAGTAGAAATGTCTTCAGACACTGCTAAATGTCCTCTGGGGATAAATTCACCACCTGATTAGAAACATTGTTTAACAGTATATCACATTTCCTACTTTTTCCACTCAACAGCTAATCAACTTTTTAAAAAAAATATATTATCTTTATTGATTTCAGAGAGGAAGGGAGAGGGAGAGAGATAGAAACATCAATGATGAGAATCACTGATGGGCTGCCTCCCACACGCCCCCCACTGGGGATGGAGCCCGCAACCCAGGCATGTGCCTTTGATCAGAATCGAATCCGTGACCCTCCAGTCGGAAGGCTGACGCTCTATCCACTAAGCCCGTGGTCGGCAAACTGCAGCTCGCAAGCCACATGCGGCTCTTTGGCCCCCTGAGTATGGCTCTTCCACAAAATACCATGGCCTGGGCGAGTCTATTTTGAAGAAGAGGCATTAGAAGAAGTTTAAAAAAGTTGGCTCTGAAAAGAAATTTCAATCGTTGTACTGTTGATATTTGGCTCTGTTGACTAATGAGTTTGCCGACCACTGCACTAAGCCAAACCAGCAAGGGCCAGCTAATCAACTCTTTTGTATCCACTCAATTCTGAAGGAAGTACACAGACTAATAAAAAATATTATTTTTAATTATACAAGGCTTAACTTAAGACATCATAGTGACATCTACTGGCTTGGTACTAAACTGTACACTTGATATATACTGTAAAAAAATCCTCAAAATTATAATATGGGTGCTCTTCTTAGAAAGTCAAACAATTCACTCAAAGCAGTAACATTAACATTAGAACTGTTAATTCTATATAAAACCTTCCATAGATAATATCAACTGTCAATTGCTTCTTAGTTTTTTATGTACTCTCTGTTGGATAAATTAAATTTTTAATGAATGTTTTCAGAGACAGATATTAGAGGAATATCCTTTTATGACAAGTAAAAAAAGTCTGGGTCAAAAACTTGCAAAACTTAAGGAGCATGCTATTTTATGATTTATACTAAAATTTAAAAATACTAAAATTTTTAAAAAATGAATAATTCTATAAATAAAATTACAGCCATTTTCTAGGTTTTTATTTCTTCTCTCTTTTTTTCCCTAGGTATTTTAATAAAAGACATTTGGTAATTAAATTCTACTGTCAATTAAACTGATGAAGTTTATTGGTGTTAAAACTATAACAAAGTTGATCCTAAAACATTTTGCAATGCAAAATTATTTCACTCAAGGAGTGTTTAATAATTTGAATGCCAGGAATTACAAGCAATTTTCAAAAGCAGAGACTCTCACATTCATAAAACTTTATACATCGTTTGTACTAACAGATATTTATACTACTAAAATCAAACATGCATCACTTCCAAACATTCTTGTATCATGATTTTTTTATATTACATTATTTAACACCATTTCTTCATCACTACAGGTATTATCATACACTTGCACCATTCTCCTTGGATTTCTGATCTTTATCTTCACTCTTCACATTATCCTACATAAAATAACCAAGAAAAAGTATATTTTATTAGAATCTCTTAAATGAAACTATAACAAATAGTAAACAGAGATACTCCATTTTAGTATCTATGGAAAATTGACCCTGTGGGGCAACTATGTTCAAATCTTTAAATTCTATGCAGAATGGCTTCTAGTATTTGAAAAAGCCATCTGAGCCCTGAGAAATGATCAGTTCTAAGGAATAACAGCAGTGAATTCCTTGCACTATAGATTTTTTTCTTCTTGTTCTGAAAAAGAAAAAGATTTTAGATCTCTGTTATTAAAGTTAGTTTACAATGGCATTGAGTTACTGGATTTTTTTCCTAGTAACAAAAGAATACTAGCAAATTAATTTTGAGAGTGCCAAAGATTTTCTCAACTCTGCCCAACAGTAAATGGGTTTTTAAAAGAAATGAGTGGTTTTATCTTCCTCAAATTCAAATTCACTGAGGAATACAAATAAAATTTGCTATAGGAAATCTGTTCACATAAACCATGTTGATATCCTGAGTAGGATCTAGAAAAATACGATATTTAGGAATTGCTTTTGAACAAACTGATGAAGGACAGAATGCTACCATTATTTGCTCCTAGAAAAACCACCAAGAAATAGTGCGAAATAGATTAAAAAAACTGAAATAAATTATGAAAACATTGGAAGTACAAAACTACTAACCTTGTTAAGAACAGTGTGGATTTCATCCATTACTGTGGATAAGTTTCTGATTGTCTTATTCAGTTGGTTTTCAAATTGCAAATTCATATTTTCTGAAATCTTTAAGTTATCTTGCAACTGACTAAGGTCCTTTTTAACTTCTCTGAGTTCACCAGAAAGGCTTTTGTTGGAATTCTCCAAATTTAATATGGTTTTTTCATCTTCATCTATTAAAAAAAGCATATGCAATTCCTTAAATAGCCCACAAATGTCAATTTCAAAAATTACAAAGCAAACTGCAATACTCAAGTTTTATCTAAGTATTACTTCTAAAATCCAGGTTCCATTTTTAGATGATTGCATAGATTAGACAAAATAGCAGAAACTGGTCAAAATTAGGAGGATGAAGCCCTAGCCCGTTTGGCTCAGTGGACAGAGCATCGGCCCTCGGACTGAAGGGTCCTACATTCGATTCTGGTCAAGGGCACACACCTTGGTTGCAGGAGACAAACAATTGATGTGTCTCTCTCACACCAATGTTTCTGTCTCTCCTCCTCCCTTCCACTTTCTAAAAATCAATGGAAAAATATCCTTGGGTTGCCCTAGCCCAGTGGTCGGCAAACTCATTAGTCAACAGAACCAAATATCAACAGTACAACGATTGAAATTTCTTTTGAGAGCCGAAAACCGACTTCTGCACATGGGCCACAAAGTTTCAATCGCACTGTACGTGCGCGCCCGCACGTGGTTATTTTGTGTAAGAGCCACACTCAAGGGGCCAAAGAGCCGCATGTGGCTCACAAGCCGCAGTTTGACGACCACTGCCCTAGCTGGTTTGGCTCAGGGGATGTACTGTCGGCCTGTGAACTGAAGGGTCCTGGGTTCGATTCTGGTCAAGGGCGCACACCCGGGTTGCGGGCTCAATCCCCAGTAGGGGGCGTGCAGGAGGCAGCTGATCAATGATTCTCTCATCAATGATGTTTCTCTCTTTCTCTTCCCCTCTCCCTTCCTCTCTGATATCAAAAAATCCTTGGGTGAAGATTAACAAAAATAAATAAAAATCAGATCTTAAAAAAAAAAAGAGGATGAAAAGGATGCAACAGAACAATAAAAAAACCTGAGAATATGCCCGGTGGAATATGGCTCAATGGTTGAGCGTCAACCTATGAACCAGGTCAAGCTTCATTTCCCAGTCAGGGCACATGCCTGATTGCAGGCATGATTCTCAGGGGGGGACATGCAGGAGAGAGCCAGTGAGGACTCTCTCTCATCATTGATGTTTCAATCTCTCTCTCCCTTCCTCTCTGAAATCAATAAAAAAATATTTTTAAGAAACAGCAAAAAACAAACAAAAACCTGAGAATACACATGAAAATCTAAGATTAAGTCTTATATAGCTAAGCAATTTCTTACCTTTAACAAAAATGGTCAAAAGTAAAGTTACATTATGTGGTCTAAAACATACGATATATATGTAAAGGTATGTATGTAGGGTGTCCCCCAAAATATATATACACTCTGAATAACTATAAAGATAGTATTTATTAAACTACATTTCATTTTCAAAATTGAGCTACCAGCTGTTTAAGTGTGTATACATTTTTTGGGGACAGCCTGTATATATCCCAATAGGGTGTTAGAAGTACTGACACATCCAATTCTGTTCTTACCTGTTTTTTCTTCTAGTAACTGTAGCTTCTGCTCTACTTCAGCTCTTACTTTTTCACTCTTTTCCAATTTTTGCAACAGGCTTCCTACATCTACCATTGCACCATTGTAAACAATAAGGCCAACATTTTCTTCCACATCCTTTGATTCCTGTTTTACGGTTGGTGTTGGAAGTAACAACCTGTTTCCTATAATATAAAAGGTACCATATTTTACTTTTTCTTTAATTAATAATACAATTATATAGTGGCACAATTTTAAAATAATACTCGCAAACCTAGCATATCTTCTTGCAGTGCTTCAGACTCCTCGTGGTTTTCTTCATCTTTTGAGGTATCTGTTAATTTGCGATAAAAGCAAGATTCACGGAGTACTACTTTATTAAGAAGCTTCTTTACCTGTTATATAAACAAGTGAAAAAGTTACAAAGATGAAAATAATTTTTTACTCCCCTTGAACAAGAACTGTTTTCTCAGGTACTCACTCCCAATGAGAGCACTTAAATCTTTGAACTATCTTCCATAGAAACCTAAAATCCCAATTATAATTTGAAAAACCTGTTTTTAAACAATTATTATTATTTTTGTTAATCCTCATCTGAGGATATTTTTCCATTTATTTTTAGACAGAGTGGAAGAGAGACGGAGAGACAGAGAGAGAGAGAGAGAGCGAAACATCAATGTGAAAGAGACACATCGATTGGTTGCCTCCTGCACACACCGCAACATCGAGCCTGCAACCAAGGTATATATGCCCTTGACCAGACTCAAACCCAGGACCCTTCAGTCCACAGGGCTGATGCTCCACCCTCTAAGCCAAACCAGCTAGGGCTGAAAAATTTTTGTTAAAAACAAAAGTCTAATGCTGAAAGGAAAACTAACACAAATTATATGTACAAAGACAGTTATTATAGTACTAGAGGCCCGGTGCACGTATTTGTGCACCAGTAGGGTCCCTCGGCCTGGCATGCAGGGATCGGGCTGAAACCAGCTCCATGATATCCCGTAAGGGGTCCCAGATTGCGAGAGGGCGGTTCTCAGGTGATGCACCCTGGAATAGGGCTCCTTGCTCTCTGATTCCAGGTGTGTCACCCGAGAACCACAGCTGCCAAGTCACTGCAGCTCGGCAGCTCCTGAGTTAAGCATCTGCCTTCTGGTGGTCAGTACGTGTCATAGCTACTGGTCGGCCAGTCAAACAGTTGCTTAGGCTTTTATATATAGACTAGAGACCCAGTGCACAGATTTGTGCACACTGAAAGTAAATTAATTAAAAGGTGGCAGGCGGAGTGGGACTGGGCAAGATAGGCTGGACATGCCCTAGAGCCAACCTCTCATGGCCCCTCCCCAGCTGGCCGCACCTGGGGTGGTGCCGGGGCTCGAAGGGTGTCTGCAGAGTGAGTGGGGTTCCTCTGGCAGATGGGATCCCTTGGCCTGGCCTGTGGGGATCAGGCCGAAACCAGCAGTCTGACATCCCCCGAGGGGTCCCAGAGTGCGACAGGGCACTGCAAAGTTGCTGTTGCTTGGCAGCTCCTGCATTACACGTCTGTCCCCTGGTGGTCAGTTCTCATTATTCCTACCAGCCGGTCAACCAGTCACTTAGGCTTTTACATATATAGATAGAATGTACAAGGATGTTTATTACAGCATAGTTTTGTAATTTTTTTGTTTGTTTGAAAAATTTTTAAATTCTTTATAGTTTAAAATATTACATGTCTCCTTTTCCCCCCACTGACCTCTCCCCAGCTATTCCTACCCCCTCGCACATGCCCTCACTCCCCTACTGTCTGTGTCCATGGGTTCTGCTTATATGCATACATACAAGTCCTTTGGTTGATCTCTTACCCCTCTTAGTTTGCAATTCTAAAAAATGAAAAGCCAGTCAGCAACTGCAACTAGTTAAGGCAATTATGACACATCTATACCATGTAATATTAAACAGTCATAAAAAGAACGAAGTGCGTATCTATTTTCATGGTAGAATGCCCATAATAGACTGTTAAATGAAAAAAAGTTGTCTATCAATATGTATAAAATGATTTCATACATATTGAATGGGAACTAGAAGGAGAGGGACATTTAACTCTTTTTTTTTTTTTTAATGTTTTTACTGATTTTAGAGAGAAAGGGAAAGGAAAAGAGAGATAGAAACATCAATGATGAGAGAAAACCACTGGTCGGCTGCCTCCTGCACATCCCCTACGGGGATCAAGCCTGCAACCCGGGCATGTGCTCTTGACCTGAATCAAAGCTGGACCCTTCAGTCCACAGGCTGACACTCTATCCACTGAGCCAAACCAGCTAGGGCGACATTTAACTTTTTTATAAATTTCGTAACTGCTTGACTGTACTACTATATTTAATACATATATACTGTATTGCTTTTATACTTTAAAAGGTCAGAGATTTAAAAAAAAGTTACTTAAAAATGCTCTTCATTTTAAATATTCACAAGATTACCTGAGCCCGAGAAAGATGTAGTCCAAGAGTATAAAGTATTTCTTCCAAATCCTTTTCAAGAAGGTAACCACAATGACTTTGATCAAAATAAACAAATGCCATTAACAGATCCCTGTTAACTGTGATCATCTGAGTCTTTTCTTTTTCCTAAAGAGAATATAGAAGATATAGTATATAAATTTTACCCCTGAAAAGTGAGAAATTGAGACTGTGTCCATATAATAACAAAAACTGGAAAACACTTTTACCTCATCTTGGCTCAAATAAGTTATCTGGTTTATGTGGGAGAAAGGAGTAAGATTTACTGGTTATCTGACATAACCACAAATATCAAAATATCATAATTTTGCTCTGAGTGGTAATACATAGATATACAAAGACCAATAAACTTCATGACTATATTATGTTTAATAATAAGCCTGGATTATGTAAGAAATGGAATTATCACATTATAAAAACACAGTAAACAATAAATACCTTATCTTTAGAGGGTCTCTCCTTGCAATACCTGTTGATATCTCTTTTGTCATCTCGTTTGTTTATTTCTTCCTCATCCCGATCTGTAAAATAAATACAAGAGTAGCAAAAAACTCATTTATACAGATTTTCAACTACAACAGAGACAAAAACACTTTTCTATTACTAATCAGTTTTCAAATGACACACTAGCAAATGGCATGTATTATAGAATTATATCCCTGAAACATATATCTTATTAACCAATGTCACTCCAATAAATTCAAAAAAGGAAAAAAAAAGAGACATTTTTTCAAAGAAACATAAATAAAAATAGTTTGGATTTTGTAAGAAACAGTTAAAAATAATAAGAATCTTATAAACTGACTAGTGCAAAGAAAAGACTGACTTTAATCAGATAAGAGAACCTAATTCTATAAATATCTGGATGGCACAATTTAAAAAAACCTGCATTTTATACACAAAACTGAAAATAACAAATTTAAACAAAACACAGAGCCAAGTATATTTTCTAAAAGCTGAAAAGAGTAATACTTTCAGCAAAAGAATTTAAATTAAAAACTAAAATAAAATAAAAGCTAAAAGGAGCCCAGCTGGTGTGGCTCAGTGGTTGAGTGTCGACCTATGAACCAGGAGGTCACATGCCATGCCTGGTTGCAAGTTTGATCCCCAGTGCGGGGTGTGTAGGAGGCAGCTCTCTCATCATTGACGTTTCTATCTCTCTCTTCATCCCTCCCTCTTCCTTCTTCTCTGAAAATAAAAAAATATTTTTTAAAAATTAAATTGTATACTTAAAATAAGTTTTGTGGTATATATTGGCAACCTCAAACTGTTATTTGAAAACTTACAGTGAAACTTTTCAGGTACTTTATGGCTGGCATCTATGACTGGTTAGGTAATCTATTGCAGTGGTCGGCAAACTGCGGCTCATGAGCCACATGCGGCTCTTTGGCCCCTTGAGTGTGGCTCTTACACAAAATAACACGTGCGGGCACACGCGTAAAGTGCGATTGAAAGTTCGTGGCCCATGCGCAGAAGTCGGTTTTCGGCTCTCAAAAGAAATTTCAATCGTTGTACTGTTGATATTTGGCTCTGTTGACTAATGAGTTTGCCAACCACTAATCTATTGTAAAGTATTTTGAATAGCATTCATATTGGTAAAAGTTTGTTTTAAAACTTGGGCGGTATCTTTCAATCTGGCTGCAGCAATCAGGTAAGCCAAGAAGGGCGCTTATAAGTACATCCAGGAAGAAGCAGTCTGATAAAATGCGCCTTCTTCTCAGGGTGCACTGCCAGCGGTACTGCCAGCTCTCTGCTCTCCACCTGGCCTCATAAAGCTGGGATACAAGGCCACGCAAGGTTATGTGATATATCAGATTCATAAGGACAGTGGTGGCCGCAAATGCTAAGGGTGCAATCTAGGGCAAGACTGTCCGTCATACCATGGTGATAATCAGCAAAAATTTGCTGGAAGCCTTTACTCTGCTTCTGAGGAAGAAGCTAGGTGGCACCGTGGGGCCTTGAAAGTCCTGAATTCTAACTGGTTTGGTGACATTCAATGCACAAATTCTTTGTGGTTATCCTCATTGATCCATTCCATAAAGCCATCAGACATCCTGACACACAATGGGTCACCAAGCCGTCTGTAAGCACCACTACTGATGGTTCTTGTTAGTGCAGCTTGGAGAAGGTGCAATACTCTCCAGCTTTACTGTTACCACTAATATGTTTGCAAAATTTTTACCTAATAAATAATTAGATAAAAAATAAAACTTGGATGTCTAATAGTCTTCATAATAGTTGAAAAATGCAAAAATCAGCCCTAGCCAGTTTGGCTTGGTGGATAGAGCATCGACCTGTGGACTGAAGGGTCGCAGTTTGGATTCCGGACAAGGTCACATGCCTGGGTTGTGGGCTCGGTCCCCAGTAGGAGGTGTGCAGGAGGCAGACAATCAATGATTCTCTCATCACTGATGTCTCTATTTCTCTCTCCCTCTGCCTTCCTCCCTGAAATCAATTTATATATATTGATTTTTGCATTTTTCATACACACACACACACACATATATATATGTGTGTGTGTGTGTATGAAAAATGCAAAAATCAATTTTCTTTTTTTAAATATATTTTAATTCACTCACCTAAAAATAAAACTATTTTCTCTAAAGAATGTTTGTATTCTAAAAAATATTAAAATTATAGATTTCAATGATAAAGTTACTAAACAAAAATGTATTTTTTATACTAAGAAGAAAGGATTTTTTTTATTGTTGACAGTATCACAATGTCTCCCATTGTCCCCCCATGTTGGCCTGCCTCCATTCAGCCCCTATCCCACCCCTCACCTTCACCACATTATTGTTTGTATCTATGGGCTACATATATATTAAAAAAATATATAACATATTTTTATTGATTTCAGAGAGGAAGGGATAGATAGAACCATCAACGATGAGAGAGAATCACTGATCTGAGAATCATTGATCGGCTGCCTCCTGCATGCCCCCTTCTGGGGATCGAGCTTGCAACCCGAGCATGTGCCCTTGACCGGAATTGAACCTGGGGGGCCCTTCAGTCTGCAGGCTGACACTCTATCCATTCAATCAAACCAACCAGGGCTGTATATACGTTCTTTAGAAATAAATTTGAATCATACCATCTTCTTCATCCTCAGCTTCTTCTGCTTCCATTGGATCATATTCATCTTGATTATTATCTTCTTCAGTTTCATCATCATCTTTAGAATCATCTTTTCTTTTATCTTCTTTCTATAATTTAAAATACCTTAAAATAAGCAAAACATCTTGCCAAATATCGACTTAGAACAAACAAAAAATTAAATCCACTAAACTTACTTGAGGTAGAATCACTTTATATTTTTATTATAATAATACACTCCAAGAACTAACTGCCATTCACAATATATGTAAATCAAATCATGCTGTTTGGCTTAAACAAAAAGAATAAACTATAAAACTAGTTACAGATGTTTATATAGGCTTAAGTCAAAGACTTAAATTTTTTAATTATTAATTTCTTAATTGATTAAGGTATCACATATTTGTCCTCATCCCCCATTCCCATCCCAAACCCCTCCCCAAGCATGCCCCCACCCCCCTGTTGTCCGTGACCATTGGTTAGGCTTATATGCATGCACACAAGTCCTTTGGTTGATCTCTCCTTCTTACCCCCAGCCTCCCCTACCTTCCCTCTGAGGTTTGACAGTCTGATCGATGCTTCCCTGCAAAGACTTAAATTTTGAATACACTAAAACGTTTTAGTTTTGCCTTTATGTTTCACTATTCTGATGAAACACTTCATCATTTGTTATATTCTAGAGATTAATTGAAAAACTTCTAAATAAGGTTTGGTGGTCAAGGACAGACCTTCCTTTCATCTCTATCTTCTTTTTTATCTTTATCGTCCCCCGATTTTCTTAGTTTGGGTTTTGGCTCATCAATTTCATCATCTCTTTCTTCTTTTTTATCTTTTCTCTCATCTTTTTTGCTTTTCTTTTCCTTTTCTTTTTTGTCCTCTTTCTCAGGAAGAGATAATAATGATTTGTATATTCTGACACCAAAATCTCTCTGAAGCATTTCATTGAAAAGTTCTGCAAACAATGAAACCTATAGAAAGATACCAACAGTAATGCAGACAACTTTAATAGAAATATTCAAAAAATCCAGCAGAGTCAGTAATATGTCAAAGAACTTGCAATATCTAACAATTAATGTGCACTAAAAACAGTTATAATAATTGATGTCAATGATGTTGAGAAGCCTCAAAATCCTCAAAAAATCTTCTGAAGCTATAAATACTATGTTTAGTATCCTTTTGGTCAAATATTATTTAAAAAAACCAAAGTACACTTTAGGAAATTTGAAAAGGAGTAGAAAAAAAAAGAATCTCTACTACCTTATATAATTAATCTTCATGATAAATGTACTTTATTCATTTACTCAAGTTTTTAAAAAAATGAAATACACCTACTTGTGTACCAGGAACTGTTCCAGGCACTGGGGATATAGTGTGAAGAAAGCAGATAAGCACAGCTAGTGTGGCTCAGTGGTTGAGAATCAACCCATGAACCAAGAGGTCACCGGTTCAATTCCCAGTCAGGGCACATGCCCAGGTTTTGAGCTCAATCTCCAGTATTGGGTTATAGGGGGCAGCTACTAGACAATGTTTCTCTCTCATCAATGTTCTATCTCTCTATCCCTCCCTTCCTCTCTAAAAATCAATAAAAACATTTTATTTTTTAAGAAAGCAGATAAAAATGACAACTCACATTAGCTAACAATATGGCATTGGGGATACAGTGGAGAAAGCTGATAAAAATCCCAACTCAACCCTAACCAGTTTGGCTCAGTGGATAGAGTGTCAGTCTGCGGACTGAAAGGTCCCAGGTTCGATTCCGGTCAAGGGCATGTACCTTGGTTGTGGGCACATCCCCAATAGGAGGTGTGCAGGAGGCAGCTGATTGATGTTTCTCTCTCATCGATGTTTCTAACTCTCTATCCATCTCCCTTCCTCTCTGTAAAAAATCAAATATGTTTAAAAAAAATCCCAACTCACATGAGCTAACAAAACAGTAAGAAAAAGTACAGAACAATCAAATCAACATCAAATTATAAGGAAACAAGCAAGATGAAAGCAGAAAGTAACAAGACTGTAATCAGAGAAGGCCTCTCTGATCAGCTGACATTCTAAAAAGTGACTTGAAGGTGACAGGAGAATGCCATATACAGACACTAGAAGAGCATTCCAGGCAGGGGAAACCAATTCAAAATTCTGAGTAGGAAGCATGCATCATTGAGAACACAGGGGTAATGAACTTTAGCATACTCAGGAACCTAAAAGTAAATACTGAATTTCTTATGTAAATATATCTAAGGTTAATTGCTTCCAACAAATTAATATGAAATACTAAATATGTAATCTTTGGCAATATATTCAGTATACTCAGTAAAACACTTTAATCTTTTTTCCTGATCATAAAGAATAATGCAATGTATTCAAATTGTAACTGATCTTACATTTTCTTTAAATCACGCTCAGTCATTATACATTTTTAAATAAAAAGAACTCTATTATTAGTTAAATGACCATTAAAGATGTTCAAAATTCTACTTCCTCTTAACCATTAATATAAACTAAAGCCTCCCTTTGGGTAAGTAAATAGCAAGAGGCATATCTTTTCCTTAAAGTTTTCTATTACCCAGAGATAAAAAGCAATATTTAAATGTGCTAGATTAGTACAGAACAGTAGCTAGAAGAGCAGAATTAATTCTGCATATCTTTTTATTTACAAACATTGAAAGACATAGATCTACCATTAATATTAAAACAGCTAAATATTTATAATTTTAATGATATATGGTTTTTCTTAGTTACAGAACAATTTCTTTTAAATTAATATATCAAAATGACTTCTTCATTCTAATAATAGGTTAAAAGGAAACTAACCAGGGGGATATGTTAGGTGGGGAGGAAAACAAAAGACCATTTTGTTAGCAAAGGGCTGTTTCACAAATCACTGTTTCCACCAGCGTAGCATTAATTTGAGAGCCTCTTACAGCATTAGTTAGACATAGAATACACACTTTATTTATTTTTGCACCATAAATTTTATTCCTGATGCAGGACAGATTCCTTCCATCCCCCCAAATGAATCACATGCTGTTCTGGAAATCTAGATTTTCCCACCATCTCTGGGGAAGGAGTAAAAAAGGCAGGTGCTGGAGACCAAGAACACTGCAGTTTCCCAGACAACTTATCTTTCCCTTCTCACTGAGGACAGCTGCTCCCCACTAATTAGTTTTCTCATCTACTCATCCGTTTTTAAAAAAGCGCCTTCACTAATGAAAAACAATAAACATCTTAAGTATGAAGGAGGGGTCCTGGGCTGGGACACCAGGTCAAGGATCACCAATGGAAGAGGAAAGGGGAGCAGAGGAGGAGTCATCACTGTTTCTGCTGCAGGGTCTCCTTCCTCGCTGCATTCTGTAGTAACTGCATGTCCACCTCATCTGCAGGCAATTGCACCTAGTGGACCACTGAGCCCTGGATGAAGCAGTTCTTCACTGATAACATGTGAGGGTATTTCTCAGGGTCTGTGACACTGATGTTTGTTAGTTTGATATTGAGATACTGATCCACAGAATGGAGGATCTCACAGATGCTCAGGTCATTTTTGTATTCCACAACCACACATCCTTGCCCACAAGGGACTTGAAAAAGGAATAGAAGAGCATGGTGCTCGCACGGAGGGCAGAGGGCCGGACCCGGAAAAAGAGGGCCTGATGCCATGGGTCAGAGGCCAGGTGGGAACCAGAGTGCGAGCCAGAACATGGGACAGTGTGGGATGGAGCGTGGCGTGGTAGGGAGCACCTCGAGGAACTCGGGAGTACAGAAGGGGGCTACAACACACACTTTATAAGTAGTAGGTTATAACAAATATTTTTTCCCTTATTTCTTGAATGACTACTACATGGTGGATATTATGAGCTAAATTTATGGCAATTGGTGACAAAAATATCAGATAGATAACATTTAGGGATATTGGCTTATTGGAATTATTGATGTAACAAAAATTATAAATATTTAAATATCTATAACATTTTATATCAAGACCAATATGCATGCATTTCACGTTTTCTAACTACCTCAGTAATCTTCTATAGTTTGCAAATGTCTCTAGTCTAAGTACTTTATACTTCATTTTCATCTAACAATTTGGTGGACAATGACTTCTTGGGTCAAATAAGTATGACTGATTTTTCCAACACAATATATAAACTAAAACGAGGTGACACATGTTGGTAAGACATAATAATTGAACATAATTATAATTTTGTACAGGCTATTAAAAATTTAATATTTTCAGATACTTTGTATTGTTTTTTATTCAACAAATAAAGCAATCATTTGCTTAGGGATAAACATCTTCAATTGTTTTAAAAAATGACAAACTGTATGTTGCAAAGCCACTCTAAAATAATGGTACAAAGAAATAGATTCATGTTAAAAAGATGAACCAAAATTCAATTAGTTTATCTGACACCTCAATCCATCACAAATTAAATTTTCAATGCCATTAATTGGTATTTCAATTCTAGAGTAAGTAATAAAGCATTGCCTCATTTCCAAGAGAGGCAATTAGATATTATGTATCACGTATCTTCTGATATCCTGATGAAACATACCACTACGTTATGAAGTAGTCTTAGGAAAAAAAGAAATTGAACCTGACTTAAGATCCATCAATTACAGAAAGTACAGAGGCCAGAACAACATTTAAAATATGCTATAGGAATGCAATCAGCAAACGTGGGTCTGTAGAAAAATCAACTGGTTTTATTTCTCCCCCAAAACAATAAATTGCAAGGAAAAACCAAAGAACAGAACAAAAAAGGACCCTGTAATGTAAGATATATTACCCAATCAAATTGTGTGGCTCTCATTTGGATCCCAATTCAAACTTAAATCAGTACCTCAAATGAATGTTCTTTATTATCTTCTAATCTGTAGTCCAAAAGTACGCTCAAAGACATGATGCTACAATCAAACTTGCCACTTTTTGCAGCCCAATTTGGATGTACAATAATGGCTGGTTCATCAGGCAAAATATATCTTCTTTCCCGACGTTGGCGTTCCATTTCCTCTTGACGTTTTCTTTCTTCTTCCTAAGAATTTGAAATTTTAAGTAAAAGTTAAATTTCCATGTACAATATGTACATACAGTTGATCCTTGAACAACATGATTTGAACTGCATAGGTCCAATCATATGTTAATTTTTTTCAATACCTATAATGTTTTTATCCCTGGCTGGGAGTCTGAGGATATGGAGGGCCAACTGTATGCACTGAGCTAAGACATTTTATTTAGATTTTGGTATCCATAGTAGTTCCTGGAACTAATCCCCAAAATATATCAAGGGTAGCACGTTTTTGGGGAGTCAAAAGTTGTACAAAAATTTTTAAAATATATATATATTTTATTGATTTTTTCAGAGAGGAAGGGAGAGATAGTTAGAAATATTGATGAGAGAGAAACATCGATCAGCTGCCTCCTGCACACTCCCTACTGGGTATGTGCCCGCAACCAAGGTACATGCCCTTGACCAGAATTGAACCCGGGACCCCTCAGTCCACAGGCCGACGCTCTATCCACTGAGCCAAACTGGTTTCGGCAGGTTGCTTCTTTTATGTGCCTTGATGGGAAAATGAACCCACAACCTTGGCATACTAGGACAACCCTCTAACCAACTGAGCTACAGCCAGGCCTCTGAATGCAGATTTTTGACTGAGCAGGAGCTGGTGCCCCTAGACCCAGCATTGTTCAAGAGTCAACTGTAATCAAATGTAGGTCATGTAATGAAAAAATTCCCTGACTCCTTCTGATGATTTCCAACCCTAAGGGCTGAAATGTAGAAAAGTTCAAATTTACTCAAGTCTTAGCTGTTTTTATGGCTAATTCTCCTTCTTTGTATTTCCCAGCATAAGAAATTACCTATGAAGAGGGGGGAAAATACCTGTGTTAATGTTACATAAATCAGGGGATTCTGGGAAAATATTGGTGGTAGCACAGTTTCTGGATCTTCCCGAATCCACACAATTAAAGAGAAAGGGCCCTAGCTGGTTTGCTCAGTGGATAGAGTGTTGGCCCCTGAACTGAAGGGTTGTAGGTTCAATCCCTGGCCCAGGTTGGGAGGCATGTGGTGTGGGAAGCAATCAATCAATGTGTCTCCCTCACATCAATGTCCCTCTCTCTGTGTCTCTCCCCATCCCTTCCACTCTCTCTAAAAATCAATGGAAAAAATATCCTTGAATAAGGATTGACAACAAAAAGGAGACAGGATAATCTAGATACCAAACCCAAAATCCACGCACATTCACAACAAAACAAGGTAAACAAAGTATCTCCATTAACCCCAAAGTACAAGAGGGTGAAAAAAAGCCCTAAGAACCAGATCTGTTACTGGTGTCCATGTATGGGGAAGGCAGAAGGAAGTAATGGAGTTGTCCTGAAGGATCTAAGGACAGGAAAACCACGAAATACTCCAAAGGGAAAGAAAAAACAATAGTCAACAGGCATTCAACTGGAAACCGAAGTAGATTAATTATGAACAGTAGCTCAAATTAGGCAAAGTTCTACTTCCAACAATAGTGAGTTAAGATCTGAAAGGGTCTAGAACATTCAAGCCCTATAAACCTACAAAGATGATTTATCAGGGCACCCTTCCAGCACAGGGCCCCACACTAAGGAGAAACTTCTGGGAGTAGAATCAATACTGAGCAGGAGGAGAAACCAAGATGGCAGCATAGGTAAACACCTAAACTGCTGCCTCGCACAACAATTTCAAAACTACAACTAAAAGACAAAACGTCTATCACCCAGAACCACGGGAAAGCTGGCTGAGTGGAAGTTCTACAACTAGAAGGAAAGAGAAAAGAGCATTGAGATGTGCACAAGCACTGAAAAGCTGAGGTACGGAGGCGCACGAATCGGGCTGGTGGCGGGCAACTGGGAGCATTGCTTCTTTCAACCCGAAGGGAGACAAGCTCCCAATTACTACGAACTCCAGTTTCTGGGGAGACGCTGGGGGCCCAAACTCCTACAGGGAGAAGGTGGACTGCCTGCCATCGGGTCGGAAAGTGAGGGCGACTTTCTTGCAGAGGCGCGCCCAGAAATCATTGTTTACTGCACTGGGGCGCGGGACACAGGGACTTGGAAATGGGAAACGCAGAGACAGCTGACAGGCAGCCATCGCTGTTTGCCACACCCTAGCCTAGTGACTCCCTGAGACCCCGCCCAGCACAATCTACAAACCCACCCAAGCTCCACACAGCAGCTTTTGCACATAAATGGCCTTTCCTATCGCAGCTTAACCTAACAAACTGCAGCTCTGCTCAGACAGGTCCAAAACCTCCAAACCCCAAGCAAAGAGGAGAAAACTGTAGTTCTCGCTGTAGCTCCTGCTGGGTGGCCTCAGACAGTAGCTGACCTGCACCCCATTGGAGATCCAGAAGCTAGTGTATCCAGTGGTCAGTGTGAGATGACGCCAGATTTCAACTACTCACATCCATAAGTGACACATTCAAGAGGCAGATTCAGTGAGCACCAAAGCCCCACTGAAACAAGTCCTGCCCCATAAGAGTGTCTCTAGTACAGCAGTTCTGCCATTATAGACACAGCGGGTCCTCAAAGCCAATTGGCCTGGAGGTCATTTCCTCCCAGTGACACCAACAGCAATCAAAACTTAACTACACTAAGGCTGTACACATAGTCCACAAAGGGGTGCACCAACAGTATCCACCTCAGGTAACTGGGAGGCCGACCCACTGGGCAATATAGGACACTTAGCACAAAAAGCCACCCTACCAACTCAGGGAAGCAGTGAAAATGCGGAGACAAAGAAACAGATCACAAACGAAAGAAATGGAGGAAAACAAAAGACTGGATCTAGAGTTCAAAACCACGGTTATAAGGTTTTTCAAGAATTTCCTAGAAAAGGCAGATAAATTTAACGAGACCCTCAAGGATATGAAAAAGGACCAACTAGAAATTAAACATACACTAACTGAAATAAAAAATATTATACAGAGACCCAATAGCAGACTAGAGGAACACAAAAATTAAGTCAAAGATTTGAAATACAAAGAAGCAAAAAACACTCAACCAGGAAAGCAAAAAGAAAAAAGAATCCAAAAATTTGAAGATATTGTAAGAAGCCTCTGGGACAACTTCAATCGTACCAACATCTGAATTATGGGGGTGCCAGAAGAAGAGAGAGAGCAAGATACTGAAAACCTATGTGAAGAAACAATGACTGAGAACTTCCCCCACCTGGTGAAAGAAATAGACTTACAAGTCCAGGAAGCGCACAGAACCCCAAACAAAAGGAATCCAAAGAGGACCACACCAAGACACAACATAATTAAAATGCCAAGGGCAAAAGACAAAGAGAGAATATTAAAAGCAGCAACAGAAAAACAGTTAATTACCTATAAGGGAGCACCCATACGACTGTCAGCTGATTTCTCAAAAGAAACTATGCAGGCCAGATGGGAGTGGCAAGAAATCTACAAAGTGATGAATAGCAAGATCCTACAGCCAAGATTACTCTACCCAGCAAAGCTATCATTCAGAATTGAAGGTCAGATAAAGAGCTTCACAGATAAGAAAAAGCTAAAGGAGTTCATCACCACCAAACCAGTATTATATGAAATGCTGAAAGGTATTCTTTAAGAAGAGGAAGAAGAAGAAAAAAGTAAAGATAAAAATTATGAACAACATGCCCTGACCAGTTTGGCTCAGTGGATAGAGTGTCAGCCTGCGGACTGAAGGGTCCCAGGTTCGATTCCGGTCAAGGGCATGTACCTTGGTTGCAGGCACATCCCCAGTGGGGAGTGTGAAGGAGGCAGCTGATCAATGTTTCTCTCTCATTGATGTTTCTATCCCTCTCCCTTCCTATCTGTAAAAAATCAATAAAATATATTTGAAAATAAATAAATAAATTACGAACAACAAATACATATCTATCAACAAGTGAATCTAAAAATCAAGTGAATTAAAAATCTGATGAACAGAATAAACTGGTGAATATAATAGAATCAGGGGCTTAGAATGGGAGTGGATTGATAATTCTCAGGGGGAAAGGGGTGTGGGGGGTATGGGAAGAGACTGGACAAAACTCATACACCTATGGATGAGGACAGTGGGGGGAGGTAAGGGCAGAGGGTGGGGTGGGAACAGAGTGGAGGGGAGCTGTGGGGGGAAAGTGGGGGGAAAAGGAGAAACAATTGTAATAATCTGAACAATAAAGATTTATTAAATTAAAAAATAATAATAAAAAGAAAGAGTACAACTTTAGATGCTCTAGATATAATATATACATTACTTATGTGTATTAGTTATAAAAACATTTTTGTTCATTTATTTTATTCTTTAGTTCCCAGATATAAGTAAAGTCATACAGTAATTTTCAAAAAAATTACTGAGCAGGAGAGGGACAACAGAGACCTGGGAAGAGAAGGTCCAGATAAAAGTGTCCAGTGTGGCTCAGTTAGTGAGACCTTGTTCTGTGCACCAAAAGGTTGTTGGTTCGATTCCCAGTTTGGGCACATACACAGTTTCAGGCTCCATCCCAGGTAAGGGGCGTGTAGGAGGCAGCCGACTGATGTTTCGCTTGAACACTGATGGTTACGTCTCTCTCTCCCTCCCTCTCACCCTCCCTCCAGCCCTACCTGGCCCTTCCTCTCTCAAAATCAACTTTAAAAATCTTAAAAAAGAAAAAGTGACAGGGCAATAGAGAAATCTCAGAAAGGAAGCCATCATATTGCTTGACAGAATAAGGAAACAACAGAACATAGAGCTCCGTGAAGTTAGAAAAGCTATCTGAAACAACCTCCTTCTATTCAAATTTTAAGCAAACTACATTCACATAAATGAGTGTAAGAGAAGGTCAATTCCATACAAAGTTACTATTTTTTTTTAAAGGAGAATTAGATCCCTACAGGCCATGAAAGTAGGCCAAAAAGACATTAAGAAATGATTAACAAGGCATGAAAGAACAACATAAGAATTTAAAAAGTAAAAAACAAGGTGCTAGCATTAAAGAAATAATTAGAGCCCTAACCAGTTTGGCTCAGTAGATAAGAGTGTCAGCCTATGGACTCAAGGGTCCCAGGTTCAATTCTGGTCAAGGGCATGTACCTTGGTTGCGGGCACATCCCCAGTAGGGGGTGTGCAGAAGGCAGCTGATCGATGTTTCTCTCTCATCGATGTTTCTAACTCTCTATCCCTTCTCCTTTCCTCTCTGTAAAAAATCAATAAAATATATTAAAAAAATATATATCAGTGATCAGAGAGAGTCATTGATTAGCTGCCTCCTGCACACCCCACACTGGGGATTGAGCCTGCAACCTGGAGCCTTCAACCTGGAACCCACAATCTGGGCATATATATATAAAAAAAAAAAAATTAGAAAAAAACAAGTTTCAGAAATTTAAGAATAAAACCAGAAGAAACATAAAAGAAAATAAATTCAAGAAATAATGCCTTAAAAGATAACAGAAAAGGGAACTTGCTTGTTCATAGCAGTATTATTCACAATAGCTGAGAGATGAAAACAACCCCCAATACCCATCAACAGATGAATAATAAACAAAATGTGGTATATATACAGACAATGCAACATTATTCAGCCTTAAAAAAGAAATGAAGTTCTGATACATGCTACAACATTGAAAACATTATGCTAAGTGAGAAAAGTCAGACACAAAAGGACATCTACTATATAATTCCACTTACATAAAGTATATAATAGAGGCAAATTCATAGTAACAGAAAGCAGAACAGAGGTTCTAAGGGATTGGGGGAGAGAGGTTGGAGAGTTAATATTGTTTGGGATAATGATAAGTTTCTGGAAATGTAGAGTGGTGACGGTTGCACTTAATGCCACTGAACTATATACTAAAAAATGGTATAATTATAATTTTTATTTATGTATATTTTATCACACAAAAAAAGTTTGTTAAAGAGAAACTTTCCTGGAAAGTCAGAAATTACATATTGAAAGAGCACACTGCCCTAACGGTTTTGGGTCAGTGGATAGGCCTACGGACTGAAGGATCCCAGGTTCGATTCCGGTCAAGGGCACATGCCCAGGTTGCGCGCAGGAGGCAACCAATCAATGGTTGTCTCTCATCACTGAGGTTTCTATCTCTCTCTCCCTCTCCTTTCCTCTCTGAAATCAATGAAAAAAAAAAAAGAAAGAAAGAGCACATCATGCCCTAGCTGGTTTGGCCCAGTGGACAGAGCATTGGTCTGCGGACTGAAGGGTCCCAGGTTCGATTCCAGTCAAGGGCACATTCCTGGATTGTGGGCTCAGTCCCCAGTAGGGGGGTATGCAGGAGGCAGCCGATTGAGTCTTCTATCTTTCTTTCCCTTTCCCTTCCTCTCTGAAATCAATAAAGATATATTTTTTAAAAATTATTTTTAATTAAAAAAAATTTTATATTCAGCAAAACCGATTTTCAATCATAAAGGGTATTGTCTAACTGTTATCAACATACAGGGACTTAAATAATAATACCAAGAGCTCTGAGGAATCTGAGATGAACTTCAGAGACCCTGATAAGTGGACTAGTAGTGAGCATCAGATATTTACTTGTAGAACCAAGATTAAATTAATATTAAAAGACAGTATAGCCCTAACTGGTTTGGCTCAGTGGATAGAGCATCGGCCTGCGGACTGAAGGGTCCCAGGTTCGATTCCGGTCAAGGGCATGTACCTGGGTTGCAGGCACATCCCCAGTAGGTGGCATGCAGGAGGCAGCTGATCAATGTGTCTCTCTCATCGATGTTTCTAACTCTCTCTCCCTCTCTGTAAAAAATCAATAAAATATATTAAAAAAAAGAAGGCAGTATAGTATGTAATGCTGCATGCTAGAACAATGTATTTATAGCACAACATAAAAACAATAAGAAAATAGGTACGGAAAATGCAAAAATATTTTCAAACTAACTTTGGTAAGAATATTGTTGGTGGTACAATTAGTATTGTGTGTCTGAATATATTCCCACTCACTGGCGAAAAAAAAATAAAAAAAGGGACAATCTGAACTTCAATAAGAATAAGAACTCTCTGGTGAGCATTATGCTAAGTGAAATAAGCCAATCAGAGAAAGATAAATATCACATGATATTACTCATTTGTGGAATGGAATGAACAACATAAACTGATGAACAAAAATAGATGAGAGACAGAGAAGCATCGAACAGATTGTCAAACCTCAGAGGAAAGGGGGTGGGGAGGGTAAGAGATCAACCAAAGGACATGTATTCATGCATATAAGCATAACCAATGGACACAGACATTAGGGGGGTGAGGGCATGTGCTGGGGGGGGGGGGTAGGAGTGGCCAGGGAGAGGTCAATGGGGGAAAAAGGAGACATATGTAATACTTTAATCAACAAAGAATAAAAAAATAAAAGAATAAAAACTCTCAACAATAAAGATTAACAAAAAAAAGAATAAGAAATACAGACTTGAAACCCATTCAAATACAATTAAATTCATAATTGTACTAAAAACAAACACACACATAACCATCTGAAGATGACAGGGAACCTAATTCATTATCTTGAAAACTGGATAAAAACTGATTCTGTCTTCTACAGCAGGCCCTTTGTAAACTTAGATTTCGCATCCCTATATTTAAGTGAATCAAAAATATTTGCGGGGGAGGGATAGAGTGAAAAAAAAATCACAGACTTCTGAAAAGCAACACTGAAAATTTCCATACGCCAAGACTATGCTAAATTCACTCAAATGAAGTGATGTGTAGGCATTCCCTACTGTAGTCTATTCGCAAACATAGGTTGTATGTAAATACTGTCACTTTATATAAGAGACTTGAGCACCTCGGATTTTGGTATCCATGGGGTCGTGGAACCAATCCTCCAGGGATACTGAAAGAAGACTGTATTTGAATTAAAAAACTATACCACCGGGTAATCAAATAGATAAGAGGAATATGTGAAAATAAAAGATAACAATTATAATATCACCATTTTCACCTGAAATCTTCCTGTCTTGAACAGTTCAATTCTAAAGCAATTCCTCCAGGCAAAGAAGAAGTCTACAAAAGGATGGAGGCAGGCAGGAAGGGAGAGCTACAATGATCCAGGGCAGATGAGCTGCCCAGTTATACCAGCAATAAAACCCAAGTGGAGCCAAGAATGCATCCAAACAGCAAAACAATGTAGGGTAGGAAGACCAAAGTAGAGTTAGGTAACAAGTATATTTAAATGATTTAGTATATACCTCTTTATCATCTTCAGATTTTCTATCATCCTCCTCCTCATCTTCTTTTTCAGATTTCTCTAATTCCTTTTGTTCTTCTTTTTGCTCTTCTACTTTAAGCTGCTTTGTCAATCGAGCTATTAACTGGGATTTTAACCCTTTGGAGCTAAGGGCTCGACTTTCTAATTCTTTTCGAAGATCATTTACCTGAATATACAGAGTATAAAAATACAGGAAAAGGAAACAGGATATTGAAATAGAGAATAAGCTGTGTAATTATCAGCTAGTCTGATTTTTTAAAACTTTAGTGAAAGGGATACTTATACAGCTCATAAAAGGTTTGTAAAAATGCAAACTGATTAGAACATTTTTGAAAAATAACTTACAACATGCATTAAGATGCTTAAAAATAGTTAATGTCTCTGACCCAGCCATTCTAATTTCTGGGAATTCACTCTAAAGAAATAACCTAAACACATAAAAAGAACCAACTTTATACATCCCTTTTCAGTCTCTTCCTCCAAAAGAGTAAATGATCTAAATATCCGATAAAAGGGTAATACTTAAGAAAAAACAGTACATCAGCTAGATAAAACAGCATACATTTAAAATTAATTACATGGGAAACACTAATATTAATTGAAAAGGATGAGATAACAACTTCCTACAAGCAACCAATTACAAGCTTATACCCAGAAAAAAAGAATGGGAAAAAATAGAAAATTTTAAGAGTGGTTATATTTGAACGATAGGCTTAAATAATTTTTTTCTTCTATCTTTCATGTAAGCACCAATTTTCAAAATAAGCATGCATTATATCCTATATAATAAAGAGGTAACATGCAAATTGACCCTCACACCCTCACAAGATGTCTCCCTATGACCAGGCTGGCAGGGGGGTTAGTGAGGGATGACCAAAAGACTGAACAAGCAGGCTATGTGGGGCGACCAGGTCAGCAGTGGGGGGGCAGATGGGGGCAACCAAGCCAGCGGGGGGTGGGGCAGTTAGGGGCGACCAGGCTGGCAGGGGGGAAGGGGGGTAATAAGAGGCGACCAGGCTGGCTGGCAGGCGAGGGGCGCAGTTGGGGGCGATTAGGCTGGCGGGGGAGGGGGGGCAGTGAGGGGTGACTAGGCCGGTGGGGTGGGGCAGTTGGGGGTGACCAGGCTGGCAGAGGGGGGGTTGCGGGGGGAGGGGAGAGGACGCGCAGGGAGGGCAGTTAGGGGTGATTAGGAGCCAGCAGTCCAGGACTGTGAGAGGGACATCCTCCAAGGGGTCCCTGATTGGAGAGGGTACAGGCTGAGCTGAGGGGACTCCCCACCCCTACACGATTTTCGTGCACTGGGCGTCTAGTTTATAATAAAAATAAATTCAAGTTTTAAAATAAGAAACTTAAGCCCAGCCAATGTGGCTCAGTGGTTGAGTGTCAACCTATGAACCAGGAGGTCATGGTTCGATTCTGGGTCAGGGCACATGCCCAGGTTGCAGGCTCAACTCCCAGAGTGGGGCATGCAGGAGGCAGCTGGTCAATGATTCTCTCTCATAATTGATGTTTCTCTCTATCCCTTTCCCTTACTCTATGAAATAAATATATATATATATATATGTTTTGTTTTTTTTAAAGAAACTTAATAGCAAAGCCATTAGTTTGACAAAAAGTCCTCGGATGCAGGCTTAATCTATTTGCCTATATTTTCTGTATCTATAGGACTCTATGTGAAGCCTGAGGTTGATGACAACTTGAAGTACTGCAAGAATAACAAACATTCTTATGAATGTAACTGGTAACCAGATTCGATCACTGGCGCCAGTTGGAGCGTATGTGGGAGGCACCAATCGGTGTGTCTCTCTGTCTCTCCCCCTCCCTTCCACTCTCTAAAAATCAGTGGAAAAATATCTTAGGGTGAGGATTAACAACAAAAAAACAACAACAATGTGGGTTAAAAAGCTAGTTTCATGACAAAGAAGAAAACCTTTTTTTGGGGGGGGCTGAGAAGCAAAGTTAATAAGCTTTTATGTGTTAAATAACAAACTGCAAAAGCAACTACCTCTTTCAAAATTACCTTCATTGTCTTTGGGTCAAGTTTAGACCAATGGGTAGGAGTAGAAATTTCTTTAGCTTCACCATCATCCTTCTCTTCTTCATCCTGATATACAAAGTTAAGAACCTAATTATTATTCTGAAACCTTAAAATAAAGGTAATTTATTTTTAAAAGTCTGTTGCTGATCTGTGCAAGGTCACAAATGTTTCAGATTGTCTTCTCCTAAAGTTATTTAGGCAAATCCACGTACATACATTCTACCACTTTTAATTGATCACAAAGACACTCATCAGCCAATCAAAGCCAGATCTGTGAAACACAAAAGGGTGATAAATTATAACACAAAGGATATCAGGGATGCACAAACACTGCTGGTCTCCACTAACCACACAGTGTGTGATCTTGCCCCAATTTTCAAACCACCCAAAGTTAAGGTTGAAAGCCAGACCTTTCAAATGTACCAAAGATGATGCCACATAGCCTGAAATTTCAAATCTCTCAGACTTGTGGTTGTCCAATTTCAAATATCCATGATTAGAACTGATGACCGTGAAAGAGAAAATTTTTTAAATTTTAGAAAATGGCAAAATGTTTAAAATGGCTTAATACTGAATCTTGCTCAACAACTGGTCCCAGATTCCAGCAACTAAACCTATGATAAAAACAAAATTCTGTGCAATTTAAGCACAACTTATTTTCCTTTGAGGTCTCAGAACTCTTAAAGTTAGCATAACAGACAGATTTTTTTAAAGAGAAAAGAACATACAACTATACTGCTGAAAGCTGGATTACCAGTCGCTGTTACCAGTTATGTTCCTCCATGTGTGTTTGTTATGTAGTGTGTGGTGTGCTTTGTGCCTGTGTTCCTGTGCCTGTGAGAAGCGGAAATAGAAAAAGGGATTAGCGTTCAGTGCCTGTTCTCCATCAGCCTCCTTGCGTTCACCCTGAAGCTTCTCCACCAGCTGCTGCTTGTATCCTCGGGAGAGGGTTTCCCACTCTGAGCGGGTGGGAAGGCAATGCCAAACATCCGGGAAAAATAAAACCACTGTCTCCACATGAGCTGGAACTGTACGCCCCTTGTGGGTCTCCTCAGGGCGATGGTAGCGAATCTCTGCAAAACGGTACCTGTTGCAAGGGAAGAAGCATGTTGGAAAAAAAATTCTAAAATACATTTTAAAGACCCTAGTTCACTTGTAGCACATCAAGTAAAGAAATTTTGCTGCCAGAACTTGAGGTTGGTCTAAAGAAAAAAAAATTATAGAAGCCATAGTTCCTCTTTTGGTACATTTGCATAATATTTATAGTTAAAAGAAGAATATGTTCCCCAAGGCATTTTCATGTTTGATTACAGAGCTACGCATATTTTAGGGAATACCTGAAGAAGCTGGATAGCTGTTCAGATTTCATGTGCTAAAAAAAAAAATTCTCAATTAAGTCACAAGAAATATACTAAAATACACAGGACAAATAAGCCTCAAGAGAAAATATGGCTGAACAAAAAATCAGCAACTACATCATCTTATAACAAAAGGAATTATAATGAAATGAAGTTCTCTTGACGATCTTCTCCAGCTATACATGAAATGAAAAATATTTTCAACATACATTGAAACTTCCAAAGTACAGCATAACAAAGCATTTAAATTTTCAGTTTATTTTGATTACTTCTTACATCTGCCCTCCCCCCAAACATGTTTGGCACCAAATAAACTTTTGCTACAAATGGGGATTTTTTCCTTTGAGGTTACCTGCATGATCAAGGTTGCTAAAATAAGGAGGAGGGAGTGTAGGTTGACAGATAAGATCATCTACATAAACTATTAGAAAAACATTTCTAATCAAAAAATGAATTGGTACTTACCATTGTGTGCATACACTTAGATCAATGCCTGTCAGAGCCTTACAACAACGAATAGCAGTCTTAATCAACACAGAGGGATCTTTTTCTGGGTCTGGTCCATCCAACGAAGGAGACCAGTGGCCTCCAATGGCCATGGCTTCATCCTTGCCTTTCATGCCCACTAAAAACTAATTCAAAACAAAGAATCATTTACATATATTATGCAACTTATAAAATCACACATAAAATACTTGAAAAGGTACAAACCTTTCCAATATCATTTTTACTACCTCTGGTATCTGTCAGTCAAGGAAGAGTTCAGTTTATCATGTTCCACACTGCATTTCAGCAATGGAATAGGATTTACACATCATAACTCATCCTTCTAAAACATTTCTTCAGATAAAGAGTTCTTTTAAAGAAACAAGCTATAATTCACACTTTAAAAGCACCCAAAGATACACTAAATCATTATCACTAAGATTTATCTATACTACAAATATAGAACATCAAAATGACAGCTGAACTAGTGACAAAATGAGTAAGATATAGCCATATCTGCAATGAGAAAAACATTATCATTACAGTCTTAATGCCTTAATATTAAAATTATTATTAAACTAATCAACAAGATTAAATAGTTTTAAATTATATATATAATACACACACACACACACACACACACACACACACACAATTAGAACCAACCAAAGCAAATATACATCTAAAGTTATGTTTCATTTTACCTTAACAAGTCTAGCAGGATGTTGAAATCCATCTCGAAGTTCTTGTGGGTCTTCAGCTAGAGCACAGGACTTATGATACAAATCTTCCATACTAGGGCTAGCCATCAGCATTACCTATTATAGTCAAATAATTCAATCCTGTCAAAAGTCTACGTAAAGAAAATGAGAAGCACTACGTATTATCCTTACATATTAGATACCCAAAATTTTTTATAAAAATGCAAAGTCACCCAGCAGGTGTGACTCAGTGATTGAGCATTGACGTATGAACCAGGAGGTCACAGATCGATTCCCAATCAGGGCACAGGCACAGGTTGTGGGCTTGGTCCCCAGTAGGGGGTGTGCAGGAGGCAGCCGATCCGTGATTCTCATCATTGATGTTTCTACCTCTCTCTACATCTCCCTTCCTCTCTAAAGTCAATAAAAATATATTTTAAAAAAAAATCTATGGCAGAAATACCATTAGATACCTTATAATTATACAGTTTTAACTTTTCAAGGGATGCTTTTAGATGTTTTAAAATAGCAGAAAACTACTGATCATAGATAGCAATATACTAAAAGTTACCCTGCAGACTAACATATAATACATTCACCCACAACTATGTTTTATCTGGCTTAGTCAAAGTCATAGAACATTCCAAAAAGCTCATTACATCAACTTCATCTTCACATTTTTATGTGGTTCAAAGTGTTAAAAAATAACCATAATTTTACAGTTTAAGAGGTAAGGTAAAGAGAAGTTAAATTAAATTACTTAAAAAACAAAACAGAATAGCAGACAAGAAAATGAAGGAATTCAAGGTCTTAAACCTAATAACCACTTTCTGAAAATTATCTCCACATACACTCTTTATATGAGTAACTGCTCATCAATTTTAGCTGTGTATCGCAAAATACAAACCTTTGCACTGTATAAGTGGTCAGCATCTGGTGGATCAAGAATGGCCATATTTTTTTCTAAGGACTCTACTTCTCTGTGCATTACAAAGAAATTGCAGTAATTTCCCAGCTGAAATGGTCTTGACAAAGGGAAAGCATCCACCCATGTAAACTGAGCATCAAAAAAGTCACTAGGTATATATAAATTCTGATAACGGCGCCTTAGTTCCATCATGTCACAACTAGGACTGAAAAAAAGACGTAAGTAGTGAATAAAAAGCCTTAATACCAATGAGTATACAAACATTCACTCAATTCTGAAGCTAAACATCTAACCTGACATGGCTAAAAGCCAGCTGCAAATGGTCAAGTATTAATGAGCTATAGATGTGCAGAAAGGCATATGATAATCTCATTTTCAAATTGTTTACTTACAGCTTTGAATAAATAACATATCTAAATGTTACCTTTATTTCTTTACTTTTTGTGTGTAGCTTAAAATTCATTATAGAAGACCCTTTGAAATAACTTCAACCCCAGCTCCAGGGAAGATCTGAACAAAAGCAGTTCTGTCTCAGTTGAAACTGTGCACTTTTGAGACAACTATGGTTCATATAGAATGACAGAAAGAAGGGATAAGAGTGGTACCAAATTAGTATGAGTGCTCCTCAATCAGTTTTATACAGCGTAGAAATACAACTTTTATTCTATAGCAAGATCCTAGGTCAAGAATATTTACATTCAAAATTAAATAAAATTCACGTGAAAGCAAAATCCAAATCTTTTTTGGATTATCCACACTTCCATACCTCTCAGTGTTAGTGATTAAGATCCGTACCGGATTGTTCATTATGTAAAAAGAGGGTAAGATTCTGGCCTTTTAAACTTGGCATACTGATTTTTTTTAAAGGTTCATTTCCTCTTTCCTAAGAAGCAAAGCTTTTAAGGGAGAGAAACTAAAAGGTAAATCAATCTGATAAAAAGCCAAGAGATTTCTGTTAAAAGCATAATGAAAAGTGGAAAACGCAATTTCTAAGATGAAAAGATAACTATATTGTCTTTTAAAAGGACAATTAAAACAAGAGTATAAAATGTGAACTAATATATAGGTATGTCTTTATATTTGAAGCCTAAAAATAAAAAGTATAGAAAAAAAAACTTGTCAGTTATGATTACTGATACAATTATACTTTATTTGGATAAGATTCTATTATAAAAATGTAAAAAAAAGGTATGTGAGTTTTGTTTTTGTTGTTTTTAAAAAAGTGCTGCAAACAGAAAGTATGTGTAATAGCTTCCTAGTTTCCCATCACTAGAATTTTTGAAGTTGTATCTCACTCCATAGGAGTAAAATCTATAAAACAAGACATAAAAAAAATACAAATAAACCATTTCTTGGCATACAGTCTCTTATAATCATATTACTATAAGAAAATCTTGATTTCCAATAATTGTAAGAGGAGATATAACTTTAAAAATCATTACTATTTATAATGGGTTCATTTGATGTTATGGAAATTTACTTCAAAGTGGTGATGTGAAACTCTGAATGTCTAACTTGAAAGAAGATAGATAACTGTTCAATTTACATCCTATATATCAACTCTTTCCAGAATAGCGTTATAAGCTGGGAAAAGATGAGTTTAAAGTAGAGCTGCTCGCCCCGGCCAGCGTGGCTCAGGAGGGTCTAGGGTTTGATTCCCCATCAAAGGCACATACCTGGGTTGCAGGTCTGATCCCCAACCCCAGTCAGGGAGCATGTGGGAGGCAACCAATTGATGTGTCTCTGTCACATGGATATTTCTCTCTCTAAAAAAAAAAAAAAAAAAAATCAACGTAAAAACATCCTCGCTCCTTGGGTGAGGATTGAAAAAGAAGTAGAGCTGCTCTATTTAATATCTTTGGGACTGGAGAGAGTTTTGGTTCCAAAACGTTTTCTCAAATATACAGACTACAATATTTTAAGTATACAAGTAAACAGGGATAACAAGAAAACTACTATAAATTAAGAGTAGTTGTGCCCGGCTGGTGTGACTCAGTGGTTGAGCAATTGACCCAGGAACCAAGAGGTCCTAGGTTTGATTCCAGATCAGAGCACATGCCTGGATTGGGGGCTTGATCCCCAGTAGGAGGCATGCAGAAGGCGGCCAATCGATGTTTCTCTCTCATCAATGCTTCTATCTCTCTATCCTTCTCCCTTCCCCTCTCTCTCAAATCAATAAAAAATATTTAATTAAAAAGTAAAAAAAAAGAGTAGTTGCTGACTTGACCACAAGCAAGAGTAAATGAAAATCAACTACATAACAATTAAGCAAAGTCACCAAGCAAAAATTTTCTGACACTGAGTAGCATTAAGAAAAACACACTGGTTTACTCAATCTAGAACTGAATATAGAAAAATTTTAACGTTTGATAGTCCAATATTATATTAATTATAACACTTTGTTAAAATGCAGCAATATTCTCTTAGGACACTGAAATGCAGTTATTTATTCCTATGTGAAACTGCTTTAAATGCTGCTTGTAATGGTTTATTTTTATTTTACTGTCAATTTGTTTTTTTCTGCCTATTATTTTTTCTTACATATAACTGCCAGGCCCAGGGCCTTTAGATAATTTTTCCTTTCCCTTAGAGTAAATTAGTCATTTACCCATTTCCCTTTTTATGAATCACAACTTTGTAGCCATTACTGAGTATCTACAAGTGACACACACTGTTGCTTTAGATACATGAACTCACAATTCTTGCTAGTTGATATAATTTCCTCCTTGCATGTGAAGCTCAAAAATTCTTTGTTTTAAATTGATTTATGAGAGAGAGAAAGAGAAAGAAATATCAATTTTGTTGTGCCACTTATTATGCACATTCACTAGTTGATTCTTGTATGTGCCCTCACCGGAGACTGAACCCACAACCTTGGTGTATTGGGACAATGCTCTAACCCAGTGGTCGGCAAACTCATTAGTCAAAAGAGCCAAATATCAACAGTACAACAATTGAAATTTCTTTGGAGAGCCAAATTTTTTAAACTTAAACTTCTTCTAAAACCACTTCTTCAAAATAGACTCACCCAGGCCATGGTATTTTGTGGAAGAGCCACACTCAAGGGGCCAAAGAAATGCATGTGGCTCGCAAGCCACATTGCCGACCACGGCTCTAACCAACTGAGCTACCCAGCAGGGCTTCAAATATTCTTAGTAACTTGCCCATTATTTCTGATTCCAAAGACTGAAAAATGTTTTGTTTTTTTAAACATATAGATATGTGTGTACGTTTTTATTATACTATATTGGCACAGCTAACTTGAAATTTTTAATCCATTCCTAAACTATTATTGTATCATACACAATGGACTATGTATAAACTTAATCAAGTTAACAATAAATCTGGATCTTAAATGATTCTAACTTTAACGAATAACTTCATCACAGAGTGGCTGCCTTTTTCAATAGCTGATATCTTTAATGAGTGTATGAAAATAATGTAATCCTGGCAAAGAACTAAACTGCTACTTCAAATTGCATTTCTCCTCTTGTATAAATGAAAATTATTAAGTGTAAAGAAATGAAAGTTGCGAGAAAAATATATCTATAATAACACATTCTACTAAGCTACACAAAATTACAAAACAGATAATTTAATAAGAAGTGGGGGAAAATAACTTACCAATCTAAAGAAAACTTTGAAAACTGAACTGTGTAACGTGGGACAACACGGCGAACTCTCCGAGGGGATCGTTCTCTCTCTCTTCGAGGAGATCTCTCCCGGGAACGCTTTCTCTGAGGAGATCTTTCTCTGGATCTACGTCTATCTCTCTCCCTTTCACGACTTAAAAAAAGAAAAAGCAAAATTTTCTAAAATTAATAATTTTTCTAGTGTTATCTAAGAATTCCTTAATGAAATAAGTTAATATAAGATTTTACAGTGTACTTTTTAAAATAACTTTTTTGAATTGTGGTAAAATATATACAACATAAACTTATCATTTTAATCATTTTTTTAGTGGCATTAAGTGCATCACATCATCCCCATCTAAAAACATACCTTTGGCCCTGCCAGTGTGGCTCAGTGGTTGACGGTTGACCTACGAATCAGGAAATCACAGTTCATTCCTGGTCAGAGCACATGCCCAGGTTGCAGGCCAGATCCCCAGTAGGGGGTGTGCAGGAGGCAGCCGATCCATGATTCCCTTCATTGATATTTTTATCTCTCTTTCCCTCCCTTCCTCTCTGGAATCAATAAAAAATATATATTTAAAAACATACCTTCGATCATCTTTTCTGTTAGGCACTTGATCCCCTCTGTCATTCCTTCCTGAAAATCTGGATGGTGGATCTAACCTTCGTGCTGGCTGTGGCTGTGAAACTATACGAACAGGAGGCTGCAATAAACCAGCTTTAAAAGATACAGAAAAAAACAAAACATTTTTACTTAAACGAAGTTCAAAAACATTACCTGGTTAAATTTTATACATAGAAAACGTTGGCTGAAATGTCTGGCCCATGAATGGTGGTAACAGTTTTGTATATTTGCGTATTTTGTTACAACCCTTTAACAATGCAAAATCCATTTTAGTTCTGGGACAACACTAAACCAGGCTGTGGACCAAATCAAAGGGATATAGTTTGCCGACCCTTGATCTTCTGATGTTAAACTAAAGACTGCTATACAAGATATTCACAGGGTGCCAAAGTATCATCCAGAGATTATCTACACAGAGAAAAAAAACCTCTTATTATACAAAGATTTATGGCCACCACTTTGATCATGTAATCAAATTTAGCATCGATAATGGTGGAAGTATATCACAAAATGTGCCTCCTAGTATGATGCAATATAAAGTATAAAACAATGCCTATAATATGTTCTTGCCAAATGCCTTTAGACTTAACCTAGTTTATAGTTTATATGGTGGTGGATAGAGGAATAAGGTAAAAATATCACAAGGAATCAAGACAAATCCAGAATACAACATTCCAAAAGAATCTACAAATCAACTAGCCCAATTTCTTCAAAAAGCCAAGGTAATGAAATAAGAAAGAGAAAGTAGAAGCTCTTCTAGAATAAAAAGGACTAAAGGAACATAACCAAATATAATGCATGGAACTCGGCTTTCTGTTTAGGAAACAAAACACAACCTTAAAAGACATTTGGGCCTGGCTTGTTGGGCTCAGTGGATAGAGCATCACCCTTCAGACTAAAGGGTCCTGGGTTCGATTCCAGTCAAGGGCACATGGCCGGGTTGTGGGCTTGATCCCTAGAGTAGGGAGCGTGTGGAGGCATCTCTCTTATCATTGATGTTTCTATCTCTCTCTCTCTGCACCTTCCTCTCTGAAATCAATAAAAATATTATTTTTTAAAAAAAGACATTTGGGAGACAACTGAAGAGACCTGAATATAAATACATATGATATTTAAATGCTTTTTCTTAGATGTTATAATAGATTGTGGTAATATAGGAAAACTCTTTTAGGAAGAACATGTTTAAATAAATGGGAGTGAAAAGTCATAGTGTCTGGTAATTACTTCAAAAGTTTAAGCTAATATGTGTATTTGTTAATTTATGCAGACAAAACACTGATAAAATGTGAACTGTTCAGGGTGTTAAGTATACAAGTAATCATTATACTGTTCTTTCAACATTTTTATATACGTGAAAATTTTTCATGAAGATTTGCGAGAGAAAACTAACCAGCTAACTTATGAATATTTCTTATGTTAAGTAATAAATACTATACCAGATAAAGATCAATGGGCTGGTATTACTGAAGGAATCCCTTGCCAATACAGGTTTCCCTACCATTCTGCCAAGTGAACCCTAGCACAGTCCACTGACCCGGCTCTCTCTTCTACTGCTCTTATTGCTCCTCTCAAGCATCTACCAAACTCAAAGGATACATCACCACAAGAAACACTGCTTTCTTGAGCCCTCCCACAGAAGCTATGTCTCTTTTTGAGAGAATGATGGGGGGAAAATGGTATTCAAGTCCCTATTCACAACTGAAAACAAATCCTCTAAGGCAGTGGTCAGCAAACTGCAGCTCACGAGCCACATGCGGCTCTTTGGCCCCCTGAGTGTGGCTCTTCCACAAAATACCACGTGCGGGTGCACAGGTACAATGTGATTGAAACTTCATGGCCCATGTGCGGAAGTCGGTTTTCGGCTCTCAAAAGAAATTTCAATCGTTGTACTGTTGATATTTGGCTCTGTTCACTAATGAGTTTGCCGACCACTGCTCTAAGGAAAAAAAGACGGGGGGAAAAATAAATTATAGGACTAAAGATCAGATACATGGAAGAACCAAGAAGTCTGGAAACAGCCTGGCATTACCTAGTAAGTTTAACATACACAAACCCTCAGACCCAGCAATTTCACCAGAAAATATATGCCTTAGGGAAACCTGTGCACATTGCCTCACACATATATGCGTTCACAGCAGCAGCTTTAGAAACCAAGAACTAGAAACAACACAAATGTTTACCAAAGAACAGATAAACTGTATACTATTCATACTATGGGAATATTATGCAATAAGGAAAATGAAGACATTAGAGCCACACAGAATAATATAAAAAACTTTAAAAACATAATGCTGAACAAAAAAATTTGTACACAAAAGATTATATAAATAGAATCATAGATTATGTAAAATTCAAAAACAAAACTAAACTGTATTATGAGGATATATACTTAGAGGGTAAAACTATTTAAAAAGAATTAACTAGCAATATTGTATTTTTTTGCCCAAGTGGTGATTTACACGGGTGTTCACTAATAATGTTATACTGTTTCATCACTTTGCTTTAAGTGTATCATAATTTACAATAAAAGAGAAAGTGCCACAATTACATTTTTAAAAAATACCAGTTAAATAGGCTTCTATTAACCCAAGGCTATAATTTTAAACATTGTTTAAAAAATCCCAGAGGTTCAAATAATCAATATGCAAAAGAAAACTTAAAACACAGCTCATTTATTTGATGCACTATTGTTCAATGAGGAACTTAAAGTGCTATCACCAAACTCTACATGTACATAAAATGTTATATTTATAATAAATAAGTCTTAAAAACATTTACTTCAGTTACAGATAAGATACCAAAATGGGGACAGAGTACTAAAAGTTTTCAGTTTAAGTTAGCAAAGAGCACGTCTTTTGATAAGAGCAATAAAATAAAAAAGCTTCCAAATAAAAGCTATAAAAGTAGAAGTGGCTTAGCCCTGGCCGGGTGGCTTAGTTGCTTGAAGCCTTGTCCCGTACACCAAAAAGGTTGCTGGTTCAATCTCTGACCCAGGAGGGGAAGGGTCGATGTTTCTCTCTCTCCCTCTCCCTTCCTCTCTCTCAAAAATTAATAAAAATATATCCTTGGGTCTGCTGGCGTGGCTGTTGTTGAGCGCAGGCCTATAAACCAGGAGGTCACTGTATGATTCCTGGTCAGGACACATGCCTGGGTTGAGGGCTCAATCCCCAGTGTGGGGAATGCAGGAGGCAGTCAATCAATGATTCTCTCATCACTAATGTTTCTCTCTCTCCCTCTCTCCTTCCTCTCTGAAATCAATAAAAATATATTTTTAAAAAAACATATCCTTGGGTGAGGGTTAAAAAAATAAAGTAGAAGTGGTCTACATAAAATACTTAATTTTCAAGTATTTTGGGAGTCCCTATTTTTTTCATAATTAAAAGTATACTCTTATTATTTTAACAATTATGTATTAGTCTGAAAAATAAAAAACAAAGATACATTGCATATAATACCTTTCTGCTGTGGCTGCTGTAATAAAGGCTGTGGTTGAGTCTGCAACAGTGGTGTAATAGAAGCTGCTGAAATCTGTGCCTGTAGCAGTGACTGAGGCTGGGGCTGAGCCTGAACACCAAATGTTGTCTGTGGTGCAATTGGCTGAAGTACAGCAGGAGGAGTCTTCAGTAAAGGTTGGGTTTGGGACTGATTCTTAACAAAAAATAAACAAATAAAATAAAATTTTTAAATATGAAAGAAAAATCTTTATAAATCAGACAACTCGGTGACCAAGTTTCTACAATAGCTAACTCAATATTTCATATACCTGATTTGGTAGTGTTTGAATTCTTTGTGCATTCCATTTAAATGGCATATTGGGGTTATATGTAGCTTCAACCAATACTCTGTCACCCACTTGGGGGGTTTTCCCTTTGACAGCACTGGGGGAAAAAAGAAAAAGCACATTTAAAAGAGTTTCCTCCAAAACAGATTTACAAATTTGGTATTTTAAAGTACATTATTTCAAAAGCAAGAAAAGAAAAAGAAAAAAAAGTAAATTATATCTAACTCCAATATATTCAACAAAAAAATAAAACAACCAGCCAGTGTAGTTCAATGGTTGAGCTCATCAACCTATGAATCAGGAAGTCACAGTTTGATTCCCAGTCAGGACACATGCCCAGGTTGCAGGTTCGATCCCCAGTGTGGGGCGTGCAGGAGGTAGCCGATCAATGATACTCTCTCATCACTGATATTTCTATTTTTCTCCCTCTCCCTTCCTCTCTGAAATCAGTAAAAATATGTGTTTAAAAAAAAGTTTTTAGTATGTAGGTAATCCTCATACTTTGGGCTTTGGAAAGATGAGAGAAAGGCATATAAAATGGAAAAATAGGAGACCCACTTTCAAAAAAATCATATAGTAAGGTCATTAGAAATATATATGAAATCGCTAAGGAAATTCACTAACAAAATACTGTTTTGGATATGTTAGTTCACCAATCACAAAATCCTATTTATTAATATTTTAATTTAAAAATGTTTTTAGTACCCTGGCTCAGTAGCATCATCCTGATATGCTAAGGTTGTGGGTTTGATCAGCAGTCCGGGCATATAGAAGAATCAACCAATGAATGCACAAATAAGTGGAACAACAATCGGTTTCTCTCTTTCTCTTTCCTTTCCTCTCTCTCTAAAATTAATTTTTAAAAATTTTATAAAGAGAATGTTCTTAGTTTATACATCACTAGAGATGTGAAAGATAAATTTTAAAAGGCATGTGATTATTTCAATCCCTAATTTCATTGTATGTCTAAACATGAAAAAATTAGAAATAACTCACTCCCATAAAATATTTATAAAAAATTCACATAACTAGTTCATTTAATAAGCAAATGATAACTTCAGTCACATTCTCCATTAAAAAAGATCATGGGTACAAATATGACAAGCTAAATGATTAAAACATAAAATTATAGCTAAACCACAATCCTATGCACAATTAAGCAGGTACTATCAATATACATAATGTTAAGTACAAAAAGGCATCTGCCAACACCTAACAATGTTTACCTAAGCTGAAAGAATACATCTTCATCCACAAATCCAAATGTATCGTGTAGTTTTGTGACTACTCCTGTAAAAACACGCTGTTTCTGAGGTTGGGTTTGTTGCTGACTGGACCTTGGTGTTGGATAGGATACAGTTATCTGTGCTGCAGGCTGAGGCGTAGACAGGCTAAGACTTGTAGGCAGTGCAACAGCTGGCTATAAAACAAAATCAAAATCAAATTAAGGTAGTGATTTGAAATAGTCTACAAATTCTCTAAAAATTGATTTTAAAAATCTAAAACAATAAAAGAGAAATAGTCTAGAAATTAAAAATAACTCAAAATGCTAAAAATAATTTATTTGAAGTTAGAAAAATACACATGTACACCCTGAAGAAAGGAATGAAGTTTAAAAAATAGGTCATTTGAGGAAAAAGATACTGTAATACAATGAGTTTAAAGAGCAGTGCTTAACCTGGCTGGTGTGGCTCAGTGGTTGAGCGTTGTTTTGTTTGCAAGCTTGATCCCCAATGGGGAGCATATAGGAGGCAGCCAATAAATGATTCTCTTGCATCATTGATGTTTCTCTCTCCCTCTCTGAAATCAATTAAAAAATATATGTGTATATACTACACTAAACACTAAAGTGTTAATTTTAGTTTTCTCTTAAGAAGTCAAAATCCATAGTGGCATCATAAAGACTCAGGAAAGTCCTATATATAATAGAATTAAGTCACAGAAAGACTAATATGTATGATCTCATGTGGAAAGCGGCTACAGTGTTTGGACAGGTTATGGTCCAAACCTGTGGCCCCACATGGCTAAGTGATATAAGCTGCGAGAGGTAGAGCAAGTAAACAAAGCTTGATCAGGTGCATGTAATTAAGATTTGAAACCCACGAGAACGTTGTAAACATCTTGACCACGCCCTAACTTTGCCTCGTGGAATCTGGCTATAAAGACTCGGCTTGCAGGCTGTGGCGCTGTCGCTCCATCAGAGAAGGCAGCGTCCCAGCCAGCCCCAACTTTCTTCTCTTCTCTGTCATTTCTTAATCCTTCACCGCCCCTCTCAGGCTCATCAAACCTGGCCCTGCTGGTGCGGCACAATCTTACTCATGTGAAATTTAAAAAAACACCCAAAGATCTCAAAGAAACAGACCAAATGGTGGCTGCCAAAGGAGTGTAGGGGAAATAGGAGAAGGTGGCAAAAAAGTGCAATCTTCCAGTTACAAGATAAAAAAGTTCTGGGGATATAATGTACAGCATGATGACTATCCTATATAATAATCCTATATAATAAAGAGGTAATGTGCAAATTGACCATCACTCCAAACACAAGATGGCCACCCCCATGTGGACACAAGATGGCCAGCCAGCAGGGGAGAGCAGTTGGGAGGGACCAGGCCTGCAAGGGAGGGCAGTTGGGGGTGATCAGGTCTGCAGGGGAGGGCAGTTAGGGGCAATCAGGCAGGCAGATGAGAGCAATTGAGGGCAACCAGGCCTGCAGGAGAGGGCAGTTGGGGGGGACCAGGCCTGCAGGGGAGGGCAGTTGGGGGGGACCAGGCCTGCAGGGGAGGGGAGTTGGGGGGGGAACCAGGCCTGCAGGGGAGGGCAGTTGGGAGGGACAAGGCCTGCAAGGGAGGGCAGTTGGGGGCGACCAGGCCAGCAGGGGAGGGCAGTTGGGGGCAACCAGGCTGGCAAGGAAGGGAAGTTAGGGGTGACTGGGCCAGCATGGGAGGGCAGTTGGGGGCGACCAGGCCTGCAGGGGAGGACAGTTAGGGGCAACCAGGCCTGCAGGGAAGGGAAGTTGGGGGTGACCAGGCCAGCAAGGGTGGGCAGTTAGGGGTGACTGGGCCGGCAGGTGAGTGGTTAGGGGGTGATCAGGCTGGCAGGCAGAGGCAGTTAGGGGCAATCAGGCAGGCAGGCGAGTGGTTGGGAGCCAGCAGTCCTGGATTGTGAGAGGGATGTCTGACTCCTGTTTAGGCCCGATCCCTAAACGGGCAAAAGGACATCCCTTGAAGGGTTCCAGACTAGAAAGGGTGCAGGCTGGGCTGAGGGACACCCCCCTCCACCGTGCACAAATTTCATGCACCTAGTAGTTAATAAAATTATTGTATATTTGAAAGCTGCTAATAGAGATCTTAAGTTCTCATCAAAAGAAAAAAAGTATAACTATGTAAAAGTAATTATTTAATCAAATTTACTTTGGTAATAATCATTTTACTATATATGTAAAGTCATATTGTATCTTTAAACTAATACAATGTTATATGTCAATTACATCTTAATAAAACTAGGAAAAAATAAAAATGTTAACACTTGTATTGGTCTTTTCTGGCACAATCAAGCATGAATAACAACATACTGATTAAAACGTCTGCATAGAAGTAGAAATAATATCAAAATAAAGGAGCAATCATCTTATTCTTCAAGTCAAACCATGGGATTTGTTTTACATCTACTCAATAAAGCTAGTCTCCAAGTTCAAAAAAATAAAAAAATAAAAGCAAAGTCCTATATTCGTACAGTAAAAGAACTCAGCATTTCTTAAACTACAATCACAAAATTATTTTCTCATGAAATTTCTTTAACATTCTAACACACTAATGGTTTATGTGCAGACCTTGGGAAATGTTATTCTAAGAAAAGACAAAATTTTACAGGTTTTCTACTTAATTTGGAAATTCTATTAGAGATTGAAAATATGAAACATGTTAGATTTTATTTCTTTAATAATAACAACAAAGTTTGAGGTTGATTGTCCATTTGAAGTGTACTTTAAAAAAAAACAACTAACAGGTTCAAGACTAAAAAGGTATAAAAAGTTATATAGTAAAGAGCTCCTGTCCTACTCCTATTCCTCAGCTGCTCATTTCCCTAATCATGGGTGCAATATATATTAGAGATTCTGCTTTCTTTTGAACAGTTGCACAGTATTTCACTCAAAGCACATACCAGGGGTCAGCGAACTATGGCACATAGAAAGATATTCAACATACAGGTTATGATTTTTGTACTGCACACAAGCCAAGGAATAGTTTTTATACTTTATAAGGATTATAAAAAAGAAAAAAGAAATGCAAGAGATTTTAAGTGACCCATGAAGCCTAAAATAAACATTACATATCCAAAGTTCAAAACCTTAAAAGAATTTTTTTTTTAAATTGATTTCAGAGAAGTAGATAGAAACATCAATGATGAGAGAGAATCACTGATTGGCTGCCTCTTGCATGCCCCCTAAGGTTAAGAGCCCACAATCGGGGCATGTGCCTTGACATAGTTTCCAACCATGACCTCCTGGTTCATAGGTCAAAGCACAACCACTGAACAACACTGGCTGGGCAAAAAAAATTTTAATGTTACTAAAAATTAAGCTGATAATGTAAACAGTTACTTCACCTTTAAGGTCAACCTTAAAAAGATACATAATGTATACAAAAATTTTCTAAAAATATTCGTTCAAAGAAAATATAAATGCCAGTATCAAGTTTAAAATAAGACCTTATACTAGTATTTATTCAAACTAGATCACAGTTCAATCTGCAATCAAAAGCTATAAAAAACAAAAACACACTCTTCATTTTTATTTAGCATAGTGCTAAACTAATATATGAATCCAAAAAATATTCATTTTTCAACCCTCAAAGAAAAACTTTGCTCTACTCTTCATTCAGATATCCAAAAGAAAATCAAACTAACCTGTGTTAAAAGGGTCTGCTGAGGTTGCTGCAACTGAAAATAGAAAACACACAAACAGGAAAGAAAAAATAAAAAGATCAATCAAAATTGTCTCATATATGCTTTCTTCATTTAAGAAAAAAATTCCTATTATGTGGCTACTTCTAATTGAGAAACATGTAAAAAGTAACAGGTCATTAGGTATAAAGTTTCCTACAGATACTTTCAACAACTGCAGACCTGATATATAACTAACTCATTCAAAAAAGTAAGAAAGTCATCTTTTTATTTTATTTTATAAGAACAACACCCACAGAAAACCTCCCTAAGTCCCTACTGGGGAAGATTTCTAGTTATGTCACATGTTAATTACCATGTTACAGAAATTATTCAGTATCATCCATATACTACTTGTATCAAAATATCACTGGCTATCCAATTCATACATATGCCGGTAAAATGAGAAGCACTCCTGATGGTCTGTTTTGCCACTGCATTGGAATTATAAAAGACAACAGTCTGACATAATTTTGCAGCAATAGCTAAGTATAGTATTACCATAAGTAGAAGGAATTTGGTATAAATGGGGAATATTTATTTTTAAAGAATTAAATTATTTTTTTAAAATATATTTCTTCTTTTGTTTTTTTATTGATTTTTTTACAGAGAGGACAGGAGAGGTATAGAGAGTTAGAAACATCGATGAGAGAGAAACATCAATTCAGCTGCCTCTTGCACACTCTCTACTGGGGATGTGCCCGCAACCAAGGTACATGCCCTTGACAGGAATCGAACCTGGGACCCTTAAGTCCACAGGCCGATGCTCTATCCACTGAGGCAAACCGGTTAGGGCATATTTCTTTTTTTAATAATCTTTTTTTTTTTTTTTTTCCAGAGAGGAAGGGAGAGGGGAAGAGAGATAGAAACATCAATGATGAGAATCACTGATCGGCTGCCTCCTGCACACCCCCTACTGGGGATCAAGCCCGAACCCAGGCATGTGCCCTTGAATAGAACTGAATGTGGGACATCCTTCAGTCCACAGGCTGATGCTCTATCCACTAAGCCAAACCAGCTAGAGCTTAATATATTTCTTTATTGATTTCAGAGAGGAAGGGAGAGGGAGAGAGAGAGATAGAAACATCAATGATGAGAGAGAATCATTGATCGGCTGCCTCCTGCACAACCCCTGCTGGGGACTGAGTCCACAACTCGGGCATGTGCCTTTGGCCGGATTCGAACCTGAGACCCTTCAGTCTGCAGGCCAACGCTCTATCCACTGAGCCAAACTGGCTAGGGCTAAAGGGGGAAATTTTAAAACTCTGGAATAAAAACTTGACTTAAGCTAAGCTAAAAGAACCTATATGAAGTTCTAATTCAAAACACTTAGTTTACATAGAGTCACCATGATTTATAGGTTAAATCTAGCAAATTACTATTTTTCTCTAAGTCAAAAATGAATGATATTCTGTTATACTATATAAGAAAAGGTTAATATGCAAATTGTCCCGAGTTCAACCAACCGGGAGTTCGACTGCTCGCTATGATATGCACTAACACCAGGGAGCGGCATGGAACAAAGGAAAGCTCCAGCTGGCAGCCAGGGGAAGGAAGGCCTGGATGGCTGGCCAGGTGTGTGACCCTACACATGCACAAATTTCGTGCACTGGGCCTCTAGTTCTTCAATAAGAAAATTTGTGGGATATTTTTGGTTTTGTTTTGTAAAGAATACTCAATGACCTGGCTGAGTGGTTCAGTTGGTTGTAGTGTGTCATCCCATGCACCAAAATGGTTGCAGGTTCTATTCCCGGTTAGGGCACATGCTTGGGATTCGAGTCCAATACCTGGTTGGTACACGTACAGGAGGCAATGAATAGATGTTTCTCTCTCAGAACAATATATTTCTCTCTCTCTCACTCTCTCTTTTGCTCTAAAAATCAATAAAAAGATAACCTTCGGTGAAGATTAAAAAAAATAGTAAGAGCTTTTTAATTTTTTAGGGATCAGATAGGGAGAAAAGATAAATGTTCATTTTTGTTTGCAAAGGTGTAATCTAGTAAATTGTTGTAGGTACAGATAGTTTAAGAGAGAAAAAATTTCCTTATATCTATAAATAATAACTTAAGAGATTTCAAACAAAAAGGCTATAAAAATTTTGTTTTTTCATCAGTTCATTCGGTCCCATTTAATTCTTTTTTTTTTTTTAATATTTTTATTGATTTCAGAGAGGAAGGGAGAGGGAGAGATAGAAACATCAATGATGAGAGAATCATTGATTGGCTGCCTCCTGCACAACCCATACTGGGGAACAAGCCAGCAACCCTGACCTGTGTCCTTGACCTGAATCAAACCCAGGACTCTTCAGTCCACAGGCCGAAGCTCTATCCACTGAGCCAAACCGGCTAGAGCCCATCTAATTCTTGTTCTGTTTGAATCTGGGTTGGTGTTTTTATGAACCCATCAGCTTCTCCATTAGTTCTAGAAATCCCTACTCAGTCCAGTGGTATAAAGTTATTAAGCAATGTCATTAGAAGTATGTACTCCAAAGTGACTGTCATAATCCTCTCCAGGAGTCTGTGAAACAGTTTTTGTTGAAGATGAAGCGTTTCAGTTGACTGCAAGAGATTTCAGGAAAGCCTCAAAGTAAAACAGTAACTCTGCTGGCTTTATTAGAGGTCCAGATATCTCAGCTATAGGCTGCTAAGTTAAGAAAACTTGGTTTTAAATTCATTCATCTGGAAAGAATAAAAATTTTTTATTAAAAAATAGAGTAATGCCTTTTTAAAAAATTTTTTTAATTGATTTCAGAGAGGAAGGGAGAGATAGAAACAACACTGAAGAGAGAATCATCGATTGGCTGCCTCCTGCACGCCCCCTACTGGGGATCGAGCCCGCAACCTGGGCATGTACTAGTATGTGCCCCGACCTGGAATCGAACTTTGACTACCTAGTTTGATGGATCAATGCTCAACCACTGAGCCACACCAGGCGGACAGTAATGCCTTTTTTTCAGCCAAAATAATTTTAAGTATTGGCATTTTCATATGGTTCAACCTAACACATAATCTTTAGTAATATATTTATTTCATTAACAGTACTGAAATAAGTCTAAGGGTGTTTTGAAAACAAGAGAGCCAATTTTAACATCCATCTCTTGTCCATTTTTAGAAGTTTAAAGCAATTATTTGTGGTATAGTGTAATCTTCAGAGAAAATGCAATGCTTCTCAAACCCCAAAGGACTTAAGCCAAGGATGAAATTGGGGCATGGATCTAGCAGTGAGAGCTTAGACTGAGAGGCCTGTTTCTCTGCAGGGTCTTTGGATCCAAGTTTTGGTCCCCCTCTCTTGTATCCTCTTTTCCTCTCCTGACTGCTATACTTTCCTGAAGCTTTTTAAAGGCACTGAAAAAGTATGAAGACTACCTCTTAACTCTGGAGAAGTCTAGAATGGTTGCTTAGTCTAGAACATATCTAGATTTCTGCAGGGAAAATGCTTTTCCCTGACAAGCTTCTCCTTAGGTTGTTTTTCTTAGCTCTTCCTATATCACATATATGAGACCTTGAGAAACACAATTAGAGTATAAGCCTAGGGAAAAGGGACCAAAGAAACTTGCTTTTAGTCAGAAGTTTTCAAATTGGGAGTAGGGTGGGAACTACAAGAGTAGGTTTCCTCCCATTTTCAACAGCTCTATTTTAGTATTTTGTGTATTGGGTTTCAGTATATAATATCATTGGGGAAAAAAGGGAGAGGTTGTGTTGCTTTAAAAAATAAAGGATGAAAGCCAATGTCTATCTAGGGTTTAGGTTTCATATGGGAAAAAGCTTTTCATTTTCACATGTAACCTAGTACAGCACAGTAGGACTAGAGGCTCCAGACAAGAGTACTGGGGACTCAGAAACAGAGGGATTCTTTCTAGATTACCCTCTGCATGCTTTCTTAGAAACATGTGGCAAACACTGGCTGCTAGTTGAAGATTTGGGTTTTCAGGACCTCTCACCTATCTTTCTTTCCCCTGAAGACATTTTTTTTTTTTTTTACGTACCCCAAAAGAATTCAAATCACATATTAAGGTAGCTGATAGGAAATAAACTGTATATGAGTTAAATTGGAAAAAAACACTCTTTAAAAATCAGTTTTTAACATGAAAGATGTAAACTAACCTGTTGTTGCACACTATACAAGGCCTGCTGGGGTTGTGAATATTGCTGGGGGAAAAAGATTTTTTAAAGAAAAATATGCATATTAGTTTTATTCATTATCAAAAAGCAATATAAATACAAGCATATAAATATATAAGCAGAATTATACTAAAATTTTCTGGAACAACTCAATGTCATCCAAAATAAAATAGTGATTATACTCTGGGATCCAACAAGAACTGAATTTTGTTCAAATAATTAAGATATATGAACTGCCCAATTTAATAGTTTGACTATGCAACTATACTCCTCACTATGTCCTAGGCCAGTGGTCAGCAAACTCATTAGTCAACAGAGCCAAATATCAACAGTACAACAATTAAAATTTCTTTTGAGAGCCAAATTTCTTAAACTTAAACTTCTTCTAACACCACTTCTTCAAAATAGACTCGTCCAGGCCGTGGTATTTTGTGGAAGAGCCACACGTGGCTCGCGAGCCGCAGTTTGCCGACCACGGTCCTAGGCATATGTAATTTTTATCTCCAGAAAAAACTAAGCGTAATAAAAACCCACAACCATTCATTCTTTAAAAACTGAATTTAATAGTTTTCTAGGTCACATATCAAAACCTTTTAGAGATTCACCTGTTGCAATGCAGCTGCTGCAGCTGCGGCTTGTTGCTGCAATGCTGCAGTTTGAGTTAACTGATAGTTTGCTGGGGTTTGCGTGGTAAGGCCTGCTGCCGCCAATGCAGTTTGCTGTGTATAAATGGTAGGAGATGCTCCAAGGAGTGATGGCTGCTGAACACCCAATGCAGCTAAAATGAGATTAAAAGGAGGGGAGGGGATCAAGATTATTTGGGTCCTTTCCAAGAATTTTCCATGACAGCTTAGTTATGCATTATGGTCTGCCATGGTTTAATAAAAACATAGAGAAAAGTTTTCAGTAATCCTTGTTGAATTTAACTGATTAATGTACCATACCAGATCCCAATGACATTAATATTAAATGTTCATGTAATGATAGATACAAGAAAACATTCATCTACAAAATTAAACTATAGAATGAACCTAACCAACCTTACCTAAAACAAGAGGCTAAAAGTACCCACAAAAAGTATTTTAAATAACTAAAAAAACAAAACCATATTGCTTGGAGAGGGGGAAGTATTTTAGGAAGAGCAAAAAATAAATTATCTTACAATAAAATTCCTGTTTTATCTTGAAGCAGATGATAATATATTAAGGGCAATGTTGCTGAAAGTGATCCATTCATAATACTTCCTGCTGGACATAATATCCACTTACTTTTACTTTGCATTAAAAAAATGTAAAACTAAAAACAGACAAAAGCAACACTTAAAAGCACAAAAATTTTTAATTATAGTGCACTACTGTACTGAGCAATGAGAGCTAAAATTAACCACATAGTGACTAAAAATGTTCTTTACATATGTCAAATAATTGGGTGAAGGGCTCCTAATGACAGGTTTAGGTACTTAATGTTTAACGGAAGCTTAAAGGCTAACAGATGCTTAATGTTTAAGGGCTAAAAGCTGAAGAGAACACAAGAAAGATTTTACTTGATGCTTTTATGCAATTCCATTAAATGCAAAAAAGCAATCAATTAAAAATTACAGTCTAGCACTGCATTTCACCAAACTGTATCTCCTGAAACAGTAACTAGCTCTCCAGGACATTAAAGTTTGACAAAAAGAGGTCCAAGTTTTAAAAAATATAAGTAACAGTGGCCCTGCCCTGGCAGATTTGGCTCGGTGGATAGAGTGTTGGCCCACAGACTGAAGGGTCCCATGTTCGATTCTGGCCAACGGCACATGCCCGGGTTGTGGGCTCGATCCCTAGTAGGGGTCCTGCAGGAGGCAGCTGATCAATAAAAAAATATACTTAAAAAAAAAACACAAACAGCAGCCCTGGCTGCTTTGGCTTGGTGCAGTGGTCGGCAAACTGCGCCTCGCGAGCCACATGCGGCTCTTTGGCCCCTTCAGTGTGGCTCTTCCACAAAATACCATGGCCTGGGCGAGTCTATTTTGAAGAAGTGGCGTTAGAAGAAGTTTAAAAAATTTGGCTCTCAAAAGAAATTTCTATCGTTATACTGTTGATATTTGGCTCTGTTGACTAATGAGTTTGCCAACCACTGGCCTGGTGGATAGGGTGTCGGCCTGTGTACTGAAGAGTCCCGGGTTTGATTCCGGTCAAGAGCACATGCCCGGGGTTGTGGGGCTTGAACCCCGGTGAGGGGCCAATCAATAAATTCTCTCTCATCATTGATGTTTCTATCTCTTTTCCTCTCTGAAATCAATAAAAACATGTTAAAATGTTAAAAAAAATCAAACAGTAAAATAAGCACAGTTTTACTTCAGAATTTCTTAGAACCTTTAATATTCCACCAAAAATTATGACTCTCAAAGAGATTACCATAAAAGCAATATTTGCTCATGGAACACTCCCTTTTCCATCTTGCTTGCATTAAGAATAACTAGAAAAATTGCTGCTCTATAGCTATTAGTTAATAATCCTATAGAAAGAATAATATTATTCTTTATAGGAACAGAATAGAGAACACTAATGAACTAACTACCTAGTCTACAGTATCCCAGAAAATCTTTAGGAGTGTGATATTCACCATCAATCAGTTGTTTAAGAGTACAAGCCCGGATGGCGTGGCTCAGTGGTTGAGCATTGGCCTATGAACCAGTAGGTCACTGGTTCAATTCCTGGTCAGGGCACATGCCCAGGTTGTGGGCTCAATCCCCAGTAGGGGGTGTGCAGGAGGCAACCGATTAATGATTCTCTCATTGATGTTTCTATCTCTCTCTCTCTCTCCCCCTTCCTCTCTGAAATCAATAAAAATATTTAAAAATAAAAATAAATAAATAAAACAAACTAACAACAAAGGCAAAAAACAGAAAACAAACAAGTCCCAGAAATCATGTTTGGGATTCCGGGAAATTACAAATTATTCCCTACAAAAACACTATTCACAATTTAAAAAGGAGAAAAGAAAAAAAAGAAAGAAAGAAACCCTAGCCGGTTTGGCTCAGTAAATAAGAGTATTGGCCTGGGAACTGAGGGGTCCCAGGTTCGATTCCGGTCAAGGGCACATGCCCAGGTTGTGGGCTTAATCCCCAGTGGGGGACTTGCGGAAGGCAGCCGATGCATGATTCTCTCTCATCGTGGATGTTTCTATCACTCTTTCCCTCTTCCTTCCTCTCCAAAATCAATAAAAATATATTTTTTTAAAAAAGAAGATCCTAAGGTGGGGGGAAAAACTTTCTAAATATCCTACATACATAGTATTAAATCCTTACCACATTAATTTTTTAAAAATATATATGTATATTATTGATCTCAAAGAGAGGAAGGGAGACGAAGAGACAGAAACATCAATAATGAAACTCATTGGTCAGTAATCTCTTGCACATCCCCTACTGGGGATAGAGCCCATATCCGGGAATTGAAACGTGGCCTCCCAGTTCTAAGATCGGTGCTCAACCACTGAGCAACACTGGCAGGCTACCCCATTAATCTTTTCTCTTTTACATTTAAGGTAAGTCAGATGTCATAGATGGGCAGAAAGAAGAAACCAGGATTAAATGTATTTAAACAAGAAGTGGGGAACATCTTAACACCAATGTCCGTTCAAAATGAGGTTAATTGCAATGAGAATAGAGAAAAAGGTTCCGAAATCTAAGGCGCAGATTCTAACTAGTGGATTCTGTTAACCTTCTGAACTTGTATGCAAAATTTCAGACAAGTTCCAGTTTTCATCAGATTTTCAAAAAAGGTTAAGAACCACTGTTCTAGAATAATAGAAGCAAAATTCTCATGTAAACACAAAACAAGGAAAGATGCTAGGAAAAGTTATTATTATTTAAAATTATAAGCACCTCCTTCAGCCACCTGAGCTCTGATCTTAGATCTGCTCTGTTGCACTCTGCTGGTACCAATTTCCACAACTTTGGAAAGTACTGATAATGGTCACAGAAAAAGGGCTCAGAGCCAGAAAGTCTATTTTTTTTTCCTACAGCTTTTTTTTCCTACAGCTTTTAGTGAGTTCTGGACTCACTTTTGTGTATATCTGAGAAATTATCCTTGCATATTTTCATATAGCTTTCTTTAGTCTTATGAATTATTATAATCAAATTCTGCAAGATAATTCTGTAATTTGCAAAGCAAAAAAGTTATTAACCTCTGATTTAATCTGTCTATAGAAGTGGCTTAACACTTGTCAGCAGGAGAACTTTTCCAATTATCCATATTGGAAAGTCTGTTCATTTATCTGATTCAGTATGTTTGTTGAAGGTCTCATGACCCACCTTAAACAAATACGCTTATCATTATATATCAATACTTCTACAAACTTATGAGTCCTAAATAACCACAGGCTACTAGGTAAATATGTAAATTTAAGGGCTGTTTTGTTAAATGTTCAAGGACAAATATAAAATACATTATTTTCTAAAATGTAAAATCAGTTTCATATGACTGAAATGTTCATGTTATAGCATACTAGTAGCTATTATATATGAATAAACAGACTATTTAAACCCAAAAGAGCCTCCAAGTGTTTGAATGTTTTGCTGTAGTTGATTTCTAATTTCATTCCACTGTGAAACAATGAATGAGTTACCAATGAGATTAAGAAAGAAATCAAAAACTTCATGAAAACAAATGAAGATGAACACACACCAACCCAAAATCTCTGGGACACAGCAAAAGCAGTCCTGAGGGAAGTTCATAGCACTACAGGCCTACCTCAAATAAAGGAAAAAGGAAAATCAACAATAAACTATTTAACCCTACAACTTTAAAGAACTACAAAGAGCCCTAAAGGGTTTGGCTCAGTGGATAGAGCGTCAGCCTGCAGACTGAAAGGTCCCAGGTTCAATTCCGGTCAAGGGCATGTACCTTGGTTGAGGGCACATCCCCAGTGGGAGGTGTGCAGGAGGCAGCTGATTGATGTTTCTCTCTCATCAATGTTTCTATCTCTCTCTTCCTCTCCCTTCCTCTCTGTAAAAAAATCAATAAAATATATTTTAAAAAAAAAGAACTAGAAAGAGAACAATAAGAAAAGCCCAGAGTAAGTAGAAGGAAGGAAATGAAAGATTAGAGCAGAAATAAATGACAGAGACTAAAAAAAAAAAAAAAAAAAAAATACAAAAAAAAAAAATCAATGAAACCAAGACCTTGTTCTTTGAAAGGATAAAAAAAATTGATGAACTGTTAGCCAGACTTATCAAGAAACAAAGAGAGAGGACCCAAATAAATAAAATCAGAAATGAGTGGAGAAGTAACCATTGACACCACAGAAATACAAAGGATTGTAAGGAAAATCTATGAACAACTATATGCCAACAAGCTGGACAATGTGGATGAAATGAACAAATTCCTATTACACTATGGAATACTGTGCAGCAGTAAAAAAGAAGAATCTCTTATCCTTTTAGACAGCATAAGAGGGACTTGGAGAGTATCATGCTAAGTGAAATAAGTCAGTCAGAGAAAGACAAGTATAACATGATCTCACTTGTATGTGGAATCTAAGTTACAAAATAAATTGATGAACGGAATGGATCCAAAGACATGAAAGCATGGAACCGAGTGCAGAAACTCTGGAGGCAGGGTGGAGGTGGAGTAGGGGGGAGAGGGGGGAATCAACCAAGGACCTTGTATGCATATATGCATGGCCCATGGACACAGACAATGGGGCAGTGCAGGCCTGGGGCAAGGGCAGGCTGGAGGAGGTCAGTGGGAGGGGAGCGGAGGAAGGGGACAAAAAAAAATCCATAAATAATTTCCTACAGCACAAATACAAGCTATGCTTACACAAATCCCATTATTTACATATGAACCCTTTGGTGTCTCCTTTGTTCAGTCTTAAAATAAAAATAAAAGATAATAATATACATTTATGTAATTAAAATACAAATGTTAAGAACTACAGACAGAATTCCACCATAACAGCTACTGTACTTAAATCACATGTTTTAAAGTCAGGTAAAAACATGCTCAGTTTACCAAAATATCAGTACACAGTACTTGCTTTTGGACACACAGTAGTTGCTAATAGTTCCTATTTCATGAAAACTAAGTCAAAACTATTATCTAACAGAGAGGAGAAACACTTGAATCTGAAATATAATTTATACCTATATTTCATATTATTTTCAGTTGCCTACAGAACTATTGATCATTTATTCCCCCCAAATCAAGAGTAATTAAAATAAAAACCCTTAAAGTACCCATTCCTTTAAGGAGAAAGGTCACCTACATAACTAGTCATGTCTATCAAATTTTAGATACCCAAGTTAGAAGATAACAGTGTCTCAGTAATTGACCTCAAATTACAAAATAAATATTTTAACTAAGTAAAATGCAGCAAAGAACGAGCAGTTTGGAAGTTTTATAGGTTTTCAAATGTTAAGCTGACTGACCTAATAGATTTAATTATCAGATATATCATAAATAAAAAATATTTAAATTAAAAGAATAAGCTGAACTTTTCTGGATACTCAAAGAAACTCAAGTTTTCATTATGTAGAATCTTATTTAAAATTCAAACCACAAGTCAAGAAATAGTAAAAAAATTCTTCCTAAGAGCAATGGGAAGAACTTTACTAAAACAAAATTTTCAATGACATTCTTTATTTTGAACATGTAAATATTCATTTGCTCCTTTTATACATTTTTCCTTTGCTTGTTAAATTCTTTCAAGTTGGTTTTTCTACTTTCAATTCCAACAACTAAAAACTAGTCATGTTCCCAGTAGGGGGCATGAAGGAGCCAGGCAATCAAAGATGTTCCTCTCTCTCATTGATGTTTCTCTCTCTATTCCTCTTTCTAAAAATCAATAAAAACATATACTTTTTAAAAAGTACAGTCCAGCAGTCCAGGGGAGGGGGGAGTTAGAGCAACCAAAGGACTTGTATGCATGCATATTACCATAACCAATGAACACAGACACTGGGGTGGTGGGGGCTTGCCCAGTGGGAATGACTGGGGGGAGGGGTCAAACGGGGAGGGGGGGGAGGAGACATATGTAAAATTTTACACAATAAATAAAAAAAATAAGAAAAAAAAATTTAAAAGTACAGTTGAGCCCTCAGCACACTGCAGCCCACTTATACATGGATTTTTTCAATAAATATGTACAATACTGTAAGTGTATTTCCTCTTATATTTTCAATAACATTTTCTTTTCTCTGGCTTACTTCAATGTAAGAAGTACTGTATATAATACATATAACATACAAAATGTGTTGATCAATTGTTTGTGTTATCAGTAAGGCTTCCAGTCAACAGCAGGCTACTGACTATTAGTAAAGTTTGGGGTAGTCAAAAGTAGTACAGGATTTTCCCCTGGGATGGTTCCATACTCCTAACCATTTCCCTTGTTCAAAGGTTAACTGTATGACTTCTGCATACTGGCACCTTAACATGCCAAATGATTCTGGTAACCTCTACTGAATGAGTGGCTGCTAACCTCTAACATAACTAAATTAACTAGGTCAATCAACTTAACGTTTTTAAAACTATAAAACTTCCACATTGCTTTGTAAAACAGGGTGTGTTTTTTTGCTAGTTAACCCATGAACTTTTTAAAAAAAGAGCTTCACAGACAAAATTAAGACACATCATTTGCACATATGTTACAGTATTATGCATAGCCTGATTCAGTTATACCATGCAGCCCACTCCCTTGTCACCCCGCCCCATTTACAGTGCATGTGTTCAGGAGTCTGACCTGGCTGAGACACTGCAGTGGCTGTAAACTGAGTAGCCCATGGCGGATTCTTCTGTCCTCCAAACTGAGCCATTGTGAAAGCCGGGGGGAAACCTTCGCTTGCTTGTCTTCTATAGCAGCGATCTGTTAAGAAAGGATCCACATTTTAAAGGTCAACCAAACTATACATATCACAAAAGAAATGTTCACCGTGTCAAGGACATCTTCACAGTTCTACGTACAAATAACAAGGAGCAGATGAAGGTCCGGTATGCAGCAAACATTTTTACATCAGGTAGTCCACAAAAGTATCCAACCTCAATACGTGACATTAGGGGCAGACTTACAAGAAAGGCACTTTCGGCTACAAACTGTCACATTGAAACACAAGGCCATCTGCTGTTATCGACCCAATTCTTACCAGTAAGAAGCGCACAGCTTTATATTCAAAGGAAAGAGCCTGCACGCTCCTTTTGGCAATGACTCGGGGGTTCAAAGTGGTGATACCAATAACGGAAATTGGAAGACAGCGAGGAAAAGTATTCAAGAATATAATTTAAATAACGAACATCTCCATACTTTCTCAAATATGTAAGAAATTAGGGGTCCCTGTTCTCTCCTCTCCCTCGAGGGAAAAGACAGTAAAAAATAACGGGTGCCCTTTACAGAAGCATCGCGAAGATGCTCTCCGCCCCCCTACCCCCCAGAAAATACAGGCCAGAAAAGGCGCAGATCTCAGCCCGCGCACCCTCTCCTCCTCCCGCGATTCGGAGGAGCCAGAGCTCTGCCATCCATCTTCCTCCCCAGCTCCGGCTCCTCGCGGGCTTCAGACCAGGGAAGGCGGAACCCTGCGTCCCAGGAGACTGGGCGAAGGACCCAAAGAGGAATAGAGAGCGCCCTGGTCCCCGGAATCCCTGGGCCGCACGAAGAAAGCCTTCATCTCCCCAAACCCACGGCGATCCGAGTGGTCCCAACGCCCCGGCCCGGAGGCCAGGGCGCTAAAACCGCAACGGCTCGAGAGCGAGGGATGGAGGTCGGCAATCCCATCGACTAGACCGAGGCGGAGGGGCGCTGGGGGGGCCTTTCAGGGACCCCGGGGAAAAGCCTGAGTGGGGGAAGGGCCGGCCGCGCGGGGCCTGCTCCGACCCGCACAAAAGGGACCGTGTCCCTCCCGCCCCAGCCTCACGAGAACCCCACCGTCGTAAGCCCAGGGATGCCGTGCTACCAAAACGGTCGCTCCCGGCCCTTCCGCGGGCCGATAAGACGTTAAGAACCCGGGCTCCGCCGGCACCGCTTCAAAGGAGAGGACCAGACCTTCACCTGAATCGGCTGCCGGGTAACACCGAAGCCATTTCAAACCCGTCAGCCTCTGGCGCATGCGCCAACTCCCCCTCTTCCTCCACGCCTCTCCCTCCTACCCATCTCTCCGCGGGGCGGCGCCGAGTGTACGTAGTGCGAGCGCGCTCTCCCGCTTGTTTCACTACGCAGCTAGAACCAGAGCGTGCCTATGGAAGGTTACCTCGGCTTCGCCTAACAATGAGCAACAATGAGCCCACCTGTGTCCAGGCGCGAGCTCTGTGGGAAAGGCTTTCCAAAGGATGGGGGGGGGGGGGGGGCCCGAGAGGGGGCGGGGAAGTCACGTGATCGCATGAGCCCGCCGCCATTTTGTGGTTTTTCTTCCCTTCCCCCTTTTTTTTCTAGTTCAAGTACTTGGAAGAATGGATATATCATGTGGCATCTCCCGAACTTTTACTAATTTGAGATAAAATTCACTTAACATGTAATTCACTGTTTTACATATTTCATATTGTACAATTCACGGCTTTTAGTATATTCATTGTGCAACCATCATGTCCATTTTTAAAATATATATATACATATATACACACTAGAGGCCTGGTGCATGGATTCGTGCACCGGTGGGGTCCCTCGGCCTGGCTTGCGGACATCCCCCGAGGGGTCCCGGATTGGGAGAGGGCATAGTCCAGGCCGAGGGACCCCACTGGTGCATTATTGGGACCGCTGGAGGGCTCCAGGGCATCCCCCAGTCCTGATCAGCGAGACCCCAGCAGCAAGCTAACCTACCGGCTGGAGTGTCTGTCCCCTGGTGGTCAAGTGCATGTCACAGCTACTGGTCAAATGGTTGCTTAGGCTTTTATGTATATAGAATATATATATATATATATATATATATATATATATATATATATATATATTTTTTTTTTTTTTTTTCAGACAGGAAGGGAGAGGGAGAGGTAGAAACATCAATGATGAGAGAGAATCATTTATTGGCTGCCTCCTGCATGCTCCAGATTGGGGGTGTGTGTGTGTGTGTGTGTGTGTGTGTGTGTGTGTGTGTGTGTCAAGCCCATAACCCAGGCATGTGCCCTGATCAGGAATACAAACTGTGACCTCTTGGTTCACAAGTCTATGCTCAACCACTGAAGCACTCCAGCAGGGCTTAATAGTATAGTATCTTTTCATGCACAATTTTCTGATTATTCTTGAAGTTGAACTTAGGTATTTTTTTCTTGTGTTGCTTCTCCTTTTGGTGTCATACATAAGATCCTATTGCCAAACCCAAGATCATAAAGATTTACATCTATGTTTTCTTCTAAGAGTTGTTTCATTTTGCTTTACATTTAGATTACTAATCCACTTTATTATTTTTTTAAATATATTTTTATTGATTTCAGAGAGGAAGGGAGAGGGAGAGAGATAGAAACATCAATTGTAAGAGAATATCATGGATCGGCTGCCTCCTGCATGGCCCTTCCTGGGGATCAAACCCACAACCCAGGCATGTGTCTTGAATGGGAATCAAACCCTGGACCTCTTGGTCCATGGGACAACATTCAATCCACTGCAACAGCCAGGCTCACTTATCCATTTAAGATTAATTTTTCTTTATACTGTGAGTTAAGAGTCCAATTCACACTTTTGCATGTGGATATCCAGCTGTCCCAGAACCATTTGTTGAAAAGTCTATTCTTTCCCAATTTGATGGTTTTAGCATCTCTGTCAAAAATCAATTGCCCACATATAAATAAGTTTATTTCTGGACTCTAAATTTTCTTCCATTGATGTATGTCTGTCCTTATACCAGTGCCACACTCTATAATTTCTGTGGCTTTTTAGAAGCCTTGGGAAGTGAAAGTCTTCCAACTTTTCCCTGCCAAGATTATTTTGGCTTTTCAGGGTTTCTTGCAATCCCATATGAATTTTAGGATCAGATTGTCCAGTTCTGCAAAAATGGCAGTTGGAATTTTAGTGGGGATTGTTTTGAATCTGTAGATAAATTTGGGGAGTATTGCCATCTTAACAATATTAAGTATCCATTCCATGAATGTGAGATATCTTTCCATTTATTTAGGTCTTTATAGATGTCAGAGTTCAAATTTTGTACCTCCTTGGTTAAATTTATTATCCAACTACTTCATTCTTCTTTAAAATACATTTTTTAAATTGATTTCAGAGAGAGGGGAGAGCAGAGAGGGAGAGAGAAAGAAACTTTAATGTGAGAGTGAAACATCAACTGGTTGCCTGCCCTGACCAGGGATTGAGCTAGAAACCTTGGCATGTGCCTTGACCATGAATCGAACCAGCAACATTCAACCAACTGAGTGACACCAGCCAGGGCACTATTTTTTTTAATATAAATCTTTATTCAGATTATTACAATTGTTTCTCCTCCCCCCACCCCATAGCTCCCCTCCACCCAGTTCCAACCCCACCTTCTGCCCTTACCTCCCCCAATGTCATCCATAGGTGCACGATATTTGTCCAGTCTCTTCCTGCACCCCCCCATACCCCTTTCCCCCTGAGAATCACAGTCCACTCCTTTTCTATGCCCCTGATTCTATTATATTCACCAGTTTATTCTGTTCCTCAGGTTTTTAATTCACTTGATTTTTAGGTTCACTTGATAGATATGTATTTGTTGTTCATAATTTTTATCTTTACTTTTTTCTTCTTCCTCACCTAAAGGATACCTTTCAGCATTTCATATAATACTGGTTTGGTGGTGATGAACTCCTTTAGCTTTTTCTTATCTGTGAAGGTCTTTATCTGACCTTCTATTCTGAATGATAGCTTTGCTGGGTAAAGTAATCTTGGTTGTAGGTTCTTGCTATTCATCACTTTGTAGATTTCTTGCCACTCCCGTCTGGCCTGCATAGTTTCTGTTGAGAAATCAGCTGACAGTCGTATGGGTGCTCCCTTGTAGGTAATTAACTGTTTTCCTCTTGCTGCTTTTAATATTCTCTCTTTGTCTTTTGCTCTTGGCATTTTAATTATGATGTGTCTTGGTGTGGTCCTCTTTGGATTCCTTTTGTTTGGGGTTCTGTGCGCTTCCTGGACTTGTAAGTCTATTTCTTTCACCAGGTGGGGGAAATTTTCAGTCATTATTTCTTCAAATAGGTTTTCAGTATCTTGCTCTCTCTCTTCTTCTGGCACCCCCATAATTCTGATGTTGGTACGCTTGAAGTTGTCTCAGAGGCTTCTTACACTATCTTCAACTTTTTGGATTCTTTTTTCTTTTTGCTTTCCCAGTTGAGTGTTATTTGCTTCTTTGTATTTCAATTCTTTGACTTGATTCTTGTGTTCCTCTATTCTGTTGTTGAGTCTCTGTATAATATTTTTTATTTCAGTCAGTGTATGTTTAATTTCTAGTTGGTCCCTTTTCATATCTTCGAGGGTCTCATTATATTTATCGGCCTTTTCTAGGATATTCTTGAAAAGCCTTATAACAGTGGTTTTGAATTCTATATCCAGTTGTTCGTTTTCCTCCATTTCTTTCGTTTGTGAACTGTTTCTTTGTAGCTGCATTTTCACTGCTTCCCTGAGTTGGTAGGGTAGCTTTGTGTGCTAGGTTTCCTATATGGCCCAGTGGGTCGGCCTCCCACTTACCTGAGGTGGACACTCTTGGTGCACCCCTTTGTGGACTGTGTGTACAGCCTTGTTGTAGTTAAGTCTTGATTGTTGTTGGTATCACTGGGAGGAATCGACCTCCAAGCCAGTTGGCTGTGAGGATCAGCTGTGTCTACGCTGGGAGAAGTTCGGTGCTGTAGACAGCCTTATAGGATTAGACTTGCCAAATTGGAAAAGCCTCTGTGCTCAGCTTGGATGGGGTGGAGTCTCAGGGCAGAGCAGACAGTCTTGGCTTCCCATCAGTCCTGCCCTTACGTGCGCACGCGCGCCTCCAGACCTCTGTCTTCCCCGGCTCCCGAGCTTCCGTCTGAGAGTCCAGATCCCCCCCCCCCCCACCCCGCAAGAGCATGGGTCCCCAGGGACTCGCCTGGAACTGGGGTTCAGTGCAGTCAGGAGCTTCCGACGCCCTTCTGCTAGGGAAAGCCTGTGGCAACCTCCTCAGTCTTTGTGTGCACTGGCACGGGTGCCTCCAGACCCCTGCCCACTGGGGCTCCCCCGAGTCTCCCCCGGGTCTCCGAGTCTCGAGTGCCTTTCTCTCTAGCTGACAGTCCAGACTCCCCCTGTATGAGCCTGGGTCCACGGGCTTTCCCCGGACTGAGATTCAGTGCAGTCGGAACTGGGGTTCAGTGCAGTCGGGGGCTTCCTTCCCCCTCCCGCCAGAGAAAGTCAGCCACGCTCTCAGCTGCCCTTCCTCTCTGTGTGCACAAAGACCCTTTGCTGTACCTCAACCCTTTCCCGTTCCTCCAGTTCTCCGTGAGCTTTTCTCTTTCCTTCTAGTTATAGAATTTCCACTCAGCTAGCTTTCCTGTGGTTCTGGATGTTGTCCATTCTGTCTTTTAGTTGTAGTTTTGAAATCATTGGGCGAGGCAGCAGTTTAGGTGCTTACCTATGCTGCCATCTTGGTTCTCCAGCCAGGGAGCTATTTTATTCTTTTTTATGGTATTGTAAATGGAACAGTTTTCTTTTTCTTAAACTCTTTATTGTTTAAAATATTACATGTCTCCTTTCCCCCCCATTGACCTCTCCTCGGTTGTCTTGACCCTCCTGCCCTCCCCCCGCACAGGTCCTCATCCCCCCTACTGTCTGTGTCCATGGGTTATGCATGCATACAAGTCCTTTGGTTGCTCTCTTACCCCCCTCCCTGGAACTGTTTTCTTAATATCATTTTTGGATTGTTTGTTACTAGTGTAAAGGAATACAATTGATTTTACTCTGTTGATATTTTTGCAACTTTATTGAATTAGTATCTTAGCTCTAATTCTTTAGGATATTCTATATATAAAATATATCATCTGTGAATTGAGATAGTTTTACTTCTTTCTTTCCAATTTGAATGCTTTTTAGTTCTTTTTTTTCTAATTGCTGTAGCTAGCACTTCCAGTCTAATGTTGAATAGGAGTGGTTAGATCAGACATCCTTGTCTTATTCTTGATTTTAAAGCGAAAGCTTCAGTCTTTCACAATTAAGTATCATTTTAGCTGTGGATTTTTCTCTTCTATTCCTAGCTTATTGACTTTTCATCATGAAAGGATTTGGATAGTGCCAAATTGTTCTTCTTTATCAATTGAGATTGTCATGTGGATTTTTCCTTCATTTTATTGAAATGGAACTTTACATTGATTGAGTTTTGCATGTTTATTCATCCTTGCATTCCTGAGATAAATCACACACACACACACACACACACATATATATGTGTGTGTGTGTGTATATATATATATACACACACACACATATATATCTATATGTATATGGCTAAGTGACTGACCATTTGACTGAACAGCCAGTATATATGATGCACACTGGCAATTTAAAAATAAACATTGCCGAAACCGGTTTGGCTCAGTGGATAGAGCATCGGCCTGCGGGCTGAAAGGTCCCAGGTTCGATTCCGGTCAAGGGCATGTACCTGGGTTGCGGGCATATTCCTAGTAGGGGGCGTGCAAGAGGCAGCTGATTGATGTTTCTAACTATCTCTCTCCCTTCCTCTCTGTAAAAAATCAATAAAAATATATTTAAAAGAAAAAAGAAAAATAAACATTGACTCACATATGTATGATACATATAAAGCTCTCACTGGTGCAATTGTATGTGTGTTTTAATTTTATAATACTATATTATATATACTATTTTGACACATACGTTTTTGCAGTAATGTAATTACTGCATGAATCTTTCTTCTAATTAATTTCCTTTCAATGTGCACGAATCCATGCACTGGGCCACTAGTAATATATAATCATTTTTATATGCTACTAGATTTGGTTTGCTAGTATTTTTTTAAAGAATGTTAGTATATACAAGGTGTCCCAAAAAATGTATACACACTTTAGCAGCTGATAGCTCAATTTTGAAAATGAATTCTTTTTATTTATTTATTTTTGTTAATCCTCACCAGAGGATATTTTTCCCATTGATTCCTAGAGAGAGTGGAAGGAAAGGAGGGGGGTGGAGAAAAAGAAACATTGATATAAGAGAGACACATGAATTGGTTGCCCCGACATGTGCCCCAATGGGGCCAAGGATCAAGCCTGCAAACCAGGTACATGCCTTTGACCAGAAATCAAACCCGTAACCCTTCTACAAAGTGGACATACAGAGGGCCAAGAGACATATGAAAAAATGCTCAAAGTCACTAATCATCAGAGAGATGCAAATTGAAAGGAGAATGAGGTATCACCTCACACCTGTCAGAATGGCTACAATTAACAAATCAACAAATGACAGGTGCTGGAGAAAATGTGGAGTAAAGTGAATGCTAGTACACCACTGGTGGTAATGCAGACTGATACAGCCACTGTGGAAAACAGTATGGAGTTTCCTCAAAAAATTAAATATAGTACTACCATTTGACTCAGTGATCCCACTTCTAGAATATATTCTAAGAGATCAGATACACCAGCCAGAAAGAATGTATGCATCCCTATGTTCATAGCATCACAATTTACAATAGGTAAGAGCTGGAAACAGCCCAAGTGCCCATCAGTGGATGAGTGGATAAAAAAGCTGTGGTACATTTTCTCCATGGAATACTATGCAGGAATAAAAAAGAAGGGTCTCTTACCCTTTGAAACAGCATGGAGGGACCTGAAGAGTATTAGGCTAAACAGAGAAAGACAAGTATCACATGATCTCACTTATATGTGGAATCTAATGAACAAAATAAACTGGTGAACAAAATATATCCAGAGACAGAGAAGCATGGAACAGACTGCCGAATCTCAAACAGAAGGCAGGGGTGGGAAGATTTAAACCAAAGAACTTGTATGCATGGACACAGACAATAGAGTGGTGAATTAGGGAGGTGTGGGTGGAAAAGGAGACATGTAATATTTTCAACAATAAAGAATCATTGATTAGTTGCTTCCTATTACCTAGACCAAGCCCACAACCTGGCCCTGATCTGGAATTGAACAATGATCTCTTGGTTTGTGGATTGAGGCTCAATCACTGAGCAACACCATCCAGGCTATACTTTTTGAATTTTGTACCAAATGATATGTCTTAAATGTCAAATTTTTGTAAAATTAAGGTTCATTCCCTTTAAGCCAGCATTTTAGTGTCATCATAGTAAAAAGCTGGAGACAATAAAAATGCTCAATAGGAGTGATAAAATTATGGGACATTAATGTGCTTGAACACTCTGTAGGTATTAAAAGTGATAGGACATTTGAGAGAGTCTGCATGGAAAGTCACTGTGGTTCATGCTTCAACAGTGCTTGGAAGGAACCCGGCGCTGACCCATCCCAGCCAGCTGCCCTGATCTAACCTTCTGCCAACCTCCTCACAGAGCCCTCCAACAGTCCCAAGGCCCCCACCATCACTCCAGTGTTGCCCAGCCGGCTTTCCTTAGCCACCCACCATAACGATGACAGGGTCCACCTCCCAGGTGGGCGAGAACTGCACCAGGACTCGGAGGCCTGATCAACTTGCAGCTCTACGTTTCCTCTATCTACCTGTCCATGTCTTACTACTTTGACCGTGATGATGTGGTTTTGAAGGACTTGGCTAAATATTTTCTTCACCAACCTCAGGAGGAGAGGGAACATGCTGAGAAACTGATGAAGCTGCAGACCCAACGAGTTGGCTGAATCTTCCTTCAGGATATCAAGAAACCAGACCATGAGAACTGGGAGAATGGGCTGAATGCAATGGACTATGCATTAGACTTGGGGAAAAGTGTGAATCAGTCATGACTGGACTTGCACAAAGTGGCCATTGACAAAAATGACCCTCATTTGTGTGACTTCACTGAAACTCACTATCTGAATGAGCAGGTGAAACCCATGAAAGAATTGTGTGACCACTTAACCAACTTGCGCTGCTTGAGGCGGGGGGCGGCGGAGCCTGAAACTGGCATAGTAGAGTATTTTTTGACATGCACACCCTGGGAGACAGTGCTGAGAGCTAAGCCTTGGGCTGGCTACCAATAGCCATGGGGTTGACTTCCGTGGTCACCAAAGCAGTACCTCCATGTCAGAGCTACCTTTACCTTTCTATAAATTGTACCAAATCATCCACTCATGTCTTTCTTATTTAACAGTCCTTCAAATAAAGTAATTTGGTACCCCACCCTCCAAAATGATATGATATTTGAGCTGATATAAGAACTACAAGAAGGAGCTAGCCATATGAGTTTCTAAAGGTAGAACCAGGTAGCAGGTACAAATGCTTTGGGTCAGACAAGGGTTTGGCCTGTTCAAGGAACTACAGAAACTTAGGGTGGCTGGAGCACTGTCAACAGAGCAGATAGGTTGGCAGAAGCCAGGTCACCAAGAGCTTTGCAGACTAAGTAGTTTGGTTTCATATTAAGCACAGCGAGAAGCCATTAGAATGTTTTAATCAGGGAAATGTCATGATCCGTGACATTAAAAAAAGAGCATTAAGAAGATAAAGGATCTGCCCTAGCTGGTTTGGCTGTGGATGGAGCATTGGCCTGTGGACTGAAGGGTCCTGGGTTCAATTCCGGTCAGGGGCACGTGCCTGGGTTGTGGGCTCAATCCCCAGTGGGGTGTGTGCAGGAGGCAGCCAATCAATGATTCTCTCTCATCATTTATATTTCTATCTCTCCTTTCCTCTATGAAATCAATAAAAAAGAAAAAAGAAGATAAAGGATCTAAAAACCATGTCATCAGAGGAACATTGAAGGAACTGGCTATTTGGCCAGGAGATTATTAAAAACTAGAGGCCTGGTTCACGAAATTCGTGCATGGGGGGGGGAGGGGCGTGTCCCTTAGCCCAGTCTGCACACTCTCCAATCTGGGACCCCAAAAGGGATGTCCGACTGCCCGTTTAGGGCCTAAACGGGCAGTCGGACATCCCTCTCACAATCCCAACTGCTCGCCTGCTTGCCTTCCTCATTGCCCCTAACCGCTTCTGCCTGCCAGCCTGATCACCCCCTAACCACTCCCCTGCCAGCCTGATTGATGCTTAACTGCTCCCCTGCCAGCTTGTTTGCCCCTAACTGCCTTCCCTGCAGACCCAGTCTATCCCAACTTCCTTCCTCTGCCAGCCTGGTCACCCCTAACTGCCCTCCCCAGCAGGCTTGATCACTCCCAACTGCCCTCCCTTGTAGGCCTGGTCCCTCTCAACTGCCCTCTCCTGCTGGCCTGATCACCCACAACTGCCCTCCCTTGCAGGCCTGGTTCCTCCCAACTGCCTTCCCCTGCTCATCATCTTGTGGTGGCCATCTTGTGTCCACATGGGAGCAGGATCTTTGACCACATGGGGGCAGCCATCTTGTGTGTTGGAGTGATGGTCAATTTGCATATTACTCTTTCATTAGATAGGATAGAGGCCTGGTGCATTGGTGAGGGCCAGCTGGTTTGCCCTGAAGGGTGTCCCAGATCAGGGTGGGGTTCCCTTGGGATGTGGGGTGGCCTGGACGAGGGGCTTGTGGTGGTTTATAGGCCGGCCATGTCCCGGGTGACCCAAGCAGAGGCCCTGGGATCTGGGATTTATTTATCTTCTACAATTGAAACTTTGTAATCTGGAGTGGATCCAAGCCTTCTGCTCGCTCTGTGGCAGCAGCCATTTCTGTTGGGATTTATGTATCTTCTATAATTGAAACTTTGTAGCCTTAGGCGGAGGACAAAGCAGGCCAGGGCTGCAGAAGCTTGGCTTCCTCCATTGCCGCGGGCAACCCTAGCCTCCTGCTCTCTCCAGCTCCGTGGCTGCCGCCATTTCTGTTGGGCTTTATTTATCTTCTATAATTGAAACTGTAGCATTGAGTAGAGGCCAGGGCCGGCAAGGGCAGGCAGAAAGCTTGGCTTCCTCCATTGCCAGGGAAACCCAAACCTCCCTCCTGCTCTCTGTGGCTGCAGCCATCTTTGTTGGGTTATTTGCATATTCCTTCCTGATTGGCTGGTGGGCATGGCTGGGGTGTAGGGGAGGCATGGTCAATTTGCATATTACTTTTATTAGATAGGCTATATGATAGTTGTCTGATGTGATGGATGTTTGGTGGGATATTGACTGAGCTATTTAATAGAGCAAAATAATAGAAAAAGTTCCTTCAGTTTAGCTGTTCTGCCATGCCTTAGCGTGTTGCCCATGTATGTATGGTCAGCCTAAGTCATATCTTCCTTGTAACCAGTCAGGAAAGAGGTGGAAAATGTAGTCTTTAGCTGCCAACCTAAACCTGGCGAGATGGGGCAAGGGTATAAAGCTGTTCCTGTTATAAAATGAAGAGGTCTACCAGGATGCTACAATAGGGGAGGTAGGTTTCAAATTAGATGAATTTAAAATAACTTATTATTCTGTGATAGTTAGTGTAATATCACTAAAAATCTATTGTCAATATATATATAAATTTTGCTTCAGATTTTTAATGAATACTTTAGCATACTGTGTTCAGGATTAAGTTTATTAAAATAATGATAAACTCAAGGTAAGGCGAGTCAGTCTAGACCCAAGTTGATTATCAGCTCTGCCAATTAGTAGGTAGGGGTGTGCACATAACTTAAGCTTTAGAACTGATCTATGTTCTAAAATGGGGTTGCTAAGCCCTGACCGGTTTGGTTCAGTGGATAGAGCATCGGCCTGCGGACTGAAGGGTCCCAGGTTCAATTCTGGTCAAGGGCATGTACCTTGGTTGCGGGCACATCCCCAGTGGGGGGTGTGCAGGAAGCAGCTGATCAATGTTTCTCTCTCATCGATGTTTCTAACTCTCTATCCCTCTCCCTTCCTCTCTGTAAAAAAATCAATAAAATATATTAATAAAATAAAATAAAATAAAATAAAATAAAATAAAATGGGGTTGCTAAGAGCCCTTACTTAATATCATCACTGTGAGAATTAAATAAAATGCAAGGTTTCTGAGATATAATCAGGATTCCATATACGTAGCCATCTTGATTTTGTGAACACAATCCATACATTTATATTTCAAATATAAAATTGTTATAGTCCCTTGTCACTAAAAATGTGTGGATATTTGATTGGATATTAAAATTTTAAAAATATTATTTTGTAGTGGAAAGAAAAATTAGACTACCAGGTGCAAAATAGAAGTATAAAATTTATTTAAAATCACCCACAAAGTTCTGTATAATCAGGAATGATACAATTTGCAATAGCTTTTTTATAAAAAAACTCATGACAAAGATTTAAAATATAATTTCAATTACAGTATTCATTTAGCCTTATCCTTTAGAACAATTTAAAAAAAAAGAAACTTTATGCTCTAAATAAATGAGACACAAGGAAAATATAATAGACAATTTCCACAACTATCTTTACATGTATATTTCAATACTAGTACATTTCAATGCCTTTTGCTACATAAACATGAAATCATGTACAACTGCTGTGCACCAAAACTTAGCTTAATTCGATCTTTCAAGTAACATGCAATTTCAACTCACAAGTCTTCAAGTACTGCTAGTAAGTGTTCCCTTGTATGCAGAGCACTACATTTTGATCCTGAATTGAAATCATTAAGATATTTTTCTCTTCTACATGAAGTGCTTTTTCTTTAAACTGCTTCCCCCATATGTTAGATTAACAACAACAAGAAGGATATTTTAGAGTTTAAAAATCTTTTTCATACTATTTCATTGTATAGGATATTTAATACAGTAGGGCAACAAGAGGTAAAAATAAGTTCCCCAAAGGAAAAAAAAAATTAAAGGTACAAAATAAATAGTAAATACACTCCAAAGAGAAAAAGTCATCTAGAGACAGGAATATTAACTTGTGAAATTGATATATCTCTGTTGGGAAATCAACACTACTCTATTTCACCATGATGAAGGATCTGTAAATATTTTACTTCCACTAATGTTAAGCACTCAGTCTTCTCCTTGGAACCAAGTTACTGATTTGCACATCAATCTACTGGCAGGTCACCATATAGCATAAGAGTAAATGAAGAAACTAGAAATTAATGCATTTCTCTCTTTTGAATAGTTTTATTTTAAGTTTCTCTTTAGGAAACACTTTATGATTTCTTGGTTACTCAAAGATTACCATCCACCCATATGTCACAATGCAAAAGCTACCCTTTATTTTTACTATAAAATCATTTCTAAAAATATATTTCTCTTGAAGCACCTATCACATTGTAATTTCTTAAAAAAAAAAAAAGACCATACATCACAATAAAAAATAATTTGTTGTGTTTTTTTTTTAAGAGCTGTTTTTGTAAATCATATGTAGTCAGCCATTTTATAATATCCAAACAAGCATTTTTTGAGATAGGCAGTTACTGAACTGAGTCACCAAAAGTGGAATTTGACTATTTAGGGCAATTTGGCCTCTTTTGTCCAATAGTAACGTATAATGAATGATAAAATAGCAAAAATATCTTACCTGTTTGTATCTATAAAGAGATTACCAAAATTTTTACAAATACATCTAATTTTACTTAACTCTCTGGGCAAAGGAATGCTTAACCGTTGACTGAGAGATTGTATATAGCTGAATCAAAGTGTAAAAACAAAACAAAACAAAACAAATTCAAATAAGTGGGAGACAGTACTATCTCTTAGAGATGGCAAACTTACATTTTTTTAAAATTTTATTTTATTTTAAATATATTTTTATTGATTTCAGAGAGAAAGAGGGAGAGAGAGTTAGAAACATTGATGAGAGAGAATCATTGATCAGCTGCCTCCTGCATGCTCCCCCTTTGGGGATGGAGACTGCAACCCAGGCATATGCCCTTAGCCAGAATTGAACCCAGGACCCTTCAGTCTGCAGGAGACGTTCTATCAACTGAGCCAAACCAGCTAGGGCCAAACTTACATTTTTACCATGAGGCCTAGGGACTAGAAGAGTCCAGCAAATTCTTTCAAGAAAAATGCATTTAGCCCAGCCAGTGTATTCAGTGGTTGAGTGTAGACCCATGAACCAAAAGGTCAAACTTCTATTTCAGGTCAGGGCACTTGACGGGTTGCAGGCTAGATTCCCAGTGGGGGGCGTGAAGGAGGCAGGCAATCAGTGATTCTCTCTCATTATTGTTCCTATAACTCTCTCCCTCTCATTTCCTCTTTCTGAAACAAATAAAACCATTTTTTTGCAAATGGGGGAAATAAAGAGACCTGCACTTCAATATAACAAACACATTCAACTTTGTGAGTTGTTGACTTTAGCCTTTTAAAAAATGTCTTTAAAACAATTATTACTTAGGTTTCCCTCTATTTTGTAGTACAAGGTCTTTCTTTATGAAAAAGTGATTTTACAGGGAACAACAAAACTTATTCTAAGCCTTAATGCATAAGTCTTGGGAATTTGGGGAGACCTTCTTAAGTATGCACAAGAAAATAGCTGGCTAAGTAAATAATGATGTCCCCTCAGACTGCCATGGGCTGCCTTGGTTCTGCTGCGTGAAAGGAGCATGGAGCTGGAGGGGCTCTGTGCAGGTGACCCTGGTCTACAATACATGGATCCAGGTGCGGCGCATCTGCTCACAAATGGAAGACTTAATAAAACATGGAGTATTTCTCCCTCCTAATATGCAAGGACTGACTGATGACCAGATTGAAGAATTGAAATTAAGGGATGAAAAGTGTGTAACCTGTGGCAGTGTAGTATTAAAAAAAAAAAAAGTTATTGGATGAAGAAACGGACATGCTCCAAATAAAAAAAAATGAAGCAAGTTTTAAAGACTATAGGAAGACAAAACAATATCTAATTAACAAATGGAAGCCAGCATCTGTGTTATCATGCGGATGGTGGAAGACTGCTGGGCCAGCTGAGAGGGGCCAGTAATGCTTGTTTATCTATGGGTCTGCGGCCCTACTATCCCATCTGGATGGGATTTGAAAATAAGGAAGATGTTGGGAACTGAGAAAGGACTCAAGGTCATTGAGGAGTCAGAAGCACAACTGTAGTGGGCTGCGAAGGAGTCAAGAAGAACAAAGATTTCAGACCACATGGGCAGAAATGAAAACACACACACACACACACACACACACACACACACACACACACACACACACAAAATTATAGTCAAGATTCAGCAAAGGGGACAAGGAGCTCCAGTCCGAGGACCTAATATTTGCAAGGAGGAGCAGAAACAGCTGATACTGTATTATCAGGATGAACTCAAGAAATTAGAAAATGATGACTCCTGATTAAATTCTCCATGGGCATATAACACTGCTTTGAAAAAACATTTTCATGGATTTAAAGACAAAGTGGAGCCCTAACCGGTTTGGCTCAGTGAATAGAGCGTCAGCCTGTGGACTCAAGGGCCCCGCGTTCAATTCCGGTCAAGAGCATGGACCTTGGTTGCAGGCACATACCCAGTAGGAATGTGCAGGAGGCAGCTGATCAATGTTTCTCTCTCATTGATGTTTCTAACTCTATCCCTCTCCCTTCCTCTCTGCATAAAATCAATAAAATATATATTAAAAAAATAAATTAAAAGAAAGGATAATCACATGGCCCTGGACGGTTTGGCTCAATGGATAGATCGTCTGCCTGCGAATTGAAGGGTCAGGGACACGTGCCCGGGTTGTGGGTTCCATCCCCAGTGGGGGACTTGTGGAGGCAGCCTATTGGTGATTCTCTCTCCCTCTTCCTTCCACTCTGAAATCAATAAAAATACATTTAAATAAACAAACAAATAAATAAATGCATAATCACAACCCTCTGGGAACGATGTTGAAAGTTCTAGTTTTCCAAGATTTCTTTAGTTTGAATTTTTACAATAAAAGTTATTAAAGGCTGTAAAACTTAAAAAGGATAGAATCACTTCCAAAATATAAATAGTGGAAACAAAATGCTTCAGAATCATGTTTTGCATATAAGGTTTCATATTATTTTTACATCAGGTCTGATAAAATTTCTAATTGGTAGCACTGTCCAAGTCATAGTTTATGGTGCAGGATAGCATTTAGCAATCTGCAGATACTAAATGCTTTAGACTCTGATGGGTTGACTTGCCAACAGTTTCCTCACCAGTAAGTTGGAAACATTCTCTGTCAAATCCCCAGTGCTGGAGAGAAAATAGTACATAATAAAGTAGTTTGATGTCTTACAACATTATAAAGCACAAGATTAATTACAATTTTTCTTACTACCATATTTGATTTCAAAATGGTTCCTCATTTTCCTTTATATATTTTTACTGATTTCAGAAAGGGAGAGGGAGAAACATCAATGGTGAGCATCATTGACTGGCTGCTTCCTGCACGTCTACCTCTGGGGACTGAGCCCGCAACCCGGGCACATTCCCTGACAAGAAATCAACCCAGGACCCTTCAGTACACAGGCCAATGCTCTACCCACTGAGCAAACGGGCTAGGGCTGGTTCCTCATTCTGAACTATTTTTTCAGAGGAAACTGGTATGGAGTGGGGAGAAGAAAAATTAAAACGTTTCTTGGTGTTGAGCTCCTAGAGTAAACTTGCAGGTTGCTGATAGGAACACAATTCTCCCTCATTTCTGCCCCTTAACTTTTCCCATTGTACTTAAAGAGCTTCTGATGACTGACTTATCCCATGTTTAAAAGCTCTTCAATTATTAACTAATCTTACCTGAATAAATTCAATTAATGAGTAAAAAAATTTTAAATAATTACTTTCGGTTCACTTTTTAACCTTGCACACCCAGATTATTTAATAGATTCTATTTTTGCCAGCAAATAAATTCCAAAGGGGTAAATTTACATTAGAAAGTAGATACGATCCACAAAATTGGGCTGGGATATAGGAGGAAAACATGCAAAAAAATAGTCTTCTATAGATCAGATCTGTTACTAAGAAAGTCACTTGTCAGACCATTAGTATGATGCCTTATACAAAAATAGGAAAGCCATATAGAAGTAATGGTAGAATACTTAACTTCTTGCACAACTTTTTTAAAAAAATGTATTTTTATTGATATCAGAGAGGAAGGGAGAGATAGAAACATCAATAATGAGAGACTCTTCGATTGGCTGCCTCCTGCACACCCCCTACTGGGGATCAAGGCCCCAACCAGGGCATGTGCCCTTGACCAGAATCAAACCTGGGACCCTTCAGTCCGCAGGCCGACACTCTACCCAATGAGCAAAATGAGACAGGGCTTGCACAATTTTTGTTTTCCAATATATTTTATTGATTTTTTTACAGAGAGGAAGGAAGAGGGACAGAGAGCTAGAAACATCGATGAGAGAGAAACATCGATCAGCTGCCTCCTGCACACCCCCTACCGGGGATGTTCCCGCAACCAAGGTACATGCCCTTGACAGGAATGGAACCGGGGACTCCTCAGTCTGCAGGCTGACTCTCTATCCACTGAGCCAAACCGGTTTCAGCACTTGCACAACTTTTTATAAAGCACTCAAACACTAATAAATGAGTTTAGAGTCAAACATTGTTGGGATAGATAGAGACCACTCGATGCTAATCTGTGGTCTTGTGATCGTATCTATTCCTAAAAACTGAATTTTGCCTCTAAGAACGAATAAAAGCTCTTGATTCCTTTTGGTATAATTCCATAAAGAATTTCAGAAACATGATTTTAAAAGACAAGAAGATAAGTGAGCAAGATCACTGCTACTCTTAAATGAACCAGGCGTATTTGTGTAGGGGACTTGGGGACTGGAGTACAGAGAAAGGGGAGAATCAGAGGAAAGGATAAAAAGTGTAAAAAGAATTAAAGTGCACTTAGTGACACTGTTATCTTGTTAAATGAGAAAAAAAGTAACAGGCAGAGTTTATGGTCAGATTATAAGTTTATACCTAGCCAACTGGAGAAGAAACCAAATTACTTTCTAATACTGTTATCTCTAAAAATGCAAATGTTTCTGACAGCTGTGGAAAAAAAAAAAGAATGCCTCTCATAACAGCTCATAGGGGCAGAATTTCTTTTTTTAGAACAACCAGGTTTATGCTGTAAAGCAAGTTTCCAAAGTTGCACTGAAACAGGGATGGGTTAAATCAGCTATTATGTTTAACATCTGATAACATTCCTAACCTTGGACTAAGTTTTGCTTGGCTTTATTTGAGGGGACAAATGGCTGCACAAAGTAGAAGGAAACCTGTGACCCAGGCAGGATCATGGATATCACAGTAAGGATGGGAAAGGAGGAAAGCCAACTAAGGAAAAACGTGTTTGACTTTTAAAGCTAGAAATACTAAACTTGCAGACTACCATAAGAGAAACATACTGTGGGACCCTCAAGGCAGTGAAAATTAGGGCAAACTAAGGAATACCTTTGGATTACCTGAAGGAATGACACATCCCTTTTGAAACAAACAATGGTATTTGATTGGGTACCCATAAGAAGCAGGGACTAAGAAAACCTCATTCAGATACTAGAATGACGAGAATTAAAGTTTGTAGAGTTCAATGTGGACAAAAAGGGTGAGGTCCTGGATACAAGCCATTTTCACCATGTCCAAAATTAACAGAGGAAATTAGTCTCTATTTTATACACAAAAGAAAAGCAAAAGATGCTGATAAATCTCATTACATGATAAGAAAACACACACATTCAGCTTCTGATAAAGTTCATACTGATTCTTTCTGAATTGCATGCCAGAGCAACGGATGGCATCATTTCCTAAACCTATTAGATGAAAGCTCAACACAGAGCATAATTTGATTTGGATAAATCCAGACTCTTAGGAATCAGAGCACTGAATTTTATCACTTGGTTAAGGGTGCCATACTGTTGACATTGAAGTTACAAGTACAATACACTTATGGGCAAGTTTAGTACCTGTGCACAATAAGACAGTGTTCTAATATGTAGACAGCCACATTAAAATAACCTATGCTGGGACTGAATTGTGGGGCCAACTAGGCAAGACAGGCTGTATGTACAACTATGGTTAAGTAGTATATACAATAAAAATATATACTTCCCCCAATTATTTGAACCATTCAGTCTTTTAACTTCTTATAAATGCCTAACACTTGTTCTGGGGGGAATAAAAACCTGTACTGTGTAAGTACTTGATATTTATTGAAATAGCAGACAAGACTATTGTCACACTTTATCAGATGTGTTAACAGGATGGCTTAATAGGTAAAAGTCAGCTATATTTCCCATGCACGCCCAAGAGGCTCTAAAGGCAGGGACATCTTGACCCAATATTACTTCTATCCCTGAACCTCTCTGGGGAAAAAAAAACAAACCATTTTATTTTTGACTTGTACAAATATTAGGTTAATTCCCATTGATAAAATACTGTATGGGCGATCAAATCACATTTATTTTCATACAGCCATCCTAACCTTCATTGGATTCTTTAAATTATAATTAAAAAATAATTTCACACTGACATTAAAATCTGCTTTCTGGGCCCCAGGGATTGAATTCGATGACTTCTAAGGTGTCTTCCAGTGCTGTGAGGCACCACTATTATATTAGCTTATGTCACTATTCTCACCATTAATTTTTACAAAAGATCAAAACTCACAATGTACTAAAACTAGACAAAAAAAGATTTGCATGCATCAAAAAGTTATGTAATAGAAAGTAGCTATATATTAAAGGTCACATACAGCTACTTTGGCATAGTCAAAAGAAATGCTGTGGCTGCTATCGGTGGAAGTTGTCATGCAATGTCAAAATGTTGTCCCAGATAAAATATTACAATATGTATTAAAGACTAAACTTATAGTTTGAGGTTATTTTCATACATGCTATTGTGAAATAAATGATAATGGATAGGGATCTATGAAGTAATAACATTAGAAAGTAGGATACTTCATATGAATTAAGTCAATATCTCACAAGAGTATGCATTCAATTAGGTATGTATTGAGGTTATGTCTCAAGCAAATTGCTTATGGTTCTCATCTAGTAAAATTCTATATTTAACAAATGAAATTATTTCATCCACATGCAGATTTCATAAAGATGTTGGAAGGTTATTTAAATGCAAACATTTTGCTAATATGTTGCAAAAATTAACCTATAGCTATACATTCTGTTAAGCTCCATTTTCAGTAATAATATATTTCAGCGATTTCCAACCTTTTTTATCTCATGGCACAAATAAACTAATTACTAAAATTCTGCGGCACACCAAAAATTATATTATCTTTCGCCAATCTGACAAAAACAAAAACACACACACAAAAGGGTATAATCTTGTTCTTATAGCACAAAGGTGGAAAATCGCTGATATATTTCAAACAGGTCTATATCATGATATATTTGGTACTTTGTGGATGAATTGGAAAGAGGATGTAGATGAGGCTAACAAGAAAAAAGATTTTCAATGATAGCCTACGAGCCATTAGAAATAGGACTTGAAGGGCAGCATATTTTGTAGGATTCTACACTAGACAGGAGTTATTCTCCCATCATTGTTAAATTTGTAACATATTATGAACAGGTTGGGCTAACTTGGGAGTCATGCATCAATGAATTCAATTATCACAGAATGAACGAAAGCAGAAGTTTGAAAACCCAAAGGCAGAAGATTGACTGCTAAAAAAAACACGTAAAACACAGTGATCATTACAGTAAAATATAATAGAGGTATAGAAATATTAGATAACCAGTTTTCTGAGTGAAATGTCATTTCAAACAAATTTATTTCCTTGCTTCATGAAAAAGAGCACTCTAACAGCAGTGTAGCCAGTATACAATCACAATGCTGCAGAACATTTAAGCATGAGCTTTTAAAAAATTACAGGGCATACAATGGGATGGCAAACTTATGAAAGAGTTCAATAATGCAGGAATCATGTGTGGTTCCCACCATGGGGTTATTAGCTGAGCAGGTGTTAATTATAACTGAATGGAGACATTTTTAGCTAAGACTGGATATTTTAATATACTTGTTTTGGTAAACTGCAACTTACTTCAAAAATCCCAATACTCCCTAAAATCAACACTCGTGCTTCAAGTTTAGATTGTTAAGGAAACTTATTTTAAGTTAGTGACACTGATCTGAATTGCTGTACATATATCACAATGGTCTGTTTTGAAGGAAATGTGCTTATTATTATTATTATTATTATTTTGAAAAATGTGTGTTAGAGTATCTTCTAGGATTTTAATTCTTCAAGTTTACTGTTATGGGTGGTGATTCAAAGAAAACAAAAGCTATTACTTAAAATTTGCAGACATTCAATAAGTGTTGAATGGATAGATGGGTGGATGGATAAAGGATCTTTACGTTTTATCCATTAAATCTGGTGAGAAAATAACTTCTAGTGAGAGCTAAGGCCTAAAATAAAATATTACAAGGGTGTATTCCTGATGGTCTACTACTAGTAAATATCTTATTTAAGCAGCTGAAACAATAAAGAATCACTTATTTATATACTTAAATGTATAAGAAACCATAGGCTCACAAAAATATACATGTTTTACAACAGAAATCAAAAGGCACACAAAATACTAAAGTCAATGAATTACCCTATTTTACATATTCAAAAGCAGAAATCTACTTGTACAAGATGGTCTAGCAATGACATTTTGCTATTTACAATCCCTTCATATTCCTTTACATTGATTAGTCAAAAGCTTGTAACTGATACTTTGCACCATATATTATTTTAATAATTTATGATTAATTTTATTTAGAGAGCTTACTGGAATTGTTTGCTTTTGCACCAAAATTGTGTTAGCAGTTATGGGCTTCCTATGGCATTTCCAGGGGAGAAGCACCATTAGGTTTTCCATACTCCCAAGGAATCTGAGACTTTGAATGTTATAGCATAGCACCTCTGCATTTTAACAGAATCAAGTATTTCATTGAAATTTCTTCTCGATCTAAATTTTGGTTTGGGCAGTCTCTTTTGAACCAGAAGTAATACAAGAAATAAGGGGAGGACTAAAAAATAAACAGAATGCCTATTTTCCTGTTACCTAGATCAAAGGCAATTATCTCAGAAGAGTTATGATTTCCCCCAAACCAGTGGTCGGCTAACTCATTAGTCAGCAGAGTGGCAAATCTTGGCTTGCGAGCCGCAATTTGCCGACCACAGCCCAAAACTAATATGTTTAAACTACTTTGAATTAACTTATTTATATCATTCCTACTATTTATTTTGCCTGTGTAATGATAAGGAATTTATTTGCAAAATATTTCTACTAAAATTTTATTCTTAGTCTCTACTAGAATGACTTTCAGAGTAAGGCAATTTGGGATGGGTAGGGTTCTTACTACTTAATTTTTGTATTTTATCACCTTGAAACTTTAGAAGCATTTGACTCTTCCGAATCCTTTGTGTTAAATCTCCTTTTGGAAACACCTTTCATGGATTGTATTGAGAAAGTTACAGTGAAAGTAAATTGGGGTCAATGTTGCTCAGTAAGAGCTCACACTTAGTTCCCAAGAAAATATGAATCAATGTTGATGATATGCTTTCAAATTCCAATTTGAGATAATTAACAATTTTTGCATGATTGATTTTATATAAGTAGCTAATATTTGAATGAGAAAGAATACATTAAAAAACACAAACCATACACATGTATGAATACATATTGCAGTTAATAAGATGGAACTCTACACAGCAAGAATAAATGATTTCTCTTGTATGCAAATATGCACAAACAATAGACAACTGGATTCTTATACTATACTATTTCAAGTTAATTTTAAAAATAGAAAGTGCTTTTAAAATATATATTTACAATTTACGAACAGCCTCCAACCATTACTAATAATAATGAATTATTTTATACAGGAGACACCTTAAGAGAAAACATTTCATTGGTTTATTTCAAAGGAATATGCCTATTTTCTAGCAATGATTGGAAGATGTTGAAACAATGGCACCATGAAATAATAATTCAGCTTATAATTAACTGTGTCGATGTGGTTAAGCACCAGGAGCTGTGTAGAGTTAACACTGTGTATCTTGATTTTACATCATAGCACATTATCAGTTAAAAGCCTCTAAAAATTACTCGTTTCATAGTAAACAGACTTATTTAAAGCACCAAACTGAGTGGTTCTCTCAAGGTTAACACCTAACCAAAACGTTTCTTTATGTATTTAAAACTATAAAACTTTTATTTTTGCTTAAAATGTGCACCTTCTATCAATTGTCAAAATATATAGTCACAGTTAAGAAATACCCACCCTATTTCATTTGTTTGTTTTACTTCAGCCTTTAAATGGGTGAGATGAAGATCTAGTAAACAACAATATGACTTTCCTTTAACAGCACCTTGGAAAAATGCACTGCACTAGCAAAGGCATTAAAAGGGGGAGAACAGCCTTCATACCCAATGGTTATAGGGCCCTGCAACATGTGTGACAGCATAAGGGGCCACGGTGACAACATTGTCATGGGTTAATGTTACTGCCTTACGAGAAGGTATTTCTTTCAATTCATTAACTTCAGGGGACAGTTCAGGATCCTCATTAGCTGCCTGATCTCTCTGCTCTGAGACCTTAATTTTCTTATTCTTAGCTTCTTTAGCCTCGTACTTAATCTTGTTTATTTCAAAACCGTGGTGGGGTCTATTTAGGTTTTTGTGCTGGTAGAAGACAAGAGAGAGGCGTGTAGGATGATTCCGGTTTGGGTGTTGGACGGGAGTGGTAGCATGAAGCTCTCGTCGGGCACACTCAATTAAAACAGAGCCATGAGCAGGTGCTATTGCCACCCCACCAACATTGGCATCCAAAAAGATGTGCTCACTGTCTGACCAATACTCCTCAATGTGGGGCAATTTCTCCACAGTGGGTGACAGGGGGTCATCTGATAGGGGGTCATCTGATGGAGGCTCATCTGCTTCCGAATGCTGCTCATCTTCTTCCATCAGAGGGGAAGCAAGTTCAGGAGCAGAGGTGATGTGTGGGGGCTGCTGGTTTGGCTCATTAGAAGGTATCTGCTCAGATGGGCAAGTGGGAGGCTCAGAACCAACCAGGGAATCGGACATGGGAGTAGGCCAAGTGGGAAGAGGACTCACTTCACCAGGCTGTGCAATTCCAGAGCATTCCCCAGCAGCAGCAGCATTAGCTTCACCGTGTCTCCCAGAAGACATCGTGCAGTCGGGATCGCTACTTCTTTCTGGAAACCCGCACGAAACCGAGGCATCGTTCTTTAAAGATGTTGTGGTCGCAGCAGTGTTGGTGGACGAGGAGAAGTCTGGGGATAAGTGTGCCTCTTGCACTGGGTGAGGAATGGATGGGATCAGTGAGTAGGTTTGAATGTTGTCCGAACCTTTGAAGATAAAATTGGGTTCAGTTTCACTATTTTTAAATTTCATTTTATTTATTTTTATTATTATTGCTTTTATTGATTTCAGAGAGGAAGGGAAAGGGACAGAGAGAGAGAGACAAAAACATCAATGATGAAAGAGAATCACTGATCGGCTGCCTCCTCATGCTCCCTACTGGGGATTGAGCCCAAAACCCAGGCATGTGCCCTTGACTGGAATTGAACGGGGACCCTTCAGTCCACAGGCCAAAGCTCTATCCACTGAGCTAAACCAGCTAGGGCTAAAGAGTATTTTTAAAGAGTACAAAGAATAATATAACAAAACACTGATAATGGAAATGTTGGCCAATTTTGTCCCACTTAATGTCAAACACACATGCATACATTAAAAATGAAAACCAGGACCCTTCAGTCCATGGGCTGACACTCTATCCACTGCGATAAACTGGCTACGGCTAGTTCTCATTTCCAAAGAGAAGTTATACATAGGACCCAAGGAGTGGTACATTGAGAAATGCTGCATCTATTATTATGGAGGTTAAGTTGTCAACAAATACAAATAATGGGGGGGAAAAAGGTAAAATAGTGATGAGTCTTTCAGTAAGCCTAATAAAACTGTAAAAGAAAGGTTTTATGGGTAAGATCACAAAGGGGTCAAAATGTTATGGGCCAAATATTGTATATATGACTACAAATAAGGTATATTTTAGCAAAAAAAAAATTTGTATCTTCACCTATGGATATGATTATAAATAGAGAGGAAGTGAAAGACAGAGATATATTGACATAAGAGAGAATCATCTATCGGTTGACTGCCATATGCACCTCACTGAGGGGTAGAACTTGCAACCTGGGTATGTGCCCTGACGGAACCTGAACCCACACCTTTTGGTGTATAGGACAACAGTCCAACAGACTGAACCAACGTGCCTGGGTGGTATATGTTATTTTAAAAATAGCATGTAAAGATGCTATCTAATGGGGAATGACACAAAGGTAAAAATGATATGATTGTTATTTATAAGCAGAATGTAACCAGCATTATATATAAAAAAGTGTGCACTGTCATTTCTCCCATTAAAAACACACACAAATCAACAACCCCTCTTAAATATATAAAGATCAAAGAAGTTGAAGAATACCCTATAATTCTATGTTTGAATATCAATATAAATTCATGGTGTATTTTTTCCTTTAGGCTCTTTAGAGAAATGGCTGATTTTAGAAGTGGAACAGGATTATATTAGACTAGAGGCCTGGTGCATGATATTAGTGCACAGAGAGTCCTTCAGCCCGGTCTGTACCCTCTCCAATCCATGATAGCTGGCTTCTAACTGCTCCCCTGCCTAATCACCCCTAACCGCCTCTGTCTGCCTGCCTGCCTGACCTCGCCCCTAACTGCTCTCCCACAGGCCTGATCTCACCCCTTACTGCTCTCCCCTGCCGGCATGCTAGCCCCTAATTGCCTCTGGCTTGGCACCCTTGGCTATATCCAGAAGGAAGTCGGACGCCTGAAAGACTTCCGGTAGATCAGGTCTAATTAGCATGTTACCCTTTTATTACTATAAATGAGCCTGGAATATCTGGTCAAAACAGAAGCTATCAAAGACAGTTGGGGGTTCTAAAAAAGCAGTTCGTAAGCCAACTTGATGGGTTTCTACTGACTAAAGATGGGACAATTAAATATATTTCTATTGATTTCAGAGAGGAAGGGAGGAGAGATAGAAACATCAATGATGAGAGAAAAATTATTGATCAGTGGCCTCCTGCATGGCTTCAGCTGGGGATTGAGCCAGAAAGCCAAGCATGTGCCAGGACTGGGAATCAAATAGTAACCTCCTGTTTCATACTCAATCACAGAGGCTTGAAAGTCGGACACAAGTGAGCTTCTGGTCTCCCTGTGTATCTTTCCAATTCTGTTCTCCTCTCCCCATTCCTCATTACATGTTGGTTGGTTTCTCCACACTTCCAGTTTCTTCAGGCCAATAACATCAGGGTAAACCTTGACACTTTTTGGGGACACATGCCAAATTTAATCAGAAATCCTGTTGATTTAACTTTCAAGTCATATCTGGAATTAGGTATTTCCTTATGTCCTTTTTAGCCACTCTGGTCTCTCTCCTGAATTGTTAGGATAGCCCTTTAGGATAACCTTACTTTTCTATTCACTTTACTCTAGTTTTAACCTAGTAACCAGCATGTTAGGTTCAAGTCACATCGTATCCCTTTTCTATACTGAAATCTCCAGTAAACTTCTTCTCATTCACAATAAAGACCAAAGTCTTTACAGCAATCGACAAAACCTGAGATGTGTGGCACCCTCTTATCTCTCCCATTTCATCTCCAGATATTTGCATTTCACACTTGCTCCAACCACAGTGGCCTCCTTGCTAGCATCAAGTATTCAAGGGAAATTCCTGCTTCCTGCCTTTGTCATTTCTCCTGTGTGGAATGCTATTTCTCCAAATAAAAGCACTGCAGATTCTCATTTCCTTAAGGACTTCACAGAAATGCCTTACTCCACGTGAATCTTTGTGACGTATTTAAATGTAATTCTTTTACAGTACTATCTGCCCTCATCGCCATGGCTACATTTCTAATACCCAAAATACTTCAGAATGGTGCTCAGTAAAAGTGGTTGAGTAGGCTTCCTAAATTGATCAAGAAAGACTTCAAGGAAGTAATGTCACTTCATGTATACCAAAAAGGAGGATTGGGGCCTCAAAAAACAAAAAAAGAACATGTTGCCCTTTCTGGGTGGCTCAGTTGGCTGGAGCAGCTTCCTGTTCACCAAAAGGTTTTGGGTTTGATTCCCAGACCGGGTACATACCTAGGTGGCCTGTTTTGATCTCTGGTCAGGGCATGATAGATGTTTCATCTCAATCTTTCTTACCCAACTTTCTTACTCTAATCCTTGGGTGAGGATTAAAAAAATAAAACAAAACCAGCCCTAACTGGTTTGGCTCAGTGGATAGAGGGTCAGCCTGCAGATTGTTGAAGGGTCCCAGGTTCGATTCCGGTCAGGGGCATGTACCTTGGTTGCGGGCACATCCCCAGTAGGGGGTGTGCAGGAGGCAGCTGATTCATGTTTCTCTCTCTCATCGATGTTTCTAACTCTCTATCCCTCTCCCTTCCTCTCTGTAAAAATCAATAAAAATATGTTTAAAAAACAAAACACAGGTTTTTGAAAAAATAGAGATGGGGCATTTTTGGTTGATTTTTGGTGTGGGTAAGTATGTAGAAACTAGAGGCCTGGTGCACAAAAATTCGTGCACTAGGGGAGGGTCCCTCAGCCTGCCCTGAGGCCTCTCACAGTCCAGCAGCCCTCAGGGGATGTCCTACTGCAGGCTCAGGCCCACTTTTCATGGGGAGCAGTCTGATCTCCCTCTGTGGGAGGCAACTGGGCCGATTAGTGGAAAGCGCTGCTGCCATCACCCTGCTGCTGCTGCCAGTGCCAGCCCTCCTTCAGCTCTTGCAGCCGCTGCAGCTTTGTCCAGAAGGACGTCCAGTCTAGACAGTCTAATTAGCATATTACCCTTTTATTAGTATAGACATATTTGGTGTCATATATATAGTTTGGACTCTAACAAAGTTATATTAAAAACAAATGAGCCCTAACTGCTTTGGCTCAGAGGATACAGCGCCAGCCTGCAGACTGAAGGGTCCCAGGTTCCATTCTGGTCAGGGCACATGCTTGAGTTGTCGTCTCCATCCCCAGTAGGGGATGTACAAGAAGCAGGTGATCAAAGATTCTCTCAAGTCATTGATGTTTCTATCTCTCTCTCCATCTCCCCTAACTCTCTGAAATCAATAAAAATATATTTTGAAAAAAGAGATATAACAATTAACTAACTTAATTGCCTGATAACTGACATAAAGGATTTCTTTCTATAATGCCCATTACTAAAAGTAGCAAAGATAAAGGAGAAGAAGAATGCAGTGCAAAGGAAACATTGAAGTTCTGCCACGGAAACGGATGCACTGAAAACTAGCATGGTCCTGTGCCTCATCTAAAAGCGACAGTGATGAAGCCTTACTGTTGTGTGTTGCCGAGTTATTCTTCCGCTTGATTCGAGGAATGAGTTTCTTCTCCACAGCCTTTATCTTACAGGTGAATACCTCTGTCATCATCGCGGCTCTTTTCTTCCCACAACGAGGAATTGGCTGCGTAAAACATGTTCTTTTTTTGCGGCAGGGTGTGAGGACATCAATGGCCCCAGATCTGATCTTAGCTTCCATTCCTTCCCTTGAGCCAAACTCATCTGTGTCTGATAATTTATAAAGGGGGAGAACGTGCAGCTGCTCATCTTGAGGAACGATACCAAAGGAGCGGTTATCTTCTCGTGTTAAAGTACAAACCTGATAGGAAGAAAAAATGGAAAATATAGGTCCTGCACATTCATCACAGTTATTCCTTCCATCTCATTGCCATAATGCAAGGGATCTGTATTCAAATTTTACGTTCAATTTTATATATTAAGAGATTAAAAAATATTAAATACTATGTACTTGTCAACTGTTTGTAAACAGACTATTATAATTTTCAGTTGACTTTATAAGTAAATGATATTGCTTGTTTATATGTTTTATAATATTTAAAATATTAAGCCTTTTAGCTGTTACATTACATCTTAATTGCCTGAATTAAAGAGAGTTAATGAACTGTTGTTTACTGCCTTCATATTAAATATTAACTATTAAGAAATTATTTTATAACCAATACATAACCTTAATTCTTAATATTTAAATAATGTCAAATTCCTTCAGGTAGAGGGAGCTTAATTATAATAAATTTTCTAATTTGCTGTGTTTTCCTCTAGGACTTTTTCATTTCTATTTGTTAAGTGAAATTTATAAGTATCTTTTCTGCCTTCACTAAATAAATCAACAGATATTCATGAAGCAAAAGAGGAAGCACAGAGATCTTTTCTATCAAGATGTATATTTTACTTGTTTTTTAAAAAATAACTGAAGTATTGTATCTTGATAAATTTTCTCTTTCTGTTCCATTTTGTTTCTATTATAACTTGCCTGACTTGTGTGGTTGTTCTTATAACACTGACCTGAGGATATTTTAAAAAATATATATTTTATTGATTTTTTACAGAGAGGAAAGGAGAGGGATAGAGTTAGAAACATCGATGAGAGAGAAAAATCGATCAGCTGCCTCCTGCACATCTCCTACTGGCGATGTGCCTACAACCAAGGTACATGCCCTTGACTAGAATTGAACCTGGGACCCTTTAGTCCGCAGGCCGATGCTTGACCCAATGAGCCAAACTGGTTAGGGCCTGAGGATATTTTTTTCACATTGATTGCTAAAGAATGGAAGAGACAGAGGAAGGGAATGGGGAGAAAGACAAAAGAAAAACACGGAAGTGAGAGAAATACTCATCCATGGGCTACTGGGGATGGGAAACCTACAACTGAGGTACCGGCCCTTGACTGGGAATAGAACCCATAATCCTACTATGTGCAGACGAGTGCTCTAACCACTGAGAAAAATGACCAGGGCTGTCTTTGTTTGAATGAGAAATAGGACATCTTAAGAAAATTGTCTTGAATATAATCTATCTCTCAGGCCTTGACCTTACGTTATTTTTATAAATTATAGAGAAATAAAAATACACAACAATATACAGAAAATCCCTGACCTTTGATACTTAATTCTTCTTCATAAACTACTATTTTTATGATAATTTTCAAATGTCATTAAAAGCATATACAATTGTTTCCAAGATTTAATTTCCAAGGTTGAAAAATACAGATGGTAAAGTCAGGTAGGCTAAAAGTTTTTAAAATCTTACTATTTTCTCAATATCTGCAGTCAAATTTACTAGCAAGGCTTGAAATACTGAACTCACTTGATTTCAATATTTTAACATTTAGTAACTTAGAAACATTCTGTTAAAAAATCAAATCTTTTACTAGTAAATGTTCATGTCAATCTATTTGTCTGTAGAGAGACTAAGACGGGGACAAGGACTAAACATGAGAAATATAAGAAACAGACAGGGTGGAAGAAAATTTGACAATAGAATTTCAAGGGTTCACGATTTTTTTAAGATGGGGAAATATGTGATTATGCCAAGAACTAGGCATGAACCTCATGACATGAATAACAACAGCAGTGGAAAAGAATGAGCATGGACAGTGGATAGAGCGTCAGCCTGAGGACCGAAGGGTCCTGGGTTCCAATCCAGTCAAGGCCTGGGTTGTGGGCTCGATCACCCATGGGGGGTGTGTGCATGAGGCAGCCAATCAATGATTCTCATAATTGATGTTGCTATCCCTCTCTCCTTCTCCCTTCCTCTCTAAAATCAATAAAAATATATAATTAAAGAAAAGAATATACTTTTAAAAAGAAAAGAATGAGCATGGAATAGGGTATGAGAAAAGAACAAGAAAAGAGAAAACTGGCATTTAGTTTAAGCAAGAACCTAACCCAGACTTATCATAGATATTTTGGAATACAGCAACTCAGGTAAAATGTACTAGCCAAATGATGATGATGAACCACTCTGGCTAAGAGTCACCTGGAGAGATTTTTAAAAAATATCGTTTTATTGATTTTAGAGGTAGTGACAAGGAAAGGTAATACTGAATCATTGAATGGCTGTCTCCTCTATGATCCCTACTGGGGATAGAGCCCGTAACCCAGGCATGTGCACTGACTGAGAATGGAACAGGTGACCCGTTGGTTCATGGGTTGACACTCAACTGCTGAGCAACACTGACTAGGCACCTGGTTAGATTTATAAAATTCCAACATTTGAAAAAAACACTAAATAATCAGTGCAGAGGAGTGATATGATTCCTAGTCTATTGACCGTGATAAATCAGATTGTGCCTTTCAAATTACACTGTTAAGAGCCTGTAGCTGTGTTTTACACTGGGCCAAGGAAACAAAATTATTGTATTAAAACAAACAAACAAATAAAAAAAACAGTGGCAATCATTATCTATTAATCTCTGTTTCACAAGGCGAGAAGAAAATTTCTTGAAGCAAACTCATTTCCCTTACAAAAGGAGTATTGCAAGATATCCCCCTGGGGTTTTCTACCTAATTTAAGTAAATTTAAGTATCTCTCTCTATCTTAAAAAAGATATGGCCCAACCCACTGAGTCACACCAGTCAGGGCAAGTATTTCGTGGTTTTTGAATATTCATGCAACTTTATACACACTGGCATTAAAAACCTATATGCAGGGGGGAGGTCAATGGGAAAAAAAAAGGAGACATATGTACTACTATTTGTAATACTTAAAACTATAAAAAAATTATATTTAAAAAAACCCTATATGCAATAAAAAGATGATAAATTTGGCAGTTCTCTCAGAATACACACATACCACCTTGAAATACAGATGGCAAAAAAAAAGAAACATTAAGGCCCTGGCTAGAGCGTCATCACATGCACTGAGAGGTTGGCAGTTTGATTCTCCATCAAGGCACATGCCCAGGTTCCCAGTAGGGGGTGTGCAGAAGCCAGGCAATTAATTTTCTCTATTCCCTCTCCCTTCCTTTCTCTAAAATCAATGAAAATATATTTTTCAAATGTGCATTCTTAAAAAAAAAATTTAAGTTGCCTTACTTTCTAACTACCAGATTGATAGCACAGAATTGTTGCTTTGAATATTCAGATAACACCTACCTCCTAGCAAGCACACCTCAATTAAATATATAATTCAAGAGTTTCAACAAAGTATACGTTGAAGGCTAATTTTGCAACTCTTTTGGAAGTACAGTACTTCAATAATAAATTAAAACTATTGATTACTATATTGTGGAACAGAACATACAAAAAGATGTTACAAGTCGTATATAAGGTCTCAGCCTAAGCATATAGCAATGGAGGTTTTAGAATCAAAATGGAGCAAGGTACATACCACAGTGCTTCCATTATTCATGTTGTGAATGTCTCTGTGGGCATGGGTACAGAAGTCTACACAAGCAGTGACCCCAGAGAAAGGACGACCTTCTTTGTTGCCAAGCCGACATTCTCGGGCAATATGTTCAAACTGTACCTAAAAAACAAACAAAAAATATGACACAGTATAATAGACAGAAAGAATCAATTTCAGTAAAGCGTAAAAATCACTTCCTGACAAAGTTCTTAAATTAATTACAGTTTGTAATTTCAGAGCTGTCCTAAATGACAGTATTGCTGTACTGAATGTGTAGTCTAGTGGCAGTCAGGATAAAGAGGTTGAGGATACATGGGTAAAATGGTAATTACTATGACTGAAGGCAGGGTGACTATACTAATTCCCACTTACTATTTACTTAAGTAGCCAAGTCATGCCATTAGAAAGAAAAATAGAGTGCCTTAATCATGTATGCAATTTTCAATGTGTATAAAATTAAATATGCATACATTCACAAAGAAGTATAGAAAGTACACTTATAAAAGTAAAAGAAAAGCTGAAATTGAAGAGAGAGAGCATGTTATTCATAATACAAATGAAATAAAGATTTTAAAAAATATGGACTGATGCTTCTTTAAAATTATAAAATATTTCCACTTATTTTCTGTTCTGATACAGGATTTATAAATATTTTCTCCCATTTGTGGTTGTCTTTGTTTAAACTCACCCCCTGCTCCGCCATTTTAATTGACATATTTCTGACATGTAACCTGTAAGTTTAAGGTGCACAATGTGACAATGAGATACATGCCTGTATTGCAAAATGATTGCCACCATAGCTTCGTTAACATTCCAATCCCTGTTTTCTTGTTGATGTCCTTTGAAGCACAACATTTAAAAATTCTGATGGTCTACTTTCTCTTAATTATATTTTTCAATTGTCTATTGCTAGTGTATACAAATGCAATGATTTTGCATATTGATCTTCTATGCAGAAACCTTGCTGCAGTCACTTATCAGTTCTTTGGTTTAAATTATGTATTTATTTTAAATTAATTAATTAATTAAAGTGATTGGAGTGACATTGGTCAACATGAACATGAACATAAAGGTTTCAGGTGTGGGTTTGTTATGTTAACACTTAATTCTAATTCTGTGTGTGTGTGTATGCTGCACTATTTTCTAGATAAAGTATCATATCACTGGTAATTAGACATTGTTTTATCCCTTTGTTTTTAGTTTGGATTTCTTTTACTTGCATAATTGTCCTGACTAGAACCTCTTAACAACATGTTTCACACAAGTGGTGACATTCGACATTTTTATTTTGTCCCAGATATTAGGCAGAAAACTTTGTCTTTTATCATTATTTGTTAGGTCTGAGTTTTTCATGGAAGTCCTTTACCAGGTTGAGGCACTTTCCTTCTATTGGTAGTTTCTTGAATGTTTTTATTATGTAAGATTTGGATTACTCACTGACTTTACTTCTTTGTTCTATTAATACGGTATGGCACATTGATTAATTGTCATGTGTTGAAACAATCACACATTACTGCTTTCTAAGTTTCATATTGAAAATGAATCATAATTCTATGATATTTTAATTCAATTGCCATAATAATACTTCTTTAAAATCCTAGTTAATGTTAAAGCTTTCCAACAAAATAAAAAATGGTCAAATTAGAAAGGTTTTCTATTAAGAGTAATTTTATTTATATAGAAATTTCAACCGTGTTTAAATGTACTATATAAGGTCCCCACACATACCTGGTTCTGGTAAGCAACCGGAGCATACTGTTTATAAATTGGAGCTAATTGTGTGGCCAAACTCTGTAAATTATCTTCCAGGTTTTTTTCCTATAGGAAAATACAGTCCACAAAGGTTATTTCACAATATCATGTGAGGTGAGTTTAAGATTATGGAAATGATATGTAGGGTGATGCACACTTCATACTTACACCGATGAAAGAACTACAATAGAAAATAATATGGATTGTTTATTAAGAATCTATACAATTAGTGATTGTTATGCTTTCATTCAGTCTTTTCAAACTAAAATTCTATGTTATAAGCTAATTAGAAATATAAATATTAGAGGTTAGTTACAAGTTTGCTCATGTTGCTAAAAATGAGATCCATATTCAATGATACTGGCTACTTGAATAACAGCAATGTCAACATAAGAACTTTAATTCTTGAGTGTGTCTAACAAGCCTCAATCTTGGCAGCTGTAACAAATCAGGGAAAACCCTTTTGATTTCCTAACAAATTATGTTGATACTTCAAATGAAAAACAAACAAACAAACAAACAAACAAAGCAAGCCTATATCTAGAATACTCTATTCCATTCATCTATCTCTTAATTATCTGGTACTTAATGTAGCTTACTAGATAGAATCAGGAAAGTTAGGATCCTACTTGAAAACACTTCTGTCTATATACACACATTATTTTCTATATTTGGGGAAAACTTTAGAATTATTTAAACTACAGGCCTGGTGCAGACATTTGTGCACTGGAGGGGAGCGGGGAGACCCTCAGCCTGGCCTGCACCCTCTTGCAGTCCAGGACCCCTTGGCGGACATCCCCTGAGAGGTCCTTAGCGCTGCTGCAGAGAGGGGAGCTCCTGCCACTGCCACTGTGCTCACCAGCCATAAGCCCAGCTTCTGGCTGAGTGGAGCTTCCACTGTAGGAGTTCACTGACCACCAGGGGGCAACTTCTGCATTGAGTGTCTGCCCCGGTGGTCTGTGAGCATCATAGTGACCGTTTGTTTTGCTGTTTGATCGATTTGCATATAAGCCTTTTATTATATAGGATACCCATTTAAAAAGATTTTTATTGTTTTCTAACACTTGAAATATTGGGTAGGGTGTTTTATTGCCAGTAAAATACTATGAACAATATAGTGTCACAAGTCAAACTTGTCATCTTATTTATTGTTTGTTTTTTTAAAAAATATATTCTTATTGATTTTTTACAGAGAGGAAGGAAGAGGGATAGAGAGTTAGAAACATTGATGAGAGAGAAACATAGATCAGCTGCCTTCCTGCACAGCCCCTACTGGGGGATGTGCCCGCAACCCAGGTACATGCTCTTGACCTGAATCGAACCTGGAACCCTTCAGTCCGCAGGCCGACGCTCTATCCACTGAGCAAAACCGGTTTCAGCGTCATCTTATTCATTGAGTAGAAATGGTTGTGGGGAGGAGGAAAGGAGGCCAATAAATCCTGATTTTCTAATTGTTTTATTAGAATAAATGTGTTCAGATATAAAGATTTCTTTTAAATCAGATCTTTACCTATTGGGGCTCAAGCCAACATCCCTCTATTCTTCTCACCATATATCTGATTTCAAGAACCATCCTATCCACATCCATGACATGTTACCACCTGAACAGGAGATTACCCAGTCCTCTACCAACCTGGCACTATTTTAGCATAACCTTTAGTCAAGAAATAGAACCACCATCTAATTTTATTTTTATTGATTTCAGAGAGGAAGGGAGAAGGAGAGAGTAGAAAGATCAATGATGAGAAGGAATCATTGATTGGCTACCTCCTGTATGCCCCCACTGGGGATGGAGCCCACAGTCTGGGCATGTGCCCTTAACCAGAATGAATCAGGACCCTTTAATCTGCAGGCTGTCACTCTATCCACTTAGCCAAACCAGCCAGGGCCACTCTCTAATTTTAAAAATCTCCCCAGACCAACCATTGCTCATCATTTCCTCTGTCCCAATCATAATTCAAGCTACTAGCTCATTTTGTTGAACCTACTCTTGGTCAACTGCAACCTATTATACAAAGGGTAGCCATAGAGAGTTCTTTAAATTACAAGTGTTATTATATCACTCTCTTTCTTAAAACCTTTCAATGAACTTCAAAAATCTTGGAAAAGGCTTATAAGGACATTATGTGCACCTCACTCTCCCTTGCCCGCTGAGATTCATACTGGCCTTCACTCAGTTCCTGGAATGAGCACTACTTCATCCTGTATTATAAGCACTATATAAATGTTACTAATTATCAATAATAACTATATGCAAAAACTGATCTCACATTTATTAATTATATAACAGTATTATTATGATAGAATAGAAATTTGAGTCATGTCAATATTATTAATATATGTACATGATAATAGTTTCATCATATAATATTTGGAAAGAAAATTCAATTGGTTAATTTTAAGGGACAACTGACATCACATGATTAAGTGTCAGATCTTTGACACAACAGACCAGCTTTCCATTATCAGGTATTTCATATGCCCTTTACTAATTTTTAATAGTTTTCTCCCTAAATGTCTAATACACTTTTTGTTAGACTTCTATGGTACTTTATTTGCAAATAATAGTCCTGTCTCTTGAATCTTTCCTTGTTTTATTGCAATAGACGGGAAATATATAAAATGCTAAATAAATGATCTCTTTCAAGAGACCATTATTCATTTAATACCATGAATAAGCTTGTTTGATTTCAGAGAGGAAGGGAGGAGAGAGAGAGAGAAACATCAATGAAGAGAAAGAATCATTGATCGGCTGCCTCCCGCACTCCCAAAGCTGGGGATTGAGTCCATAACCAGGGAATGTGCCCTGACTGGGAATCAAACTGTGACCTGTTACTCAACCTGCAAGCAAATACTAAGCCTTTTTGAAAGATGTTTTAATCATTGTATTACAGATATAATAGGGTTAATTCCTTCTGTTTTCTTTTCCATTTATCCTATATCATAATGATTTTGAGTAAATTCCCTTTGCTAATTTATGGATGGTTTGCTTTTTAATATACCCACCCCAAATAAGTCAAAGCTATAAATTCTATTTTTATTCATTAAAAAAAAAAAAAGTTAAACATGCAAATACGTTTTACTGACATCTAGAGCAGTGTTTTCCAAGCTGTGGGTATAATGAATTAGTGGGCCATGAAATCAGTTTAGTAGGTCACAACTAGCATTTAAAAAATAAATGAAATTTTTTAAAAAAGTTACTGCTTTGTAGAGATACTTAGCAAGAACTATATTGGATATTAAGTTCTAATTTTTAAAATAGTTTCATTGTTACATATAATAAGAGTAAGTCTTTTTTTCTAATCGTTTTGTTTTAATTATTTACTTGTATATATCTATATAGCGGTTTGTGATATAAGTTTTTTTTTACAATTAGAGCTCAAAGTTTGAAAAACACTGATCGTAGCGTTAATCAGTATCTAAACCATTCCCACTCCAAAGAAAGCATAAAACATCACCACACTTAGTTGTTATAGGTGCCCCACCCCTCCCCTTGACTATGCACACTTGCGTTGTTAAGAGAACGGAATTATAGTTATAGCTTGTTATTTTTAATGTAAGTACTCAACTTATTTAAACTTAACAATAAGGTTGAGTAATTTCTTTGCTCACCATGGCCTCGTGTCCCGGACAGATTGCTTCCGGTCTCACATATCTTCTTTCTGGAATACGTCCTTTAGTAATTCTTTCATAGTAGGTCTGTGGGTAGTAAACTTTCTGAGTCTGTGAAATGGCTTCCTACTTTGGCTGGGTATAAAATGCTAGATGTTCTTTTAATAATAGTTATCTCCGGGGTTAGGGAAGAAGGAAGAGGGAGACAGGGACAATTGGAATTTGGCTTGAAAGATTTACCTAATTTATTTATAATTATGATGTATTTCCATAAGTGTACATATTTTTACTGTTTTGTCAGTACTTTAATAGTTAATATTTTTACTCTTGAAAAACATTTAAAAGAAATATATATATATATATTCAGTGTATAATTCAAATGTTAAAAGGGCACTTACATGTAAGGGAGAACTTGGATCAATTCTAAATCTTCTAGGGCTTGGGCTTCTACCAAATTTGCAGCCATTAAAATACATACTCCATGAACAGCCAAACGAGAAGGAAGCTCCACAAGTCTCAGGATCAATTCCTTGACATGTACAGGTACGACTGTAAGAGGGTAATTGCAAGACAATGAACTGATAAAGCAGGGCAATATTTCAGATAGATTCATATAACTTTAAAAGAACACATGGCTAATAAACTGATTTTAACACATCTTTTATTATTATATCTAACTACTGTTAATAACACAATGCTAGAGATCATCCAAAGGACTTGTATGCGTGCATATAAGCCTAACCAATGGACACAGGCCACAGGGGGTGAGGGCATGAGTGGCAGGGATGGGGGAATAAGGATACATATGCAACACCTTAATCAATAAAGAAATTTAAAAAAATTACAGGTGGGAATGACTGAAATCTAAACACACACAAACACACACACACACACACAGACACAGACACACAATGCTAACTGTACATCAATATAATACACTTAACTAGGGGCCCAGTGCACGACATTAATGCACTGGGATGGGTGGGGGGGTGCGGGGGGCAGGGGAGGTGTGTGTGTCTCCTCAGCCCAGCCTGTGCCCTTTCCCAGGCCAGGACCCCTCGCGGTAGCGGACCTAAACAGGCAGTTGGACATCTCCCAAAGGGGTCCTTAGCGCTGCTGCAAATGCAGGAGAGGTTCCCGTCACTGGCCACTGCACTGGCCAGCCGTGAACCGTGATTCTGGTTGAGCAGCGCTCCCCACTGTGGGAGTGCACTGACCACCAGGGGGCAGCTCCTGCATTGAGTATCTGCCCCCTGGTGGTCAGTGCACGTCAAAGCAACTGGTCGTTCAGCTGTTCAGTCAATTTGCACATTAGCTTCTATTTTTAAATATGAAATAAAAATTTTAAAAATAAAATGCTCAAGATTGCAAATCTAAATAAACTGTAATAAACTATACAGATCTAAAACATTGATAACCTGTTTGATTTGAAGATGGTCTGAGACTGGAATATAAAGGACCTGGATTTACATCCCAGGTCTGATCCCTATCAGAAATGAAAACTATAGCATTTCATGACCACTTCAGACTTTACCTCCTCCATCTATAAAACACATCAATATAATCCTCTGAGGCCTGAAAATAATAGTATATGTTATGTGTGAAGTTACTTAGAGCTTCCAAAGAATACCTTAAGCAGTCAACATCTCTGGAATGGAATGAATGGACTCATAAATCCTAATTTTATGGATTGAGTCTAGTATGCCAGTAATTCCTGAACTGAAATGAATCAGGCAAAAACAATCAGACAAGCCAAAATTGAGCAACACTGTACAAAATTAATTCATTCCTTTTAAAAATGTCAATGTCATGTAACATAAAGAAGTGACATTAAAGGATTAAGCAACCAAAAGATAAAAAAACAACTTAATCCACCCAATCTGGGGTGGGGGAAAATTACTATAAAGATTATTATTGGGAAACAAATATTTGAATATGAACTGTAGACTAGGTCATTTTAATTAATTGTAAATCAAAGTTAAATTTTCTGATTTTGATTATTGTACTGGGTTTATGCAAAAGAATGCTTTAGGATAAATAAAAGTCTAAGTTGACTCGCACATGTGTGATACATATAAAGCCCTTTCTGGCACCAATCGCACATGTGTGTTTTTTAGATCTGACATTGTTGATGGAGAACACTTCTATTATAGAGAAAGGGCGAACAGCAATATTAAAATATTCCTTCTAATTAATCTCCTTTCAATGTACATGAATCCGTTCACTGGGACACCAGTAACTTTTAAAGTATTATATAAGGGAAAAAGGTTTACATGTGAAACTAGTTCACAAATAATACAGAAGAAAATATTTAAAAATCAGTAATAAAAATATGTATATATATATACATAAATGTGTGTATGTGCATCTGACTATAAATGCAAATATAACAAACCATTAACAATGATGTAATTTGGGAAGGGTTTATTTAAGCATTCTTACGTATATTCTGTAAAAATAATTATTGAAAAAATGCTAGATCTACATTGGGTGAAATAGAACTATTGGATTCTTAAAAAGATTAAATAAGACAATATATGTGTATCATTTAAAGCAGTGTCTTCAAATAAAAAATTATTGTGTACCCACATAAAGTAATTAGCAGACATTAAAAATTATGTACAGTCCTAGCCAGTTTAACTCAGTGGATAGAACATTGGTCTGCACCAAAGGGTCCTGGGTTTGATTACAATCAAGGGCATGTACCTTGGTTGCAAGGTCCTCCCTAGCCTTCACCCTGATTAGGGCACGTGCAGAAGGCAACCAATAGATGTGTTTCTTTCACATCAGTGTTTCTCTCTGCCTTTCCCTCTCTCTAAAAAAAACCAACGGTAAAATATCCTTACGTGAGGATTAACAACAAAAAAGATGTACACAAACTTGTGGCCACTAAAAAGAAAAATATAATGAAATGAAAATATAAGCATAAATGAACGCTCTGAGAAGTATACTAATTAATCTTGCGTGGGAATTAGAAGGAATGATATGTTTTTAAATGACATTTCTTCTTAAAAAGAGACCTATTTGAGGAAAACTACATAAAACACTCCTGATGGACACACAACTTGAAAAAAAGAAAAGATTCATGGGATAGGAAGATTCATTATCATAAAGATGTCCATTTATTATAATTTAATGCAGTCCCATTGAAAATATAATTAAATTTATCTTAATACTACATAGTTGATTATGAAGTTTATTTGAAAGCACAAAGGGGAAAAAAAAGAATAAAAAGTCTTGAAAAACAGTAAGAATGGCAAGCGAGCCCTAGCAAATATTAAAATATAGGCCAGCCAGTGTGGTTCAATGGTTGAGCGTCTACCTATGAACCAGGAGGTCACTTGATCCCTTGTGTGTGTTGTGTAGGGGGCAGCCGATCAATGATTCTCTCTCATCATTGATGTTTTCATCTCTCCCTTCCTCTCTGAAATGAATAAAAACATATTAATTAAAGCCTATACAATTTAAGAAATGTGGTACTCACTAGCTGAAAAGCCGAGACAATAATACAGAGTTCAAATACAAGAGAGTATTCAATTGCATAATTTCCATATACTTAATTAAGTAGCATTTCAAATCAAGGACAATAAGGAGTACTCTTTACAAAGTAGTAGTGTTGGAATAAATGGAAAAAAAGGATCGAAATGAATTTCTTCTTCCTAATACTGACCAGCATAAATTTTAAATACAGAGATTTATGTTTTTAAATATTTATGATTTCAAAATTTCTAAAAGAACACCTGGGTGAATTACTCTTTATCTCGAGAGATAGAAAAATATCCTCACATACCACTCAGAATTGAGACACAATAAGGTTGAAGATTAAAAAAGCAGATACTCTCTCACACTGCTGGAGGAAATGCAAAGTGGTACAGTTCCCTGTGTGGAGCAAGCTTTTCCTTCATGGAAAAGCTAGCCTGCTCCCGGTTCTTGAGGTGAGCAGGATCCAGTATCAAAGAAAGAATCAATAAAATAATATTCGAAGGGAGGATATCCTAAAATGGTCTTAACTCACTATGAAATATCTTTCTCTAAAGAAATGGTCACTATTTTTAGTTACACAATATCTAAAATCTTATTCTCCCATATAAGTACTTGGTAATTAATTAACAATTTTACATAATATAATAGAAGTCTGAATGTCAAGACAGTACAAAATAGGTAAGATTACTTTTCATTGAGAGTGCATCTTCGGTCTGTGGGATGACCATTGTACGTCCTTAGATTTTCGGTAAGCTCTGTATACAATCGGTCTGCCATGGGAAGCGGAATGCCATCCCATACCAGGATCAGCACCACCGTCACTGCTGTTGGACAGTGGTGGCCTGTACGCTGCCGAACCAAACAAAGAATTTTCTCTTCTTCGCTGCTTCTTCTTAAAACCTGCAAAAGCAGAATGTATTCACTGATGGAAAAACAAGAAACCAAAAGTTAAACACAATGACTATTGCTTTTAAAGCTCTATAGTGCATTTTATCTTTTAAAATTACTGTTTCACAAAGGGTTGAAGCCTATAGGGTCTTCCGTTGTCAACCTAGCTTTCTCCAAATAACTCACTATAGAGTATCCGAGATGATTAACGAACAACAGACAAAAAAGAAAACTGTGGGATGTTTGTATTATTTGTAAAATTAGATGAAAGCAGTCTATTTATGTCACTGTTGATACAGTTTTGCAAAAGAGGTACCAGAGGATGCTGTGGGGAAGAGTCTAACTAACTTCTCTTACATTAATGTCACAACAGGACAAACCTAGTTAGATGAAAATAACCAAGGATTCCTAACATTAAGAATAAACTTGAATAATCAAATTTAGCATCTGAAGAAAGTTATGGATCTTTTCCTTGAGTGGATGGCTGACTAAATAGAATAACGAACAGAGAAAACAATGTTCCTGCAATTCCTGTGAGTTTTCTCCACATTGTCATCAGGGTTTATCACACCTATTTTATTGTAAGATTCGTGTCCAGCTGCCATGCTGAATGTAAAACACAACAATCATGTTTTAGTATGTATCCATTTAACTTATATTATATTATACCCATAGGGTATGGAGATGTTATCTACACAGTCACATTTTTCTGTCTCCAGATGGTTAACAATCATTGCTATCAAGGCATCTCTTGAGTAGAGCTGGTTTGAGAACCGTCCCCCTAACCCTATTATGTATATATACTGTGTCAAACAAAATGATACCAGGTAACTTTCAAAGTTGTCAAGACTGCAACAAAGTTCTATTGATCCATTCTTCGTATGGAAAATGCTAAAATGTTATTTATTCATGGCATTTGTGCTTTAACCAGGTTTTTTTGTTAGTTAGTTTTTTTTTTTTTTTTACAAATTTCCTTCAATGAGCAATAGAAAAAAAAGCATAAGTCTCAAAATTCAGAGGTAGGTTCAATAAATTGCTTAAGTATTACTATGACATGGATAATTGGGACTATCCAAAATTCACATATTAAGTCCTAAATTCCAATGTGATTGTCCTAGGAGGAGGGACCTTTGGAAGGCGATGAGGTCATAGACAGAAAGCCTTCAAGGATAAGATTAGTGTATAAACAGAGACCCCATGGAGCTTCTGAGCTCCTTCAACCATGTGCGGACATAAAGCGAAGAGAGTCCTAAACCGACCATGTTGGCTCCCTAATCTCAGACTTCCAAAACCCATCACTATGACAAACAAATTTCTGTTCTGTATAATCTATCCAGCCTGGTGTTTTTTCATAGCAGTCAAAACTGAGTAAAAGATCTCTGACAACTGTAAATACATTCAAGATGACCCCCAAAAATGGAGAGAGATACCATGTTAATGGATTAGTAACTACCAATGTCAATTTTCCCCAAATTTAATTTTTTTATTTGATGCAATCCCAATCAAAATCCTATCAACTTCTTTTGGTTTGGGTGAAAATTGACAAACTTGTTTCTATAAAAATGCAAAGAAACAATAAGAGCCAAGAAAAGGCAGAAGTGATTAATATATCAAGATCTATTGCAAAACTATAGTAATTAAATTAGTTTCAAATTAGTACAATGGCAGATGAAGAGATTAATGAAATAGAATAGTGAGTTCAGGAGATCAGTATGAAAATGATCACCTGACTTAGGACAAATTTGACAATGCAAAAAATCTTTTCAATAAGCAGTACTGTGTAGATATTCATATAGAAAAAAAATGAATCTTGACCCTTACTTCACATATGCAACTTGAGTTATATTGTAGATCTAAAAATGAAAGACAAAGCAAAAAGTTTTTAAAAGAAAATAGCTTCATGACCTGCAAGCAGGTAAAACATTTAAAAATAGAACAACAAATTTAATTGTTTATAAAGGAAAAAGATAAGCTGGATTATTTTAAAATTAAGAACATCTATTCATTGAAAACAATAACAGGGAAAAGATAAGGCAAGCAAGTGCGGGAAATATTTATGATGTAACTGATAAAACAGTCTTATCCAAAATAAGAACTTCTACAAATGAGTAATAACAACACAATTAAGCCCTAAACGGTTTGGCTCAGTGGATAGAGCGTCAGCCTGCGGACTGAAAGGTCCCAGGTTCGATTCTGGTCGAGGGCATGTACCTTGGTTGCGGGCACATCCCCAGCAGGGGGTGTGCAAGAGGCAGCTGATCGATGTTTATTATCAATGTTTCTAACTCTCTATCCCTGTCCGCTCCCTTCCTTTCTGTTAAAAATCAATAAAATATATTTTTAAAAAACACACTATTAAATAGACACAATAGAATAGAATATCCAAACAGATGATGAGCTTAAGAAAATATAGTTAACATTATTAGCAAGGTAAAAAATGATTTAAAAGCACTACATATGTTGGTGGGGTCATAAAGTGGAGCAACCACTATAGAAATTGTGGAGGTTGCTAAAAAAAAAAAACAACAACAAAAACCCAAAAGTATATATCCAAAAGAATTAATACAGCAGGGTCTTGAACAGATGTTTCCATATCCATATTCACAGTGGAAGCAGCCCAAATGTTGATTAATAAATGAATGGATAAACAAAAACAAAATTTGTATATACACAAAATGGGATATTCTTCAGACTTAAAAAGAGAATCCTTTCAAATACTACAACATGGATGAACACTGAGGAAATGACACTCAGTGAAATAAGTCAGTTGCAAAAATACAAATACTATATGATTCCACTTATATGAGTTATCTAAAGTAATCAATCAAAGAGAAATTAAAATTGGAATGGTGGTTATCAGGAGCTGGGGTAATGGGAAAATGAGGACTTATTTAATGGGTATAGAGTTTCATGTTTGCAAGAAAAAAGTTCTGGAGATCTCCTTCAAAACAATGTGAATGTATGTAAATCGAATAACTAAACTTTCTGATTAAAATCTCCATTTCAAAATCCACTGTATTGCTATCACTCTTAATAATTCCACATTTTGTCCCACGTTTAAAACCTACATCTGGTATTTTCACTAGATCTTTAAAATCTTAGATAATAAAAGGGCAATATGCAAACCAACTGAATGGCAGAATGACCGGTTGTTATGATGCTCAATGCAGGATCTGCCTCCTGGTGGTCAATGCACTCCCCTGGGAGTGCTGCCCAGCCAGAAGCCCAGAGCAGGGCTCACAGCTGGTGAACACAGTGACCAGTGGGTGGGAGCCCTGCCTCTGTGGGAGCACTAAGGATGTCTGACTGCCTGCTTAGGCACAATCCCTGCTGGATGTCCTAAGCTGTCAGTTGGACATCCCCCAAAGGCTCCTGGACTGTAAGACCCCTGACCCCTCCATCGCCCCCCCCCCCCAAAGTGCAGGAATCTCGTGTACTGGCCTCTAGCTATTTGAATAAGAGAGTTCTAGGTCAATACTATTGTGATGTCTAATCTTCTCTCCTTCCTATTAATTTCTAAAGATATAAACATCAAAAGCAAATATCAGGGGGGCAAATATTACTGCAATCAGATTTGGAGAGAGAAATGAAGACCTGATGCTCTCAACTTTGAAAAGTAGCTTATAATTAAAAAAACAGTTTCAGAAGAGCCTAGTTTGAGCCCCAATTTGGAAAAGCAGCAAATCTGTATAAAAGTCTTTTATTCTATGCAGAAGAGAACTTCAAAAAAATTATCAGTAATAATTTTTCTATAGGCAAGGAATCAGGTCCTGAGGTCCAATGAACCCTAAAGTTTTATATATATATATATATATAAAATACACACACACAAAAAGCCCAAGAACCTATCAGTGTTAGCATGAGTTTGGGGCTTGATCCCCAGTGGAGGGCATGTAGGAAGCAGCCAATTAATGATTCTCTCTCATCATTGATGTTTCTTTCTCTCTCTTGCCCTTCCTCAATGAAATTAATAAAATGTATTTTTTAAAATCTGATAGACAACAAATAAATGTAAATAAGTGATCCTGGACAGGTTTCTGAATCAGGACAAAAAATGTTTTCTTTTTCCATAGAGGATGTTATTGGATATAAAACCTAAAGATTAGATATTAATCTTGTATTAGGATTAATTGTCCTAAGTTTATGTAAGATTTTAAAAATAGAAGCTATGAAAGACAATTTACTGTGGTTAAGAAATATCCTTGTTTTGAAAACACACCAATGTATTTATGGTATAGAGCAGTGGTCGGCAAACTGCAGCTTGCGAGCCGTGGTTTGCAGCTCGGTTGACTAATGAGTTTGCTGACCACTGGTATAGGGCATCTTGCTTACAAATCACTATTAAGGTATTCTGGAAAAATAGGAGGAAGAGCAAAGGAGAGAGAAGGAAGAAGAGGTAAAGATAAAGCAAAGCAAATGTGGTAATACGTTACATTTGGGAAATGTCAATGAAGATTATCTGAAAATCTCAGTACTATTCAAGCAACTTTTGAGTAAGTCTGAAATTATTTCAAAATAATAAGTTAAAAATATTGTTTTTGTGCTGGTCAAAGTTTTGGGACTTTGGTGTTCATGGTCCTCAGTATTGGAAGATAAGCTTCAGGACAGAGTGACTGGATCAGTGGGGACATACATAGGGCAAGACACAAGCTATAGGCAGGAATCTGGATGGAAAGTACCAACTCCTAAGATGTGAAGGACAGGTCTCTGTCAGAAATGATACAAGAGCAAAGATTAAGTCTTTGTATAACCTGAGGGTAAAGAATGGGGGCATTTCTTATATTGGAAAAAAATATCTTTTCAGTTAAAGTCAATCTGCAGAACAAGGAATAGTCAATGCCTATTCAGGTAATATCCTAAGTAAATTAATGTGAATTAATAAGTATATAAACGTAGAAAAAGCAATTAGTACCCATATCCAAGATACTGTCAAGATTAGGAAGATGTGCCCTAGCCAGTTTCGCTTAGTGGTTGAGCAGTGACCTATGAACCAGGAGGTTGTGGTTCAGTTCTTGGTAGGAGCACATACCCAGGTCATGGGCTTGATCACCAGTGTGGGGTGAGCAGGGAACAGCCGATGAATGATTCTCTCTCATCATTGATCTTTCTATCTCTATCTATCTATCTATAATAATAAAAGGGTAATATGCTAATTAGACCAGATATCCTTCCAGACGACCTTCCAGATGAAGTCGGGGCTATGAGGGAAGCCCAGGTCCTGAGTGCCAGAGGGAAGCCAGTGCCGGCAGTCGGGGGAAGGAAGACCTACTCTTGCACGAATTTTGTGCATGAGGCCTTTTTTATATGATTTATTTTTAAAAAATCATAGCTAGGAGCAACTCAGAAATCAAGTGTGGGATTGCCAGAGATCACTGTTGAGTTTATCAATAATCATATCAAAGACAAAGTAGATTAAATTTTAACACAAAATGATGGTGGCCAACAAAACAAAATAAAACCACCCCTCCCATTAAGGTTATTTAAAGTACCTATATATATTATAATAAAATGAACTTTATCTTGGGAGGTAATGATTTATTTCTTGATCTGGGTGGAGATTACATAGGTGTGTTCTCTTTGTACAACTTCACCGAATTGAACATTTATGACTTGTGTAGTTTTCTTTATGTACATTACTAGAGGCCTGATGCATGAATTCCTGCAGGGTGGGGTCCCTCGGTCTGGCAGGTGATCGGGGCCAGTCAAGGGGGCTGGCTAGCAGGGAAGAGGGACCGTGAGAGGTTGACTGTGGGAGTGCACTGACTACCAGGGAGCAACTTCTGCATTGAGCATCTTCCCCCTGGTGGTCAGTGTGCATCATAGCGACTGGTCGACCAGTCGCTCCGGCTGTTTGGCGGTAACGGTTGCTTAGGCTTTTATATATATAGATAGATAGTTGAATAAAAAGTTCCCTTAAAAATGAACTCTAAGCGACTAAGCTAACGTAAAAGTAGTGCTAATAGTATTTTAGAAGACAATAGGTTTAAGTAAAGAAAAATGTTTTATAACTAAACAAACAGTGAAAAAAGTAAGTTTAACATCACTGACAACATCAACTTATTAGCTTATGTCTAATTTTCATTGCTAAAGCATAAAATGGTCTTCTCACAAGTCAACCAGAACACCAGCGATTCCATTTATTACATTGACATGTTAATATATAAAGAGGTGCCAGATTTGGGCACAGATATAAGCAGCACCATGGTACAGGCCAAAGTCAGGGATTAGGCATAGCCTTAGAACAAAAGAAACAAGAAGGGAAAGTTTATGTCATTGTGTAAATCTAGGGGGGGCGGGGCGGGAATAGTGTTAATTGCTTTGGCATGGGATCTATCTGGACAGCCTGTCTCAATTCTCCTCCCTGGTCCTGTCATCACTCCAAAGCTCAATTGGGGAGGGGAGAATAGTGTAAGGAATTAATAGAGCATAGTATATCGAAGAAACTGTATCATCCAAATCTAAGTGAAGAGATAACTAGTCCCTGAGAAAATGCAAAGTCACAGTAGAGAAGAAGAGTATGAAACATCTGAAAAGGCTAACAATTTTCGGTGAGTGTTAATGACCACCTGGAAAAGAAACATTTCAAGGAAAGAAGAAAACAGTATTAAGGATAAAGGCAAAACCATGTGAGAGTGGCTCAGAAAGTTTTGCTGCCCAGTCAGAATTTGCTGCTAGACTTTTTGTGTGTGACTCCTAAAAAGAGAAGCAATAACCCATTCTTTCAAGACAAGGAGGCAAGTATAGCATGGTAAAAATATAAAAGAAGCCCTACTGGGTTTGGCTCAGTGGATAGAGCATTGGCTTGCAGACTGAACGATCCCAGGTTCGATTCTGAACAAGGGTACATGCCCAGGTTGTGGACTTGATCCCGTGTGGGGCATGCAGGAGGCAGTCAATCAATGATTCTCTCTCATCATCAAAGTTCCTATCTCTCCCTTTCCCTTCCTCTCTGAAATCAATAAAAATATATCTAAAAAAATAAAAGCATGTGCAATTAATAAAATATATTTATAAAAGAATCCAACTAATTATTAACAAATATAAGTCTGCACACAGGCATGAAATCACACAATGTTTAAGTTAGTTTAATATTAACTACATGACAAATGCACACTATGCAAGGTGAAAAAGTATATTTGGGGAAATGAAATCTATTAGTTGAATATTTACTAGATTTCTTATTTTAAAATGATTTATCTCCATTTTCTTTTACCCCTTTTAAAAAAACAAATCCTGCATGAAGGATCCATATGTAGGACTTAATTATTCAGAAGCCTAATTCTTTCACTCAATTTTTCATTTAAATTCTATCAATAGTTCTAAGATGTGGGGTGAACAACTATAGAAGACTATTAGTTCTAATATTCAAACCTTTTCTATGCCTCAGAAAATAAAAACCAATAATGAATACCACAGCAATACTATTTCAAGATATCAATTCAAGTATTTCAAAAATTCAATATTCTAAAATATCCTTATTTAAGTTCCACATTAATTCACTCAAAAAAAACCTTAGTGTTGACTATGTGTGTGGCATTGCTCCAGGTACTAACAATGATCAATATGAATATTTATTTTACTTATTTTTTATAAGAGAACATTTATTGGGTAAACTACCAAAATAAGTATTTTAAATAAGGTAAGTTGTAAGTTTGCAAGAAGTTTGATTAACATTATGGTTTTTCTAACATCTATCTTCATTTTACACCTACATCATTAATTATGACAGATATGTAGTATGAACGCTTGGTTTTGTGATAAAGATTATACTTTTGGCCCTGGCTGGTTTTGCTCAGTGGATAGAGCATTGGCTTGCAGACTGAAGGGTCCCAGGTTCGATTCCAGTCAAGGGCACATGCCTGGGTTTCGGGCTTGATCCCCAGTTGGGGGCGTGCAGGAGGCAGCTGATCGGTGATTCTCTCTCGTCATTGATGTTTGTATCTCTCTCCACCTCTCCCTTCCTCTCTGAAATCAATAAAAATATATTTTTTAAAAAAAGGTTATACTTTTGAATTGTCATTAGTAAATATCAAAATTTTCAAGTTGTTTAGCAAATGTTCTTTATTTCATTCCTTATCCCTGGATTGTCTTTGTGAAAAGGGCCAGATATATATCACTATATATCAAAATATTCCATGTAATTTGAATATTGCAAAGGGAAAATAAGAAATTAATTTTGCTGCAGCTGCTGCATGGAAAGTGCTAAATACTCTTCTTTGTACCTAACAACCCTTGAAGACTTTAACAGAAAGTTATCAAAATCTTTAGGCTACAGACCCCACACAGTATGTTTTAATTAAAAAAATATATATATATACAGCCCTAACCGGTTTGGCTCAGTGGATAGAGTGTCGGCCTGTGGATTCAAGGGTCCCAGGTTCGATTCCGGTCAAGGGCATGTACCTTGGTTGCGGGCACATACCCAGTAGGGAGTGTGCAGGAGGCAGCTGATCGATGTTTCTCTCTCATCGATGTTTCTAGCTCTCTATCCCTCTCCCTTCCTCTCTGTAAAAAAAAAAATCAATAAAATATATTTAAAAAAATATATATATATATACAAACCCAAATTCTATCAATGTAAGTATTCTTACTGCATTATAGAAGTTTTCAAAGGCAGGAAGGATCATTTAAATCCCAAAATTGCCCTAGCTGGTTTGATTCAAGGGATAGAGTGTCAACCTTTGGACTAAAGGGTCCCAGGTTGATTCTGGTCAAGGGCACATGCCTGGGTTGTGAGCTCGATCCCTAGTGGGGAGCATGCAGGAGGCAGCCAATCAATGATTCTCTCTCATTACTGATGTTTCTATCTCCCTCTTCCTTCCTCTCTGAAGTTAATAAAAAATATTTTTTAAAAATCCCAAAACTTAATCCATATACCCTGTTCTTTTGGATCACTCACTCCAAGGAAAGCTTGCTTAAATGTCCTGAGGATATTTTTACCCTTTGCTACTTAATAGACAAATAACTAAAGTACTCAGAAATAATGAACATATGTTGTATAAATAATGAACATTGAACCATCAGTGCCAAATATTGAGAATAAAACCCTGCTGTTTAATTCAGCAAATGTGCAAGGTACTATGTAAATAATAGCATTATTTTGTAAATAAAGATTCACAAAATCAAGGACTTCCCCTTTAGAGAAGACAGGGCTAAAGTAGATAGATGTAGTATGGGATATATCGGATAGGGCTGAGATAGACATATTTTACTAAGCCAATGAATGTAGTATTCTTTTTAAAAAAACGTATTTTTATTGATTTCAGAAAGGAAGAAAAGAGGGAGAGATAGAAACATTGGTTGCCTCCTACACCGGGGAATGGCCTCATAACCTACGCATTCATTGACCAGCTGCCTCATGCCAAGGATCAAGCCCACCTCACCATGAACTGAACCGTGACCCCCTGGTTCATCTCATCGGTTGATGCTCAATCACTGAGCTGCACCGGCTGGGTCAATGTAGTCTTCTTACATGTTGATATTTAGTGAAGATGACATTTTAGCCCAGTCTCCAAGATGTTCCCCTTGATCACCACCACCTGGTCTTTATGCCCTTGCATGGTTCCTCCTGCATTGAATAGGGCTTACTTGTGTAGCCGCTTCCAAGGCTCATGTCACAAGAGACATTGTGGCTTCCTCTGTGTTATCCTTAGATTGACTCACTCTGGGGGAAACCAAGATGCTCTGACAGGAGCAAGCACTTTAAGATGTATTTTGAGGAAATGAGGCCACTAGCAAACAGCCACTAAGTAGCAACAGTTAACTAATCCAGACTTTATCAATGCCCTTCCTAGAATGCCCTTTTTAAAAACATAAATCAGTCAGATAACACACCCCTAATTAAAATACATCAAAGACTTTATGTTCTGTGTAAACTAAAACTAATTCCTCACCATGACCTATGAAACCATTCATGCCCTGGTTTCTATCTACCTTTATACCTTCACCTGCTTCTATTCATTACCTCCTCAACTTCATGCACCCTCTAAGATTAATGAGGAATGTACTCTCTTCCTTGACCTTTACACATGTTCTTTGCTTATACATGCTCTTCCTTACATTCTTGGGGGTATTTTTTGCATACTCGGATCTCAGTTTAAATGTTCCCCTCCCAGAGAGGGCTTTCCTGAATGTTTAATCATTATGAGAAACCCCTGGAAAATTCTCACTAATGAGACGACAAAATAAGGAATATAAAATTGGAGTTAGTCTGGTAGACTAAGTATATTAAATGAAAGAAATTAAAAGTATGCAATTTGGAAAGGAGAATAAATTATATGATTGTACATCTCAGATACACAAGAGAAATAAATTGGAAAACCAGAAATATGTAAACTCTATGGCAGGAGGCTGCCAATTGATGTCTCTCTCTCACCAATGTTTCTATCTCTCTATTTCTCTCCGTTCTCTCTACAAAATCAATGAGAACAAAATTTTATACATGGAAAAATCCATTTTGAGAAATAAATACAAAATACTTACCCACTTAGCGACAGGACATCCATGAGAGCTTTTCGCTTCTTTTCCGGTATATATTACTTTTTCTATCCTTACTGCACTTCCTTTTTGCCCATACCTGAGTACAAAACACAGTGAAAAGAAAATAATTGCAATATATATTTTTAACATCTCAATGTCCATAAGATACGGATTTATAAAGGTACAAAAATCAAACTCTAGTCATTATTTATTTTTGTTAAAAACTTAGTTTTGTGTGGCAGATATTTTGTTGTATCCAGATTCTTACTTATCCTTAAATATCACTCTTTCAAAATGGCCTGGCTCCCTGACAGACAAAAAGAATGTTAATGGTGTTGGTAGAGGTAATTTGAACTATTTCTACTATTATTATACAATAATATAAAAAAATGAATATTTCTGAATTTAACGAAGACAGCCTTGCTTTTTGAGTGTCTTGTTGAGTGCCCAATGGCTCTTGTGATGAGTGACTGAGCAGGGACACCAGGAAGCGATTCTCGTCCTGGGCCCTAAGAAACATCCATCTCACACTCCTGAAGGTGTTCCATTCATCTCATGTTTATTCCCAGAGGTAATTTCTCTGCATTGAGTCTGGTCCACAATAATGATTTTAACAGGGAAGCGTATTTCCTCACCTATTCTCCATGATTTCCCTGACAGCAGCAACATTTGGTCCTGCCCCAAGGTGCGTATAATATGGGCCTTTTTCTTTTTGTATAACTCGATCTGTGGAAGGAATAAGATTATTAGACCCAAAGTTTTACAGAACTGCATAGGGGCAAGGAAGAGCTAACTTATAGTTTTGGTGTGTTTTTTCTCCAATTCAGAACAATGGATCTTGACAGGTTTTGGTAAGCTTTTGCCATTAAAGTCTAGGGCAATGAGCCTTGAATTTAACTTTATGTTCCTAATTCACTCTTCCTCTGAGAATCAGAGGGGGGAAATATATTTTAAGACATGGGTCATATTTGTTCTCTTAATTTCTTGCTTTTAAGAAATCTATTAATAATTGAGGTAAAAAGTTCAAATTTATCCAAGAACAATATATTTAAAAGCATGGTTTCAGAATCCTATTAATTGAGCCCAACGATTTCACCACTAAGGATCTGTTCTAGCCTACAATTGCACAATTATGTATTTATAATGCAAATGTACACAAGAATTTCCTAGTTACAATTATTTGTAATATCGAAAGAGAAAACCTTAACATCTGTCAATAAGTGATAGGTTAAATAAGTTAGGAGATGTTTATATGGTGGAAAACAATAAATCTATTAAAACAATACAATAATATTTACAATCACTGAAAAAAATCTAAGAAATTATAAAACAACATTTTTATTTTTTTCAATTACAGTATATATTCTATTATTTTGTATTAGTTTCAGGTGTACTAAAAAAATCTAAGCATTCTTAAGGTAAAAATTTTAAAACAAATTTAAAGTCAGTATAATGTTAATTCATGTAGAAAAACTGTAACAGGCTTTATTTTTAGAAGATGCTTGCATCACAATTCCGTACTATTTGAATTTTTGTGAATTACAGATTTATTAGAAAACAGTGTTTCTAACTTGGTCTTTTGAATCATGCCTAACTAAAATCACTGTAGAATTATTATTGGCCTGGGTGTACCCGCCTACACCGAAATGTCATCATTGAACTATTTAGATTGGGCACCAAATACAGTTTGGGATTATGTTCTGTGGCTTCTCCAGCAAGATATATTGAATAGATTTCAATTCATTACTAGTTATCTAGAACACTGGTTCTTAATCAAGGGTGAATTTTCCTTGGTGGGACATTTGACAATGTTTTTGGCTGTGACAACTGGGCAGGGGTGTGTGTGTGTGTGTGTGTGTGTGTGTGTGTGTGTGTGTGTGTGTGTGTGTGTAGGCCAGCAATGCCACTAAACCGTGACAATGCATGTCTCCCTACAAGAAAGAATTATTCCCTCTAAAATGCCATTAGTGATAAATTTGAGGAACCCTGACCTAGACAGAGGTTATTACTCTTATTTTGTTAGAACATAACACCTCCAGGGAAATCGTTTACCCTTACATGTGATGGTACCACTTGGGATGATTTCTGAATGAGTCTGCTTCTTTGTTTCTCTTCTTTAAGTTCCTATTTCTATAGAATGAGCACAATAACCTCACATGTAATTATTATAGGAAAACTCAATTCCATGACCACTGCAGATACTCAATAAACTTGGATGCCTCGCTGTCTGAACTCCTACACTGTGACTAGTTACTATGTGTAAGGAAAGAGTCTTGAAACTAGACAATCATCCCATTGAAACTATGCACATGGTAGCTTTAGACTATCTCAGGTATATAAACTTTACAGATCTTTTTTCCATTTGTCATGATTTTCAGAAAGTCACTTTTACTATTTGACCTCAGATTTTTAGCAATAGATGGTGAATATTACAAACATAAACTGGAGTTTGGATTGCCTGTCTCTGAATTCTAGCTTAGTCCATTAGTACTGTAATATTTTTAAAAGATTTTAAAATTGATTTTTAGGGAGAAAGAGAAACATCTATGTGATAGCAAGACATTCATTGACTGCCTCCTGCACACCCCCTACTGGTGATCAAGGCCATGACCTAGTCAAGTGACATGATTGGTAATCAAACCCGCAACCCTTTTGGTGCACCGGGGGACATCAAACCAAATGAGCCACAATGGCCAGGGCGAACAAGTGAATATTTTAAAACTCCAAAAGGTTTGCAAATTCTTCAACTAGTCAGTATTAGGGATTTTTTCATATACTGTGCAGGCACACCCTTTATATTGCAGAGGATAAAAGCAGGCACTAAAAAAGAAATATCCCAGTTATAGTTCTTGACTGGGGGTAGCAATTGCAGAAATTTTTTTTATGGTCATTTGTTAGTTTGTACATATATTTTACATTCTCTGCATGCATGTTATACCTCACAATAAAAAATATATTTTAAGCAAAAAGCTTATAGGTTTGAAATCCTTTTGTGCTCAACCACTGAGCAATGCTGGCCAAGCATTTTTTAAATATAGGAATAAACTGTAATAAAGCATAAAAGGAATTCATTCTTATGATATTCAGAATAAACAATTTGAGACATTTAGCCTTGAGTGAAATCAGGTAATTTTCCGCTTGAGAAAGTTTCCTGATTGGGAGTTGAATTTCCAATTTACCTGAGCAGCATCATTAAAGGTCTGACAGAAAAATGTGTAGTATAGAATTATGTAGTCCACCTTAGCTAGATTATGAATAGAGCCAAAATGCCATATGTAAAATACAACAAACAAAACATGATTTGGTCATGCCTGGGGGCAATTAAATGCAGGTAAAAGAAGAAACACACACCATACACATGCACTTACCAAGGCAGTTGCAGCTTGGCAATTCAGAATCTTTCGTTGTAGACACCAGGTTTTTTGTAGAATTAGTTAAAAAGTTCATGGCATAATTATGAAAATTATGTGCATTTTCTACTGGGGAAACTTCCGATGCTCCAACACTAGATAAAGAGACGTCTTCTTCATTTGTGGTAGAAACCACTGTGATTCCACCTGAACATTCTACATTTACATTCCTGAGAACTTGTCCTGGGTCCGATGAGGGGGTCTCATGAGAGGTGCTAGGCAATGTTGGCAGGCTCTGATGCATGAGTTGGTCTTCAACATCCTGCTGGAACTGTGTTTGGTCATGGTCAGCCATCACATTAGCACACTGATTAGTGGGAGAGGAGGACTGGAGTAAAGGATGAGCTTTCTGATTGACATTCACGATGGTCTGTACCTGAGAATCAGGAACTTCTTCTGTAAACGCCTGCCCATTGGATTCTGTTTGTAAAGGCGATATGGAGTGAGAATCCAAAGGATCAATGTTCATCATTTCTTCCTGTGCTAATTCAGAATTTCGCTCAAATTTTATCTGAGCAAGTGGAGGAAATAATTTCTTGTGTTTTAATGCTAACTTTTTTTGAGTAAGTGGTGCCCGTACGTGGGTTACAGGAGGAATTTTTCCCAACAGAATAGGGAAATCACGTGGACCAAATTGACCAAATCTTTGAAATTTAGATGCTATCCAAATGTCATGTAACTTATTATACTCAGATGACAACTGTTCTTGCTTTTTCTGACCATTTTCTTGACAACTTGCGACTGCAGGCTTCTTTTTCCGCCGTTCTCTGGATGGAGTAGATTTTGTCTTTTTCCGGGTTTTGATCTTTTGCTTTGTTGATGAGCCATGATTATTTTTTACACTGGAACGTGGTTTCGGTTTTATTTTGTTCTTCTCCTGACTGTGTTTTTGAACATTATACACAAGGTTTGTTGATGTACTTGCATCATTTGTTTCCTCTGGTTTTGGATAATTGAATTCGATTACTGAGGCAAGTTGTGTTAACTGTGTAGCAACATCTTCCTCTATTTGACTATGAACTGTGTCTTGACAGGATGATGGATCATGCTTTAAATCCAACTTGTTGCTGCTGTCCAGTAACTGGTTGCAGGACCCCAATTCACCACTTGTTGGTGGCAACTCATGCAAATTTTCTGAACAGCTGTCAAGAATACTACTACTTTGCACAGCATTTTTATTGGTGTCAATTTCAGATGAACTAGAATTTGGTGTAAAAAGAGATGTGGAATTTTCTGCATTTGAATATTCCTGTGGCTTCGTGGATACTTGGTCAGTAGCTGCGATGTTATGTGACATGGAAATGTTATTTTGGCCATTGAACAGCACCGTGTTGCATGAACTTTGCTTTTCTACAGATGGACAATGGTGAAGGCTTTGCGGATCCCCCTGCAAAAACCTTTCTTGGAGGTCCTTTCTTATAGAATAGAATAAAGCTGAATAGTTATTAAGCAAACTAGCTGACATCTGCTCGTTTCCTTCATCCTTCTCAGACTTGGATGGTGGGGAATTTTCTGCAGGGGTTTCGGAAAGCTGAGCCAAAGCTTCTATAACATCCACCTGCTCCTGCGTTAATGTCCTATCTGTCACTAGGGATAGAAGATTTTGTTGAACTGGAGATCCATGTTTTGGTTCTGTACATGGTATATTTTCTAGAGATTTTGGTTGATCATTTTCAGTAGGTGTACTAGTAGGACTCTCGCAGTTGAAGTCTGTAGGATCAGAAAAAGACTCAGAGTCAGGCTTCTGGAAGACTAAAACTTCGCTTCTCCCGGTAAGATGATCGCTTGCATTAGTAGCAATGGAGCTCATGGCATTGTTCTGGTTTGCAGTGTCTATCAGGGGTTTACAGGAATTGTTTTCAGACACCTTGCCAAATTCTTCAATGTTGAATTTCTTAAAAGACACATCTGCTTCCGTTGGTAAGTAGTGTACATTTTTAATGCCATTTTTTACTGTTTGTGCAAACAAAATTTGAGGTTCAGATACGACTTCTTTCGTGTCATCTTCAGAGTTTCCCAGTTTTTCACCTTCTGTCACAAGCACCTTAACCTCTCCTTTGACTTGATCTGTTAAATGTGATTTCTTGCTCTGTGTCCACTTCTCTACTTCAATACCTGTCATAATTTCGTCATTTTCAGTTACATTTTCAGGGGGATGTGGGTTCAATTCCAATCTTTTTTCTTCCCCATGACCACATCCACTGCAGTCCATGGATACTGACTTGGGGCCATTTACTGTTTTGTTTTTAAAATCTGCCTGTAAAACAAACAGAGCAAATATTCATATTATCCATTTCAATTAAGAGCCATTGGAATTTAATAATTCAAGAGAAAATAAATGTGAAGCCTCAGAGAATATTATTTTCACTTTTACATGTTCAGAGAGAAGTCATAAAATACCAATAAGAGGTATGTAGAGAGAAAGAGAAAAGAAGTAGAAACTATCATACTCTCTTGCCTGTTAATTATTTGGTATATTCATGTTTTTCCAAATAAAATTTTAAAATAATTATAAATTGGTACCATTCAATGGGCAATTTCCGTTATTTTAATACAAAATGCACTGAAGTAGAAAATGTATAAATCCTGAGTATATAATGTTGAATTTTCCCAAAAGAACATCTATATGCCAAGAATTCAATCAAGAAATTTCCTTCCAGTCATTATTCCGTTGCCAAAGGGAAACCTTTGCTTTGACATCATAGATTTATTTTGCTTATTATCAAACTACATAACTGACTGCCTTTCACTCAAAATTACATTTGTAAGATTTATCCATTTAAATATCTCAACATGAGCCATTGGAACTTCACAACTTGTTAAGAACACTTGTAACTCATTGTTTTGTATAGTAATTTATTATATGATCTTTCAACTGTAGATGCCCATTTAAGTTGTTTCTAGTTTTTGGCTATTACAGGTATACTCCTATAGTTTTATTATATGCATTGTGTGTAGTGAAAATGCTGGGTGAATACGTCTGTAAATCTTCAACTTTAGTACATAAGGCAAAATTTTTCTAACGTGGTTATCAATACACTTTCAGCCAATAATTATCAAAGCTCCAATACTTCTACATTCTCATTAACAATTAGTATTTTCTGTCTTTCCTTTGAAAATTTATTCTGAGATCAAATTCTAATAAAAAAATTCAATGTTACCATTTAAAATTGTACATTACTGTGGTTTTTAGTACATTCACAATGCTGTGCAAAAACTGACTCTTATCTAATTTAGAATATTTTCATCATCGGAAGAGAAACCTTATACCCATTAAGAAATCATATTCGAATTGGCCGACGTGTCTCAGTGGTTGAGCATCACGGTTCAATTCCTAGTCAGGGCACATGCCCAGGTTGCAGGCTCAATCCCCAATGTGGGGCGTGCAGGAGGCAGCTGATCAATGATTGTCACTCATCATTGATGTTTCTATCTCTCTCTCTCTTCCTCTCTGAAATCTATAAAAAAGTATTTTTTTTTAAATGGACATGATGATGATTGCACATCTTATTAATATACTAAAAGCCAATGTATGAAATATTTAAAACACCGATGCCAGGAGCAAAGAGAAAGATAACTTCTATACTGCTAACATTTTTTAAAAAATATATATATAGACATTTTATTGATTTTTACAGAAAGGCAGGGAGAGAGATAGAGAGTTAGAAACATCAATGAGAGAGAAACATCGACCAGCTAACTCCTGCACGCCCCCTACTGGGGATGTGCCCACAACCCAGGTACATGCCCTTGACCGGAATCGAACCTGGGACCCTTCAGTCCGCAGGCTGACGCTCTATCCACTGAGCCAAACCGTTTCGGCCCTATACTGCTAACATTTAAACATGGCACTGGATGTTCTATTCAATGCCAAGGTGAGAAAAAAATGAATATAAAAAATTAGAAGATGTATTGTTGAATAAAGATGATACAACTGAATTCACAAAGAAACCAGGAGCATTTACTAAAGATTTATCAGAATTCAGAATTGCAATAGCTATATCCAGAATATAAAATATGTAAGCATTATCCAATTGTATAAAACAATATTAAACATTCTTAGGAGGAAAAAAAACTATACCTAATTCTTTTATTTTAAATTTATTGATTTGACAGATTGACAGAAACATTGATTTGTTATTCCACTTATTTATGCATTCATTGGTTGCTTCTTGTATGACATAGAGGCTAAATAAAATTAGAAATGAAAACGGGGAAGTAACAACTGATACCACAGAAATACAAAGGATTGTAAGAAAAGACTATCATAGCCCTAACCGGTTTGGCTCAGTGGATAGAGCATCAGCCTGCAGACTCAAGGGTCCTAGGTTTGATTCCGGTCAAGGGCATGTACCTTGATTGTGGGCACATCCCCAATAGGGTGTGTGCAGGAGGCAGCTGATTGATGTTTCTCTCTCATCAATGTTTCTGGCTCTCTATCCCTCTCCCTTCCTCTCTGTAAAAAACCAATAAAATATATTTTTTAAAAAAAGATCATGCCTGGCTGGTGTGTCTCAGTGGTTCAGTGTCAACCTCTGAACCAGGAGGTCACAGTTCAATACCTGTCAGAGCACGTGCCCAGGTTGCAAGCTTAATCCACAGCAGCGGGTCTGCAGGAAGCAACAGATCATGATTCTCTCTCATCCTTGTTGTTTCTATCTCTCTCTCTCTCACCTCCTTCTCTGAAATCAATAAAACTATACATATATATATATATTAAAGATCATACAGCATGACCAAGGGGGATTTATCCTAGGGATGCAAGGCTGCTACAATATTTGCAAATCAATAAACGTGACACATCACATAAATTCAAAGACTAAATTTCACGATCGTATCTATAGATGCAGAAAAAGCATTCAACAAATTCCAACACCCATTTTTGATAAAAACTCTCAGCAACGTGGGAATACTAGTAAAGGGATCATACCGCAAAATAATAAAGGCCATATATGACAAACCTACCGCCAACACAATAGTCAATGGGCAGAAACTAAAACCATTTCACTAAAATAGGAGCAAGACAGTGATGCCCACTTTACCAATTCTTATTCAACATAGTGCTGGAAGTCTATGCAACTGGGCCTGCAAACGAGGTAAGTGCCCTTGACTGGAATCAAACCCGTGACCCTTCAGTTCGCAGACTGATAGTGGTTGCAGTAAACCGGTTAGGGCGAGAGTTTCTAGTCATCATGTAAAAGGGCTCCAAAAAATTAATAAGGAAAATGATTCAATATAATAATAGTGAGTAAAGAATGGACATATCCACTCAAGTTGAAATTCAAAGAATCAAAACCTACTTAAATACAAGAAGACAAGCAAATGCATATAAACACTTTTCATCCATCCAAATGGCAAAAACAAAGATAGAAATATATGTAAGCAAATTATAATGTAATTTAACATTTCTACTCAAGAAAGTGTGACCAACCTGTTGGTACATTTACATTGGGACATAACGTAAAGACATTACTCTATATTTCAATGTAGTGATTGCATGGCAAGATATCCATAATATATCAACCCCAATAAATAAGTCGCAGATGTGATGTTATCATGCCTTTTAATTCAAACACACAAATATTTGTCCAGCACTACAAAAAAGCGGGTAGGATAAAGCTACAACACTAACTGCACTTACCACTAGGAAACAGAACGGAAAAGGGGGAGGCTATTTTTTTTTTCTTGCTGTTTCAAGTTTTATACACATACATATCCAAACACACTGAAACTTGGATGGATACATTCCTCTACAGAAGATCTTGAGGTCCCTGACAGGTTTATGTGCCAGCTCTGGCGGGTGTCGCACTATTGGTTGAGCGTTTGATTCCTGGCCAGGACACATGACAGGGTTTGGGCTCCAACCCCAGCAGGGGGCATGCAGGAGGCAGTCAATCAATGTTTCTCACATTGAATTTTCTCTCCTTTTCCCTTCCTCTCTCTTAAATCAATAAAATCATATTTTTAAAAATAAAATTTGTGCCCTAACCGGTTTGGCTCAGTGGATAGAGCTTCGGACTTCGGACTCAAGGGTCCCAGGTTCGATTCTGGTCAAGGGCATGTACCTTGGTTGCGGGCACATTCCCAGGAGGGGGTGTGCAGGAGGCAGCTGATTGATGTTTCTCTCTCATCAATGTTTCTAACTCTCTCTCGCTCTCTGTAAAAAAACAAAATAAAAAATCAATAAAATATATTAAAAATAATAATAATTAGATTTGTGTCAAAGGCACAATATATCCTCATTAATTAATGAGTTTAATTACACATAACTGATCTTTATGATGTAATTATACCTCATATGGCTTTTTAAAAACACTGGGCGTCAGTCACAAGTCTAATTACAGGGAAACGTGCTCTACACACTGCCAACTACTAAACCTAGACTTTGAGAAAACAATTTAACATGTTACATTTCACTCGAAGATAGTAAGTTTTTCTCTTCTGTATCCTCAGAAATCACCCCTGAGCTCTTATAAACACATTTTATTAAATGTAATAGTATGGCCCTAACTGGTTTGGCTCAATGGATAGAGCATCGGCCTGTGGACTCAAGGGTCTCAGGTTCGATTCCAGTCAAGGGCATGTACCTTGGTTGCGGGCACATCCCCAGTGGGGGGTGGGGGGGGTGTGCAGGAAGTAGCTGATTGATGTTTCTCACTCATCAATGTTTCTAACTCTCTGTCCCTCTCCCTTCCTCTGTAAAAAATCAATAAAATATATATTTTTAAAATGTAGTAGTGTATGTGAGCATGTACCCTAAGAAAACGGTTGCTCTTGTTCTTGCTGCTCATAGTGAAACTGTGTTCATAGTGAAACCTGCCATTCACAGTGAAACTGAGTGGCCAAGTAAACAGATTTACCACTACTGGGGGGAAATCCAAATTCAGGCCATGTCAAAAAGGAACGGCAAAACATTAATGACTAATATGGTATGTGAAATGTGTCTTAGTAAAGCAGTTACCAAAAAGAAAATGAAGTAATAAGCATGGAATAATGAAAAAGCAATTTAAAAAATATTCAACAAGCCGAAACCGGTTTGGCTCAGTGGATAGAGCGTCGGCCTGCAGACTCAAGGGTCCCAGGTTAGATTCAGGTCAAGGGCCTGTACCTTGGTTGCGGGCACATCCCCAGTGGGAGGCATGCAGGAGGCAGCTGATGGATGTTTCTCTCTCATTGATGTTTCTAACTCTCTATCTCTCCCTTCCTCTCTGTAAAAAAAATCAATAAAGTATATTTTAAAAAAATATATTCAACAAGCCCTTAGGACAGAGTACCCAGAGACCCACCGTGGCCTGCTCCCCCGCCCCGCCCTTCTCTCTGCCCGGGCCCCTCTTCCTTTAGGTTTAGGATCTTTGCTTTCCAAGGGCCCTTCTCTTGCCTCTGTAAATTCGTTCCTAAACCCATGCAGCCCAGCTGGCTCACTTCCTCCACGCTCACTTCATCTACTTTGGTGGCTTTCAAAATAACATTTTGCTTGTATTTGAAAATATCTATGTAACATCATCTTATTTTAAAATACATCTAAATAATGTCTAAACATTTATTTTTAAGTATGAGTGTTGAAAAGAAACCAGCTTAATTGTTACCTCTGTTTAATCTTGAACACTAAGATGGGGAAGAGAAGAGCAATCCTGAGAAATTATGTCACCCAGGCGATGACTTATTTTCTTTTTATAAGGGATCATATAGATCGTGATGGAGATAAGATAACGTGACAAAAATGAGGTTTTGCAACCTAACAATTCCATGAATGTTAGTTGTGTATAACACTCATTTAATCGTCACTACCACCCTGAGGTAAACACTGAAAAAGTGCTCAACCTCAACAAAAATGCCAATTAAATGAAACTAAGCTATTTTTTTACTTATCAGAACAGCAAATACAAAACAAGTTTGACCACCTAGGACCCTGGGGAACCTGTGGGGATGACAGTCTCATATAAAGCTGGTTGGACTGAAAATGGTGCAATCGGGCAATAATTATGAAAATTAAAAATGCAGCTTATTCTTTGATACAGCGACTTCAATTTGGAGAATGTATTCTAGTTAAACCTGTACATAATAACATGTTTTCATATGTTAGTATGTTAGGTTTCTTTGGTAAATCCTCACCCCAGAGGAACACCGATGAGAGGAATATCAATTGGTTGCCTTCCATACACACCCCAACCAGGGATCAAACCAACAACCTAGGTATGTGCCCTGACTAGGAATTAAACCTGCAATCTTTGGTGTACAGTATGATGCTCCAACCAACTGAACCACCTGGCCAGGGAGACAACTTTGTATGTTTTAACAAGTAACTGAAAATATCCACAGGCCCATCTATAGTAGACTGATTCAGTTGTGATACAGCTATATAATACCTTCCAGCAGCTATCAGAAAAAAACACACACAAAAACAATTCCATTGCAGCTATCAGAATAAACAACACAAAATCAATTCCATCACTAAAAGGCAGGATGTACAGGAAAAGATAGAGAACCTGTATATGCAATGTTTTTTTTGTGTAAAAAGTAAAGGGAAATTATATATATTCATATTTGTATAAAGAAAATCAGAAGAATTACAAAAGAAACTAACACAAGTGGTAGGTAGGAAGAGGTGACAAGCAATACTTAATGAGAAAACAGAAGGTGCTTGGGTACCAGTAGTTCCAGATCTGATTAAACTCTATTTTAATATTTAACATATTTCCTTTAACATTATACAAAAATTGATTAAGCTCTCTGCGGGAAGATTCCTAGGGTATATTGAGTGAAGACAAGCTAAATGCAGAATGGTTTATGTACTACCGGATTACAAAGTGGAGCAGAAGGAAAAATGGGATGCAGAGTATACATATATGTCAATTGGCTAATACTTGTTTAAAATATGTCAGGAAGGCACTACATAGGGGTGGGGGAAGGACAAATGGCAAGGGAGGCCAGAAAGAGCAACTATAGTATATGCTTTGTTTTTGTTTGAAATTTTCCCATAATAAAAAATTTAATACATAACTACTATTACATTAACTAAGCAAGGAGGCCTCTGAGGTGGTTCTAATGCCTTATTCACCTACGTAAGCAAACCCAAAGCTAAGCCTGAAAGTACCTCCAGGTTAAGAAATCAAAACCTAGCCCTGGCTGTATTGGTTCAGTGGATAGAGCATCAGACTGCAGACTCAAGATCCCTGGTTCGATTCAGGTCAAGGGCACATGCCTGGGTTGTCAGCTCCATCCCCAGTAGGGGGCGTGCTGGGGGCAGCCGATCAATGATTCTCTCTCATCATTGAAGTTTCCATCTCTCCCTCTCTGAAACCATTAAAAATATATCTTTAAAAAAAAGATTTAAAAAATAAAATGGCAGGAAGCATATGTAGAACTGTCAACATTTGTCTTATAGATACTATATTCAGTGGTATGCGGTAAATGCTTAACAATCAGCTTGGGAAGTGTGGGAGGAGCCCTGTTTTGCAGTGTTGAGCAATTCTTGCAGCATAAACATGCCCATCAAGGGGGATTGTAAATGAACAGTGTGTCCACCTGAGCAAGAGTTGGGAATAGCTCTGGATGGTTTTTCTCAATGGTAGAGCATGAGCCCAAGGCTTCAAGGGTTGCAGGTTCAATCTCCGGCCCAGGGTGTATGTGGGAGGCAACCAATCGATGTATCTCTCTCATATCTATGTTTCTCTCTCCCCCTCCCTTCCTCTTCCTCTCTGAAATCAATAAAAAAAAAAAAATATTTTTAAAAGCCCTGGCTGGTTTGGCTCAGTGGATAGAGCATCGGCATGCACACTGAGGAATCCCAGGTTTGATTCCAGTGAAGGGCACATGCCCGGTTGTTGACTCAGTCCCCAGTGGGGGGTGTGCAGGAGGCAGCTGATCAATGATTCTCTCTCATCAATGATGTTTCTCTCTCTCTCTCTCCCTTACTCTTTGAAATCAATAAAAATATATTTTTGAGAAAAGAAGTAAAGGGTTTCAAGACTATTGGAGAACTGCCCTGGTCAGTGTAGCTCAGTTAGTTGCAGTGTGTTCTGGTACACTGAAAGGTCTCATGTTGATTCCCTGACCGGGCACATAACCAGGTTGCAGGTTTAGTCCCTGGTCAGGGTGTGTATCGGAGGCAGCTGATCTGTCTCTCTCTCTTCCTCTTGCCCTCTAAGATCAACAATGGAAAAGTGACTGTTTTATGCCCTCAACTTCCTTGGGAACAGCAAACTAATGCCACCTGCGCACACTTGTCTCTTCTCCTTCCCTCTATCCCCCTCCCCCATCATTTTTTCACTCCCATCCTTAACTACCCCCCCAGCCCCTCCCCCCCCCCACCCCCGCCCCGCAACCTCACCAAGAGCTCAAGGGTACATTTTACAAGACAGTAATTCAAAGTCCCCTAGTTCTGTCTTATTTCCTCTATACCCATCCCAAGACATAGGTTGTTCTGGGCCCCTCCTACCCACTCAGAACCTAGAGGGACATTGAACTCCTTAGTTCACATCTGGGTCCAATAGTTCTCAAGCCCTCTCTATTTTCTCCTTTCTCTACCTTCTCCTGTAGGAGCTCAAAAGGCATAAAACACAGAGATATTTTAATATGAAATGATTTCACCACTTGGGCAGGGAAGATCTAACTGTAGTCTCTGCCAACAACACTCACATTCCATAGGTGCTGCATTTCCTGTCTCAGGAAGCACATGCTCGGATCACAAAGTATATTCACAGACATGGTCCAACATGACTATAACCTTGAGCACAGGTAGGTCAGTGTTTCTCAGCCTGCTTTTTCTTTTTTTGCCCCATCCCCACCCCCACCACAGGAGTCCTTTAAAACATTCCTCCCCCCGCCCCCACCACAGTAGTTTTCCCCATGAAATTTTAATACTATACAGAATCTGTTTATATACTATAGCCCTATTGTAATATCTAAGATGTTTTTACTCTCCATCCACCCATTTAAGTAAAAAGCAATTTCAAAAAGTAACATGTAGATCACAAGGTATTTGTGCCCACAAATTATTTATGCCTACTCAGAAGTGACACACTCAGGATCAATGTTCTCAACCTCAAAATTGAGTATTTTGAGAAAAAATTAGGTAGACCCACCAGTGCCTCTACTAATGGTGACTTTACCATGACACAATCATGCCTGATACTATATTTTACACCGCATATTTCATATAAGTGCCAAGGATAGCCCATGCTTTGCAACCTACCACAGTGCAAGGCTGACTCCAACCACTTGCTAACAAAAACAAATTTAAACCAAAGGAAAAGATGAACCAGTTACTCACCACGGATCCACCCAAAGAGATTCTAAAATAAAAATTTCACACACACAATGGAAGGGTGAGGAGGACATGTGTAATACCTTCAACAATGAAGATTTTTAAAAAATTAGCACACACAAACTCCTCCTTCAAAAGGAACCTGCAAAACAGCTACATTGTTTTCCTACAAGCTGTTTCCTCCACAAGTCCAACCGTTAAGTTTTCTTTTTCCTTTCGGCATAAAAAGAAGATTCTTCGTCTACCAAGCTTTGTGGCCCCACTATTTTCTTAGTTTCTCCCCCCCCTCCCCCCCACTATTTTCTTAGTTTTCCCTATGACTTCTGTTTCTCCAGTTTGCCTACAGCCACCTGTGAGGGGTTCAAAGGCCATAGAAAGGCAGGCCCAGTTGGTGTCTGCCTTGGGGAAGAGGGTGTCTAAGGGACTGGGTCAGCACTCCTTCCCAACCTGTCCTACCTTTGAGCCAGAAGGCTGTTGGTCTTTGTCCCTCCTGTGCTGAATGGGAGCCATGACAGAGATTTCGGAAGTTCTCCACTTCTCCACCCAAGATCCAGACTTGTCCACTCCAGATTCAGAGCTATACTACTCTTCTTTTTATACGCTTATCCTGAACAAAAACTCCACCCTCATTTGGCCACACGGTCTTATCCCCCAAAGCAAATCTTTTATCTTGGGGGTGGGGCAAAGAGGAGGGGACACAAGTTACTAAAGGGAGTAGCCACTTCTAATTAACCAAAAATTACATCAACTGAAGACTGGTTCCAATTGCTTGGAAAACATGGCTGACCCAAGAGGAAGACCTCTCTACAACAGGGCTGCTCGTCTCTGGACATCTTCCCCTGGAGTTATGAAGCAGTACAGAGTATGCCCAGTCAAAAATCTTTCAGACCCCAAATCTGCCTCAAGCTATCATTCTATCAAATTGCCTCCTTATGCAGGTATCTTACCTGGCTACTCCCAAGGGTGTGAGTTATTGGTTACCAAAGTCAATCATTCCTTAAATACCACAGACTTAACCTGCTCTTTTAGAGACCCTGAAGATTTTCAGCTGAAGCTCTAGGTCCTACATAGGCCCTAGAACTTCATTATCACAGGACATCAGCCCTCACCCTTGACTACAGGTGTGTTCCTGAACCTATTCCTTCAAGGAGTCTAAATGGAAAGCCACTGCCTTTTCATGAACTATCCTACCCATGCTTCAAGTTAATAACTTGACTCTGGTGTTCAGTATATAATTCCTTGTACTTTTTGTATACCGTAATTGTTTCATAATATTTTTAAAAATATATTTTATTGATTTTTTACATAGAGGAAGGAAGAGGAATAGAGAGCTAGAAACATCGATGAGAGAGAAACATGGATCAGCTGCCTCCTGCACACCCCCTACTGGGTATGTGCCCGCAACCAAGGTACATGCCCTTGACTGGAATCGAACCTGGGACTCCTCAGTCCACACGCCGACGCTCTATCCACTGGACGCTCTATCCACTGAACCAAACCGGTTCTGGCTATTTAATAATATTTTAAAGAACAGGGGCTTTACTGGAATCAGACAAATTGGGCTACTTGTTCAGATCCATATTTTACTAACCATGTGGCCTACAGCAAGTCATTGCTCTGTGAAGTCTCTTGTGAGTCAGTTTCCTTAAGATAAATCAGAACTGGTAATAGCATTTCCTGAACAGGGTTATTGCGAGGTTTATATGAAACCATGTATTTGCATATACTGCTGGAACTTAATGTGTACAAAAGAACTGTAAGGTAAAAATAAATATTAGGTAGATCTTTTCCACCTGTCCTTCAACATATAACAAAATCCTAGTAATTCCAGGCTCAAATCCACAATTAAGAAAAGAGTATTATTAGTTATTGCTTATGTATTAAGCATTAACCACTTGCCACACATCATTATGACCACTTTATATGAATTATCTCTTTTGCTTTTCCTCCTGAGATTAGTAGCATTAATATCTCAATTTTTTTATAAGAAAGTTTCTGATAAAGTTTTAGAAAGGCTACTCAATGTCAAATCAATACTTTCAGAGCAGAATTCAAACCAGAGGTCTAAGAAGAATAATTTCCCCCAACCCCCCCCCAAAAAAGAGAAAGAACAACAAATTCCTATGGTAGTTTCTTTTCTCAGATTGTGGGAATAATTGTCTTTGGGAACCCAATGGCCTACTTTTATTCATCTGCTTGTGATTTGTGGCAGCATACTATTGATATTCAAAATATTTTCACCTCACTCCAAATTCAATATATGCACACTGGGTTCACACAAAGTTATTAAGAAGAAAAAGTTATTAAGGGGAAATTAGAATCCAACTTAAGATCTACTTCTTGAGGATGTGGTCATAGGTCACTGTCCATTTTCTCTCCAAATGTTCCTTGGACAATAACATTTCTTATTTCTGGATAGCCCTGATATGTTTTACCTTTTTCCTAAAAAATTTCTGTTTCATATAATTAGGAGATTCAATGAAAATGTATTGGTATTAAATAGTACCCCAGTATGAATTGCCACATTAATAAAAAAAAGTTAGAAAAAAACAAATTGAAGATGGTCTTATTCAATCAGAAAGAGTCAGGCACCAAATACATTAGTTTTCTGGGTTTTTTTAAAGACACTTTAAAATACTAAAGATTTCAGATTTGTCCCATGACTAATCCTGTTATCAAGTCTTTTTGCCTAGAATGCTCGGTCATCATGATCAAAGATAATATTCAAGGAATTTGCCTCATCTAACTCCATCCAGAAGTCACAGATAATTAGTTCACTCATGATCCTATAAGATACCAATAAAAGTTGCGACTTTCAGTTCCTTCCATATTGTCCATGTGGCCTTGGGTCTCCAATTTTCCCTTGAAGAAAAAAAATAACGACTTTCTATCTAGGCTTTCTAAACACATAAGTTCTGAGAATACTGAGTATTTATTCAGGACTTAGCTGATGGTGATATGCACAGAAGTATTTACACATTCCTAACTGAAAGAGAGCATTCTAAAGATACAAAACCAGTTAAGTCTTTCCCTGGTAGCTCCTTCCCCAGAGGCTACATACTTGCCTTCAGCCTACACCTATTTGCTGATGACTCCCATAGTAAGACAAGATCTGTCTCCTACACTTCAAACTCTGTCATCCACCAATTGGACATCTTCACTAGGCAATTACAACACAACCATGTCTAAAAATTAACTAGTTACTACTTCTCCAAATCTGCTTTAATCTCAAAACCTAATAACCCATAAATCTTCTGAGGAGCCTCATACATTCAAGAACCAAATGCAGCCTCCAATGTCATAAAATAGTAAGAAGCTAGAAAAATTCCAGGACTAGCAAACTAGGGAAACTCAGAGGGAAGGCAGGGGAGGGTGGGGGTAAGGGGGAGAGATCAACCAAAGGACTTGTATGCATGCATATAAGCCTAACCAGTGGTCACAGACAACATGGGAGTGGGGTCTGTGTGGGGAGGGGTTTGTGATGGGAATGGGGGGGATGAGGACAAATATGTGATACCTTAATTAATAAAGAAATTAAAATAAATAAATAAATAAAGACAGCCATTTGCAGCCACTTAGTAAATCCTATCTTCCCTAAACCGAGGACACTTAAGAATAAATGGTTTGCAGTGCTCCCCAAACACAGGGTAAATAGCTTAAATCACCCTACTCAGGGAGATTGGTAACAGAAATCCAGCTCCTGTACTCACCCAAGGACGGACAAATTAAGAGAATAATCTCATTTTGGTACAACAGCATAAAGCTGATGAATATTGTATTGATGCCCCTCACCCCCAAAAAGACCTTACCTAAACACCAAGACTTTAAATAAAAAGTATTTGTTGAAATATGCTACTGGTTAATGTTTTGATTCTTAAAGTTCTAGTGAGGTGACCACATTCTAAGTTATAAAAATGTCCAGAGTGCTCGCTTCGGCAGCACATACACTAAAATTGGAACGCTACAGAGAAGATTCGCATGGCCCCTGCGCAAGGATGACACGCAATTTCGTGAAGCATTCCATTAAAAAAAAAAAAAGTCCAGAAGTGCAGAAAAACAGATCTGGAACTCTGATAACCTCAAATTGCTGAATTTATTAACCTGAAATCACTTGTCTCTCAATTTCTTGTCAGAAAATGCATTGTTTATTGTTTAAGCAAGTTTTAGTTATAGTCAGGAGCATCCTAAGTATAAACACAGGGCAAAAGGGGTAGAAACTAATACTTGTATTCCCCCTCTAATGTCTTTGTCCTTTAAAAAAAAAGTTTTTTATTGATTTCAGAAAGAGGGAAAGAAACAGCAATGATGAGAGACACAACAGAATGAAAAAGGAGCCCACTGAATGGGAGGACATATTTGGCAATGATACATCTGATAATGGGTTAATATCCAAAATACGTAAGGAACTCATACAACTTAACAAAAGGAAGACAAACAATCCAATTAAAAAATGGGCAAAGGACCTGAATAGACACTTCTCCAAAGCAGACACACAGAGGGCCAAGACACATATGAGAAGATGCTCAAAGTCACTAATCATCAGAGAGATGCAAATTAAAACAACGAGGTACCACCTCACACCTGTCAGAATGTCTACCATCAACAAATGTCAAGTGCTGTCGAGGATGTGGAGAAAAGGGAACTCTAGTTCACTGCTGGTCGGAATGCAGACTGGTGCAGCCATTATGTAAAACAGTATGGTGTTTCCTCAAAAAATTAAATATTGAACTGCCATTTGACCCACTGATCCCACTTCTAGGAATATAGTTTAAGAAACCCAAAACACCAACCAGAAAAAATGTGTGCACCTCTTTCATAGCAGCATAAGTTACAATAGCTAAGATCTGGAAAGTGCCCATCAGTAGATGAGTGGATAAAAAAGCCATAGTGAATTTATACCATGGAATACTATGCCAGTAGTAAAAAAGAAAGAATCTCTTCACCTTTGAGGGAGGGATCTAGACAGTATTATACTAAGTGAAATAAGCCAATAAGAGAAAGACAAGTACCACATAATCTCACTCATGTGGGAACTAATGAGCAAAATAGATCCAGAGACCTAGAAGCATAGAACAGACAGCAGAACCTCAGAGGGGAGACAAGGAAAGGTGGGTGGGAAGTGATAAAGTAAGAAACATGTACAGTATGCATATATGCATAATCCATGGATATAGACATTATGGTGTTGAAGGCCTGGGGTGGGGGTAGGGTTGGGCTACCAGGGTCAATGGGAGAAAAAAGGGGACATGTAATACTTTCAACAATAAAGACTTAAAATTTTCAAAAAAAAAAAAAAAAAGTTCCTGGCTAGTGGGGAAGGTAGGAGTAGGAGTTTAGAGATTGGAGAGTAGGGGACAGGGCAGGGAGAGTCAGTGCAGGGTTCCTGAAAGTGACATTTCAGAGTGATCAGGAGGGTGTGTAGGAATTAGTCACAAGAAGGAGTGGAGTGAGGGGTAAGGGAAGGCCTTCGGTATAGAGTGTGAAATCTAAGACATAAACAGAGGCCAGATAAACCCATTAGTGACTGAGCTTTGGGCCACACACTAAGAGGTTGCAGGTTTGATTCCTGCTCATGGCACATGCACAGGTTGTGGCTCAATCCCCAGCATGTAGGAGGCAGCCTGTTGATGTTTCTCTCTCATAGATGTTTCTCTCTCTCCCTGTCCATTATTCTCTCTAAAAATAAAATAAGTCAATGGAAGTAAAAAGTCCCCAAACACCTGAAAATTAGGGTCCCAGCACTCTCTTCCTCCAGTGGGCATGCCTGTGCCATTCCAGTCCTCCTAGCCTTCCTCCAAAGGCACGTATCCCCTAACAGTAGGGCCTACCTTCTAAGGGACCCCATGAGGCTTGTAACCACGGGAGCAGTGGACAGCTGCAAATTGACCGGGGCCCCCTAAACCTGTCTCCAAGACCCCTTTTCTTTGACTTCCCAGTGACCTGAGGCAGCCCAGCCTAGGCTCTCCTGCTGCTTCTTCTATGCCCTTCCTTGTTTCACTGTCCTAAGGATGTTTTTGCTTGGCCAATAAATTGTTGAAATATTTCCTTCAAGAAAACAAGAACCGAGGTCTCCTCCTCTCACTGATAACACAGCTTCAGCAGTGTTTTCCTAAAAACTTATCCCACTCATCTTGCATTCTCCATTCTTACTGCTTCTTCCTCTGTGCATTCATTCATCAAATATTCATAGGGTATCATAGGAGAGAAAAGGTACTAGCTATTATGGAGACCACATTTCCCTTAATACATACTTTTACTGATTTCACAAAGGAATGGAGAGGGGGGAAGAAATAGGACAACAATGATGAGAAAGAATCATTGATCGGCGGCCTCCTGCAGGCCCCACACTGAGGATAGAGCCCACAACCCAGGCATGTGCCCTGACTGGGAATCAAACCAGGACCTCCTGGTTCATAGGTCGATGCCCAACCACTGAGACACACCAGCTAGGCTATGGAGACCACATTTTATTTATTTATTTATTTACTTACTTATTTATTTTAAAATATATTTTATTGATTTTTTACAGAGAAGAAGGGAGAGGAATATAGAGTTAGAAACATTGATGAGAGGGAAACATCCATCAGCTCCATCCTGCACACCTCCTACTGGGGATGTGCCTGCAACCAAGGTACATGCCCTTGACCGGAATCGAACCTGGGGCCTTTCAGTCCACAGTCTAACGCTCTATCCACTGAGCCAAACTGGTTAGGGCTGGAGACCACATTTTAATGGTTGTGAAAAGTAAAAAGAAACAGATGAAATAAATGTTCACATATTTCTATTTAAGCCACCATGACAAAATATTATTTCAACATGTAATATTAAAAAGTATCTGAGATATTTTACTCCTTTAATATGAAGTCTATGAAATTCAATGTATATTTAACACATAATAAATCTCAGTTCAAGCTAAATTTTCAATGATAACCATGTAAAATGTAGTGATAGCAAAATAAAACAAATATTTAATTGACAAATATTTCACTTCAGTTTTATATTTTAAATTAACTAAAATCAAACCAAATCACAAAGTCAATTGTTTAGTCGCACTACCAAATTTCAAGTATTATACAATGCAGTTATTTAAGAGTTTCTTTTAAAATGCAAATGTCGTTGCTTTAGGCTGAATTCCACACTGCACCTGTCTAAACACCAACATCACCCTAGAAAATCAAGATTCTAAATCAGGGGTGGGGAGCGACCTGCCAGAGGGCCATATAAGGCACACAAAATCATTTCGTCTAGCCCTGCCAAAGCAACAGAAATTCAATAAATCTAGGAGCTTTTTTCATAGCAACATAAATTTATATTAAGTAAATTATATTAAGTGAACAATGTTATAAATACATAAATGGCCCTTCGCAGAAAAAAAAGATTCCCCGTTGCTGTTAACCCCTGCAACATTCCCTTAGGTCTGAAGGTAAAAATTCTATGATGATTCCAAGAGCAGCTTGGTAGGGGAACCTAAGCCTTCATCCTCAGAGCAAAATTCACAATTCTCAATCCAGCAAGCAGGGCCTCCAGTTCCCAGCCTCGATCACTTTTACAGAATGTCTCTAGAAACAACAGTATTCCCACATCAGCCCCACCCCCGCCAGCCCCTAGGTTACTTGAATCAGCCTGCCTGGTCTCACGTAGCAACTTCAATAAAGAATGACCTTTGGTCATTCAACTGTCCCTCTCCAACTTGCCCCAAAACACTGAGAACTTGGAAGAAAGGTGACCTGTAGAACCAAGTATTTCTTAACAATCATCCAGGTCATAGAATCAAATGCTTTTTCACCCCCCCCAAGCTTTACTCAGATAAAATGGAGCATTCCTTCCTTTACTATCTGTGCAAAGATATTTATCATAACAACTGATTGCACTTTGTTTGCAATGCATCTCCTCGTCCTGAACTTTGGTCTCGGTGCTTGTCCTCTAGGCTCAAAATGTGTTTTACTTTGGGGACAAATGAGCAAATCTAAGTATAGACTAGATATTAGCTACTATTAGGGAATTCCAATAATGGTATTATGATTGCATAGAATGGTCTTATTCAGGGACCTAACTTTTCAAGAGTCCATACACATAAAAAAAAACCCAAAACAACTATTAAATTAAGAACACAGGTAAAGTGGTGTTCATTGCCTTATTCTCTCAACTTGTTTTATGTCTGAGATTTCACATTTAAAAAGTTGGATATTGCCCTAGGTGGTTTGGCTCAGTGGATAGAACGTCAGTCTGCAAACTGAAGGGTCCCGGGTTCGATTCCGGTCAAGGGCATGTACCTTGGTTGCAGGCTGGTCCCTGGCCTGGGCCCTTGTCAGGGTGCATGCAAGAGACAACCAATAGATGTGTTTCTCTCACAATGATAATTCCATCTTTCATTCTCTCTTTAAAAAAAAAAAAAAAAATCAATAGAAAAATACCCTCCGGTGAGGATTAAAATAAAAAAATAATCATTTTTTAAAAGTTGGATGTTTATCTTAAAAATAAAAACAAACAAACAAAAGAATAAACAGCCCTGGCTGTTTTGCTCAGTGGACAAAGCATCGGCCTGTGGACTGAAGGGTCCCACGTTCAAATCTGGTCAAGCCCACATGCCTGGGTTGAGGGCTCAATCCCCAGTAGGGGACATGCAGGAGGCAGCTGATCAATGATTCTCTCTCATTATTGATGTTTCTATCTCTCCCTCTTCCTTCCTCTCTGAAATCAATAAAAATAATTTTTTAAAAATTATTAATAAAAACACAAATGATTTAAAAAAAAAAAAAAGAAGCACAGATCTTACATGGTGAATAATCTGGAGAGATTTTCCAACTCTACTGTATTTATTTGCAAATATGCTTTCAGAATAAAGGAATAGTTTCCTCCTTTCCAAATGTAAATTTTTTCAGTACTTGTTTTCAGAAGGTGGCTTTCTAGAAACAGACTCTAAATGTTAGGGTTGGTTAGGAAAGTTATTTATGTTAGATGTACTTGTTATTTTCTTGCCTCCTGCAGGCCAACATCATTGACTCCGTGTCATCTTTCCTCTAAACCAGAGCGTTGGTCTTTGGTTTGTTTTTTAATCTAACTCCTTTTTTTATTGTGTGCGTGTTAATCCTCACCGAGGATATTTTTCCATTGACTTTTAGAGAGAGTAGAAGGGAGGGGGAGAGACAGAGAGAGAAACATCATGTGAGAGACACATCTATTAGTTGCCTCCCACACACACACATAAATACCATGGTGGATTTAGTCCTTCTTTCCTACTTGTATTTCCATAGCTAACTACAATGATGGAAATTTCTCCTTATTTTTCCATTTTCAATAAAGGTAATAATCTCTAAACTATTTCTAGATTTGGGATTTTCTATAAGAAAAAATATATACAAAAAATTTATGGCCCTAACCAGTTTGGCTCAGTGGATAGAGCATCGGCCTGCTGACTGAGGGGTCCCAGGTTCAATTCCGGTCCAGGGCATGTACCTTGGTTGCAGGCACATCCCCCAGGAGGAGGGGTGCAGGAGGCAGCTGATGGATGTTTCTCTCTCATCAATGTTTCTAACTCTCTGTCCCTCTCCTTTCCTCTCTCTGTAGAAAAATCAATAAAAATATATTTTAGAAAAAAGAATATTTATGAAAGGCTTATTTGAGCTGCATCATAATGGCAAATATTTCAAAATTATACAGGACTGGGTGAATAAAGGATAGTAAGTTATATCTATATAATGGAATTTTAAGTAGCCATTAAAATATCATGTAGTAAAATGGCAAAGGGTCTAAAACATATGAAAAAAACACACCTGAAGAACAAATGATATACACTTCTGTGTGTATATGAAGGAAGGGTTGAGAAGGGTATATCTTCCCAACAATACAAAAGGGCCAACAAGGACATGAAAAGGTGCTAATTATTATTAATATCAGGAAAATGCAAATCAAAGCCACAATGATTTATCAGCACAATGAGATGGCAGCATTATTCTCAATAGTGGGGGTAAGGAAACAACCTAAGTGTCTGTCCACAGAAAAATTGGTTTTTAAAAAATGCAATGTATATTATAGAATATTAGTCAACTTTTTTATTTATTTTATTTTTGGTCACCTGGAAAACTGGATTGGCTGAGCCCCAAAATGGGGCCAGCCTATTAGTCAACTTTTTCAAAAGTTCTCCTTTGCAATAAGATAGATGAATCTAATGAGTACTATGCTAAGTGAAATGTAAGACATAGAATGATAAAAATTGCAAGGTATCACCTATATGAGCTATCTAAAAAAGTAAATAAAAGTCAAACTCAGAATCAGAGACCAGAAAAGTGATTGGCAGGGGCTGGGGGAGTAGGGGAAATAGGGAAAGGTTAGTAACATGGTACATACAGACTTTCAATTATAAGATGAAAAAGGCTGCCCTAGTTGGTTGGAGCATTGGCCTGCAGACTGAAGGGTCTCAAAGTCGATTCCGGCTTAAGGGGATGTTCAATACCCAGCCCCAGCCAGGTTTGTGCAGGAGGCAATCAATGGATGTTTCTTTCTCTGTGTCTCTCCCCCTCCCTTCCACTCTCTCTAAAATCAACCTTTAAAAAATATCCTGCAGTGAGGATTAAAGAAAGAAAAAACAGATGAATGAGGTCTGAGGATCTGATGTATACCATGGTGACAATATAGTTGGTAACACTGTACTGTATAATTGAAATTTGCTAAAAGAGTAGAATTTAAATGTTCTTATATAAAAAGAAAGGTAAATATATGTGTGAGGTGATAGAAGTGTTTAATTCAATTAGGGGAATTCTTGACAAGGTACACACAATATACTGACCATATAACAAATCACATTGCATGCTTTAAATACCTTACACCTGTATTTGTCAATTATACCTCAATAAAGCTGGAAAAACTCAGTAACAATTTAAAAATTAAAACAATGCAGTCAATTTTAAATGTTAGATTAACAAAAAATAGTGACTGAAAATATCTAGGGGTGATAAAATTATTGCTCTTGGTTCAAGTTTAAATTTACAGAGGGGAATAGTTACCCAAACTTAAAATGTCACACCTAATGGTACATTCTATTTTTGTGTACATTTCTCTGGAATATTTTTGCCCATTCTTTGCATTTCAATTCCCCTTGCTTTAGGAGTGTCCCTTATGGACAACATATCACTTAATTTAGATGCTGTTTTATTTACACGAGCGTGGCGTTTCTTCTAGATGGTGACATTTATCATAATAATAAATGTTTGGTCATGGCAGGTTTTTTGCTAAATGGGTTATTTTTCTTTTTCATTGCCTTTTCCCCCCTATTATTTTAAAAGACACGTTTCTACTTTAAATTTACTGCTAATTCCCTTTATGTCTTTCCGTAATATTCTTAAATCCATATTTCTCAATCACAATAGAGATCCACATATACTAACCCCCAAAGAAGTACACAATAAATTATTATGAAAAGAACCAAGCTGCAAAGAAGTAATATAGCACAATCTAAAATGATAATAAATGTTAGCATAGTCATAGGCATATAAACCAAACGTATGTTATTTGGTATGGGGGTTAGTTAATTTCACTTTTGGCATCAGACATTTCTGTGACTTTTAATTAATTTGTATAATGAGGTCAATTTTATAATAAACATGATTACTTTTGTAATCATAAAAAAAGTTCGTTTTTTTTTTAAAAAAGTGTCTTAACTATATGCCCACCACTGGAATCTCCCTCCTAGGAATTTATCCTATAGAAATTTATCCTTAAGAACTATATTATGGCTTCAATCCAAGATGGAAGCATAGGAAGACCCTGAACTCACCTCCTATCAAGAACACATGGAATTTACACCTACAGACAGCAATTACTCTTGAAGAACTGAGGGCTAACTACATAGCTTCTATGTTATCGAAATGAGAGGAAGGAAGGGGAAGAGAGAGAGAGAGAGACACCACACAGACTGCTCCAGGCCCAGGAATTCCCCTCAACCCAACTCATAGGGCGCTAGCTGCAGCTCTCACTCAGCTATGGCTTGTCCCCTGGACTTGCTGCAGACCACACCCACTTCAGTGGCTTACCTCTGGGAATCCCTATGGCTCAAACCAGCTCCAGCTTCCAGTGTGGCCCAGCCCTGCTCTGGCTATAAATGCAGACCCTGATAAGTCTTGTGGCCTGTCCCTACTCTAGCTACAGGTCCAGGCTCTGGTAAGTCTTGTCCCTCCCCACTGCCTGTGGCCACTCAGGCTCCAGCTTCAGCTGACCTATCAAGAATACCCAGGATACACAGCTACTACACAGGTCACTCCTTCAAGACCAGTAGAGGTTGCTGTTCCACCAAAAGCAATTTAAAGAAACTCAGCGAGCCTAGCTGATTTGGCTTAGTGGATAGAGCATCAGCCTGTGGACTGAAGGGTACCGGTACCTGATTTGAGTCCGGTCAAGGGCACATGCCTGGGTTGCAGGCTTGATCCCCAGTGGGGGACATGTAGGAGGCAGCTGGGCAATGATTCTCTCTCATCACTGATGTTTCTATCTCTCTCTCCCTCTCCCTTCCTCTCTGAAATCAATAAATATATTAAAACACACACACACACAAACACAGAAAGTCAAAATGAGGAGACAGAGAAATATGGAGCCAGACAAAACCCCAGAAAAAGAACTAAATGAAACAAACACAAGCAATTAATCAGATAGAGTTCAAAGAATTGGTTATAAGGATATTCATTGATCTCGGTGAGAACTTCAACCAGAAGACAGAAAACAATAAAGAACCAGCCATCAATGAGGAATAAAATAACTGAAATGAATACATTAGCTGGAATAAATAGCAGATTAGAAGAAGTAGAGGATCCAATTAGTGATTTGGAAGACAAGGTAGTGGAAAACACCCAACTGAAACAGCAAAAAGAAATTTTAAAAAATGAGGCAGCTGGCCCTAGCCAGTTTATCTCAGTGGAGAGAGAATCAGCCTGAGGACTGAAGAATCCTGGGTTCTATCAGGGCACATGTCCGGGTTGCAGGCTCGATCCCCAGTGGGGGTGTGCAGGAGGCAACAGATCAACAATTATTTCTCATCATTGATGTTTCTATCTCCTCCTCCTCCTTCCTCTCTGAAATCAATAAAAATATACTAAATTAATGAATAAAACTTAAAAATGAGGATAGTTTGCCCTAACTGGTTTGGCTCAGTGGATAGAGCATCAGCCTGTGGACTGAAGGGTCCCAGGTTTGATTCCAGTCAAGGGCATGTACCTTGGTTGTGGGCACATCCCCAGTGGGACATGTGCAAGAGGCAGCTGATAGATGTTTCTAACTCTCTATCCCTCTCCCTTCCTCTCTGTAAAAAAAAAAATCAATAAAATATGTATTATAAAAAAAAAATGAGGCTAGTTAAAGGGACCTCTGGGACAATATCAAGAGTACCATCTTGCCTGGCTGGTGTGGCTCAGAGGTTGAGTGTCGACCTGTGAGCCAGGAAGTCATGGTTCAATTCCCAGTCAGGATATATGCCTGGGTTACAGGCTTGAGCCCAGTAGAGGGTGTGCAGGAGGCGGCCGGCCCATCAATGATAGATGTTTCTCTCATCACTGATGTTTCTACCTCTTTCCCTCTCCCTTCCTCTCTGAAATCAATAAAAAAAAATAATAAAAAAGGGTACCAACTCTTGGCCCTAGCCGGTTTGTCTCAGTGGGTAGAGCGTCAGCCTGCAGGTCCTCTTAGCAAAAAGAGCTGAGTCCAGAGCTGGAGTGGGGAAAGTAACCTAAACCAGTGGTCAGCAAACTCATTAGTCAACAGAGGCAAATATCAACAGTACAACGATTGAAATGTCTTTTGAGAGCCAAATTTTTTAAACTTAAACTTCTTCTAACGCCATTTCTCCAATAGACTCTCCCAGGCCATGGTATTTTGTGGAAGAGCCACACTCAAGGGGCCAAAGAGCGGCATGTGGTTCGCGAGCCGCAGTTTGCCGACCACTGGCCTAGACCATCTTGTGCCGAAAGAGTAAGAGGCACAGAGCCAGCCAGCTTAAAGGAGCTCCCACTGGCCAAATCTGGGACAGTCTGAGCATCAAAGGAATAATAGGAATGAATTATAACCCACTGAATAAAATCAGAATCCATAGATCCATACAGAAGTAAATAAATTAGTAAAATGTGTACTCATATAAATGCCTAAGGAATGATAGAGTTTGAAAATCAATATGGTAATTTGATTCAGTAAGAGCCATCTGTGTACTATAAGGAATAATATATTCTCAAAACATCAAATAATCTCCCCACAGGTTAGTACTCTTTTAGAAACTTGGTGGACATGTCTAGGACTTGGTGATCAAAGATAACATCACCAATAAGGAAGGAGTCACAATCGCCTCAACCTGATAGGATCACCTGAAGAACACAGCGTCACTTCTGGGGTATTCCTACCACCTGTGCATAACCTGAGACTAATGGAGTATCAGAATAATCCAAACCGAGAGACAATCTACAAAACAACTGTCCCCTTTCTACAAAATGTCACAATTGAGAGGACAAAGAAAGACTTAAGACTGACGCATATGAAGAAAACTAAAGAAACATGACAGCTGAAATGCAACGGGTGATCCTGAATTCGATCCTGGATCTGAAATATTCCCACTGCAGAGGACAAGTAGGACAATAGGTGAACTCTTACTAAAGCCTGTGGGTTGAATAAAAAAAAAAAAGTAAAGAAAAACCTAAAGAAAAAACACCACCTATATTATTAAGAATGCATACGGGCCAAAACCGGTTTGGCTCAGTGGATAGAGCGTCGACCTACGGACTTAGGGGTCCCGGGTTCAATTCCGGTCAGGGGCATGTACCTGGGTTGCGGGCACATCCCCAGTGGGGGGCGTGCCGGAGGTAGCTGATCGATGTTTCTCTCTCATCCATGTTTCTAACTCTCTATCTCTCTCCTTTCCTCTCTGTAAAAAAAAATCAATAAAATATATTTAAAAAAAAAAAAGAATGCATACGGAAGTGGTAAGACTTTATATAGAAGAGCAAGGAAATTATTATCCTAACTTTAGGAAAGACATTTCTTCTTGGAGACTGGGAGGAGGAGGAGTTGGTACAGTGACATACACAGATGATTACAGTACTGGTAATGTGCTATTTCTTAACCACTTGACTGGTGATTAACAGTGTTCTTCTTGTAAGAATTCTGAATTTTACAAAAGTCGTATGCAAAACTCTTGAATTTGTATTTTAGAACTTTAAAAAGCACATGGAAAAACAGCATTACAGTATGATACCATTTTGTATATGTCCTTATATTATGCAACAAAAAAGGTCTGACAGCCCTAGCTGGTTTGGCTCAGCAGACAGAGCGTTGGCATGTGGACTGAAGGGTCCCAGGTTCAATTCCAGTCAAGGGCCCATGCCTGGGTTGCAGGCTAGGTCCCCAGTAGGGAGCCTGCAGGAGGCAGCCAATCAATGATTCTTTCTCATCATAGATATTTCTATCTCTCTCTCCCTCTCCCTTCCTCTTAAATCAATTTAAAAAAAAAAGTATATATATAAAAACATCTGACAACTATTAATACTAGGTCCAACTGGGTGAATCGGGGAAGAGGAATTGTCCATTACAAAAACTTTACAACTAAAGAAAGATATACTAAGTGTCTACTAGAATATCATCTTCTTGAACTCACACATTATTTGAAATAAAATACGGTTGCCATCATTGTTTCATGTATTTCCTGGTACAAACAAAATACCAGATAAAAATGAAAGCATTGTTTAAAAACCTATTAAAATTATGATTCATAACAAACTAACAAAACAGGGCATTGCACTTCCCCCTTCCTCTTAGGTGTGTCTTTTGAGGGTTAAAAAAGACAAATTTACATCTGGGACTACATTACTTTTAATTCCTTTTAAAAATCATATATATCATGGAATATAAATACAATGAAGGAAAAGAAAAAAAAATCAGAAAGAAGGAGCAAAGTCCTGAAGTCCACAGTTCCCAAAAGATTGATGTTACAAAATAAAATAGAAAAATCACAAAATTTTAATATCCTACAGCTGAGGACGATGGGAAAGTGTGCACAGCTGTAAGGCTTTTTAATAAAAATCAACAAAATAACGTCTAAAAATGGTTTCCTAGCCCTAGCTGGTTTGGCGTCGTGGATAGAGCATCAGCCTGTGGACTGAAGGGTACCGGGACGAGTTCCATTCCATTCCAGTCAAGGACACATGTCCAGGTTGCAGGCTAGATACAGAGTAGGGCATGAGGGGGCAGCCAATCAATGATTCTCTCTCATCATTGATGTTTCTATCTCTCTCTCCCTCTCCCTTCCTCTCTGAAATCAATAAAAATTTATAATAAAAAATAGTATTTAAAAAATAAATAAATAAAAGTGGTTTTCTACTCTGTCAACACGGAGTGTTTTCTACTATCGCTGAATTTTTCTCATCTCTCTTTGATGAGTTACAAAGTTAAAACCTGACCCAAAAAAACCTCTATTTCTACACCTCTCTGGAAAACTGCCAGGTAGACTCAAGTGGCCTGTTTTTAAACCAATTTGATGCTGTTAGCAAACGAAATGACAGCCAAGGAATCTGAGTTTTGAGAACACAAGGCTCCAGGCATGAGGAAGCCTCAGCAGATGTTATACATTTGGATACTAGTAATGAAGCAATTCCTACAAAGCCTCTTGATATTTTACTTGCAAAACTGATTCAAACAAATGAGCTTGGGAAAAAGCAACCAGAGGGACTGAAAGCTGGATTAAAGTGGTGAACAAAGGACCCTTGCCAGGGGCTAGCAGTTCTGGAGTAGCAGGGATTCAAATAGCATCCAAGACCCTCTAAAACTAACAAGAAATTGAAAAACACGGATATGAGAAAATTTAGTAATAAATGAGACCAAGGCTACAAGCTACTAAAAGGGGGAAAAAATTCAGTCACATTCTAAAAGGACACAAATATGTGGTAATTATTCATCATGTACACATATATCAAATCATCAACACTGTAAAAAAAAACCGTCAACATTGTACACCCTACTCTTACACAGAGTGATAGTATATATCAATTACATGTCAATAAAGCTAAGGAAAAATAAAATTTTTAAATGTCTCAATAAAAATAAAGTTTAGTATTTGGGGAATGCTAAAAATAAAAACATAAAAAAGAAAACAAAATGAATTTGTTAAAATTATTGTATCAATTATATTATATTAATATTATTATATCAAGCCTGACCAGCATGGCTCAGTGGCTGAGCACAGACCTATGAACCAGGAAGTCATAGTTCAATTCCCAGTCAGAGCACATGAGCAGGTTGGTGGCTGGATCCCCAGTGGAGGGAGTGCAGAAGGCAGCCAATCAATTATGCCCTCTCATCCTAAATTTAATCATGAGGGAGCATCAGACAAACTCAAATTGAGGGACTCTACAAAATACTGTATCTGACCAGGATTCCTCAAAAGTACCAAAGACTTCCAAAACATTGAGGCACTGTTGCAATTTGGAAATTAGGAAGACATGACAACTGAACATGATGAGGGACCCTAGATTGAATTCTACAAAGAAAAAAAAAAAAAGATGACATTAGTGGGGAAATTGGCCAATTTTGAGTTAGTTCTTATAATAGTAATTAGTGCCCTAGCTGGTTTGGCTCAGTGGACAGAGCGCCGGCCTGTGGACTGAAGGGTCCTGGGTTCGATTATGGTCAAGGGCATATGCCTGGGTTGTGGGCTCCGTCCCCAGTAGGGGGTGTGCAGGAGGCAGCCGATGAATGATTCTCTCATCATTGGTGTTTCTATCTCTCTCTCTCCTTCTCCCTTCCTCTCTGAAATCAATAAAGATATGTTTAAAAAAATAGTAATTAGTATAGTGTCAATGTTAATATCCTGATATTGATCGTGGTACTATGGTTATGTAAGATGTTGACATTTAACATTTAAAAAAAACACACATTATTAAGTCTCTTTCTTTGTGTAGACTGCAGTAGACATACATACTTTCAAGACTCTATCCCAGCCTGGCTGTGAGCTCAGGTGGTTAGAGTGCAGTCCTGATATGCCAAGGCTTTGTGTTTCATCCCCATCAGGGCACATAGAAGAAGCAACCAACAAATGTACAAATAAGTGGAACAACTAATCAATGTTTCTCTCTCCCCCCCTTCCTCTCTCTCTCTCTAAAATACATAAATTTAAAAACACTCTGTCCAAACTGCTCTCCAAAAAGATGGTACCAACCTATTTTCTGAGTAGCAAGACTATCCTATTTTAATACGTTTTCCCCATATTTCCTAACCTTGTTCTTTTACCTTGCCAAATTCATGTGGGGAAAAATGAATAATAATATGCATATTGTTCAATTTATTATAGAGGCTGCCCATTTAAAAATTAGTTCTTGGACATTAATATTCCTTCTTTTGTGAAGTTAACCACTTAGTAAGTTTTTGCCTTCATTTAAACTGCCAGGAGCCTCTTTTATTCTCCATGATTTCATAAACATCACTGATGATATGGCAAGTACTGTCAGTATTATGGGATGTCAACTATCTTAATTACAAATTTGAACTCTATTCAGACCAACTAGAAGCTTTTGTACACTATTAACATCTCTTTTTATTTTTTAAAATAGATTTTTATTGATTTCAGAGAGGAAGAGAGAGGGACAGAGAAATAGATGAGAATCATTGATTGGCTGCCTCCTGTACACCCCACATTGGGAATCAAGTAGGCAACCTGGGCACCTGGTAATCAAATTCGACCTCCTATTTCTTAGGTTGATGCTCAACCACTGAGCCATGCTGGCCGGGCAAACATCTTTTGTCTTAATTTATCTTATTGTTGAAAGTACTACAGATGTAACCTATTTTTCTCCATTGACCCCTTCTAGCCTGCACCCTTACCACCACCCCCTTCCCCCAGTGCCCCCCTCCCCACTACCCCATGCCCCAGGCCCTCACCACACAAGGCAAATGGTAAAGCTGCCAGGTAAGTTCTATTTACTGTGTACAACTACTAAAATTCCCATCAACCCGTAGCATAAAGAAAAAAAAACACACCCACCCCACCTCACTTTTACCTTTTTTCATGGTGTTAGTGGCAGTTCAATATTACATGACATGCATCTTCCAATAAATGTGTTCAGTAAAGTATGTTTACCTTATTAGTAATTATACTAGAGGCCTGGTGCATGAGATTCATGAACTGGGGTAGGGGTGTGGATGGGGGGGAAGAGGGTCCCTCAGCTCAGCCTGTGCCCTCTCTCAGACCCCTCGCTCCTTACCGCCCACCTGCAGTGGAGGTGGGAGAGGCTCTGGCCACCACAGCTGCGCTTGCCAGCCGCCAGCCATGAGCCATGAGCTGTGAGCAGCCAACCATGAGCCTGGCTTCCTGCTCCTTAACGGTGCGCCTTGGAGATGGGAAAAGCTCCCGCAACCGGAACCACAGCTGGCAAGACCGGCACTGACCACCAGGGGCAGCTCCTGCATTGAGCATCTACCCCTGGTCAGCGGGCATCATGGCGACCGGTCATTCTGCTATTTGGTCGATTTGCATATTATGCTTTTATTATATAGGATGACGAGAAACTAGAAGCCATTTAATTCTCCTGGACAATTCTATTATTCCAAAAATGTCACCATAATGTATGATGTTACTATTTTTATGTCATACCTATAATATTATTCAAAAATAAATTAAGGCAGTTATTATAAAGCTATATGATGGGTAACAATTAACAAGGATGTAGCTAGCACTAGAATGACAAGGAAAACATTGCCAAACCAAATGCTGAAGATGTGAAGCAACAGAAATTCTCATAATTGCAGTGAAAGTATAAAATGGTGCATGCACTTGAGAAAAGTGTCAGACTCATAAAGTATTAAACATACACCTACTTAATGACTCAGAAATTTAACTCCTATTTACCCAAAATAAATGAAAACAAGAACATTAATATATATGTACACACACACAGAGAGAGAGAGAGAGAGAGAGCGAGAGAGAGAGAGAGGAATGTTCATGCCCAGCAAACATGGCTTTGGTTGAGAAACCAGGAGGTCACAGCTGAATTCCCTGTCAGGACAAATGACCAGGTTGTGGGTTCCACCCTCAGTGAGGGGTGTGCAGGAGGCAGCCAATCAATGATTTTCTCTCATCACTTATGTTTCTCTCTCTCACCCATCCTCTCTCTGAAACCAATAAAAATTTGAAAAAGAATGTTCATAGCAGCTTTATTCCTAATACCCCAAAACTGGAAACCATCCCTATGTCTCAATGAGAGAATGGATAAACAAAGTGTGGTATATTCTTACAATGGAATAACACTCAGAAGTTAAAAAATAACTGACATATGCACCAACATGAATGGTATCTTGTATGTATAGACTCTCTAAAGAATATACACAAAACTACTAAGTACTTCAGATGTGAGAGGAAGGAGAGACAATGAGCATTTAGGAGAACTTGCATCTCCTCTTCATACACTTCTCTGAATTTCAAGGTTGCTTTTTGTGTGTGTAATTTAAATTTTTTTTTGTAATTTAAAACTCTTCTTAAAAATGATTTTATTGGATTTCCTTTTAAATCATACTTATGTTTGCATTTTCTTCCAAAACAAAATTAATTTTGACTATACTTTGATGTTTCCCTCAGGTCATTCAATGTACACAGGATTGTAGTATACTTTTTTTTTCCAAATATACATTTTATTGATTTTTTACAGAGAGGAAGGGAGAAGGATAGAGTTAGAAACAGCGATGGGAGAGAAACATCAACCAGTTGGCTCCTGCACAACCCCCACCAGGGTCGTGCCGGCAACCAAGGTACACGCCCTTGACCGGAATCGAACCTGGGACCCTTCAGTCCACAGGCCGATGCTCTATCCACTGAGCCTAACCAGTCAGGGCTGTAATATACTTTTGCTTCCATATGATAAACGATATGCTTCACCCAGTTGTAATTTTATGAGTTCTGTTTCTTGTATTTATCCTGAAGGATATTTAATGTAATTTGTTACTTATTAGATTCATTAAGAAAATCTTTTATTCTTTTTCTTTTTTTAATATACAGTTTTATGGATTTCAGAGAGGAAGGGAGAGAGAAACATCAATGATGAGAGAGAGTCATTGATCGCCTGCCTACTGCATGCCACCTACTGGGGAGGGACGAAGCCTGCAACCCAGGCACGTGCCCTTGGCCGTAATCGAACCTGGGACCCTTTAGTCTGCAGGCCGATGCTCTAGCCACTGAGCCAAACCGGCTAGGTCTATTCTTTTTCTTTATAATTAAATTCAACAGTCTCTTTGGAAAATATGTTTTTATTGATTTCAGAAAGGGAGGGAGAGGCAGAGAGAGAGAAACATCAATGATGAGAGAGAATCATGGAATGGCTGCCTCCTGCAGGCCTCCACTAGGAATCAAAACTGGCAACCGGAGCATGTGCCCTGCCTGGGAATCCAACAAACCCTGTAATTTTCTTCAAAGTTACAGGCTCCTGAAGTGAGGAAGTCAGTTGTCACTGGTTATCTCTCATTTTACTTTGTCGCCATTGAATTTCTCTGAGCCGGGCTTCTTTCTTTTGTATTAGGTGCTTGATAACATCGGATTGTGTGGAAGACTAAAGCCAGAAAAGGCAAGGTAAAGAAGGAATGAAGTCTGTCACACTCCCTTGGAATTCTATGCCCAATAAGCCTCATCATCTGCTTTTTTGTTTTCTCCAACACCCCAGGTATACCCACATTTTACCACACAGCGACCTGACCAACTTTCTCAACCAAAAGTAACCATTTCATTACATTGTGCATGAGGACATTAAACACAGCCACAGCATTTTTTCATTATTACTTAAAAGTTTTATTCATTTAATCTATAAAACTTAAGACATGCCATTTTTAGGCCCAAAAGAAAATCAAGGTGCCTTAAAGGTAACAAAATACGTAACAGAAAGTTTAAGTTAAAATGGGGTCCATCCTAGTATTTCATTCAGATAAGAATCATGAATGGATACTGAACATCAATGAGAAGTAGCAGAACTTATATGAAATAGCTCGACAAAAGATACTTAATCACAAAAGAAAAACATAATTTAATTTTGGAGAAACTTGACAGATACCACCTTAATGAAGTGATCAATGTTAAAACCATATTAATGGAACACATTGACATAATGTATCTCTAGATATGATTCCCGAAGGACACAAACTTGTTTCTGTGGCATTCTTGTTAAAAATAGATAAGCAAAAAAAAAAAAAGGATAAGCAACCACTGCATAAAGTCAAATTAAGGAACTTATTATTAAGGACAATTGGTAAAATCTGATCAGTAGATTGAATAGCAATGGTATTGTTATCAATGTTAATTTCCTGATCATTGTACTATAGTTATATAAGAAGAGGTTCTTGTTTCTAAGAAATATGCACTTTAGTATTAAAGGATAAAGAGACATCATGTCTGAAACTTAATCTAAAAGAATTCAGCGGAGACAAAAATCTATGTGGAGACACAGATGAACAAGATAAAATGTTTCCATTTAGGTAAAGTGGGTGAGTGGAGTATGAGAATACTTTATACTATTCTTATACAGCTTTTCTGTTGTTTAAAATTATGTTAGACCTGACTGGTTTGGCGCAGTGAATAGAGCGTCGGCCTGCTGACTGAAAGGTCCCAGGTTCGATTCCGGTCAAGGGCATGTACCTTGGTTGTGGGCACATCCCCAGTAGAAGGTGTGCAGGAGACAGCTAATCGATGTTTCTCTCTCATCGATGTTTCTAACTCTCTATCCCTCTCCCCTCCTCTCTGTAAAAAAAATCAATAAAAATACATTTTAAAAAATAAAATTATGTTTATTTTTTTAAAAATTTTCATGAAGTCGCCAAAAATAAGTAGAAAGATAAGATACTTTCTCATTTCAGAGTTGAGCATATTACACTGCTTAACCAATTAATTTGGTTTTGTTTTCTGGCTGAAAAGTCAAAATAGAAAAACATTGTTTATATTGTGGTTTTTTTTACCTTTGGCAGCACATAATTTAATCTTCACAGATATGAATTTTAATTTTTAAGTTAAAATTTTCACTAGATATTATATTGAGCAGCAGTTAGCCTGCCAGGCTTTGTTTTTATTTTTTTTAAATATATTTTTATTGATTTCAGAGAGGGAGAGAGAGATAGAAACACCAATGATGAGAATCACTGATTGGTTGTGTCCTACATGACCCCTACTGGGGATTGAGCCTGGAACCTGGGCATGTGCCATGACCAGGAATCGAACCCGGGACCCTTCAATTCACAGGCTCAATCCATTGAGTCAAACTGGCTAAAGCCTGCCAGTCTTTAAATAACTGTATCATGTGTCATAATGAAAATTTTCTTAAGAAAAGTGGGCCAGGTAAGCTAACTCACCTTTCCAAAAGTCCTCAGTTGTTTTAGTGATCAAATATCAGAGGTTTTAAATAAACCCTCGACAGCTGGATTAAATTTCTCATGAAATAGCAGCTAACTATTTCACACCATCCACTGAGGGAGGGCGTAAACTCTATTTCATGGTTGGAATGATGAAATTAACATTTGAAATAGATTCTAATCATTTTAATCAACAAATAGCCTCAGATTTTTATAATGTTCATCAGAACCCTTACTTCCAGCCAGTAATACTTTTGTGTTTCCCCATGGCTCTATAAATACCACTGCTTCATTTTTTCATTTCTTTATTTCAGTGAGCTAATAATTAAGGCATCCTGTTGTCTTCCATTTCCCTGCAACCAACTGCTCTAGATACAGCAGATCAGTTTAATTTCTGAGACTATTCAACTACATTTATTTTTTTAATCTGCTAATCTCCAATTTTGAATTTAGAATCCAATCAAGGAAGTATTGGATGGTCTCCAACAAAGACCTCAACAGCTAAATGTGGAATCTAACTCATTCCTGAATTTTACTCTTACCCAGATTTATTTGTTTGTTTGTTTTAATCCTAACCCCAGGATATTTTTCCATTGATTTCTTTGAGAGAGTAATAGGGAGGGAGGGAGGGAGGGAGAGAGAGGACATCGATTTGAGAGACACATCAATTCGTTGCCTCCCCGAAACAGACCAAGGCCAAGGATGGAGCTTGCAACCAAGGTATGTGCCCTTGACCGAACAGAACCTGAGACCCTACATTCCAAGGACCCATGCATGCTCTAGCCACTGAGCAAGGACTGATGCTTTATCCACCGGGACAAACTAGCCAGGGCTGTTAGCCAGATTTCTTAATCTTCAAATCAAAAGATTTTTAAAAATATATTTTTTATTGATTTCAGATAGGAAAGGAGAGGGTGAGAGAGATAGAAACATCAGTGATGAGAATCATTGATCGGCTGCCTCCTGCATGCCCCCCACTGGCGATCGAGCCCACAACCTGGACATGTGCCCTTGACAGAATGGAACCCAGGATCTTTCAGTTTGCAGGCTGACGCTCTATCCACTGAGCCAAACCAGCTAGGGCTAAACTGACATTTACTGATTTATAGGCACAAGATATTACATGAAGACACTATGCAGAACACAAAGTTGAATGCTGTTCTAAACTGAAAAGGTTTATAATCTAGTTAAAAGTATAATGAAAATAGCCCAGAGCGACGACCTATGAACCAGGAGATCTAGGTTAGATCCTGGTGGAGGCACATGCCCAGGCTGTGATCTCAATCCCCAGTAGGGGGCGTGCAGGAGGTAGCTGATCAATGATTCTCATCATTGATTCTTCTCTCCCTTTCACTCTGAAAAAAAATCAATAAAAAACATTTTTTAATATTTATTTTTACTGACTTCAGAGAGAAAGGGAGAGGGAGAGAGATAGAAACATCAGTGATGAGAGAAAATCACCGACCAGCCGCCTCCTGCACGCCCCCTACTGGGAATTGAGCCCACAACCCAGGCATGTGCCCTTGACCGCAATCGTATCTGCGACCCTTCAGTCCACAGGCCGACGCTCTATCCACTGAGCCAAACCAGCCAGGGCTAAATATATATATATATATATTTTTTTTTTTAATATATTTTATTGATTTTTTACAGAGAGGAAGGGAGAGGGGTAGAGAGTCAGAAACATCGATGAGAGAGAAACATCGATCAGCTGCCTCCTGCACACCCTCTACTGGGGACTGAGGATGTGCCCGCAACCTAGGTACATGCCCTAGACCGGAACTGAACCTGGGACCCTTCTGTCCACAGGCTGACGCTCTATCCACTGAGCCAAACCGGTTAGGGCCTAAAAATATATTTAAAACAATAAAATAATAATGAAAACAACTTAAAATGTAAACCATTAATATCCTATAAAGAATCCTATTTTATATTAAGAATCATAACAAAAACAATAATGATAGCTATCACTAATTTAATACCTACTATATGTGGGATAAATTCAGTAAATTAAAAATTATGAAATCTACCAAACAGCCCTGTGAATTGTTCCTCTTCTACACATAATGAAAATAGGTATCAAAAAGAGTTCAATTAGCCCTGGCTGGTTTGGCTTAGTAGACAGAGCATCAGCCTGCGGACTGAAGGGTACCGGGTTCAATTCCAGTCAAGGGCATATGCCCGAGTTGCGGGCTCGATCCCCAGTGGGGGGCATGCAGGAGGCAGCTGATCGATGATTCTCTGTCATCATTGATGTTTCTATCTCTCTCTCTCTCCTTTCTTCTCTGAAATAAATAAAAACATATTTATTTTTAAAAAAAGAGTCCAGTTAGTCCTAGCCAGTTTGACTCAGTGGATCGAGGATCAGCTTGTGGACTGAAGGGTCCTGGGTTCGATTCTGATCAAGGGTACATCCCCGGGTTGCCAGCTCGATCCCCAGTGGGGGATTTGCAGCCGATTAATGATTCTCTCTCATCATTGATGTTTCCATCTCTCTCTCCCCTTCTCCTTTGCTCTCTGAAATCAATTTTTAAAAAATTTTTATTGACTAATTTTTATTTTATTTTATTTTTTGGAGAGAGAGCAAACATCAATTTGTTTTTCCACTTATTTATGAATTCATTGGTTCTTACTTAAATGTGCCATGATTAGGGATCAAACCCACAACCTTGGTGTGTCAAGACAATGCTCTTAACCAAGTTAGCTACCCAGCCAGGGCCAAAACATTTCTAAGACAGTTAGAAAACAAAACAAAACAAAAAAACAGCTTCAGATACTTAAGATAGTTTTGTTAATAATTTAGTAAGAAAGTTATGTGATTTTATCTGGAAGAAATCATGTTTAAGGTATAAAACATCACTGTAACTTGTATCATTTCAAATGTGTTCATCCCAGTTTACCTTTATGTTTTAAACTGAGGCCTAGAATTCAAACTAACAATCATTTTTTCATACTTCTGATGTACTAGTCTTTAATGAATATACTGCTAAGAAAATACACATTTTCTGAAAGATTCACTCAATATTTTTAGAAACATATATTACATCTTTGAATACAATAACATCACTGATTGAGAAATTACTGTCCTAGCATTTACATGTATTAAATTCATTTAACTTCATAACAATTCCATCTTATATGTGTATACTACGTTTAAAATTAAACACTCATGCAACATAATACTTAAAATAATTTAGTTATTTAAAACTAAGTTCCTAAAATAAGTTAAACATCTGATTCCTTAGAATCATAAGAACCTATACTTTAATCAAATTCATATGACATCACTAAATTTTAAATATCTATAATAATAAGTGTAATATGCTAATTAGAGTGGACGTCCTTCCAGACGACCTTCTGAACGAAGCCAGCCTGCGAGGGAAGCCTGAGTCCCGGGTGCCAGAGGGAAGCTGGTGGGGGTGGGCGGGGGGAGAGAGGAAGGTCTACTCTTGCACAAATTTCATGCTATGGGCCCCTAGTAGTTGATAAAATTGTAGCATCTGTTCCCTTAAAATTTGTCACATACAGAAAAAAAGACCTATTTTTAGTTCACAAAGGACTAAAGAAGATACTATTTAAAGCTACAAAGCATCAGGGGGACAGACAGGTAGGAGGTAGGGGGGTCAATGGGGGAAAGAGGGGGACATCTATAATACTTTCAACAATAAAGTTTATCTTTATTAAAATAAAAAGTGCAAACAAACCCCACATAAAGCATGAGAACAGTTTTAAAGAAGATACTGTAATCTCTTGCATAGGTAGGTAAATGTTGCCATCAAATCTTTAAAAACTTTATTTCTATGACATATGTTGGAAATTAAAAACCATTATTAAATGGATTATAAATCAGAAAATGAATGAAAGTACTAGTAAGCTTTTGTCAGAATATGAAGAGTTATACAGTAAGGAAGGTAGACCATCAAAAAAAAGTACGAATCTAGCACAATCAACACAAACACAGTTCTTAGAGGAGCATAAGTACTCAAGATGCAAGACATTATGTTCTTTTCTGCACTAGAAAGAATTCAACACTTTTTTTGTGGCCTAAAGGAAATTTCCCTCAAGCCCATTCACCCCACTTGGCTTTCATTCACTCTGATTCTCTCTGGTTGGGAACATTCCTAGAAATTACAGAACGGAGTCTTGAGTCACTGAAAATGTACATGCTCCAATGATAAATGAATGATTTGACTGTGTGTGAGCTGGATTAGTGACAACTCAGCCCTGAAATCAGTCTGATCATCTCTGGGCAAAATGCTATCCTACAATTTCCCCATATGCAAACCAGAAGCCCCATGTGTGCCTTTGACTGTGTGAATAAACACTGATGGGTGAACACATGGCTTTGACAGTTTTTGCCAGCTTATGACATAATGAGGAAAATAAGGACCATGTGTTGAAACATAAGTCTAAATTATTAAATGTATGTGAACATCCTGCATTGAGATTATTTTCTTCCAATTTATATATACAAAACTGGTATCCTGTTATAGATACTCTCACCACCCACTCTCAATCTCCTCTTCCCCCCTGGTCTGTTATATTCAGAAGTATGAGATTCACTGCCTAGGACCATGGAGGACTCTATCAAAATGGCATGTTTTATTTCCTCAGTAATGGCCTATCACTTAAACTTGCAACATGTTGCTATGAGTCATGGAATGTTACATTATAACCACAGTTGAGAAAAGTTTATCATTTCACCAATGATTTGTTTTACTAACTGAAACAAATTTTTAGATAATTGTGCAGAGAAAAATCTTTAGTAACTGTTATCTTCCATTATATTATAATTGGTTTTTTAAATAAATAAGATAACTCGATTATAGTTAATTTGGTACTTTTAAGGCAGCACTAGTTTTGCTGCTTTATAAAAGAAGGGAATAGTTCTCAAATATATCAAGTAACTGTCCCTAAATGGTGTTTTCCCTCTCTCAGCAGTTTTTTTGCTTCCATACCACAATTTGTAATTTATCCATTTGTCTTTAATTTTTTTATTGGCCCGCCTTTCCTCCCCACCATTTAGTCTCCTTGAAGGCAGAAACTATTGTCGCCACAGCATTTAGTATGTACTAAAATATATTTAAGGATGTTAATAACAATGGTGCTCAGAAAAAAATTATTAAGCATTTATTATGTGCAATGATAGTAATACTAAATATTTTGAATGTCACTATGTCATGCAAATCAGAAAGATGTATGAAAGTGATTAATATATGATTTCATTTTGCTTTTAAAACATATTTCAAGGTATATAAGCATGGCCCTGACCCATGGGGCCTAATAGTTAAGAGTACCAGCCCATGCACCAAAGCGTCTCTGGCTTGATTCCCAGTCAAGGGCAAATACCTGGGTTGGCAGGTTCGATCATCAGCCCAGATTGGCACATGTGGGAGGCAAACGATCAATATGTCTTTCTCACACTGATGTTTCTCTCTCTCCCTCCATCCCTCCCACTCTTTCTAAAATTAATGGGAAAATATCTTCGAGTGAAGATTAATATATATATACACACACACATATATATGTATGTATATGTAATATGCCAGTGTTTGTTCTAAGTGAAATATACATCTTATATGTTCCCCACTCCCCCACCACCCATCACCTGTTCTCCTTCACCGCCACCACCAAGGAAGGAAGGAAACGGAAGAGAGGGCTGCTAGGGCAGAAGCTGGTGGGAAGATCACCTAGTTTTCACTTTATCTTTTCTAAATCATCTGTAGACTGTGTCCTGGTTTACTTCCCACTGATATTGCTTCATATGTGTTCACTCAGTCACCATACTACTTTGAAGGTATTTGATAATCAAATCGCTAGAAAATGTCCCTTACCAGCCTCAAAAGGGTATCTAATTACAGAACGTACAAATGGGGTCCTCTCTCAGGGATGCTCACATTTATTTAGAAATGACTTTAGATTTATAGTTTAATTGAAAAAATAATAGAGTTCTATATACTTCACCCAGCCTTGCCTGATGTTACCTTCTTTTTAAAAAGCTTTTAAAAGTTTATTTTATTGTTGACAGTTACAGATGTCTCCCATTTTCCCCTCTAACGTGAGCATGGTTCTAGTACTATTTCTGACCCTACCTTACTGCCCTATGGTCATTAGCGATGCTGAATATGCTGTGTGCCCCGCCAGGTCCACACACCAGCCTTACATGCCAGGGAAGGCTGACCAAGATGTATTTCATCATTGGGCTCCCTTCCTTTTCGCTTCTGAGTGGGAGCAACCACAGAAAGCAACAGGAAACTCGAGGGCAGGGGATTTATTTCCATACCCTCCACGCTACAGCTTTCTCTTTGCAGGAAGGTCCCTTTACCCAAGGCCCACAACAAAATCTCTGCTCACTGTATTCAGCTGCAACTCTTCTACTTGCTCCCAACCCCTCACGCCCCTTCAGGCCCAGGAGTGGCAATGGCTCTCTGATATCATTAGACCGTCTTTTTTCCATAAGCCTGCCCACACCTTTCAAACAATCCCTTTGTTAAATTACCCTCAAAACCCCCAATTGAGTGTGCAATCTGACTTTCTCCGGGGGGGCAAAGACTGACAACCTAACCAAAGTGATGTTTACCTCAAAATTGACTTTCTCTAAGGGAATATATCCTTCTACCCCCAACACACAAAGCAAAGATTATTTTACAGAAATGCTTTGACCAAGTGAAGTTCCAAATGATGCCACTCACAAGTCAAATTTCAAGAATCAAGGCCTGAAATTATTTCACACCTTTACCTTATTCAAGAGTCATGGAACGAATTATAGCGCACAGCTAATAAGATGCCATTTATATATGAAAACAAGGCCGTGATCATTAACAGGCCTTGGGCAGGAACCTGGTCCCATAGCATCCGGAGGGGCAGAAGTTTGTGCTGACCTGCCACCCCCTCAATCACTTGACTTGATTCCCAGAAACTGTCGTTTCAGCTAGAGGAGAAGGGTCTCTCTAGTCAGGAATTTGAGATCACTATCTATAATTTATAGTTTTGAGTTACAGTAGAACGAATATAGGTCATGGATACAGATTGTTCCAAGATGAGAGGTGTGAGACACACCAAGAAATTTCAGCCCCACAACTAGTCTGTGTTTATTAGTTAGCAGGTTCAGAGTTGGATAGGACAAGCATCAATTCTATACCCAGTTTCCTTAAACAGACTCTTTATTATCCAACCACTTCCTCATAGGTGATGAGGATGAAAGTTAGTCAAGGTGCCTACAGCATCTACCCTAACACAAAACAAAGGACCCAAGATATTTGAAAATCTAAGAGGCCAGAGTCAAAGGAAGCAGACTAGTTCTCTGGTGCAATGCCAAAGGCAAAGAGAATTATGAAAGGAGACCAGTTGTAACCTGTAGGTCCTGTCATTGATCTCCTGGGTACAGCCAGCTGGTTAGTAAGTCTGTATCCATACAAACTTAAATTAAAGGTTGTACTCTTCCCCCTCCCTCCTCCCCAAAATGTGGAATTCATTTTGCTAACATCTTCTTCAGGGTTTTATAACATTCTACATTTGCTCTAACTGTATTTTACACAACCAAGCTAAAATATCAAAGTATTTTAGCTTTTCTTCTTTGAAGCAGAGAAATTTCTTTTAAAAAATCAAAAATTATGTGTCTACAGAATAATAGATAAAATATTTTAAAATGCCAACATCAGAAAAATACTTTTTTTTCCTTTCAGAGCATTTCCCTACTCTTGTACAATAATTGATAACTATAGAAGAAAGTGAGCAAGAATTCAGTTCTGTTGTGGCACATGAATTTCAACCACCCAAAGGCACTTATTTTTTAAAAAAATCAGAGTCCACTGCCATTATTCAAAAAAAGCAACACACCGTATATTTATTTCTGAAATTTATTTCAGGTGACAGGACACCCACACACTGACAAAACAAACACAGAATTAAATAGTACTACCATACCCCAATTCTGCTTCCTACCAAAGGCGGTTAATTTAAGCTACCAAGCTTAGTCTATATTAGTTTGTCCATATAGTTTCTCCCTTTATTCTATGCCCTCATCCCTGCCTCCCACAAATTTCAAAGCCATTTATTAACAGTAGGACTAAAACTATTTACCCCTTGAAGATATTAAGAAAAAACACCCAAGTAGGGCTTTTGATTATAGACTTATATAGTTGGAATGGGTGGATCAATATGCAGGGGGGGAAAAAACCACACAAACACACACACAAAAGAGGGTTTAATTTACTTAGAAAATAACCAGTATTCTATTTGTCCAGGCAAAATGAGAATCTGTGCCAAGCAATTTCATTCACTTATCATGCCTAGCACACTGATGACTGTATGGTAAATATTAAATAAATACTTGTTGGTTGATGAAAAATGTACATGGCAATGTTGTATACACACAGGAAACAGAAACTCAAGGTGATCAGACAAAATTAGAAAGCAATGCAAGATTTGGTTCTCCGTGCCAATAACATTTTCAAGATGCACACTGGGAAACGAGTAAAATAAAAATTTGCCATATTCATAGTTCAACATGCTGTTCCTCTTTGAATGCTAAAACTTCATTTGTGAAAGAAAAGCTATGATAAGGTTAAAATACTTTACATTATAGGTGCAGAATATAATTTTAAAGACCAGCAGTTTTATTGCTTAATGTCTTCTTGAATGAAAAAGGTTGCTTGCTCAGGTTGCTTACATTTATAATATTAATATACCACTTGAAGTGAAACCTTTAACAGTTATTTGCTAGACTAAAGCTAGCCTCCAACTTTTAGCAATGCCTTATGCTTTTAAATTAACCCTTTTAAATACTGTACAAAGCCCATAACAGGAATTACTAGCTTATATCAAATTAAGTCACTACTAAATGCTCATTAGGTAAACTACAGAAAATAAAGAAAACATGCATATTCCTACAGCTCTATGAATGTCAAAATTAAAGATGCTCTAATGATAATTTAAGATTAAGCGAGTATAATTTGGCTATAAGATCTCAATGGCTTACACATTTTCAGTTGAACTAAAATCTCTAAGGATCTTTTCCTTTGGAAAGAAAAATCACACACTTTAAAACAGTATCTAATGGAAAGTCTATTAAAATCATAATGGATCATAGCTGTCAACTTCAAAGAGTGTCTTTCTTCTTAAGAGCTTAAGTTGACACTCTGGTGAAACACCACAAATGCAGATGCTACAAAGTCAGCTACAAAGGGAAAAATTTTATTCACAACACTTGGCATATAAACTTTTCCTTTCTGCAGATTGGTGTGGAGTTGAAAATAAAGGATGCTAATATGCACACTATGCAGCACATCAAAAAAAAGAGAAAACCCTTTCCTTGAGTGAAAATTCATTTACTGAACATCTGGGAAAATTCACATCCCCTGTACTCCAAATTTACCCGTAAGGGACAGAAAAATACTACATGACATGGAAAAAAAACTGATATGATTTAATCAATAGCTGATTACCTTTAAAACTTTGGGCTTCTTTTCCCTCTTGGGCCTCTTGTTTTCCTTTATAACCTAAAAAAAAAAAAAAATCAAATTGCAAAATGAGCCTCCATTTAAGGAAAAAAAAAAAAAAAAACTCCCACCCCCCAAAATTATTTTGGCTATTTCTCTATAAAACTACTTATACCATTTCAAAGCATCAACATGTTTGCTAAGCAGAAGCTCAAGAGCTTATGTAAAATGTAGACTTAAAAGTCACTGAAAAAAAAAGCCTTGCAGAAAGATGAAGTAGGGAAATACCCTTTCTTCCCCTTAAAGTCTGTCTTAATTAGCCTCTGCATTCTTCACAGCGAAGCCCACGAGGTAGCCATCTTGCTTGCTTCTGCAGAGGAAGCCTCTACAGTGGAACAGTTCTGCAAACTGCTTTTTGGTGTTATTATCATGGTGTTTCAAGGCAGCCCTGGCCTGCCAGCACTGTAGACGTGCTGGGCATGCCTTTTGCAAAAACAGCCCCACAAAGAGTGCAGCCAATGGCAATGCAGAGCTTAGCAACTCCAAAGTGATCTTCTCTGCCTAGCCTTCCTAGACAAAGGATCTCCTGTGCGGCTCTGCTCTCACCACAGGACACAGGCAGCCACAAGCTGCGACATGGAGTTCGCTGCGGAGGATCTGGTCGCAGGGAATTCACAAGAGGCTTCAGCAAAAACAATGCACACCAATCCCCCAGGTCTCCGCCATCGGATCGATGGCTGGCGGAGTCTCCCTGATTAGTAACCCCTGGGTGGCTCTGAGGGCAGGTCTGCGGTGGGGAGGGGGCGGAGGGGGAAGGGCGCAGCCCTGCCTCCAACATACAGAAGATATAGCGGCGCTGAGGGGGGGGGGGGGGGGGGGGGGGCATCTGGGCTTGCTGAAACTCTGGAAGGTATTGTGCATTTTTACTTTATAAGGCAAGGCTAAATATTGGCGATATTTAAGGCAGGAGGTTATGTGAGGACAGTGTAGGCTCAGCTGTTGGGCTGCGTGTCTCATTCCTCCGGAACCACACCTCTTTGCAGCAGGCGCTTTGCCCAGAAACACAGCAATTTGATTTCTGTCAATAAATGTCCAATGGCAAAGACGGATTAAAAAAATAATAATAAAGCCACTTAAAAGGAAAAGGACAGGATGAGGACAAGGAGAGGGGGAGGAGTTTTCAAAATACACTTGCCATTCTGTGTGGCTGGAGAGAAAAGATTTATCTCTCGCTCTGGACATTGCTGGTGACCTTCATTTCCCCAAAGAAATCTCTCGCTCAACTGTCACTAAGCATCCCCTCCCTACCCGCCCTGCCCACGCCCCACCCCCCGTGGAGCCCCGCCGCAGGCCAGGCTGATGGACAGGGAGCTCCCCACTTCCCAGGGATTGAGACCTGAGCCAGAGGTGGAACAAGGAGCCACCAACACTCACACACCTGAGCTGCCCTCATGCCCAGTGGGGTGGTAGGTGCCGGGAGAGCTGGCACCATAGTTGGAACTTGCCAGATCCTGTAAATGGCAGAGCCAGAAGAGTTTAGCTCTGGCCATGCAATAGTGGCAATAGAGCAAGGACCAGTACAGCCGCTGTGAGCGGCAAGTCTCAAGGTCACTGCCAAAATTCAGTGGAGAGGCTGGTTACAGCCCCATCACAGCCACCTTGACAGCTGCACCGATCTTGGGAAGACAGCTTTCGTTCCATCCTCACAGGGCCAAACTTTCAGCAGCACATTTGGGGGATTGGCAGGAGGGCCTCCCTGGCTGCGCAGCCAAAGATGGGTTTTCCACTTGCAGTTGGATTCAGAACAGATTCCCACAACCAGAAATGGAGAGGGCAAGAAGGCCTGTATTTCATCACCCTTGATTGCCAGCCTTTCAGTTTGCCACAAAAGCATGCTTTCTATATGTTGGAACGGGAATTCCAACATGCATTGTTTTTCCTTTTTAAACTACCCCTCCTTCACCCACCACCCTCAAAATATTTAACCAATGTAAGAAGCAAGCCTACTGGTAGCAAAACCAGTGGATTCTGACCTAATCACACCCACCAAAGCCACTTCAACCTCACAGAGCCCACAGGAAGGAACTCTGTGGGGAATGAAGCAATGATGAAATAGGTAGAAAAACAGGATCAAACACAAGATTTAAAAATGGGTGCAAGATGTTTTCATAAGCCCTAGCTGGATTGGCTCAGTGGATAGAGCATCTGCCTATGGGCTGAAGTGTCATGGGTTCAATTCCAGTCAAGAGCACATGCCTGGGTTGCAGGCTCGGTTCCCAGTGAGAGGTGTGCAGGAGGCAGCCGATCAATAATTCTCTCATCATTGATGTTTATATCTCTCTCTCCCTCTCCCTTCCACTCTGAAATCAATTAAAAAAAAATTTTTTTTAAAAAGATGTTTTCTTAAAAATAGGTGAAGCCCTAGGTTAGTGGTTCTCAACCTTTCTAATGCCACGACCCTTTAATACACAAATTTGGCGCACAGGAAGACGCTCTAACCACCTGAGCCACCTACCCAGGGCGGCATGGTATTTTTACGGCTCATCCAGGTGGCAAGATATATCAGAATTTCATTCCTTTTTAAGGCTGAATAATATTCCATTGTGTATATACATGTTATTTATCACTTCTGCTGACGTACATTTGGGTTGTCTCTTATCTTTTAGCTGCTGAAATTGGATATACAAGTATCTATTTGAGTCCTTATTTTCACTTCTTTTAAGCAGATACATGAAATGGAATTGCTGGATCATAATTCTGTTTAACTTTTCCCAGAACTGACAAACCATTTTCTTTTTCTTTTTAAAAACAATTTTTTTTTTTTATTGATTTCAGAGAGGAAGGGAGAGGAAGAGAGAGACAAAAACATCAGTAATGAGAGAATCATTGATTAGCTGCCTTCTGCACAACCCCTACTGGGAATTGAGCCCACAACCCAGGCATGTGCCCTTGACCGAAATCAAACCTGGAACCCTTCAGTCTGCAGGCCGACGCTCTATCCATGGAGCCAAACCAGCTAAGGCACAAACCACTTTCTATAGCAACTATACCATTACATTCCCACCAATAAGGCATACCAGGATAAACCCTGAATTTCTTTCTTTTTTGTAAACCTCACCTGAGAATTTTTTTCCATTGATCATTTTATTTAGAGAGAGTGGAAAGGAGGGAGAGAAAAACATGGATGTGAGAGAGATCTGATTTCCGTCAATAAATGTCAAAATATTTAACATGGGTTGCCTCTCCCATGTGCCCCGACTCAGGGCCAGAGATTGAGCCCACAACTGAGGTATGGGCCCTTGATCAGAATCGAACCCGGGACCCTTCAGTCAAACTGGGTCAAATTGGCTAGAGGAGCACTGCATTTCTTTTTCTTTTTCCTTTACTTTTTTTTTTTTTTTTTAGCCCAGCAATACTTAAATATAATTTTTTAAAGCATCAACATTTTCCCAGGTTGATTACTCAATACTTAGTAGAATGGCCATGATATATTAAGATATAGTTTCATATTTAAAATCAACCTATTACCTATGTAATCCATGTGTTTGCCTCAATAAAATAAAACCAGGCTCCTAGTGTTAGGTGTACACACTGGTGAGAAGGTCATTTTTTAAAGCCCCATGGACAGTCATGAGATACTCATGAAGCCATACAACATTGTCCTTAGTAGCCTAAGCAAACATTGCAGGTCTGTGTACAGTGTTCCATAAAATGAATTACTGAATTATGACAAAATTCAACCCAGCTAAATGCAAAGGTTAATTGAAGTAACCAGAGCTAACACTAACTCCAAATATCCAACTGATACTTCACCCGTGGTCGACAAACTGCCGCTTGCGAGCCGTATACAGCTCTTTGGCCCCTTGAGTGCAGCTCTTCCACAAAATACCACAGCCTGGGTGAGTCTATTTTGAAGAAGTGGCGTTAGTAGAAGTTTCAGTTTAAAAAATTTGGCTCTCAGGGAGAAACCAAGCTGGCGGCATAGGTAAACACCTAAACTGCTGCCTCGCACAACAATTTCAAAACTACAACTAAAAGACAAAATGGACATCATCCAGAACCACAGGAAGGCTGGCTGAGTGGAAATCCTACAACTAGAAGGAAAGAGAAAAGCACACTGAGACTCAGAGGAGCTGCAGAAGGCAGAGGTGCTGAGACACGCGCAGAGAGTACTGGCAACTGAGTGCGCAGCTGGCTTTCTCAAGCAGGAGAGAGACAAAAGCTCCCAACTGCGCTGAACTCCAGTTCTGGGCAAGACTCTGGGGACCCAGACTCATACGGGGTGAAACTGACTGTCAGAAAAGAGAAAAGAACACTGAGACTCAGAGGAACTGCGGAAGGCAGAGGTATCGAGGTGCGCGTGCAGAGAGGGCTGGCAACTGAGTATGCAGCTGGCTTTCTCAATCAGGAGGGAGACAAAAGCTCCTGATGGCTCTGAACTCCAGTTCTGGGCAAGACTCTGGGGACCCAGACTAATTCGGGGAGAAACTGTACTGTCTGGCAGCGGGCGAAACCTGAGGGCGGCTTTCTCTCAGTGGTGCTTGCAGCAATTACCACAGGACACTGAGACACAAGGGCCTATTAGGGCAGGGCTGACGGGAAACCAATGCTGTCTGCTCCACCCTGAGACTCCGCCCCATCCAAGCTGAGCACAGAGGCTGCAAGTCTTGTCTCTTAAGGGTGTTTTCAGTACAGAAGTTCTCCCAGCATAGACACAGCTGATCCTCATAGCCAATTAGCCTGGAGGTCAATTCCTCCCAGTGATACCAACAACAATCAAGACTTAACTACAACAAGACTGGGCACACAGCCCACAAAGGGGTGCACCAACAGTGTCCACCTCAGCTAACTGGAGAGGCTGAGCCACTGGGCCCTATAGGACTCCTAGCACACAAAGCCACTCTATCAACTCAGGGAAGCAGCCAAAATGCAGACACAAACAGGTCACAAATGAAAGAAATGGAGGAAAGCAAATGACTGGATATAGAGTTCAAAACCACAGTTATAAGGTTTTTCAAGAATTATCTAGAAAAGGCCAACAAATTTAGTGAGACCCTCGAGGATATGAAAAAGGACCAACTAGAAATTAAGCATACACTGAGTGAAATAAAAAATAATATACAGAGATCTAACAGCAGACTAGAGGATCACAAGAATCAAGTCAAAGATTTGAAATACAAAGAAGTAAAAAACATCCAACCAGAAAAACAAAAATAAAAAAGAATCCAAAAATTTGAAGATAGTGTAAGGAGCCTCTGGGACAACTTCAAGCGTACCAACATCCGAATTATGGGGGTGCCAAAAGAAGAGAGAGAACAAGATACTGAAAACCTATTTGAAGAAATAATGACTGAAAACTTCCCCCACCTGGTGAAAGAAATAGACTTACAAGTCCAGGAAGCGCACAGAACCCCAAACAAAAGGAATCCAAAGAGGACCACACCAAGACACATCATCATTAAAATGCCAAGAGCAAAAGACAAAGAGAGAATATTAAAAGCAGCAAAAGAAAAACAGTTAGTTACCTATAAGGGAGCACCCATATGACTGTCAGCTGATTTCTCAAAAGAAACTATGCAGGCCAGACGGGAGTGGCAAGAAATATTCAAGGTGATGAATAGCAAGAACCTACAACCAAGATTACTCTACCCAGCAAAGCTATCATTCATAATTGAAGGGCAGATAAAAGAGCTTCACAGATAAGAAAAAGCTAAAGGAGTTCATCACCACCAAACCCGTATTATATGAAATGCTGAAAGGTGTTCTTTTAAGAAGAGGAAGAAGAAGAAAAAGGTAAAGATAAAAATTATGAACAAATACATATCTATCAACAAGTGAATCTAAAAATCAAGTGAATAAAAAAATCTGATGAACAGAATAAACTGGTGAATATAATAGAATCAAGGGCATAGAAAGGGAGTGGACTGACAATTCTCGGGGGCAAAGGGGTGTTGGGGGTGCGGGAAGAGACTGGACAAAAATCGTACACCTATGGATGAGGACAGTGCGGGGGGGGGGGGAGTAAGGGCAGAGGGTGGGGTGGAAACTGGGTGGAGGGAAGCTATGGGGGAAAAAGAGGAACAATTGTAATAATCTGAAAAATAAAGATTTATTAAATTAAAAAAATAAAATAAAAAATTTGGCTCTCAAGAGAAATTTCAATCATTGTACTGTTGATATTTGGCTCTGTTGAGTAATGAGTTTGCTGACCACTGTACTACACCATGAAGATCTGCACGTGTTTGAATACAGAATAGATGGGTAACCTCTTTTGGTTGTGACCATCTGTTCTAAAAACTATACTGTACTTAAAGAGTTGACAAGCTCAGCTAAGGGCTTACATAACAGTGAACTTTGAGGGAGAGAATTCTAGCCGAGAAATTGGACATCAAGAGAGCCATTCTCTTATTATTATTTAGGGCAAAGTTCATACAACTAGATCCTGTTGCAAGAACAACAAATTAGAAACTAAGAAACCTTGTGTTATAGTCTTACTTATTCAGAACTTATTTTTTTACTTAGATCTATTTGTTTTCCCCACAATGGATGATGATTATTAAATTGCATGAGTTGATGTTCAATTTTGTAATAACACAAGTGTATTAGATCCTTCAAAATATTACAAAATGAGATCTTTCTCTTAAAAATCAATGATTTATAATAGACTAAAATTTTTAAAAAATCAGAAAAGGCAGCCTAACTACTACTTTGTTTTATAGATAAACTAAGGCCCAAAGAGGTAATTACTTATTTCAGGTTACACAACAAGTTAGAACTTGACTTGAGCCTAGTTCTAACCATCTAGGCTGCTGTCTATACAACTGCTCTTCATTTTCAATATCCATCGATAGATATTTGTAAATATCCCAAAATAAACTTAATAGAACTGTCTTCAGAGGGAACCCTTCATTAAGTATTATGATTAACCACTATACCATACACCTGAAACTAACACAATATAATACTGAATGTAAACTCTAATTGAATTAAAAAAAAAAAAATCCCTCCCTCCCCCCCAGATATGTCTTCAAACCACATGCTTCATTTTTTAGGATAGAGAAATAACTCATATTTTTACAAGATTGGTGTTTTAAATGAACATAACATTAGGTGTGCTTTTTGTAAAAAAAATGTTTTGTTCCTGATGAGGTAAATTTATTAATAATTTCAAAATTGTATTTGTCTTCCTAAGCATAAGCAATTCTGTACCCTCAAGAAACTAGACATACAAACAAAGCCTAGAAGCAGTCTTCTAAAGTCATCTCAAGTTCATTCACTCTTCCTCAAAATTGACATCTCTGCAGCACAAAATCCTTCCAATATTAGCCACTCTCCTCTCCCATGAAATCCTTGTATATTTCTCTTCTGGTGTATTTTGTGTGTGTGTGTGTGTGTGTGTGTGTGTGTGTGTGTGTGTGTGTTTGGGGGAGGGGGAGTTACAGGTTTTACAGTGATAAAATCATAAAGGTATTCCAAGTACCATATTGTAAACTTCTGATCAATAAGAATAAGGAAAAGATGGCTTGCACTTTTCACAATTCTATTGGAGATTTTAAAGTTATTTTAGTTTATTTCTTATGAGACACAGGAACCTGGAGGACTAACACTAGAGAAATCACTCACAGATTGGATCAAGTAATCCTTGTCTGGGTAAGGGCTATTGATCCCCTTTCACAGCCTTCGCTGGCTTCCCTCCCACCATGTCTACCCAACTTCCTTCCCTGAGGCTTATCTTCAGCAGCTCTTTGTCCCTCTAAACTTTAGACAGAGGGAAAAAGAGCTGCTATCTTTGAAAGGGTCAGGTCTACCTAGTATCCACCTACTCCCCCTAGCAGTCTGGATTCCTGCTGGTGAAAGTAACTGCTCTTCAGTATCAAGAATTAAGGAACAATTGAATGACAATCTTCAATTGTTGCCAAGTGAGAATCATTGACAATGAGGTGAACCACAGATAATACCAATGGGACTGACATACCACCTCCCTCCAATTTCAAACAATTCTTAGTACTAACTTGAAGTTGAAGGCCTACTCTGCCAATCTAGATCCATTAATTTAGAAAGAGAAAACAGCATCTGTAGGTTTTTGTCAAAAATGATAACATCATAGAGGTTACTGCTACTTAGAAATTTTTCCCCTTTTGTGAATGATGTATTAAAGTTTGCTTCTTATTATTGCTAGTCTGTCCTGTGTTTTTTATAATCAATGTTCTTTTTTTAGTCCAGCCGGTGTCACTCAGTGGTTGAGCCTAGACCTATGAACCAGGAGGTCACTGGTTTGATTCCCTGTCAGGGCACATACCCAGATTGTGGGCTCGATCCCCAGTAGGGGGACGTGTGGGAGCCAGCCAATCAGTGATTCTCTCTCATCATTCATGTTTCTATCTCTCTCTCCCTCTCCCTTCCTCTCTGAAATCAATGAAAAATATATGTTTTAAATAAATAAATAAATATTCTCATTTTTAAAGGAAATTCTGTATCTTCAAGCTCCTCTATGTCATTGCTGATAGCACACTATTAGATAAACTTGGGAAATTTTGTACCCATTGTACCCTCAGTTCTTAAATACTCTGTCCCATCATAAAAATTTGTTTCACTGACAGGCTCAAAGTATTTTACACAAACACAGCTTCTGACATATTTAGATCTAGGTATTGCCTAAGTTTAGCAATATCAATCTTAAAATTATTGAACAAATCTTAAAAGACTCCATATCCAGAAATGTTTTCCTTAAAATGTTAATGCATTTCTTTTTCCAAAAAGATATGATTTTATTGATTTTAAGACATAAGGGGGGGGGGGAGAGAGAGAGAGAGAGAGGCATTGATTGGTTGCCTCCCACACACACCCTTACCAGGGATCAAACCTACAGCCCGGGTATGTGCCCTGAGACTAGGAATCGAACCGGTGACCTTTTGGTGCACGGGATGATGCGCAACCAACTGAGCCACAGGAGCCAGAGCATGTCAATGTGTTTCTTTAAGATGGACTTCCCCCATTTAATAACCAAAAACCTTTACAACAACTTAATCAATGTCGAGCACCTCCAACATACAGACATAATATTGAGCCTGTCTGCTGGAATCTACCATCTCAGGACAGACAGAAACAGACAATCCTGATGTGGTATAGAATGCAGATGAGCCAAGAAAGCTACAGTGGACAGAGATGGCTACCAAGAGGAAGTGGCATTTCCACTGAAACCTAAGGGTAGATAAGCAGAATTTGCTGAAATATAGAGGGAGAGAGAAAGGTATGTGTCCCAGACAAAGGCAACATGTGCACCGACACTGGGAGCACTGTGGCTATTGAAAGTCACACACCAGTGTGGCTGTGAAGAAGCCTATGGGGAGAAAAGCATAAAAATAGGTACGTTACCACTTCGGTAACAGGCTGGTTCATGGATCATGCATATGAAGAGAAACAATCAGCCTTTAATTCTCTACCATTCCATATGAAATGTTACTTATTTGTTCCATCCTTAAATTTTCATAATTGGTACTTCCGAAAGCCGACAATGAAAGAATGTATTTTTCATGCTATTATTATAAGAATTAAATGAAACAATGAGCATGCCAGTGCTTAATACCAGTACTGGGTAAAGCACTCAATACATGATAGTTTTTATTAATTCCTTCAGTTATCAATGTTTACTACACACCAGTTCCATATAGTTAATCACTATCATTCAATTCAACCAATATGTATGCGTTTAATGTCTACCCAAATGCCAGGAACTACATAAGGAGGGAAATGAAGGCCAAGAAAAAAATTCTAGGCTCTTCATGGGAGCCTTGGAAGCTTCCACATAGTAAAAAAAAACATGCAACTATAACTTTAGAAAAGAAAAGAAAAAGAAAAGGTTAAGCACAGCAATCAAAGATTAGATAAAATAGAATTCATCACAATGGAAAACTTTTGTGTCTCAAAGGACATAACAAAAGAGTGAAAAGATAACTCTCAGAGAGAAAATGTTTGTAAATCTATCTAATAGGGGTCTGGTATCCACAACCCAAAAAGAATATTTGCAGCTCAATGAAAAGACAACCAAATTTTAAAATGGGCAAAGGACTTTGCTAATGTCTGAGTGTTTGTGTCCACCTACAATTCATATGCTAAAATCCTAATACCCAATGTGATGCTATTAGGAGGTGGAGCTTTTGGAGGTGCTTAAGTCATGAGAGTGGAAACCCCATGAATGGAATTAGTGCCTCATAAAAAAAGCTCCAGACAGATCCCTAGCCTCTTTTATCATGTGAGAACACTGAAAAGGAGCAAGCTATGAACCAGGGTGAGGAATTTGACCAGAATTTGACCATGCTGGCATATATATATATATATATATATATATATATATATATATATATATATGCTAGAGGCCCGGTGCACAACATTTGTACACTGGGGGGTGGGGGGGGTAGGGGTCCCTCAGCCCTGCCTGCGCCCTCTGGTAATCCAGTCCCTCTCATAGTCGGGGAGCGCTGAGGGGATGTCTGTCTGCAGAATTAGGGTCCCCACTCACATCTCTTCCCCCAGAAATCCCTCTCACAGTCCAGGACCCCTCGCTCCTTACCGCCAGCCTTACAGAGTAGGGAGAGGCTCCCACAACCACTCAGCCCGCTAGCTATTAGCCAGGCTAGCCCAGCAGTAATGCACTGACCACCAGGGGGCAGCTCCTGCATTGAGCATCTGCCCCCTGGTGGTCAGGGCACGTTATAGAGACAGGTCTTTCCACCGTTCACTCAATTTGCATATTAGGGTTTTATTATATAGCAGGATATATTTTTGTTGACTTCAGAGAGGAAGGGAAAGGAAGAGATAGAAACATCAATGATGAGACAGAATCATTGATTGGCTGCCTACTGCACTGCATGCCACACACTGGGGGTGGAGCCGGCAACCTGGGCATGTGCCCTTTACTGGAATGGAACCCAAAACCCTTCAGTCCACAGGCCAATGCTCTATCCACTGAGCGAAACCACCTAGGGCCATGCGGGCCATCTTAATGCTGAACTTCCCAGCCTCCAGACCTTTGAACAAAGTACTGACACATGTTATGACATTGAAAACATTATGCTAAGTGAGCCATCCAAGATAAAATATGATTCCATTTCTAAGAAATGTCCAGAACAGACAAATCCATAAAGACAAAAACAGATTAATGGTTGCCAGGAGCTAGAGAAGGAAGAATGAAGAATGAGTGCTCACTTGCACTGGATTTCACCAGGCTGCCATGGCTCAGTGGTTGAGCCATGAACTAAGAGGTCACAGTTTGATTCCCGGTCAGGGCACATGCCTGGGTTGTGGGCTCAATCCCCAGTGTGGGGTGTGCAGAAGGCAGCTGATCAATGATTCTCTCATCATTGATGTTTCTATCTCTCTCTTCCTCTCCCTTTCTCTCTAAAATCAATAAAAATATATTTTTAAAACAATTGTACTGGATTTCTTTTTGGGGTGATGAAAATATTCTAGTCTTAGGGGTGATGGTTGCACAGCCTTGTAAATATACTAAAGACCAATGAACTATACACTTTAAAAAAGTGAGTTTTCCCCTAACCAGTTTGGCTCAGTGGATAGTGTTGGTCTGTGGACTCAAGGGTCCCAAGTTCGATTCCAGTCAAGGGAATGTACATTGGTTGCGGGCACATACCCAGTAGGGAGTGTGTAGGAAGCAGCTGATTGATGTTTCTCTTTCATCTATGTTTCTAACTCTCTATCCCTCTTCCTTCCTCTCTGTAAAAAAATCAATAAATTATATATTTTTTTAAAAAGGCATGTTTCATGATATGTGACTTAAATCTCAATTTTTTTTTTTTTTAAGAAGAAATTGACCTGATTGGTATGGCTCAGTTGGTTGAGCACTGGAAGGTCCCATGCACCAGAAGGTCGTCACCACTTAGATTCCTGGTCAGATCACATATCCAGTTTGCAGGTTCGATCCCTGGTCTGGGTACATATGGGAGGTAATCGATCAATGTTTCTCTCTCACATTGGTATTTTCTTTCTCTCTCTCATAAAGAAAAAACAACAACAATAAAAACATATTTGAAAAATGTATTTTGAAAATTTAAAAAGTGTTTCATTGTTTAGTTTTCCTTTATTATACTGGAAAGAGTGTCTCTACTACTTACCAGCTATTAGGAATTAAACACTTTTTTTTTTTTTACCATATTTCTTTTTTTATTAAATTTGTTGGGGTGACATTGGTTAATAAAAACTTTATAGGTTTCAGGTGTACAACTCTATAATACATCTTATAGTGTATTGTGTTCATCACCCCAAGTGAAGTCTCCTTCCATCGCCTTTTATCCTACTTATACTCTCTTCAACATCCCCAGCCCCCTTTCCTTCTGGAAATCCCCATGCTGTTGTCTGTGTGTATGGAGGTTTTTGGTATTCTTAATCCCCTCACCTTTAAAAGCATTTTTAAAAAGTGGGTTTCTATTTCCTAGTCTGCAAAAATGAGAGTCCTAATTACTTGTACTTCATGGGTCACTGTCAGAATCAAATATAACATTAAGCCTTTTACAATAGTGTCTAGTCCATAGTAAACCTTCAGTAAACATTAATTTCCTTCTCTTGTCAGATTCCTGTGTTTCAAGTTCAAGAAGTTTAAAGTTTGTTAAAATTTTATGTGACTAATTAGCAATGAAGACATATGTCCCTCATTGTTGGTTCTTTTGAAAAAGAGCTGCCCTAGCTGGTTTGGTTCAGTGGATAGAGCGTCCGCCTGTGGACTGAAGGGTCCCGGGTTCGATTCCAGTCAAAGGCACAAGCCGCGTTGTGAGCTTGATCCCCCGTAGGGGGCGTGCAGGAGGCAGTCGATCCATGATCCTCTCTATTCATTAAAGTTTCTATTTCTCTCTCCCTCACCCTGCCTCTCTGAAAACAATAAAAACATACTTTTTTTTTAAAGAAAGGAGAAAGAGAAACATTCACTTGTTTTTCACTTTTAAATATTTTTATTGATTTCAGAGAGGAAAGGAGAGGGAGAGAATGTTAGAAACATCAATGATGAGAGGGAATCATCAATTAGCTGCCTCCTGGTTACGTGCCCTTGATGGAAATCGAATCTGGGACCCTCCAGTCCGCAGGCTGATGAGCTATCCACTGGGCCAAACCAGCTAGGGGCAATAAAAATATATATTAAAAAATATTTTTAAAAGAGACAGAAGGAGATCTGGCCAGTGCTATTCAGTGGTTAGAGCAGGGGTCCTCAAACTACGGCCTGCGGGCCACATGCAGCCCGCCGGGTGCTGCTGCCTGTCCTGCTTAGCAGCAGACTTGTCCTGGGCCTGCAGTGCGCATAGGAATTTGTTTATAGGTGTTTTTTTTAAAACTATAGTCCGGCCCTCCAACTTTCTGAGGGACAGTGAACTGGCCGCTGTTTAAAAAGTTTGAGGACCCCTGGAGAGTGTAAGCTGTGCACCAAAGGATGTTGGGATCATTTATGGTCAAGGACAGGTCAAGGGCACGCATCTGGGTTGCAGGTTTCATCCCCAGCCCTGATGGGTCATGTGCCAGAGACAACCAATCATGTGTCTCTCTCACATTGATGTTTCTCTTCTCCCCTCCCATCTCTTCTCCACCCACTCAACCCCTCCTCTCCGTGCCCCGCCTGCTTTCTCTGCTTCCCTTCTATTCTCTCTCAAAGTCAAGGAAAAAAATATCTTTGATTGGGGATTACCAAAAAACAAAAATCAAATTAAAAAGAAGAGAAAAGTTAAACATTATTGTTTTGTGTTCCTGATTTTATTGATTGTTTAACATCTCATAGTGTACTGGAAGGGTCCTTGGAAAATGGAATCAGGTGAATAAAGAAGGTAATTTAATTTCTATGTTGCCTAGCAGAAAAAAATCTCCCTGAAATTCTGCATTAACTTTGAAATAAGTTCTTACTCCTGCAACTATTAGAAGAAACTAACATGTGCTTTTCTCTCTAAATCTAAACTATCAACTCCATCCAAAATTCCACGGCTGGGATGAACTGTTTTCCACTGTCTGGTCCTCCCACTTACCCTCCTGCCTTGATTCTTCCTATTTTTGCTCTTTAAAAGAAAACTCACCACAGAATGATGTTGCATATGAAATCTGATATGAAAATAAGCTGTATAGTGTAAATGTATAGAATATGGCAGAAACACCAAAACCCTCTCACTATGCAAGGACAAGAAAATAACTGTGGCATCGGCGTCTGCCTGGAAACCACAACTACAATTCTCTAGCACATGGGAACAGCGAAACCAATTCATTAATAACACATCTTCTCCAGCAGGAAAACATGCTTTTGCATTTTGATGGCCACGTCTGAGGACTTCAGTTACTTTCCTCTAAATAACATGAACCCAGGGGCAGGAGGGAAAAGGGTAAGAGTGATATGCAAATCCCTTCACCGACACACAATAACTACCATGTTTAAGAACTGACTATGTAGCAGGCACTCTGCCCGACCCTGTATGAACATCTGTTCTGCACACGGCAGTCTGAGTATCACTCTGTGACAAACAGACCCACTCTCACACTGATAAGCACATAAGGAAATATCCAAATTCTCAGTATAATCGTTTTTTACTTAACGATAGGAACAGTTGTCAATTTCATTCCTTCAAAGTCTAAAAAAATGTGGTGTGGTTCTTTTACTTGGTTTTGTATTGGGGAGTAGAAGCTGTGACTTACATTTCTGTAAATTCTAATAAAAGCTAATAAAACCATCTCTCCAGAAAAATGCATATAAAAATGTGTTGCATGTAATTTCAAGGAGATAAGCTATGAACCATCTTTCAAAAAAATGCATATAAAAACAACTTGTTGCATATAAATTATGTGGAGATGGGATCAAGGGAGCACTACAGCCCAGCCAGATTAAAAAACTCTGATGTAGAAATTCTGTTTTTATGATTTCTGAAGCATCATAGGAAAGATGAGTGTTGGACCCTGGACAGTGTGGCTCAGTTGGTTGAGCATCGTCCCACACACCAAAAGGCAGCCAATTCAATTCCTGGTCAAGGCACATGCCCAAGTTTCAGGTGTGATTACTGGTCAGGGTATGTGAAGGAGACAACTGTTGGATGTTCCGCTCTCACATTAATGTAGATGGTGTTTTTTACCTTTTTCTCTCTCTCCCTCTCCCTCTCGCTCTCTCTTAAAAACAAACAAACAAATACACACACACACACACAATGAAAACTTATTTTTTTTTAAATAACAATCTGTTCAATCTGAACATCCCTGTAATACAAAAAAAAAAAAGACAATAAAGATGAGTGTTGGGATCATTGAAAGTAGGATCAAATTTCTGTTCGGAATTCATGTCTAGTAACCAAAAATATGTGGAATGTTTAGCAAGAAGAAAGCACTAATATAATAATAGAAAAATTTTAATTGTTTTTTTCCATGGTAGCTAAAAATACACCGAGTACTTAATCTGAGGTGGCCAGTATCCAGTCATTAGTTAGAAGCTATACTGATATGCCAGCTCAATCCTCATCTTTGAGAAACTATTAAGACGTGTGTACCAAAAAGAATGTAATTAAACTCTAGTTTCTGATTTTGGGAAAAGGAAATGGACCTGACTTTCTAAAAAAAACCAAAAAATACCTGTACCACAAACGTCAGGTTTCCAAATGTGACAAAGATTTAGAAATCCTTAGGGAAATGCTAACTGATTTGGTTATGCTAATCCTTTTAGTTTGAAATAAAAGACTGATTCCAGTATTGAGGAAATAATCTGACATGGGAACCCAGATTTATACAAAAAACAAACAAAAGAAGTCCACTACCATATAAAAAACTTTATGAGACTGAAGCATCCAGCATAAAAAAAAAAACACAACAATTTAGTAGATTATGTTCATTTATGCACATATTTTTAAATCTTGACAAATAGAAATGCTGCCCTAACTGGTTTGTGGAATTAAACTCCATAGCAAAATAAACATGAACCACACTATGGTGCTCGTTATTACATACTAATATTACTTGGATTATGCTGACACTACATAAAGGTGTTAGTTCATCAGTTTCACACATTTATTTCCTAGATAAGCTGATATACACAAAATGGCAAGGTAAGATTTGAACCCTAGTAACAAGATTCCAGAAATTAACACCTACGGGTAAGAATCAGTCAAGATCAGCACGGTTTTAACATACTTGGGATTTACACAGGCGAGGATCCTAGACCCCAAAGGTTGTTTCTTTTTTTTTTCTTTATGGTCAGTTCTGTGGTTAGGTATGCTACTGAAGTCTCAGTAGTGATCCAAAGAGATTCCATAAAGGCATAGTTAAGGACATAGAACATCTGCCCTCAATTTAAGGAGCTGGTAGCAAAAATGTGTTCCATATGCCATATGCAACACATGCCAAAGGAGACCCGGCTGCTTGAAAACACTAAGAAAAGCAGTGGCCAAGAGAGGTGGCCATCCCTTCTCTCACCAACATGGATCAAATAAGACACATGTCAACCAATTCTGAAATAACATATCTGGAATTAGACTGTGACCACATTACCCATAAGATGGTGGACAGGGAGTGGTTCAGTTTGTATCATACTTTCAGCTTTTCAAGCAAAAACATAAGTCGGTATTACTATTTTCCCAGGTGTTATTTGCATTAGCTAAGAAGATAGCATGGTAATAAACACCATACTTTACAGTATTATTTAATACACTGCTGTTTAACCATACATAGAATAACCCTTCAATAGTTTAGGGGAAAATCAACTAGAATAAATATGAGAGATGGTTTCACTTTGCCAAAATACTGCTTGTTTAGTTATTCAATTAATGTTAATTAAATGTGTTATATTATACCAAAACATCAACCTAAAGATACAAAATGCAATATCCCACCCTCAAAAGCAAAAGTACAAATACTATGTTTTGTTTTCTTCCATTAGTACATACTAAAAATTATTTGTGAAAGCGTATTCTGGCCAAAGCATCTCCTCTCTAGATCTTTAAAAAACCTCCCCCATCCCCACCGCTTTACTTCTATCACTATTTAAAAATAGGGGAATGAACATGTCTCAAAATCCTAAATTACAAATACACACGAGGAATCCATAGCCAAGAGCAAATTCCTAGATGACTGTGAGTTATAAAGTTAGTGGTTTTAATTATCTGCATTTCTGAAATAAACTTGGCAGAAAAATAACATTTTATCTCTTGGCCAAAAGATATTGCTAGATATCTTTTGGATATCTTCTGGAAGACTATCTAACCATCTTGTTCTACAAAGAAAAGAAATCCAATTATTGTGAGAGACAAAAATGCAATTCATGACCCAAAAAAGTAAGTAAAATTCTTTACTATATTTACTTCTCCCTGGCATTAGTAGTTAACATTTTGCCTAATGGCATATGCCTTTAAGGGGCAAAGTATATTTTATAGGGTAAAAAAAATTCCAACAGTTCTGTTTCATCTAAACACTAACAAAAAATTACCAAATTTATTGCCCCCACCTGCATAGCTCAGTGGTTGAGTGTTGACCTATGAACCAGGAGTTCAATTCCTGGTCAAGCATGCCCCAAGTTGTGGGCTGGATCCCCAGTGTGGGGCGTGCAGGAGGCAGCCGATCAATGATTCTCTGTCATCACTGATGTTTCTACCTCGCTCTACTCCCCCATTTCTCTATGAAATCAATAAAAGTATATTAAAAATATTGAAAAAATTTAAGTAAGACACATAAATAAAAATGCCATGATTTGTGTATCAATTATACTTCAATTTAAAATTAATTCATTAATTAACTAGTTAATTAAAAACTGTAAAGTATATATACCACAGAAGATTCAATATTGTAAAAACATCAATCTCTCCAAATTAATGTATACATTCAACATAATCAAAAATTTTAGCAAGGTATTTTGGTAGAACTTTATAAACTAAAACTTTATGAAAGACAATCATTGATCGGTTGCCTCCTGCCTGGCCCCTATTGGGGATCAAGCCCACAAGCCAGGCATGTGCCCTTGACTGGAATTGAACTCGGGACCCTTCAATCCGCAGGCTGGATGCTCCATCTACAGAGCCAAACCAGCTAGGGTGTAAAACTTTTTTTTTTAATATTTTTTTATTGATTTCAGAGAGGAAGGAAGACAGAGAGAGAGTTAGGAACATCAATGATGAGCGAGAATCATTGATCGGCTGCCTCCTGCATGCCCCCCACTGGGGATCAAACCCAAACTCGGGCATGTGCCCTAAACAGGGAATCGAACTATGACCTCCTGGTTCATAGGTCAATGCTCAACCACTGAACAGTACTGGCTGGGCCAAACTGAAACATTTTAATGAAAATGAAAAAGAACAGCCCTAGCCAATTTGGCTCTGTGGATAGATAGAGTATCAGCCTGCGGACCCATGGGGTCCCGGGTTCGATTCCTGTCAAGGGCATGTACCTTGGTTGTAGGTTCCTCCCGAGCCTGGGCCCTGGTTAGGGCTCCTGCAGAAGGCAACCAATTGATGTGTTCCTCTCACATCGATGTTTCTCTCGGTCTTTCCCTCTCTCTTCCATTCTCTCTAAAAATCAACGGAAAATATCCTTGGGTGAGGATTAACAAAAACAAACAAAAAATAAAGAAATAAAGGTGATTAAATGTTTTTTAAAAATATTTACTAAAAAAAAAAAAAAAAAGCCCTAGCTGGTTTTTCTCAGTGGATAGAGCGTGCCTGGGGACTGGGGCCCGCTGGGGAAAGGAGCCAGAGTTCAGTAAAAGAACAACCTAACACACTGTTCAGAATCAGCTTTCGCCAGTGATCCAGGTGATCTTTTGGGGCAGGAGGAGGGCAAGAAAAAGGGAGAGAATATGAATATCATCAAGTATAAGAGAACCCTGAATAAGAAAATAAACAGAAATAAATTAATTAAAACCGAATCTGATATGAAGAATATAACCACAATGAAGGGCAAGGATGTTGTGAGTATGCGAGACAGAGAATGAGAGAGAGAACTAATTTAACTTTTGAGCATAGCACTGACATTCCAATAACCATGATGGCATCTATCATCAAGATCTTTCTAAGTACCATGCTCCACTAAAAACAGCGGCCTGCAGTTCTGGGGCTGGACAGAAAGCAGAAAAGCCTAGAACAATTGTGCCAGAAAATAAAAATTTACTCAGAAAATGGTTGAGGACTCCCAGCCAGGTAGTTCAGTTGGTTGCAGAGACCTCCCATGCACCAAAAAGTCACAGTTCGATTCCCAGTCAGAGAATATGCCTACATTATGGGTTTGATCTCCAATCTCTGTCTCTCTCCAAAAATCAATTTAAAAAACAAAAAACAACAACAAAAAATGGCTGAGGAGCTCCCTGGCCAAATTTGGGACAGTTTCAGCATCAAAATAAATAAATGCTAATAACTTATTGAATATAATAAAAAACGTACACATTCATGCTGAAATAAATAGTAAGCAAGAAGGAAAAGCTCTTCCTTAAAGTTACATTTAGAAGAAATGATGGAAATAGAGAATTACTGTTTGGCAACCATTAGGCAAGTCACCAGTAAATGCTAAAACTAAGGAGTGAAAGTTTGAGGAGCAAAATACATGATCTGTACTTATCAAAAGTAGAATAGTCATAAAAGACAAAAATTGAGGAACTGCTTTAGGCCAAAAATAAAGACAAAAAGTCCACGGTATGATTCCATCTATATCAAACTCTAGGTAATATAAATATATAGTGACAAAGACATTGTTTGACGGAGGTGACAGGGTGCAGGGAGGGGATAGGAACAAAGAAACTTTTGCCTGTCATAGGTTCTGACTGTGGTAAGGTTACACAGTGCATGCAAATGTCATATTTGTCAAATTACATATTTTAAGTATGTGCAGTTTTCCTATGTCAATTATATCTCAATATAGCTCTTAAAATTCCAGGAACTTTTCCAGATTAAAGGAGGCCAAGAGGACATTTTCTTATAGGGGAAATATGAACAAAGTCTATGGATTAGATAATAATTTTGGTAATATAAGAGACCTGGAGGCCCAGTGCACAAATGTGTGCACAAGTGGGGTCCAGCCTGCCTGGCACCAATGGGGGCACATGGGGGCTTAGCCTGCTATTGGCTAGCCAGCCTTCCCAGATCACCTGAGGGGGAGGGGCCTTGGGTGAGTGGCCAACGGGCCTCGTGGCCCCCCCCATTGGGGTTGGGGACCAATTGGGGGCGGGGCTGGGTAGGGAGAGGGTTTCGGGCCAATCAGGTTGGTGGGGGCCCACTGGGGACAGGGCCAGGTGGAAGAAGGGCTGCATGAGGTAGACCGGATTGGGGTTAGGGGGCGATTGGGGCAAGAATGGTCACAGGGAAGGGCTGCAGGCTGATCAGGGTGGGGGGGGGACCAATTGGGGGGGGGGGACTATCCAGGGTGGAGCCAGCTGGGGGAAAGAGCTGCAGGAGGTTGGCGGGCCAGTCCCAACTATTGGGGTTGGGTGGTTGATTGGGGTCAGGGCCAATCATGGGGAGGGGCTGTGGGTGGTGGGCCAGTTGGCCCCGCCCCCAAATGGGGTGGGGGATGCCAACCAGGGGTCAGTGGCCTGGGGAAGGGGCCAGGGGTGGTTGGCCAGCCGGTCCTGTGCCTGATTGGTTGGGGTGCTGGTCTGGGATGGGGCTGGCCAGGGAAGGGGGTTGCAGGAAGTTGGCGGGCTGCCCGCCTCCTATTGGGGTGGGGGGTGTGATAGCCTATTGTTTTTTAGGAAATACACTCTTTAGTGTGTAGAGATAAAGGAATATCATTGTCATCTCAATTTGATCTGGGGAAAAAATAGAGTCGAGACAGTGAGACAGAGGAGATAAAGAGACAAAGTGAAAAAAAAAAAAAAGAGAGAGAAAGTAGTATGTTAAAATGTTATCATTGGGCTGAAAGACATACAAATTCTCTGTATTTCTCTCATCACAGAGGTTTCTATCTCTCTTGCCTTATTCCTTCCTCTCTCTCTGAAATCAAGAAAAACATTAAAAAAAAAATCTTTCAGCCCTAGCCGGAGCGTCAGAGGGCAGAGTGCTGGCTTGTGGACTGAAGGGTCCTGGGTTTGATTCTGGTCAAGAGCACATGACCGGGTTGTGGGCTCAATACCCAGTGTGGGGAGTGCAGGAGGCAGCTGATCAATGATTCTCTCTCATCATTGATCGTTTCTCTCTCTCTCTCTCTCTCTCTGAAATCAATAAAAATATATTTTAAAAAGTCTTTCATGCTGACATAATTCAGAGTTATAGAAAAGTGTCCACTTACTTGCCATAGCAAGTTTATATATGTAAACCACACACTGACATCTAAATTTATAAACCTGATGATTTGCGTTGCAAATAGCTTCAGCTATAATTGGAAGGCACTAGAAGTTTTGCTCTACTTTCTTTTGATTTGTGAGATATACCACACATACAGATGAGTATTAAATGTATTTAAGTAGGAGAATCAGGATTTCAGAAAAACGTAAACTGCACTAATGAGAGCTTGTTGTTCAACATCGACTTCCCTGCTAGCTGCTTCACTCACAACTGTTTCTCCCCTCCACCCCACACCCCCCAGCAGCGCACAACCCAAAGTAGAAGTGCAATAAATACTTGCTGATAATAAGGAGAACACTACACTTGGTCCAGTAAGAGATGAAGGCCTCAACTGTAGTACTGGCCAAGAAAATGGAGAGGTAGAAGTGCTCAGCTCTAGAAGGAGAAAATCAAGAATGAATGGAAAGCCTCAAAGATTACTGAATTTTCCATTCAGTAATTAGGTGAGCCATTGCACCATGTAATGTAAGATGAGTAGTGAGTTTAGGAAAGAGAGCAAATTTGTTTATACATATCAGAGATAGAACATCTTCGGCAATGATGTCTGTTGGCAAAACAGGAGCTTTCAAGGGAGGTCTCTCTGCTGCAGAAATTGCTGCTAAGTGTTTTAGATGTATGTGTGTAAAACCTTAAGTTACTGGCATCATTGTGAACGATCCTCATATCGTGAAGATTCTTGAGTAAAAGAAGATTATTCATTGCAGTAAGATTTGAAATAAAATACTTTAGAAACACCTTAATTAAATATGTTTGGTCAAATGTCCAATGGGGGGTGGGGGTGGGGAAGAGAAAAAAAAGAAGTGCAAATGGCTATCAAATAAGTCAGTGTTTTTGGACAAATAATTTAAGTCAAGAATGAAATAGACTATTTTCCTCATTGCTACAGAGAGAGCAAGATGGGTCACCAGAAACTCTACTGGAGCTGTCCGAGAAAATTCGGCCAGGGTTCTCGTTCTTGCAGCGTCTGTTCAAACCAACACAGTCTGATCTGGAAATGCGGCCTCAACATGTGCCACCAGTGTTTCCCTCAGTACCCGGAGGACATAGGCTTCATTACGTTGGACTGAGTGAACTTCCATGAATGGGTCATTCAAGACATCTCTCTTACAATAGAATGCGATCTCTTTGTACATAAAGGAAACTTCAAATATATATACATTTTTTAAAGGATGAAATAGAAAAAGGTTGACGAGTTATAATGTCAACTAGTAATTGGTTAAGGTCACCCTGAAGTATCGCGGCCCCTAATCCATTATGACTGGGGTCCTTATAGAGGACACATTGGAACAGAAGCAGGCGCACAGGGAGCCTGCATGTGACGACGGGAGTTATGTTGCTACAAGCCAGGGAACTGCCAGAAGCTGGGAGAGAAAGGCCTGGAACAGGTGCTCCCCAGCACCTTCAGAGAGAGCATGGCTCTGCCATCACCTTGACTTCAGACTTCCGGTCTCCAGAACTGTGAGAAAATACGTTCCTGTTATTCTACGCCACCAGTTCGAGGTACTTTGTTATGGCAGCCCTAGGAAACCAATGCACTTGTGGGAAAGCTAGGTTACTGCAAAAAGAATCTGTCCACGGGGAGGGGGGTGGCCAGGGAGAGGCCAATGGGGGTAAAAGGAGACATGTTTAATACTATACGTAATACTTGAAACAATAAAGAATTAAAAAAAAGAAAAAGAATCTGCCCACAGAGGTGTCATAGAGTTGTACTGAAGTTTATAATTTTATTAACCAGTGTCACCCCAATAAATTAAATTTTTGAAAAGGAAAGAATCTGCCTACAATGTAACATATTGAGACTCTGTTCCACTCAAAGGGAGTAAAAATCCTATATAATAAAAGCCTAATATGCAAATAGACAAATGGCAGAATAACTGGTAGCTATGACGTGCACTGACCACCAGGGGGCAGATGCTCAATGCAGGCCCCATGCCAGCCAAGGCAGGGGTGGGGGGGCCCAATCACCACACCAGTGGCCCTGCAGAGGCAACAGGTGAGGATCGCAGCAGGGCAATCGGGGGGCGGGGCCGGTGAGTGGGTGGCGCCAGGCTGGCCAAGGTGGGTGCCAGCGGGGAGGGGGGGCGGCGGGGGGGGGCAATCACCCAGCAGGTTGCCCCACAGATTGGACTTGATCGCTGGTCAGGCCTATGGACCATACCTGCACACAGGTTTCGTGCACCAAGCCTCTAGCATGAAATAAAGCTTGCAACCAGCCTTTAATAACCACTCCAAAAGAAGGCCTTTCTGCTCTTAAAACCCATTGCACTGATGGAAGTGTGTCCTGATATGGCCGTTTTGGAGGACAGTTTGACAGGGCCTATCAATAAAGTATACATACCTTGTGACACAGAAATTTCATTCGTAGGATTTGATCACACATACACACCGGCATTAAATACAACCTAGCTTTTCTACAAGTCCTGGTCAGACTCCCCAGTTTCCTGAAAAGGATGCCCATTCTATCTCCACCCCAGGAACCTGCCCTTAAAGGGTGACTTAGTTGACACTATATTGCTGTTTGTTAGAGGAAGGAACATCAAACTCAGTGCTAACCTATCCTTACAACTCTCATTTCCTTACACACAATTATTGGAGGACTACCAGGAAAACATGGCATCCATCCTTTCTTTTTAAATGCAACCTTCTGAGTCAGCCAGACCCTAAATTCTCAATACTTTTAATCTCGTCTACCATACCTGTATTCATAATAGACACAAAGTATTAACTTCAAAGGAGTGAGCTAAAAATCATAAAACACCATAATTGACAGGTGTTTTAAAGGTCTAAAAAGCAAGTTTGAGTATTAACCAAGCTCCATATAATCCTTTAGGTAAAGTCTAAGTCAACCAATACTTTTACCACCTCAGGTTCATGAAATGTAATCATGAGGACCAATGTCTATATATCACAGTGAATATGAGGAAATACAGGATCCCCTTAACCAGAGAGGGGCAAAAGAGATGGGATCTCTCTATGTTGCCCAGACCAGCATGGCTATTTACAGGTGATCAGCACAGTTGGTTTGTGGTTGCTGTTGTTTTATATATAGGGCGTAGCATCACAGGAAGGTCACAGTATCCTGCCCCCCCGTGAGGAGTAAGCCCAAGTTGCTGTTGGATGTGTTCATCACGAAGGAGCCATTCTTCAGGCACTCTGCTCTCTCCACATCCAATAGCACCAGTTTTGACAAGCTTGCTTCTGCCCTGAGCTGGTTCACCTCTCCCCTTAGGTAACCTGGTGGTCCCCACTCCTAGAAGTCACCATATTGCTGCCACACTTAGTGCAGGCACAACAGCCCGGCATCCAGGCTCCAGAGAGCCTCCTGCCTCAGTTTCTAGAGAAACTGGGACTGCAAGCACACCAACTGTGCCAGGCTCAACTTCTAATGACCATCTAATCCCACAACCCTGTGAGATACGTGGAGTAGGTAGAAATCACCTGTCAAAATTGAGAGGAAAGCTATATTCTGTTATACCTCTGAGGCAGTGGTTGGCAAACTCACTAGTCAACAGAGCCAAATATCAACAGTACAACGATTGAAATTTCTTTTGAGAGCCAAATTTTTTAAACTTAAACTATATAGGTAGGTACATTGTTATTAAGTTAATTAGAGTACGTGGTATTTTGTGGAAGAGCCACGCTCAAGGGGCCAAAGAGCGGCATGTGGCTCGAGAGCCGCAGTTTGTCGACCACGGCTCTAAGGCAAAGTTTCAAGATTAGGAATGTAAACAGTTTATTGTCTCAAAAGAAGTTTAATTCAAGCCCTGGCTGGGTAGTTCAGTCACCCAGTATGCCAAGGTTACGGGGTTACAGGTTTGATCCCTGGTCAGGGCACATACAAGAGGCAATGAATGCATAAATGAACAGAGCAACAAAGTCATGTTTCTCTCTCTCTCTCTCCCCCCCCCCTCTCTCTCTCCCTCCCTCTCTCTCTCTCTCTCTCTCTCTCTCTCTCTCCCCCCCCCCGACCCTTCTCTCTGTGTAAAATCAGATATTTTTTATTTTTTTATTTTAATATATTTTTATTGAAGGGAAAGGAGAGAGATAGAAACATCAACGATGAGAATCATTGATCAGCTGCCTCCTGCACACTCCCCACTGGGGATCAAGCCCGCTACCTGGGCATGTGCCTTTGACCAGGACCCTTCAGACCTTGGGCCAACGTTCTATCCACTGAGCCAAACCAGCCAGTGCTAAAATCATATATTTTTTAAAAAGGGGATCATTAAAAAAAAAAAAAGGAAGTTTAATTCTTCTGGTTTCTCAGGCTACAAAGAAGTTAATGAATTTGTTCCACTCTTAATTTTTAAACCTATATCTTCCAAAAAAGACACATACTTAGCCAAATGAGGCACAGTGGAAATATTTACAAAATCACATTTCATATAATTTCCCTGTGTCTCTATCAAATTCTACAATGAAGAAACTCTATGTTCTGGTTTTCTGAGACAAATTCTAAAAATAAGCTCATGTGTCAATGTACAAGACATACTGCAGTTAGGTCGCCATGTTTTACACCCCAGTAAAAGGTACGATACTGTGCTATCCCCACACAGATCCCTCTGTCAAGTCTCCTAAATGTCTCCCAGTTCCTTGGGTATTTACTCACCTTAGGCACAATTCCAGGTAGCTTTTTTTTCAGTTCCTCACATTTCCTCTTCTTACAGATCTGGTGGCTATTCTTTCTGTTTTTGCAGTAAGTACATTCGCCACAGTTGGCCTTCTGCTGGCAGGGCTCACAGACCCCACATCGCTTCCGTTTCTTCTTTTCCAAAGTAGGTAGCACAGTTGTGAGGGAAGAAGAGGAGATACTGGCAAGTGACACTGGCATAGACACCACTGTGGTGTCGATCTGGGAGCTCCCGCCTTCCAATTTGCTGGGACCAGCCTGGGAGTGTTGGGCAAGGTCCTGTGAAGCATGGTGGAGTCCTCCCTCAGGGACTAATGTGAATCCCTGAGTGTCAGCTGGTGGAAAGCTTAGATGGACTTGTTTCTCATTCTCTACATTGTTTATAGCCATGGCTGGAGGTTCAGAATTTACCTCTGAGTTTGAGGTTGGTTGAGGAGTGTGACCTGAGCCCAAAGATAAAATCTGCATAGTACCTTGGACCTCAAGCCCATAGGAAACTGTGCTCTGGGGATCAGGCCATCCTGGGAGAGCATTGTAGGTAGCAACTGGGTTTAGAGGAGCAGGAAGAAAGACAGATGGATCTGAGGCAGTACTCCCACCCACATCAAGGATTTCCTGATTGAGGATAGCACCAAAGACCTCTCCTTGGACTGAAATAGCACCAGCGATCTCTGGTGGGTCTGGGGTCTCACCCAGAGCCTCTCCATGAACCAGATTAACACCAGGAATTTCCCATTGATGTGGCACAGCACTAAAGGCCTGTCCTAAGACGGGGGTGTTATCAGAAACTTCCTGCTGATCTGGAGGAGCCTTGAGGACATCCAGATGATCTGGTGTAGCACCAAGGGTTCCTTGCTCTGAACTTGCCAAGAAGAGTTTTAATAATGAGGTAGAATATACTGACCCACCGATAGACAAATAGTTTCTAAGGTCCAATTCAGGTATCACCTTATTAAAGCTGGAGGTTGGGCAGCAATCATGTTCACTTTGGATGGGATCCAGGTAAGAATCAGATAGCTTAAGAGATTCTACTTGTGAACCCAAATCTTCTACCTGAATGCTGCTGTTTCCTTCAGATGTAACATTAAGGTCTGCTCGTTGGGGCAAAGGATCACACAGAGGGTCTTGGGCAAACATTCTAGGGGAATCACTACTATCATTCAATGTCTCTTTAGAGAGCAGTCCTTCACCACCATGTGTCCCTTCCAGTGCCCCAGAAAGGATCTCTGCTGCAGGGCCACTATGAGTGGGAAAATTTATTTTGGAATCCTCAACCCTTTGGCACCAAGACTGGGCTGTCCCTTTGCTCTCATCTTTAACTAAAGATGCATTTTGTATGTCAATTAGATTCTCTATATCAGGAGGGATTAGGCGGTCTTGTGTTGGTACAGAATCATTCTCTGAGGCCTTTACCTTACGATCACACTCATGTTGCCTCTCTAAATTCTTAGGAGGTGAAACTTTCTTGGGTTTGGCTATGACCACCGGAGGTTGGGAGAGCCGCCTGCTAAGGGAGGTTCTTCGGAGAGTCATTGTAAACCCATTGCAAGTTAAGGACTCCGGGTTCCGAAAAAGAGCCTCGGCCCTCTCCAAGTTCATTCGTGCCGCGCCAGCTCTCGTCAGAAGGCTTCTGACTGGCATGGGTGGTGGTTTGGGTTCCGTTTTTTTCTTAACATCTCTTTCTTGAATGAATTGCTTTAATTTTCCAGGGCTCATTGTCTTGCCAAATGTCACATTTTTGTTGATTGGCTTGAAGGTCTTCTTCAGTTGACTGTTTTTCTTTTTGTTTAGATCTTCCCTCCTGACTAATCTGGAAGGCTTTGCGTGGCGGGATCGAGACATAGTTATGGAGTAGGAGGAGAAAATGAAAGGGCACAGGGAACAGAGTCATTGGTCCTTCGGAAGGTCTCACTTTTGAGAAGAATCTGGCTGCACCATGGTTGGGCTTACTCGCACAAAGTGTGGTCTGAAATAACAAAAAAAAATTGGAGGTGAGTCTTTTTGCAATGCATTCTCCCATTTGAAACAGAATCTTTACTACCAATTATTAATTAAAATTAGGGAACTGGAATTTTTACTGCAAAAGATATAGTAAACAGAAAAACCACTAACATATTCTTTAAATTCTAGATTCACAATAAAGCTACTTTATTCACTGTGACAACTGATTAAGTTGATGGATTTCTTTGAATAAGGTAAGCATGGGGGTTTCTTTAGGTCAGAAACCACACTACTGTTGTTACATGGAGTTTAAAGTTCAAATCCCAATCTTCACAAATTTGGATACGGTACTTTAAAAAGAAGTATTTCTTGCCCTCGCTGGTTTGGCTCAGTGGATAGAGTGTCAGCCTGTGGACTGAAGGTTCACGAGTTCAAGTCCAGTCAAGGGCATGTACCTCAGTTGCAGGCTCAACCCCGGCCCTGATGGGGGTGCGTATGGAAGGCAACCCATCTATGTGTCTCTCACATTGAAGTTTCTCTCTCTCTCTCCCTCTCCTTTCCACTCTCCAAAAATCAATGGAAAAATATCCTCAGGTGAGGATTAACAACAACAAAAATATTTCTTAATCTCTTTTCTCAGCTCACCACACAGACTGAGGTATCATTGGTTTGACAGCAAAGCTGGTCTAAAGCCAGAGGAAGAGGCTTATATAATCCAAGAAGCTCTACTCCTTGGAGATACAATAATATTAACACCACATTTCAACTGCACACAAAAACATAAAATCTTATATTTTAGTATTAACAGATTAGGTTACAAATAAGACTCACTGGTCCAACAAATAACTGTTGAGAACCTACAATGTATAAGGAAGACTCTGTGGTGGGCACTGCCCACACCCAGAAATGATATGCCTCTTTTCTCTTTCACCCGACCTAATCCAAAGACTGCTGGTTCTAAAATTCCTTCTACCCAGGGTCCCAAATGTCTCATGATGAAGGCCTAGGCAAGGACATTGGAAATAAGGAGAAAATGAAATAATTCAAACAGCAAAGGATACTAGGACAGCAAGATAAGCAAGAAATGAGGAGAAAAGGAAAGGGCTGACCAAGAGCCGTCATCAGTTGCCTTTTCATCTCCTCAGATTGCCTACCCTGATCCAAAATAAGACCAAGATATGAATAAGAGTGAAGCTCACCATACAAAATACATCAGTAGACTCTCCAAAGATCACAGACTCAACACTCTGACAACAGATTGGGCAATACTTCTCTAACAGTTGATAGGTTGTTAGACTTGTGAGAAAGCATGGTGTAGGAGAAAGGTTACCCAAAACTGGTCTGCAACCAAGTGATCAACAGTCTGTGGCAAAATGAGAGAAAGAAAATGAGACAACATAAAGTTTTTCATAAAGTTGAATTTATTCATTTTAAACAACTCTCCAACTAAAATTATGCCTTCCTGTTTCCTCTCATTGAAATGTCCTTTCTAAAAAATGTAATCAAAGTCCTTTCGTGAAAGTGTCTGAGATAGGCTCGTTTTTTAAAAAATGTTATTACTTGTTTTTTTTTAATGCTATTATTTGACAGCCTCTATCATTCTCAAATTTTGCTTTTGTTTTTGTTGTACTGACACAGTCCTGGGATGCACTGGTTGGTTTAGTGCCTAGAGCCCTCCCTTGTTACAAAAACCCTAGATTTGAACCTGTGATCAGCAGTTATGTTTTTCAGCAAACCACTTAACTGAATCAAAGTTTCTGCATCTGAAATGAAGTTGTTTTGAGGTATCAATGGGCTCCTACAGGGAAAGCCTAGTGGCGCTATTTTCATTCTTGTGCTGAGAGTGAAGAGGAAGGTAGTGTAAGAGGTTGAAGGAGGGAAGCGGGGGAAGGTAGGGCCTTTGGAAAGATGCAGACCTGGCTTCAGTTTCCAGCTCAGAAACATTACTGGCCATGTGATTCTAACAAATTCCTCGGTCTCTCTACAACCTAATTTCCTTATGTGTAATAAGATAGGAAGCATAATAGTACCAGCCTCACTGGTAATTATGAGAATATAATAAGATGTTACGTTTAAAGGCTTAGTACAGGGATGGTAAATAATAGGTGTTTAATGCACGGGAGATTAAATAAAGTGTTCATAACTCCAAAATACAAAAACAAAAAAGAAAAGAAAAAACAGGCTAAAAGGTAGTTATTATTATTATAGAACCAGTTTAACCCAGTATGACATACCCTGCAAAGCAAAATCTAGTTCTTTTTTCCCCCACCTAATACACTGTAGACTACAACTGTATGATCACAGAGCACAACAGAGACAAAGTATTTTGCCTGTTAAAAGACTTTTTAATTAGACAGTGATAACATTAACCACAAGAAAAATAATATTTTGATAAATCTGTGCCAAATACAAACACCAGGCCAGAGAATGCTTCATTTGAGTTCTTGGCATCTAAGCTCACTGTTTTACCCTTTTTCTTAAAAAAAAAAAATTTATTTTTTTGCTCTGGCCAGTTTGGCTCAGTGGATAGAGCATCGGCCTGAGGACTAAAGGGTCCGGGGGTCGATTCCAATCAAGGGCACATGCCTGGGTTGCAGGCTCGATCCCCAGTAAGGGTCATGCAGGAGGCAGCTGATTGATGATTCTCTTTTCCTTCCTCTCTAAAATCAATAAAAATATTAAAAAATAATGTTTTTTCATCCTGTAATAATTCTTTGGCTGTGAAAAACTATCAGATATTTTCTCCAATATTTTTGGGAATATGGGCGGATGGTCTTTCTTGTACCAACAGCTTTAGAAAACAAAATCCATTCCACTTACAATCAATCTCCAAAAAGTCAGCAATCTTTTGTTTTTTTCAGATAATGAAAAGCAATCCATTCCCTTCTCTAGAAATTCAACAATATCAGTATTAGCTTTCTTTATCTCTTGTATCAAGAACATAATGCTAAAAATGTGTTAGGAACATATAATCCAGGCATTGTAATCATCCATGAAAATTAAAATTCATACATGAAGGCAAGTAATCTGGACATGCCAGAGGGTTTCTTGGGGTCTGCTTTTAAGAGTAGTTTATAAATCAATCTGCCTCTTACATACTCTTTTATTTTTAAATCGAAGTGCTTTAGAAATTCAGGCTTGTAATTAAGATAATGTTTACCATTCAAACCTTATCTCCTGAAAAAGAGCCAGACAAGGAAATGGAAAAGATATAAGCAAATGGATTGGGGAAGATGTGGCCTCTTTAAATGATAACAGCCTTTTTATGAGATGATGAAAGAGGCCAAAGAGCCCTGACAAATCCAGCTGCAGGGGAGGAATCACTGGGTACCACCCAGCCAGAGACAGACAATCACACACAAAACCAGATTCTAATTTTATCCCCTTGGCTCCACTAATGAAACATAACCTTCTTTAATATTAAGCCAAGTGATGCCCAGAGCTGAACTCTAGAAGAGGCAGCAAGCTTTTTTTTTTTTTCGGGGGGTGGTTTCTGAAATTTGTGAGGGGGGAAAAATGTAGTTCATTCATAAAATAGGTCCATATTTAAATGTGGAATTATCCCTACATATCTCCTTAAATGTATTTTCCTTAATAATTTGTAAACATTATTAATTGCTCCATTTTCTTTCTCTTTTTTGGGGGGGGGTGTTTTTATTCATTGTAGAGTATTTAAGTCATACAAAAAGTACATTTATAATTAAATACTAATTCCATTTTTCATTTCTAATGAAAACTGACATTTCAATTATTTCTCGAAGTCAGTTTTAGTCTATCCTAGGAGATATTCAAGAGTCTTAAGTGCTACAGGATAATATGAGGGAAGCAGAAAATAAGAGAATGGTGTCACTGTTATTGAACATATATAGTAGGCCCATGAGGGGAAACCATATGCAATTAATTGACACTGTCCTGAGTTCTTATTTTTCTGGAAGAGAAAACAAAATGAAACAACCCATCCCACCCCCACCCCCCAAAAAATTATGGGATCACTTATTTAACCAATCTCTTCACCAGAGGGCACCAAGACCCCTAACCCACAATTTAAATTTTTTTCCCCTAAAATATCATTGTGAAATAGGAGACTGGAATGTATGAGATCCAAACATTATAGGCCAAGAGATAAGAGGCCAGCTCATACTTTAAACCATGAAGCAACACCATGCTAGCATAGAGAAAGTAAGGTTAAGGACAGACTGGCGTAGTGGCAAGAACAGGCCCCAGGGTGAATATGACAAACTGGCCTGTGTAAGGATCTGCTCATTATTCACACAAATTTTAGAATTTTTAAAAAATATGTTTTTATTGATTTTTTTCTTCCAGGGAGAGGGATAGAGAAACATCCGTAGACTGCTTCCCGCACGCCCCCTACTGGGGATGGAGTCCCAAATCCAGGCACATGCCCTGACCCAGAACCAAACCGGTGACCCGCAGCTTTCACATAATTTAAACTTACCTAACCAAATTGATCAACAGGATCTGATTTTTGCCTCAATGTTATTCGAGCTTATTAAGTAGTCACAGTCTTACTCTTAACAGAGCCTTTTTTTTTTTTTTTACAATTATTGAACTAATCACCTTGCCTAGAAAATGAAAGGCTGACTTCCTAAACTGAATCAATTGTCTGTAAAGGACAATATGACAGCACTATGTCAAAAAGTCCTCTCTCACCTATATTCCTCCCTCCTTCTGGATCTCCCAAATTCCCCTGGGCAGGAAGTGGCTGAACTGATGTAATCATCCAGCCCACATGTCAATTTAAAATTATATTGCACTCCTTCTCACTAGTAGCAGTGGCACAATGAGTGGCGAGTATTTGCATACATATAGCAATTTGCAAAAGTAATGCTGGTTTCATAATCACTCCATTCAGCTCCTGGGAACCGAAAGGCAACTACTGCACTTGACTAAGACAAGACTTAAAAAGCATTTTTAAAAGGCACCGCCTAGCTTAGTTTCCTCCAGTAACTAAGTTCTACATCTAAAGGGAAGGGGAGGTGGGCGGGTGGCTTGCTATTCCTAGATAGTTTCTACCACAGGAAGTGCGAGAGCCCTCGCACATGGAAAGGCTGCTCAAGGAAACTCACTAGAATACCAGCAGATTTAGTCAAAGGCTCCTTCCATATGTAAAACAACCCTGCTGCCCTGCAGAGAGCCAGAAAAAGGGCCAAAAAGAGCCACAGAAAAGGGGAAGGAGAAGTTAAAATGGAGATGGAATGACCCTTCTAAAAAATAAGAAAAGAATAAAACACATTGGAAAGGAGAGGGAAAAGCATAAGAAAATGTCTAAAAAGAAAAAGATTCTTTTAAAAGGCCAATAGACTGAGAAAGGGAAAGAAATGTATAGTAATGAAACTAGAATATTAAGCAGACAACTGGGATTAAAGACTAAAGGTAGAGAAACAGGAGGAAAAGAGCAATTTAAATATACAGAGAGAGAAAGATAAAGACGCAAAGAAGGTGGGGGAGGGGAGAGGCAAACCAGATAAAGAAGATTGGAGCAGGAAGAGAAAAGGAACAAAGGGCAGAAACCATGATGATCCAAACCTCCTACCCACCCATTCTGGTAGACCAGAGCTGAAAGCGCTGGTTAACTCTCATTCAAATGGTCAGCGGTGGACCCAGAGTTGTAAGTCTGAGCCACTAATCTTCTCAAAGTAAAAGGAACACTGTATGAGAACTCCCATGGAACCTGATTCTGAAGATTCATTGAAATCAGAGCAGGACATTAAACACTGTCAGCGGTTGACAAGCCACCTTATTAAAATCAATTCATTGGGGAGGGAAGAGACTTGGTTTTTCGCCTGGGTAGCCAATACCAATAAAATCAGGAAACGCACCCAAAATTATGTTACCTAAGTGTAAGTAATGCGGACTAAGCTCCAAATATCTCCTTATTTACACACCTATCTGCAAGTACCCCCCTCCCCTTGTTTAATTGTAGTCATAAATTCCTAGTGTGCCCTAAATAAGTCTTACCCAAACTGGTTAACGAGCCATTTCCATATTCTTTTTAACATCCTGAGGCCTAAGGGAGACAACATTTTTATTTGACTTGAGATTGTTGGGAGGGGGAGGGGTGAAGGATGAGCACATTTTGGTTCCCGGCGGACCCGGGGTGGCCGCCCCACAGCGCCGCCCTGCCACCCATCCGCGCGCAGTGCGCTGCGCACCCCGCGGGCACCAGCGAGTGCACCTAATCTTGTCCCCACTCAAGATCTTGAGGCACTTTTCAAACATCGCTTCATGAACTGAATGATGTGGATTATGCAGAACATCTTGCGTCGTCAGTGGGGGCGGGGAGAGGGGGGAGAGGCACATGAGTGACCTATGCAAAATGGTTAATTTGGGGGGAGGACGAGTTGGGGCGGGGGAAAGACTCCTGAATCAAGCGATTATCTGTTCTCTTGGTGATACATTAATTTTTATTGGGTCAGAAATGCTCAATTTGGGTTCCCCGTTCACGTGGTAGGAATATATGGACCGCACACAGAAGCTAAATTGGTTGGCAGGGTGGGTGAGAGACAGAGGGGAGGGAGGAAGGGAAGAGAGGGGGAGAGGGGTGAAGGGACGGGGGAGGGGGAGGGGGAGAGGGGGAAGAGAGAGGGGAGAGGGGAAAGGGGGAGGGGGAAGAGAGAGGGAGAGGGGTGAAGGGACGGGGGAGGGGGAGGGGGAGAGGGGCAAGAGAGAGGGGAGAGGGGAAAGGGGGAGGGGGAGAGGGGAAAGGGGGAGGGGGAGAGGGGGAAGAGAGAGGGAGAGGGAGAGGGGAAAGGGGGGGAGAGAGAGAGGGGAAAGGGGAGAGGGAGAAAGGGACCTAGCCGGGTCTCAGCCTGGACCCCACCAGGAGTGGCGCCCTGCCACCCCGCGATCCCGCTCCGGCCCTCACGTGTCGCTCTGCTGGTCCCGGCACCAGCGCCGCGCACCTCCCACCCCGCGGGGCCCGTCCTGGGATATCGCCTCAAAGGGGCTGAAGTGACGGCAGCGCAAATGCGTTTGGCGACTGGGTGGCCCTCAATAGTTTGTTAAAAGCCATTTTGACCAAACACTCATTCAATTGCCTGCCCCCTTCCTCCCGGATCCGCGGAACTCCAGGTCAACCCTGACCGGTTTCCTCCCGAAAAGCTGCGGGAGGCAAGCGCCAGCACGGTTCCCCCGGACTCTGCCCCTTTATCAGCTTGGGGAGGCAGGAAACTTAGAGGTACGCTCGAACGCCAGACACTCCGCGTCCCCATCCAAAGCTTCCCCTGACCCTACTCTCTCCTTACCCCGCGGCGTCCCGACCTCCGACTCTCCCTAGAGGCGCCTCAATCGCCAGCAATTCAGGGATCCCTCCAGACCACACTGCCCTCCCCACCCCAGCCCGGGTCCCAGCCGAGCGCCGGGTCCGAGCCCGAGGCGCCTCCGCTGCCCGCGCCAGCCCCAGTGCGCCCCACAGCCGGGCCTCGGGCTGACGGCCGCGATCGCCGGCGGGGGCATTGTTTCCCACCCCCAACAAAAGCTCCCCAAGCCGCCCGGGGTGGGGGGTCGCCGCTGGGAGCCTGCCCACCCTGCGGCCCCAGAGACCCGCGGACTCGGCGCCCGGGCCCACGTCCCGCAGAGGAGAGCGCCGCCCCCGCACCCCCCTCCGGCCTGGGCGTGCGGGTCCCGGCGCCTCTACCCTCTGCCGGGGTCCCAGCTCACAGTGGCCGGTCAGGCTCCCCGGGCAGCGCGCGCCCCGCCAGATCCAAGCAAACTTTCCAACTCGCGCTAGTCCCAACTTTGGAGCCCTGTCCCCGGCGGGCGCCAGGGCGCGGGCGCGGGCGCGGGCGGGCCCGGGACGGACACCTACCGGCTCCGGGCACGGTCAGGGCTCCAGCCCCCGGGGTGGCCGGCTGCTTCCCAGAGGTCCACAGTGGAAAGGCAGGTAGAGATGCATGACTGGAGTGGGGCAGGCGCGCGTCCGGGGGGGCAGACCCGTGAGCACAGAGGCCAGTGGCTGCAAGAACCATGCGGTACCGTAGCGGTCCCTCCCGGCCAGGTCAGCCCCCCGGAGCTGCAGCCTCCCCAGGACAGACCTCAGGGAGTGAAGCTGGGGCTCTGCCTTCGCTGGACCCTGCACCGCTGAGCGAGAGACAAAACGCGAGCTGGATTTCCCCAAACTGGAGTTGGACTACCCCCTCGACCCTCCCCCTCTCCTACGCCCTCCCCTTCGCCCTCCTCTCTCTCTCTCTCTCTCTCTCTCTCTCTCTCTCTCTCTCTCTCTCTCTCTCTCTCTCTCTCTCTCGATCAAAGCAGAGTATTGGAGAGGGAGAAAGGTGTCTAGTCAATTATCTTTTTTTCGAGGTGCGAAAAGTTTTAGGGTCTCTAAATTGAATGTGTGTAGATAACATAAGGGGGTGCCAGGTCAGAAATGACACCATGGAGAAATATCTGGGTCGCTAGCAATGGAAAACTGCCCTCAACACCAAAGACAGACGCCAGAAGAGGGTTGTGTCCCTTGACTCATTGCTTAAAGTCTGCAAAGGTCGTCATAACATTTTTGTTAGTTATTTAGCGCTTTCCCTTGACAGTGGTCTTAATTATGGATGAAGAAAGTAAGATCCAGAAAGAAGTAAGGTTTTTTTTTTTAATATATATTTTTATTGATTTCAGAGAGCAAGGGAGAGGGAGAGAGAGATAGAAACATCGATGATGACAGAGAATCATTGACCGGCTGCCTCCTGCACGCCCTCCCCCCCCCCCCCCACTGGGGACCACGCCCACAACCCAGGCATATGCCCTTGACTGGAATTGAACCTAGGACCCTTCAGTTCACAGACTGACGCCAAACCAGTCAGGGCAAGAAGTAAGTTTTTAGCATTAGGAGGAATAGCCAGTGGCATTATGCCAAAATTAAGATTGGGGCATCTGAATTTCTTCCAAAATGTTTGGTGACTATTGCTTCTTCCAGCAGTCAGTCATTACACAGACAAGGGAGTCCGACCTTTAAAGGTGGTCACAGTGTTAAGGAAAATTATGTTCATGGAACTATCATTCTTCTAAATCAAACTTCAACTGAAGGCCTAGCTGGTTTGGCTCAGTGGATAGAGAGTTGGCCTGCGGACTGAAGGGTCCCCGGTTCGATTGTGGTCAAGAGCACATGCCTGGGTTGTGGGGGGCATGTTCCCGCTCATCATTGATGTTTCTATCTCTCCCTCTCCTTTCCTCTCTGAAATCAATATATATATATATATATATATATATATATATATATATATATATATATACATACATACACACATATACACACACACACATATATATATAAATATCTCCAACTATTATAAAAAACAAACACTTCAATTAAAGAGAGTCATTCTATCATTGCCTTCCACATCATTTTACTCCTATTCTGCACATAATTTTTATTCTTTGTTAGACTCCCTTTAATAAGCATAACTGGATTCTTCTTATGAGAAAGATCCTACATTTTCAACCTTTCTCACTGATTGGTTCATTCAGATATATTCTTGAGCTAGGAACTAAGCCTACAGTGCTAAATAAATTTGCCTGTTATCCAGGAAGAACACACAAGCACACATTCCAGGCTTGCAAGCAGAGCAAACCAGTGACTGCACTACTGTGTTTCCAATGCTACAGTCAGATCTGGATTGGAAAAGTCAGAAATGTAGCATTTGAAATAAATCTTACCCGCCAAAATGGACTCTTCACAGCCAATGTTTCCCAAAGCCTAATTGTGAATAACGTGTCAGAAACAATCTCTTTGGACCTGGATAAAAAGAATGTTGGGAGAGTTTGAGTCAAAACTTGATTTTCATAAAGGACAAAAGGGAAAGGACTGTCATGAAGTTGCAATATCCTGGCTTTTGTTAGTTCACTTAAAGGGTTCACTTTTTAAAGTACTGAAATGGGAAAACCACACAAAGACTTGGAAAGCTGTCCTTGTAGCACTCATTCTCTTCATTCTATAAGTGTGAGTTGAGTCTGTGCTATGTGCCAGGCACTGTTCTAAACTCAGAGGTTTCATTTTGCCAGGAGCGAAACAAAACCTCTTCAAGGGTAGAGCATGCATTGGGTCATGGAATGGGAGTGAGGGGGGAGAAAATAAAGGCAAAGATGCGGAATATAGATAGCGTGTCAGATGACTGCAGTAAGAGGGAGGGGGATTGAAAAGAGGACTAGGAGTACTAGGGAGGGTTGCAGTTTTAAATAGAGCAATCAGCTCATTGAGGTGATCTGAAAGAGATACGGAAGAAGCTGGGAGTTTTTTATGCATAGATAAGAGCAAGGGCAGGGCAACCCACTCTGATGCAGAGAGCTTTGTTACTTTACCTTCTCTAATAAAACTCTGCTTTCTCTCAAAAAAATAAAAAGAGCCAGGGCAAAGGCCCTGAAGGTGGGATTGTGCTGTGGCAACAGAACTATTTCACAACAGTAAAAAATGCCTAAGTGACCATTAAAAAGAAAAAAGAAAAAAGATTGCTCCCACTGGCGGGTTTTGGGACAATTTGGAATAGAAATATAGCTTGGAAAAACAAATTTGGGAGTCATCAGTATGTAGATGATATCCAAAGGTATCTAATGCCACCTTTATATCTGAGTCTTAAACATAGTGCCTAGTAATAGCAGGTCCATCTAAACCTATTAGAAAAGGGGTCTGATATTTATAATAGAAACAAAAAGTTTGAACAAGTGATGGAAAACTAAATAATAAAATGAGGTATCTACCCAAGGAGAAGGGAAAGTGTCATTATTTCCAGTCTTCAATATCAAAGAATAAATGTTTAAGAAATTTCCCACTATCCTTACCTTACCCCATTCTTCCTTAATAGCAAAGTGAAAATTTCTGTCTTATTTCCAATCATCTCTCTAGAAAAGAGATGTGAAATACACATAATATGGGTATTGGAACTGAGCTTCTCTAATTTCCTGAAGACAGAAATCTAATTTCATCTTAGCTGCCCTGCTTATTAATTACATTGGGCAGTGCCCTAGGAAAAGTATATATATATATATATATATATATATATATATATATATATATATATATTCCCCTCAAACACATACACACACACAGTATTTCTTTCCTAAAGAATATAATCTCTCTGCCCTGGCCGGTGAGGCTCAGTTGCTTGGGCATTGTCCCTTGAATGGAAAGGTTGCACTGAAAGATTATCTTAACAATTTCAGTGGTAACCTTCCCTGCCTAATCATTCTAATCGTCTTCTCCCAAACTCACCCTGGAAGCACCCCCACTTGGCCTCCACACCTGCATTATCCATTTTCTCAACTGCTTGCAAGCAGCAGAATTCTGTTGGCGCCTTAGCCAGCTTCAAAAGCTTAAGACCTAGCACTGGCCTGGCCGGTGATGCTCACTGGGTTGGAACATCACATCTGCCAGTGCACCCAGAGGTTTCAGTCGGGGTGCCTGTGGGAAGCCGCAGGTCTCTCCTGCTCTTCCTCTCTCTTCCTCTTTCTCTTTCTCTTTTTCTCTCTCTCTCTCCCTTCTTCTCTCTGGAGTCAATTTTTTAAAAGTCTTAAAAAAAATCTTAAGACCTTAATACACCAGAGGTTTTTGTTTGTTTGCTTGCTTGTTTGCCTGAGGTCTTTATTACTTCTCAGCAATCCTTACTTTGGGAGGTTTTTTTGTTTTTGTTTTGTTTTTTAGCTTCTTCCCGCCATGAAACCTGTTCTAAGTCTTCATTTTGCTCACCTCCAAATCTGCCCATAGTCCCAAGCTGTCAAGAGAAACCCTCAAGCAATAGATTTCTTATTTCTTTTCCCTTCCTTCTTCAGCAGTACTATTTCCTTCTTAAGTTTCTTCCCTGCTATATGGCTGCCCATTAACTTGTGCCTTTGAGCCCATAGTCTTCCTGTTGCTTTAGTTAAGCATTTTTTACTTCATTAATGAGATTTCTGTTCTAGCATCTTCAGTCTCAATTTCATTAGCTCCTCCTCTGCTGTTTAGAGGTCACCTCTGGGATGGAGCCCACAACCTAAGCATGTGCCCTTGACCAAAATCGAACCCGGGACCCTTCAGTCCACAGGCCAATGCTCTATTCACTGAGCCATACTGGCTAGGGCTACTTCATCTTAAAATGCCTCTTCCCTGGAATTCTGTGATGTGTATAGGCCACCCTAGTTCCTCACCTATATGTCCAACTAAAATACATTCACCATCTTCTCTCTCTGGTTACTCCCTCCTTCAGAACCCGCTTGGCACCTGGAGCACTTCAGGCCTCCTCCTGATGCAGCAAAAGATTCCAAAGCTGAATCTCCAGGCCTGAATCTCCAGCTCTGTAAACTCCAGCCCATTATCTAACATCCCAAGCCATGGGCTTGCTTCCTTTCATTTTCACCTGAGACATGCTCAGACCTGCTCTACTATGAAGCTTCTTTTTCTGTCACACATGATAACTTCTACATAGTAGGCACTTTAAAAACAACTGACAATTATTTCTGGACATTTTCTTCCTTTCCACTGAAAATTCGTGTAAAGCTATTTAAAATTTTTATTGATTTTTAGAAAGAAGGGGAGGGAGAAGGGGAGAGAGAAAGATAGCACCATCAGCTGCCTCCTGCACACCCTCTATGGGGAGTGGGGGAATGGAGCCTGAAGCCTGGGCATGTGCCCCAACTGGAATTGAACCAATGGACCTGCAACCTTTCTGTGCATGGGAGGATGCTCAACCAACTGAGCCACATCAGCCAGAGCCCCGGCCCTCTTGTGGAGTCCATTACAAAATCCCATCCATTTTATCCCTTTGTGGACAAAAAGGGGCCACATAATAACCTGACACGCTCAGGGAAGGCTTGCATGGCGGCCTTGCAAACTCAGAGACCTAAAGTAACCACAAAGAATGGTCTGAGATTAAAATTTTAACTGAAAGCAGTTTATGGTGGGTAGTCATGTCCTAGGCTGGTATCTTCCCTGACAAAGGTCAATCTTTACCTTAACTAAGCATGCCTATTGTCTCTTGCATCAATGATAACATTCCTTTGGAATGTCAGGGTAACTTCCCCTTTTCCAGACCCCACAGGGCACAACCAGGACCCAGGAGAGACCATAAATCCTTTCAGTGTTTTATCTTGTCAGTTGTTGACTCTTAACTCTCCTGTACCCACCTATGTAAAAGATATATGTGTCTATCATCTTGCTTTTTATACAATCCCAGAAGTTTCCCCACTTTACTTTCTCCCGACTCCCCAATCTATCAACAGTGAATTTCATGTAGCCCACTTACATCTCCTCTTTAAAATATATATATATTTTTTATTGATTTCAGAGAGGAAGGGGGAGAGAGACAGAGAGAGAGAAACACCAATGATAAGAGAGAATCACTGATCAGCTGCCTCCTGCATGACTCCTGTTGAGAATGGAGCCTGCAACCTAGACAACCTGGGCTTGTGCCCTTGACCTGAATCAACCTGAAACCCTTCAGTCTGCAGGCCAACGCTCTATCCACTGAGCCAAACTGGGTAGGGCTATATCTTCTCTTTTGATTGTAATATATAGAATTGTTGTAGGGGGCAGGAATGGCACCAGTTGTCTAACTGGTGGGGTCAGACCAAACCTGGGTTCAGGAACCTCAGTGCTTGAGTTCTGGCTAGCAAAGAATTCACAGCCAAGAGCCAAACTATCAGAGAACGTTTATTTGGTAAAATCACAGAGGCAGAAAAAATAATTCCTAGAAGAAATGGGCTTAGGAAACAAGTTATGGAGGTAAAGGAAGGGCCCTCGGAGTTTGGAAGTGGGGAAGCTAATGGTACGGTGCCTGGGGCAGAGAGGGAGAAAGGAGGGGAAGGGAGAGGCATTGCCATGTTCCTGGGAGGGAGTGTCAGGGTCCTTGGTCCTAAGGGTGGAGATTTCAGGGGAGGTCCCAGGAAAAGATCTTACTAGAATATTCAGCAATCTTCCAGGTGTGTCTTTTCAGGGTTGTGGTCTCCACTGATTGATTGCTCAACACCGAGGCAGGGGGTCATTATTCGGTGCAGCTGGTCCGGAGGTCAGCCATGGCTGGTTTTGTTGCTTATGGGGCCTGGAGCAGAAATGCAATTGAGGCATAGATGTTATCTCTAGGGAGGAAAGATCAGGAGATTCAAACCTCCTGACCAGCCTTTCCGTAGGGAGGAAAATTCCCCTCAGGGGCAAGGTCCCACCCTACAATTGATTGTCCAGTACTTGGCACCTGGCGCTTTCCACCCTGATGCCCTTGTGCACCTGGCCCAACGTCCTTGATCTGCTCATGTCTGTCTTACTGCCTACCACAGAATAAGGTGCAAAACTACCATTCTCTGGAGCATCATCTCAGTCTGTTGAGATTCTGCTTCCCGGCACTTGTCAACAGTTTAGCTCAAATAAACTCACAAAAATACTTCACAGGTTTGAATGTTTCTTATGTTAACACCTTCGGTGAGTCTCAAATTCATCAATTTCCCTTTATTCCCATGGCCTTTACTTTAGAGTCTAAAGTTTAGACCAAGTGCCACATCTTACAATAGCTTACTTGTCCCTATCCCATATCCAACCATAAGAAGAATGGTCACTTTTTAAAATATATTTTTATTGATTTCAGAGAGGAAGGGAGAGGGAGAGATAGACAGAAACCTATGAACCAAGAGGTCACAAATCAATGATGTGAGAGAATCATCAATCAGCTGCCTCCTGCACGCCCCTCACTGGGGACCGAGCCCATAACTCAGGCATGTGCCCTTGACCAGAATCGAACCTGGGATCCTTCAGTCCACAGGCCAAAACTCCATCCACTGAGCCAAACCGGCCAGGGCAGAATGATCATTTTTAAAATATATATTTTATAAGTTGGTTTCAGAGAGGATATAAGAGGAAGAGATAGAAACATCAATGATGAGAGAGAATCATCCATTGGCGGCCTCCCACCCCTCACCCCTCACTGGAGATTGAGTCCAAAACCCAGGTATGTGCCCTGACCCCCTAGGAATGGAACTGTGACCTCTTGGTTCATAGGTTGCTGCTCAACCACTGGGCCACACCAGCTGGGCCAGAATGATCTTTTTGAAACATATACCTGACCATGACAACCACAGCTTAACACTTTGGCTTCATGTTGCTTTTAGGCAAATGACATGACTCCTTATAGCTACTATTGGCTATAAGACTTGACCTATTTCTCTGTCTCATATCACAAACCTAGTTCTTCCCACTAGCCACAGTGGCGTTCTTCTCTACTTGCAAACCAGTAATTCTACTCTTGTAAACCACTACACTTTATTTGCAAACAAGTTTCATTTTAGGCAGGCAAGAGCCTCTATAGATCTCCAGTCTAGTAGCTCCCTCTGTTGTCTTACACATTTGTCAATGGAAGTGACCTGCCTGATCCCTGGATGGCCTTTGAATTTTAAACCTTGAATCTGAGTGTGGTAATGCAGTCTAGGTTGTGATCAAACCTTGAAGATACTGACCTCCCTCGCCATAGGCTTTGTTTCCTTTCCCGGGGATGCTTTTTCTTCCTCCTTCCCTCAGTTGTGCCCTAGTCATCCTTCACCTCTGAGGTCAAGCGTCACTCCCTTAAGGAAGCCTTCTCTAACCTTCTAGTTTAGGTCAAATGCCTATTTTATGGTCTTATATCTTCATGCACTAAGCCTCCTCTCAGAAGCACTTACCCCAGTTTCAATTTTACACGAATTTCTGTGATTATTTGATTAAAATCTATCTCTCCCTCTGCAGGGGTGGGGAACCTTTTTTTCTGCCAAGGGCCGTTTGGATATTTATAACATCATTCACGGCCATACAAAATTATCAACTTAAAAATAACCTATCTCAGTGGATACAGCGTCACCTGCCGACTGAAGGGTCCCAGGTTCAATTCTGATCAAGGGCACATGCCCAGGCTACAGGCTGGATCCCCAGTAGGGGGTGTGCAGGAGGCAGCCAATCAATGATTCTCTCTCATCATGGATGTTTCTATCTCTTCTCTCCCTTCCTCTCTGAAATCAATAAAATATATATATATATATATATTTAAATTAGCCTGCTATATTTGGTCAAACATTTAATTAACTCACTCCCAATGCCTTGACAGGGCCAAACCAAATGATTTATCAAGCCTTATATGGCCCTTGGGCAGGATGTTTCCCACCCCTGCTCTACAGTGTAAGCTCCCTAAAGTATTGGGACCAAGTTTTTATTTACTATTGTACCTCTGAGCAAGAAATGCCTGTTGGACACATAAAAAACAAATTAAGTCAGTTCTCTAAATAACTATTCTATATTAGTTGCTATATCTACATTGAGATGATGCAGTTCCTCTTCTGAAATATTCTTTCTCCTACAACTACCTAGAAAATTCTTACTCATATTTTAAAGTTCAGCTCAAAACTTGGAATTTTTTCTAAACTCCCCACCCCTCCCAAAGAACTGGTTTCTCCCCTCTTTGTACTTTACAATACTCCACGCATATCCCTACTATATAAATTATACTTACTTTTTAGTAGCTGTTTGCTCTTTTACAAAAGTTGTTTTGTGTGTGTGTGTTTATAGATTTTTATTGATTTCAGAGAGGAAGGGAGAGATAGAAACATCCATGATGAGAGAGAATCATGGTTTGGCTGTCTCCTGTATGCACCCTACTGGGGATTGAGCCCCTAATCCTAGCATGTGCCCTTGACCAGAATCAAATCCGGGACCCTTCAGTTCCCAGGCCAGCTCTGTATCCACTGAGCCAAACTGGCTAGGGTTATGTTGTGTGTGTGTGTGTGTGTGTGTGTGTGTGTGTGTGTGTTTATTGATTTCAGAGAGGAAGGGAGAGGGAGAGAGAGATACAAACATCAGTGATGAGAGAAAATCATTGCCTCCTGCACGCCCTGCACTGAGGATTGAGCCAGCAACCTGGGCATATGCCCCTGACCAGAATTGAACCTAGGACCTTTCAGTCTGCAGGCCAACACTCTATCCACTGAGCCAAACCCTAGGGCTACAAAAGTTTTTAAAGGAACTTTATCATATTCATTTTTTTAAAAAATATTTTTATTGATTTCAGAGAGGAAAAGAGATAGAAACATCAGTGATGAGAGAGAATCATTGATCGGCTGCCTCCTGCACGCCCCCTACTGGGGATCAAGCCCGCAACCCAGGCATTTGCCCTTGACTGGAATCGAACCTGGGACCCTTCAGTCCACAGGCCGACACTCTATCCACTGAGCAAAACTGGCCAGAGTCCATATTCATTTTTATATCTTGACTAACATAATGCCTGACACACAGTAGGTAGATAGACAGTAAATGTTTATTGACTGAATGAATAATGCTCTGTTCTGCAGGGATAAGGGTGCACTTACTAATGCAGTGAGAGAAATATAGTACCTACTATGTGCTGAGCACCGTGGTAGGTACTATGCTTAAATGGTCTTATTTGATATTTACACCATATCTGGGGGGAAGGATTGCCCATTTACAGATTAGAAACTTAAGAACAAAAATTAAAATTAGAACTACCAGCCCTAGCTGGTTTGGCTCAGTGGATAGAGTGTTGGCCTGCGGACAGAAGGGTCCCGGGTTCGAGTCTTGTCAAGGGCACATAATTGGGTTGCAGGTTCGATCCCCAGTCGGGGGGCGTGCAAGAGGCAACCAATCAATGATTCTCTCTCATCATTGATGTTCTATCTCTCTGTCCTTCTCCCTTCCTCTGAAATCAATAAAAATATATTAAAAAAATAAAAAGAAGGGCAGCTCCCAGGGTGCCTACACTGTGTTCCCCTACCCCGCCTAGGCTCTGGCTGGGCCTTCACTCCAGGAGCTACCCTGTCTTATGAGTAGAACGTCACAGAGTTCTCTGCAGAGACCCAGAGCAAGATTGGCAGCGTCCCCTGAATCCCACCTGCAAAACAGGCTTAAGAGCCATGATGCCTGGATTCAAACCCCAGCTCTGACACTTAGAAGTTAGACATTTAGAGATATTTGCTTGAAGCTAGGATACCTGAACTTACACTCACCTCATCTCCTGAATTGCCAGTTAGTTGATGATGTCTAAAGAGATTTATGAATCTGAGTGAGGGAACAAGAGGAGACAAGTTAGCATATACCTGGGATGCTGCCTCAGAGATTTTCCTGGAAAAAGTGGCTGATGGCCTCACTTCAAGATACATCACCTCCCACTTCCCTTCAGTTCTGCTTTTCTCCACTGCCCCAAATCATCTTTTTTTTTAAAAAGAAATACATTTTACTGATTTTTTACAGAGAGGAAGGGAGAGAGATAGAGAGTTAGAAATATCAATGAGAGAGAAACATTGATCAGCGGCCTCCTGCACGCCCCCCACTGGGGATGTGCCCGCAACCCCGGAATCGAACCTGGGACCCCTCAGTCCGCAGGCTGACACTCTATCCACTGAGCCAAACCGGTTTCGGCATCCCCAAATTATCTTGATTCTTGTCAATGTTGTTGGAAACCACCTCTTTTGACTGTAGTCCCAGAGCCTCAGAATATCAGGATTTGTGGTTTGAGGTGGATTTCTGCTTATTTATTTGTTTATGCTTTTTTTTTTATCTGTTTATGGACAACTTTATTTTTTTTTAATTTCTTTATTGATTAAGGTATTACATATTTGTCCTCATCCCCCCATTCCCATCCCAAACCCCTCCCCACGCATGCCTCCACCCCCTTGTTGTCTGTGACCACTGGTTAGGCTTATATGCTATGCTTATTTTTAATTGTGATAATTGTAGCAGTAGAAACAAAGGAACAAAGTCATCCCTAGGTGCAAAGTTGTAAAAACTGTTTCTAAGAAAACAGTTTTGTTACAATTTATTTTTTTCCATCTATATGGCAAGTTTGTTTTTTATTGTTGACAGTATTACAGATGTCCCCCATTTTCCTCCCTCCACCCAGCCCCCGTCCTACTCCAAGCCTTCACTACACTATTGTCTAGGTCCATGGGCTATGCACATATGCATATAAATTCTTTGGTTAATCTCTTCCATTTCCCCCCTTACTCCCCGCCTGCCCCCCCCCCCCCCCCCCGCCCAGATCTGAGATCTGCCAGTCCTTTCCATGCTTCCATGCCTCTGGGCCTTTTTTTTTTTTCACCTGAGGATATTTTTCCATTGATTTTTAGAGAGAATTGAAGGGAAGGAGGTGGGGAAGAAAGAGAGAAACATCTATGTGAGAGAGACACATCTATTGGCTACCTCTGCAGGCACCCTGACCTTGGCTGGGGATCCAGCACACAACCAAGGTACATGCCCTTGACCCAGAATCCAACCCACGACCCTTCAGTCTGAGGGTAGGCTGATACTCTAACCACTGAGCTACACCACCTGGGCATCCATTTAGGAAACTCAGTACTGTTTTCTACAGTGACTGCACCAGTCTGCATTCTCAACCAGCAGTGTACTAGGGTTCCCTTTTCTTCATGTCATCACCAGTACTTGTTTGTTGATTTATTGATGGAAGCCATTCTGGCAGGTGTAAAGTGATGTTTCATTGTTTTAATGTGCATCTCTCTGCTGATCAGTGACATTGAGCATTTTTTCATGTGTCTCTTGGCCATCTGTATGTCTTCTTTGGAGAACTGTCTATTCAGGTCCTTTGCCCATTTTTTAATTGGATTGTTGGTCTTCCTGGTGTTGAGTTGCATGAGTTTTTTATATATTTTGTAAATTACCCCTTATCAGATGAATCATTGGTGAATATGTTCTCCCATACAATGGGTGCCATTTTCATTTTGTTGATAATTTCTTTTGCTGTGCAGAAGCTTTTTAGTTTGATGGAGTCCCACTTGTTTGTTTTTTTTCTTTTGATTCTCTTGCCATAGGAAATGTATCAGTGAAAATTCTCCTACATGATATGTCTGAGATTTCACTGCCTATGTTTTCTTCCAGGATTTTTTTTTTTATGGCTTTGCGACTTACATTTAAGTCTTTTATCCATTTTGAGTTTATCCTGTGTATGGGATAAATTTGTGGTCTAGTTCCATGGTCGGCAAACTGCGGCTCACGAGCCACATGCGGCTCTTTGGCCCCTCGAGTGTGGCTCTTCCACAAAATACCACGGCCTGGGCGAGTTTATTTTGAAGAAGTGGCGCTAGAAGAAGTTTAAGTTTTAAAAATTTGGCTCTCAAAAGAAATTTCAATCGCGGTACTGTTGATTTTTGGCTCTTTTGACTAATGAGTTTGCTGACCACTGGTCTAGTTTTATTTTTCCCCCAACATCATTTATTAAAGAGACTGCCTTTACTCCATTGTCTGATCTTGCCTTTCTTGTCAAATATTAATTGGCTTGGGTCGATTTCTGGGGTCTCTGTTCTGTTCTGTTCCACTAATCTATATTCCTGTTCTTGTACCAGTACCCGGCTGTTTTGATTACAATGCCTTTGTAGTATAGTTTGATATATAGTATTGTGATCCTTCCAACTTAGTTCTTTCTCAAGATTGCTGCACTATTAGGGGTCTTTTTTGGTCCCATCTAAACTTTTGAAATATTTGTTATAGATCTGTGAAATATGCCATTGGTATTTTTTTATATATATATTATTGATTTTTTACAGAGAGGAAGGGAGATGGCTAGAGAGTTAGAAACATCGATGAGAGAGAAACATCTATCAGCTGCCTCCTGCATGCCCCCTACTGGGGATGTGCCAACAACCAAGGTACATGCCTGGGTTCGACCTTCGGAATCGAACCCGGGACCTTTCAGTCTGCAGGCCAACACTCTATCCACTGAGCCAAACAGGTTAGGACTATGCCATTGATATTTTAATAGGGATTGCCTTGAATCTATAGATGGTTTTGGGCATTTTAATTATGTTAATTCTTCCAATCCATGAACACAGTATATGCTTCCACTTGTTTGTATCTTCCTTTATTTCTTTTTCAATGTCCTATAGTTTTCTAAGTACACGTCTTTTACCTCCTTGGTTAAGTTTATTTCTAGGTATCTTATTATTTTTGTTGCAATAGTAAATGGTATTATATTTTTAGTTTTTCTTCCTGAGAATTCACTATTAATGTATACCAAGTAAAATGCCATCCTTTTCTGGATATTAATTTTGTTTCCTGCTATCTTTATATTTTATTCTAACTATTCTTATCACAAAGAGGGAAACCTCCTAATCAATTATCTTAAAAATAAAGCCTTGACTCTCCTTAGCTATAGTAGAATGTAAGGCCCAAACTATGTAGGTTCATTAGACTATATGGCTAGCATGGAAGAATGCTTACTGATTTGAATAAATGAATACTAGTAATTCTTAAAAATGCAGTGATTTCCCTCTTAATTACTCATGCTTTCTCACTTTATAATCTGTTTCTAATTAATAAATAAAAAGATAAAAATATATATGTAATAATGAATTTCAGATATATGTTTATGGACTAAGAGAAATTCATATTGCAAAAACAGTATGATTAAAAGTAATGATAAGCCCTGGCTAGGTGGTTTAGTTGGTTGTAGCATCATTGTGTGCACCCAAAGTTTTTGGTTTCAATTTCCGGTCAGGGCAGGGTTCATTGTCCAGGTGGGGCTTGTACCAGAGGCAACCAATTGATGTTTCTCTCTCATTAATATTTCTATCTCTCTTTCTCCCTTCCTCTCTCTGTAAAATCAATAAAAAACATATTTAAAAAAAATGTTTTAAAGGTTATATGCACTCCTATGTTCATTGCATAATTATTTTCAATAGCCAAGAAATGGAAGCAACCTAAATATCCATCAATGGATGTTTGGATAAAGAAGATGTAGTACTTGCCCAGCTGGTGTGGCTCACTGGTTAAGCATCGACCTATGAACCAGGAGGTCACAGTTCAATTCCCCGTCAGGGCACATGCCTGGGTTGCTGGCTCCATCCTCCGTGTGGGCTGTGCAGGAGGCAATTGATCAATGATTCTCTCTCATCATTGATGGTTTTATCTTTCTATCCCTCTTCCTTCCTCTCTGAAATCAATAAAAATATATTTTTTAAAAAAAGACACAATACATATACAGAGTTGAATATTACTCAGCCATAGAAAAGAATTAAATCTAACCATTTGTGATAACATGGATAGACTTAAAGGCTATTAAGCTAAGTGAAATAGATCAGACAAAGAAAGACAAATACCATATGATTTCACTTATATGTGAAATCTAAAAAACAAAACAAACAAACTCATAGATGCAGAGAACAAACTGATGGTTGCCAGATTGGGATGGGGGTTTGAGGTAATCAGTGAAAAAGGTGAAGGAATTAAGAAATATAAATTTAACCCTACCTGGTTTGGCTCAGTGGATAGAGCATTGGCCTGCAGACTAAAGGGTCCCAGGTTTGATTCTGGTCAAGGGCACATGCCCAGGTTGCAGGCTCGATCCCCAGTGTGGGGAGTGCAAGAGGCAGCCAATCAATGATTCTCTGTCATCATTGATGTTTCTATCTCTCCTCTCTCCCTTCCTCTCTGAAATCAATAAAAAATATATTTTAAAAAGAAATATAAATTTAAAGTTACAAAATATGGGAATGTAAAGTACAGTATAGAAATTAGTCAATAATATTATAACCACATTTGTGCACTGGGGGCATCCCTCAGCCTGGCCTGCACCCTTTTGCACTCTGGGACTCCTTGGGGGATATCCACCTGCAGGGAGCAGGCCTAAGCCAGCAGTTGGAAATCCCCCAAAGGGTCCTCAGCACTGCCGGGGAGGCGGGAAAGGCTCCCGCCACCGCTATTGAGCTCGCCAGCTGTGAGCTGGCTTCTGGCTGAGCGGTGCTCTCCCTGTGGGAGCGCACTGACCACCAGGGGGCAGCTCCTACGTTGAGTGTCTTCCCCCTGGTGGTCAGTGTGGATCATAGTGACCAGTTGTTCCGCCGTTCGGTTCGGTTGATTTGCATATTAGCCTTTTTTTATATAGGATGTATGATATCAGGTGGGTACTAAATTTATTGGAGGATTGTAACCAAAATCCAAATCAGCTGACTGCACTACATAAACCAACTTGTAAGACAGATGCTGGCAAAGAAGGAAAGAGGTTATTCAAATGCTGGTCACCTGAGAAGAGGGGGAACTCTTGTCACAAAGCTCATCTCAACATCTCAGTGCAGGCAGAGGTTTTTATAAGGAGAGAGGGGGAAGCAGAACAAAAAGATTAAGGAGAAGGGTTTGACAAGTTCTCTATGTGCAGACCACCACAGCCCCTTCCAGTAAAGACCTCAAAACTGGTCAAGTGATGGTCTGGTGTGGCTCATCCAGGTCTTTGTCATCCTGGTTCTCCAGTTGAAGGTCACCAAATCTTCTGGAACTGGGATGACTGAAGGTCAGTCTGCATCTTTAGAAGTTAGTTCCCAGGATTCTTATACAAACACTAGAGGCCCAGTGCACGAATTTGTGCACCAGTGGGGTCCCTTGGCCTGGCCTGCGGTATTGGGCCAAAACCAACTCTCCAACATCCCCCAAGGGTCCCAGATTGCGAGAGGGCGCAGGCCAGGCTAAGGGACCCCACCAGTGCACAATCGGGGCCAGGGAGGGATATGGGAGGTTGGCCAGCCGGGGAGGAACTGCAGGAGGGCTCCAGGGCATGTCCAGCCCATCTTGTTCAGTCCTGATTGGCTGGACCTCTACCTACCGGTTGGAGCATCTGCCCCCTGTGTGGTCAGTGCACGTCATAGCGACTGGTTGACCGGTAGACTCTCTGCCCCCTGGTGGTCAGTGCACATCATAGTGAGTGGTTGAGCAGCCTTAGCATATCATTAGCATGTTATACTATGATTGGTTGAATGACCAGACAACTGGACACTTAGCATATTAAGCTTTTATATATAGGACTAGAGGCCTGGTGCACAAAATTCATGCACGGGGGAGGGAGGGTTCCTCATCCCGACCTGCAACCTCTCCAATCCAGGACCCCTCAGGGGATGTCCAACTGCCAGTTTAGGCCTGATTCCAGTTGGACATCCCTCTCGCAATCCGGGACCACTGGCTCCTAACCGCTCAACTGCCTGCCTGCCTGATGCCCCTAACTGTTCCCCTGCCAGCCTGGTCGCCCCTAACTGCCCTCTGCCTAAGCCCCCGCCACCGTGGCTTTGTCCAGAAGAATGTCCAGATGGATGTCTGGCCTAATTAGCATATTACCCTTTTATTAGTATAGATGCTGTATATATGCAAGCCACATATTAGTCAGATTCAGCATTTACAGAAACAATGTCAAAAGAATGGTGAGGAGGGTTACAATTTCCCACTGTTATAAGATCACTTTGTAAGTTATATAAATGTCTAATTACTAAACTGTACAGCTGAAATGAATATAATATTGAATGTCAACTGTAATTGAAAATAAATAATTAAATAAATAATATAGGGGATTCCACACCTCCCAAAAAGAAACTGAAGATCAGATATTTAATAAGTCCTTATGATCACTTACCTACTATATAAAAAAGCAGATATTTAATACTGTTCTTTTTCTTTTTCCTTTTTTTCTTATAATTTTTTAACATATTTTATTGATTTTTTTACAGAGAGGAAGGAAGAGGGATAGAGAGTTAGAAACATCGATGAGAGAGAAACATTGATCAGCTGCCTCCTGCACGCCCCCCACTGGGGATGTGCCCACAACCCAGGTACATGCCCTTGACCGGAATCGAACCTGGGCACCTTCAGTCCGCAGGCCGATGCTCTATCCACTGAGCCAAACCGGTTTTGGCATTTTTCCTTTTTTTTTAAGTCTGCTCTTTGATATATTTTTTTAATAGATTTCAGAGAGGAAGGAGAGAGAGGGGGAGAGAGAGAGAGAGAGAGAGAGAAAGAAATATCATTGATGAGAGAGAATCACTGATCAGCTGCCTCCCACATGCCCCCCACTGGGGATCAAGACTGCAACCCAGGCATGTGTCCTTGACCAGAATTAAACCTGGGACGCTTCAGTCCACAGGCCAATGCTCTATCCACTGAGCCAAACTGGCGAGGGCTCTACTTCTTTATTTTTTTCTCTCTTCTTTTTTAAATATATTTTTATTGATTTCAGAGAGGAAGGGAAAGGAAGAGAGAGACAGAAACATCAATGAAGAGAGAACATCATTGATCAGCTGCCTCCTGCATGCCCCACACTGGGGATTGAGCCTGCAACCCCCGGGCATGTGCCCTGACCCGGAATCCAACCTTAACCTCCAGGTTCATAGTTCGATACTAAAGCACTGAGCCCTGCTAGTTGGGCAATACTGCTCTTTCTTACTGGTCTCTATTGTTAGAAACTTAATGTGCAAATTTGATGAGCTATAAAAAGACTTGACCGGAAAATGCCAACTTTCATTTTTTAAAATACCTGATTACTAAAGCCAAAATAAAAGAGAAATATGAAGCAATTTTCTAAAATCCCTGCTTTCTTGATTAACCTTTACCTCATGTTCATAAACTTTCCACCTGCTTATTGCACACTAGTCATGTAAATCTGATGTCACAATGTAAGAATACCTAATATTACTTCTAGAGTCAAAAATAGTAAGAATTACATCACATCATGCACTTTATTTTAAAATTTATCTATTTTTAGAGAGCAAGAGAGAAACATCGTTTTGTTGTGGTTGCATTTATTTGCACATTCATTGATTGATTCTTACCAAGCATCCAAGCTGAAACCTTGGCCTATTGGGATGACATTCTAACCAAATGAGCTACCCGTCTAGGGCTCATACAATTTTTTAAGATCTAATTACCTATAAACAAAAATATAACCACTCTGCTCATCCTCGGTGCACTGACTACCTACTCCCAGCCATGCAGTTTTGTTTTTCTCTGCTTCCAGGCCTTCTGCCACAACCATACTCTGCCAGATCCTGGGTCAAGCATCCAACTTGATGCACCTCTTTGTACTTATTGGAGTGGAGGTACTGGGACAGCACTGTATGTCTTGTGCCTGGCATTGTTCAATCCAGATGTCTGTTGGGACAGGACCCTGGAAAAAACTGGGTCCCAATGATCAATACGAGTTGCACTCACTGAATGTAGATGAAAACAAACTGAGTTTGAAACGAAGAAAGAAAGTCCAGACTTCGAAATGAAATGTTTCACTGTAAAGCTGCTTAGAATGAAGGTCTTCTAAAAGCCATCATCTGCACAATTTTCCACTTGACCAGAAGATATTTCCCCTCCACATGCACAAAGTCATATTGGTGCATTGTGTTGGGATTTATACTGGTTAATAAATATTTGAAGCTTAAAAAATGTACAACCAAAATGTGCTTTAAAAAATTCAAACCATAAAAATAGTAAATACATAAATAAACAAAAAGGAAAAAATCAAACCATATAAAAGAATGTACAAAAAATAATAAGAGTGTACAGTGAAAAGTGACATTCCCCCATTCTTTTTTTTTTTTTAATATATTTTTATGACTTCAAAGAGGAAGGGAAAGGGAGAGATAGAAACATCAATGAGAGAGAAACATTGATCAGCTGCCTCCTGCACGCCTCCTCCTGGGGGCCTGCAACCCGGATATGTGCCTTTTCCTGGAATTAAACCATGACCTCCTGGTTCATAGGTTTTGGTGCTCAACCACTGAAGCACACTGGCCAGGCCATCTGTTTCCCGTTTTATCACTATGTTTTTATGTTCCCATCAGCCCTCTTGCCTGGATTGTTGCAAAAGCTTCATAATTAGCTTCCTTGCTGTCAGATCGGTCAGTGTTTGCCTTCCCAATTGTCCTATTCATCTCTCCCAGATTAATTTTTTAAAGCATAGCTGTCACCAGCTTCTTATTATCCACTGAATTAAGTCTAAACTCTTTAGTCCAAGATTAACCAAGATTAAAAGTGTGCATGCTATAACCTTGCCCTCCTTTTCTAATGTTATTTGTCAGTGGTCTGGTCTGCCATACAAGTGTTGGGGAATCATGCAGAGGGGCTCAAGCATCTTAAGATAAGCAAACTTGACTATTTTTGGGATCTTTGGACATGTTGAATTTTCCTGTGTGTATATGTGTTTGCCTTGGGGGGAACATAATAAAAACATTTTTTTATATAATATAAAAATAATAATAAAATAAAACTAAAACAGAAAAAAAGAGATAGTGAGTTTTGGTAGGCATGATGCTGAAGTGGGTGGTAATTTTAAATATTATAGCCAGGAAAGGCGGCCCCCAAAAAGGTAATATTTGTGTAAATACTTAAAGGAGAGGAGAGAATGAGGAAGTTACATGAAATATCTAGGGGGAAAGCCATACAGGCCTAAAGAACAGCATGTGCGAAGACCCGGAGGGGAGAATGCCTGGTATTTATGAGGGACAAAGAAATCAGTGTGACTCAAGGGAGTCCTAGGATTTGAGGTCAGAGATATACTAAGGAAACCAGTAAACCACTGTAAGAATTTCTGTAAGTAGTATGTAAAGCCATTGAAGGGTTTTGGGATAAGATGTGACAGATTTGTTTTAGGTTTTATTTATTATTTTTTAAAATATATTTTATTGATTTTTTACAAGAGAGGAAGGGAGAGGGATAGAGAGTTAGAAACATCAATGAGAGAGAAACATCTATCAGCTGCCTCCTGCACAACCCCTACTGGGGATGTGCCCGCAACCAAGGCATAGGCCCTTGACCAGAATCGAACCTGGGACATTTCAGTCTGCAGGCCCACGCTCTATCCACAGAGCCAAACCGGTTAGGGCTTGTTTTAGGTTTTAAAGGTTTGTTTTGGCTGCCATATTGAGAATAGATAGTAGGAGGCAAAAGAAAGCCGGGAGACTAGGAAATTAATCAAAATTGATGAACTGAGAATGGAGTTACTATTTAATGAAACAAAGAAAGGCTGTCGTGAGAGGACGACGACCATCTTTTTAGAAAACTGTGGTAACTGTTTAGGATACCCAATGAAAACTTAAGCAGTGAGTGGCTTATGCCCCTTCTGTGGACAACAGGACTGTGAAGGCATCAACTGGCAGACAAGTCCCAGGGAGAGGAAGGAGGAGAGATAAAGAGAAACATGGACAGACGCTCAATCTGAATTTACAGGTCCTACTTGTAATCAGGAAATACCACCCCTAGACACCATCACAACCTCCTTTAGTGCCCAGGCCTCATCATCCCTCTGACAGAGAGCAAGGATCTTTTGGCTCTGAAGGAAAACGGTGCCTCCTTTCAGCAGGTAGCAGCTACAGAAGAGACCCTGAACCCTTTTTCTCTGAAAGAATTCAGTGGCAGCCCTAGCTGGTTTGGCTCAATGGATAGAGCATCAGCCTGTGTACTGAAGGGTCCTGGGTTCGATTCCAGTCAAAGGCACATGTCCGGGTTGCCGTCTCAATGCCCAGTGTGGGGCGTGCAGGAGGCAGCCGATCAATGATTCTCATCTTTGATGTTTCTATCTCTCTCTCCCTCTCTTTTCCTCTCTGATATAAAAAAATATATTTTTAAAAAATCCTGAGGGGGGAATGTTAGACCCCCAGAGCAAGGATGATGGGCCAGGTACAGAAACTCATCAGGGTAGAAAGCTCCAGATGCCTAGCAAGGGGCAAAACTGGGAAAACAAGAACCTTGCCCCCAGGGCAACCTATCCTCCCCTAGCAGATCACTGGTCATGTGGTTTGGGCCCCTAATCTTTCTTATCTCTGGTCAGGTGGTTTAGACCCCCTAACCTTTTCCTCCCAAAAGATAACATTTAGGCCTCAGTTGTATTTCAGCTCTAGGCCCAGAAAAGCAGTAAAACCAGACAAGTGACACCATGGCTGTCTTAGGACCAGCTGGATTGACTAATGACCCCCTGGCCTGGCACAGACCAGTCACTGGAGATCAGAACTCTGAAAGCACACACCTGGAAAGCTGATGAGTATTCCATTAAGATCCTCCCCTGAGAACCTAACTGGTTTGGCTCAGTGGATAGAGCGTCGGCCTGTGGACTGAAGGGTCCCGGGTTCGGTTCCAGTCAAGGGCATGTACCTTGGTTGCGGGCACATCCCCAGTGGGGGGTGTGCAGGAGGCAGCTGATCGATGTTTCTCTCCCATCAATGTTTCTAACTCTCTATCCCTCTCCCTTCCTCTCTGTAAAAAATCAATAAAATATATTTAAAAAAAAAAAAAGATCCTCCCCTGAGAACTTTTCCCCTAAGATTTCCACCTGCAAGAAAGAGAGAGATACACTCAGGACAAAGGATCCAGTGCATGGTCTCCCTCCAAGGAGCACACCTATGCCGTTCCCCCACAGGAACATATCCCCTAACCTCTAAGGGACCCCATGAGACTTGCAACCAGGGGCGCAATGGACAGCGGCTGCTCATCCTGGGCTAACCCTCTGTATCTGTCTCCAAGGCCCCTTTTTTCTTTCTTTTTTTTTTTTTATTGTTTGAAGTATTACAAATAGTAGTACATATGTCTCCTCCCCCCCCCCCGCCATTGACCTCCCCCCGGCCTCCCCTACCCCCCAGTACATGCCTTCACCTGCACGCGCCTCCCTCCCCCAAGTGTCTTGTATCCATTGGTTGTGCTTATATGCATGCGTACAAGTCCTTCGGTTGATCTCTTACAGCCCCCACCTCAACCTCCCCTGCCTTCCCACTGTAGTTTGACAGTCTGTTCAATGCTTCTTTGCCTCTGTATCTATTTTTTGCCATTTCTTTCCTTTAAAAATTTTTGCCTCTGCAGACTAGAAATAAACATATAATAACAAAAAAATGTTTGAGTCCCAATTTCAATGTCCAACAGTTCTGAGTTCCTGTTTCAATGTCTAACAGTTCCTTATGTGTACATGTCAGCAATGATATCTGGATGGTGGGCACATGGTGGCAACGCAGGTCCGACCCTCTCTGGTTTGGTCCTAGGCAACCTGCAGCGGTGCACAGCTGCTGACTGCTCGCGTGGCAAGGCGTTGTCAGCGTCTTCCATCTCTGGACTGTTTTTTCCTCTTGTCTTCGTGGTTGGAGCACTCCTGTCAATTCCTCTCTGTTGCAGGAATCCACATGGTCTTGGAGCTGTTTTCTGAAAATATACAAATGTATTCTCAACCAAAAGTTAATAAAGGAATCCTTTCTGTATAATTGATTTGGGATCCTTTTTATTTTTGCCCAAATGATTTTCCTTTGTCTTATTTAGACACCATGTGTGTTTTTCATGGGTGTCTTGCTGTTAGCATTACAAATGAAAATTAATTTTGTAAAGTAAAAATTTTCTAGATGTAATTTACTTATAGGATATATATTTTTTTAATATATTTTATTGATTTTTTTACAGAGAGGAAGGAAGAGGGATAGAGAGCTAGAAACATCGATGAGAGAGAAACATCAATCAGCTGCCTCCTGCACGCCCCCCACTGGGGATTTGCCCACAACCAAGGTACATGCTCTTGACTGGAATCGAACCTGGGACCCTTCAGTCCACAAGCCGACGCTCTATCCACTGAGCCAAACCAGCTTCAGCCTTATAGGATATTTTTCCTTACATGATATTACCCTACTATCCCCCCCCTTTTTTTTTTATTAATGGAGGTTTTTATAAATTTTATAATGCAGTCTTGATAAGGTTTTTTTGATTAATAGAGGTTTTTATAAATTTTATAATGCAGTCTTGATAACTTTAAATTTAAATTTTTTTTTTTACCCAAAAATAGACTGCTTTAGGTTCATTCCATGTTCAGGAATTTTACCATGAGATGAACTACCAATAGAAATTTTAGTTATTACTTTAAGAACAGCTTTTGGTCCAGTACAATTAAATTTACTTGAATATTCACTTATTTCAATTAGCTTATTTAAATTAATCTGAAAACTTGATTACTATTTTACTGTCAAATTTAATACTCTACCAACAATCTTAGTTTACCCTGTAAATACTAATGGGAAGGATTATTTGCATTCTTGAGTGGGCCCTGAGCATTCCTGATGCTAGGCTGAATTTAGATATAGGGCAGCTGCTGTTGGCCAAGTCTCTTGTCTGTTACCTGGGTCCCGATCTGAGCTGGGCCAAGTCTCTGTCTGTCACCTGTATCTCAATGTGAGCTGGGCCAGGTCTCTTTCTGTTGCCTGGGTCCCGATCTGAGCTGGGTGTAGGAAGCATGAAGCAGCCATGGGGGTAGGAGACCTCCTTCAGAAGGGGCAAGGGTTCAAGCCCATGCAATGTTGGGGGGTGAGGGTCTGTGCCCCACTTCTCTTGCCCCCCAAGTTCTCTCCTGATGGCCTCTCTGCGACTGTGCCTGTCTTAGGTTGTTCCTTCCTTGAGGAATCTTACCCGTCTCTGGCTAACCAGCCATCCTCCGGGGCCTAGCAGGGTGATATGAGGTTCAGTTCTGTCTCCTTGGTAGCCTATGCCCCCGTGGCCTCCACGCCCAGCACCTGCCTTGGGAACCCCTGGCCTGCTGGCAGGGTCCCGGTGCTGATCACATATCTCGGGGAACTCAGGTTTCTTCTCCAGTGAGAGGCCCCTTTTTTCTGTGTAGCCCTTCCCATTGGATATCCCCACCTTCCATCCCCTTTTCCTTAAATAAATTCAATTTTCTTTAAAAAAATAAAAAGAAACAAAGAAAGGCTGTTACTGCCTGATTTGGCTCAGTGGATAGAGTGTTGGTTTGATAAGGGTCGTTGGTTCGATTCCAGTCAAGGGCACATGCCTGGGTTGCAGGCTCCATCCCCAGTGAGGGGGTGTGCAGGAGGCAGCAGATCAATGATTCTCTCTCATCATTGATGTTTCTACCTCTCTCTCCCTCTGCCTTCCTTTCTGAAATCAAATAAAAATATATATATATTTTAAAAAGGCTGTTGGAGTAGCATGTTTGCAAAGGAAGATGAGAAATTTAGTTGTGGATATGATAGATGCCAATTAGATATGCACATGGAGATATTGAAAATATAAATCAATACAGTTGGGAAGGGGGTGGGAAGGGCTGGAGATTGGGAGTCATCAACATATAGATAGTATTTTAAAAACTATGATGTTAGTGAGAGATTAAAAATGGCAAGAGATTAAAAATGGCTGCATGGACATGCTTCCAGGACCAAATTGGAATTATAGCTAAAATACAGAAAAACTTCCTGAATAATCAACGGAAGACTCTCTGGAGAGAGCGCCGATAACTGAGGACCGAAAGTGGAAACCACATATAGACTGGAAGGAGGGGCGGAGGCGAGAAAGGGCTGGCTGGGCTCCCACAGACAGAAACTTCAGTGCCAGAGAGGTTTCTCAGCTGTGGGGGGTTGCCACTGAGAACCCTGGGGGCCTCAGCAGAGAGCATCAGAACTGAGAAGGGCACCCACACAACATCTGGCTGTAAAAAGCAGGGGGGTTGCTGTCTGCCAAGGAGAGAAGGCTGGAAATTCAGGCACCCTCTTGAAGGGCCAATGCTCACAATTGCCTGTGGAGCCACGCACCTTGTGCTCCAGCAGAGGGAGGGCAGAGTGGACTGGAGCTGTGTGAGCAGAAGCCAGGATCAGGGGCTCTGGGCGAGAGCTGAGAAGGCAGACACCAGGGTTTCCTGAGCCATCCCCTCATGCTGCAGAGATCATCGTTCTCATGCAGACATTTGCTGTACAGGAGACATTGCCTGGGGGGAAGACAGTTGACCCACTCTAGTGGAAAACACCTTGCCCCGTAGGAGACTGAGAATAACAATTTAGCCCTTAGGCAGAAACAGCATTTGACACTGTCCTGCACTAGAGATTGAGAGGCATAGCAGATCTGCCTAATACATAGTCACAAACCCAAATAGGCAGCCAACATGAGGAGACCAAGAAACAACTCACAAGTGAAAGAACAAGAGAATTCACCAGAAAAAGAGAGAAATGAAATGAAGATAAGAAATGTATCTGAAATACTAGCAGAATTCAGAATAATGATGTTAAAGATGCTCAACAGGCCCTGGCCCGCTTGGCTCAGTGGTAGAGCATCAGCTTGTGGGCTGAAGGGTCCTGGGCTCAGTTCTGGTCAAGGGCACGTACTTGGGCTTCTGGCTCCATCCCCAGTCAGGGGAGCGTAGGGGGCAGCGGATCAGTGATTCTCTCTCATCGTTGATGTTTCTGCCTCTCTCTCCTTCTCACTTCCTTTCTGAAATCAATAAAAATATATTTAAAAATAATAATTAAAAAGAAAGATGCTCAACAGCATGAGAAAAGATATAACTACAAAAACAGAAATAAAGAATGACATAGCGCAAATAAAGAACACACTGGGTGCTTCAGCTCCAAGGACAAAGTTTAAAAGGTATTGTTCCCAGGGAATATGGAAGGTTTTGTCACTCGAGATGAGGCTGGTGATGAGGAAGATTTGGAATTTCAGAAACTTCATAAATCGGGCATGGCATTTAAATCTGGTGACAAAAATGATGGTGGATGGTTTGGTTGAAATTAAGGTAGACTAGATCAAGGGACTTGATCAAGAAAATAAAGGAATTTTAGAAAATGGAATTAAAAATGAGGAAAAACAGAACCAGGTGTTGAATCTGCTGAGAATGCCGATGATCCCAACAGACACAAGCGAAAATGCAGATGGCCAAAGTGATGAAAACAAGGACTATACAATGCCAGATGGGTATAGCATTGAACCATATCAACCCAATGTTCCTGTTGGTATAGATTATGTGATACCTAAAACAGGGTTTTACTCTAAGCTGTGTTCGCTCTTTTATACAAATGAAGAAGTTGCAAAGAGTGCTCATTGCAGCAGCCTTCCTCATTATCAGAAATTAAAGAAATTTCTGAATAAGTTGTCAGAACGCAGGCAGAAGGAGGAAGCTTAAGATGCGCAAGAAGCTTAACGATTTCAAAGAAAATAACAGTTCTTCATTTTTAATGTTAACCTTTTAAAAATATAATACTGAAAGAAGAAAACTATAATGCTCTTTTGTGTGTTTTAAAATATGTTTTTATTGATTTCAGAGAGGAAGGGAGAGGGAGAGAGAGAGAAACATCAGCAATGAGAATCGTGGATCAGCTGCCTCCTGCACGCCCCCTACTGGGGATGCACCCACACCACAGGTACATGTCCTTGACCGGAATCAAACCTGGGACCTTTCAGTCTGCAGGCTGACGCTCTATCCACTGAGCCAAACCGGTTTCGGCAATGTGCTCTTTTGTTTTAATGGAAACATAATAGATTTCTGTTCTTGGGTTAAGTGTTATAGCAAAAACACATACACGGTTAACTAATGAAGAATTTTTTGTTTTATCAGAATGGTAACAGACAAGTACTTTGTAGAGATTGACTTTATAAGCTACTTAAGACAACTTGCATCACTAAAAAAAGATACATAGAACTATTCACAGAACTAAAATTTAGAAGTTCTAAGCTTCAAAGAAATGTCGAAACTTTTTATTCCATTCAATAAAGAATGAAACCAATTGTATTTTCATTACTTTTCATCTGCAACATTCTACCTTTTAATCTGAGTCTTGCAGACTTCATTTGGTGTTTGAAGCTTTTTTTAAAAATTGCATTTCATTTCTGATAACTTGATTAACTGTGGTTAGCAATTAAAATACAGGTGCAGTTTTCTTTTAATGTTATACTGTCGTTTAGATAATAAGAAATATTAAGTAACTGGCTTTAGATTTTGTATCTTTCCCACCTAAGTTTCTGCTAGATTTCTATTCTAGTAGTCAATGTATTTTCAGTGAAATGTAAAAATATGCCCATTCTCTTTGACCAGTATTAATTTCTATAGAATTTATTGCTTGTCACTTGAATCCTGTAGCTGTCATACATCTGGTATAAGCAACATTTGATTATTGAAGTGTGTAGACCATCTTTGCATGTATAATCTGTGTTTACTTGTAACTTTCTGGTTATATACTGCTTATATCTGTGGATTCAAGTTTCTGGAGTGAATACCAATAAAAACCTAGGTCATGTTAAGGAAAAACAACTATGAGGTTGGCTAAAATTTCAGAGAAAGTAATTATAGAAGTGACATACAGACTGAGCCCTGGGACAGTATAACATATGTAGGTTGGGGAGTTTAGTAGTAACCAGCTGAGTAGATGGAGGAGAAATACTTGGATGTTTAAATTACTGGACCTGTCAAAATTATTATTTATATCAACTTTTCATTCTTGATCTGGATTGGGTTTGGAGTTGGGGCCATTAAGTGATTAATTAAATCTGTAAGGTATATCTCATTGGGAATGGAAATGGAGGAGAGGTGTACCAGTACAGCCTATAGGACAGGGGGAAAATACACATTAGCACTAGAAACTGGGGCAGCTTTGCTAGTTACATAATATAAAAATATTTATGTTGTTGTAACATAAAAAACCTTAGGGAGCTTTTTCTTTGTATTTTTTATTGTGATAAAATATACTTCATATAAAATTTACCATTTTAAAATATGCAGCTCAGTAGTATTAATTACATTTACAATATTGTACAACCATCTCCACTTTGGGGAGCTTTTGATTCTTTACATTAGACATGTAAACTATAAATAATCACATTATTATATGGGTATGTATTTTCTGCTAGAAATTTACAATTGGGAATATGGGGGGTAAATAAGCTTGAAGACTGGACTCATCATTAGTGATGAAATGTGGCTAGAAACATCTTGCAGAGGCATATCCATAGGAAGAGAAAGAGGAGACAAGTGCCCAGTAATTAGGAAGGCTGGAGCAATAAGTATTGAGGAAAGTAGTAATAGGTAATTTATGAGGCGATAAAAGGTCAGAACAACTTTGCTCACAAAGACTAGGAATGAATTTTTTTTTAAGGCGGCCCTTGTTTTCTGAACGTTGTAGTTTCTTTTTTAATATATTTTTATTGATTTCAGAGAGGAAGTGAGAGAGGGAGAGAGAGACAGCAAGGATGAGAATCATCCATCGGCTGCCTCCTGCACGCCCCCTACCGGGGATCAGCCTGCAACTCCCGGCATGTGCCCTTGGCCGGAATGAAACCGGGACCCTTCAGTCTGCAGGCTGACGCTCTATCCACTGAGCCAAACCAGCTAGGGCTAGGAATGAATTTTAACCAGAGTGGAACTGTGAGATGCTCAAGGTAAGAGAATTGTGCCCAAAGGGGTGGTTAAAAAAAATACAGTGGGCCAGGGAGCAGAAACTGGGACTTTCTAAGAGTTTAGGGCAGAGATTTGGGATTGGTGGGGAGTAGAGCTCCGTGGAATTTGAGAGCTAAGAAGGCACGGATTCAGAAAGGCCTGACAAGGCATAAGTATTGGTGTAATTTGTAGGGCTCCAAAGAAAGAATAATCTGCCTTAGCAATATTTCTTTGCAAGAGGTGGTGGGGGTGGAGTGAATGCTTAGTGGGGGTTAGACGGAGCAGAAAGTGAGAAGGTGGAGCTGACTTGGCGGGGGATGGCGCAATTTCAGAGGTTCCTAGAAAGAGTCAAGAAGCAAAGGTTGGCGCTGGACAGGGTTCATCTTAGGGAAGTCAGAAGACAGCCCGCTGGGCGGGTATAGATCAATGGTCCATACAGGTCAAAGGACAGGGGAGAAATTTCTGGGTTGGGCAGAGTTGCCCGTCCCCGCCACGCTTCTCGCCTTGCGCCTGAACAGAGGGGGAAGCTACGAGCCGAGCAACCCCACTTCCGGCCGAGATCCCGCCCCCACCTCGCCCCTGTACGTCATCAGCCCGCGCCCCCCCCCCGCCCGGCGCCGTGGGGTGTTGTTCTGCCCCGCCCTCGCGGCGATCGGAGCCCTGTCAGTGCCGGCAATGGCCGTGGCTCTGGCCCTTGGATTGTAAATTGGCGACTAAAGCTTCCGACGCGGCCCCGGTCCCGATGGCGGCGGCGGCGGCGGCCCTGGCTGCGGCCGACCCGCCTCCCGCGATACCGCAGGCGGCCGGAGCCGCAGGGCCCACCGCCCGCCGAGACTTCTACTGGCTGCGCTCCTTCCTGGCTGGAGGTGGGTGTCCGCGAGAGGACCCGGCCACGCTCGGGGTGGCAGGGGCAGGCCGGGGGCTCGCGGCCGCGGTGACATTCTTGGGCAATGGCTGCTTCAGTGCCCCGCCAGATGCTGTAACCTTTTTCTAATAATCACTTGACTAGTGACAACAGGATCCTGGGGAGGAAGGGTCTGGAGCTGTCGTGGAGCGGCTGGGGACGTGGAAGGGCAGACCTAGGCACCCATTCTTCAGGACTGGGTGGCAGGGAAAAGAGGAGTCTCTTACAAAGACCCCAGGATTTCAGTGAAACATGCGGGGCACTGCTTTCTTGTATAAAGACCATAGGTGGCTGAGTGTAGAGTTGAATTTTGCTGTTTGCTTAAAAGAAAACAATAGCTTTTTAAACGTGATTTGGGAAATTCGGCAAAACTGTCTACAACCAAAACTGGTTCCAGTGATTCTGGTAAACTCTGCCACTGCTACTTGGCAGGTAGCCGGTGCAGCCCTGCTGTTGGTTTGACTGTAGGGCCAGAAGGTTCATATTGTCTCTGAGAAATGTCTTCTGCCTTCCCATAAAGACGTGTTTCAATCCTTACCCTTTCTTAACTGATTGTGTGGGTTGTCATCGCTTACTTGTTAAGGCTAAGAATTAAAAAAAAAATCAAATTATGATGACTTATAGGAAGATAATATCTGCTGCAGTAATTTTAAGAATTTATTCTGCTGCTGGAAAGGACATTCACTTATTCATAAAAGGAACATTTGAGTGCCTGCTGTGTGCCTGCTACATGCTCATTGTGCATCAGGGAGCAAAACAAAATCCTGGAGTTTACATTGGTTAAGGAAAAAGACAATAAACAAAATGAAAAAATAAGTTATATAGTATGTTAGAAGGTGATGAATGCAATGGGAAGAAGTAAAAAGGAGAATGGGGCAAGGAAGTGGAGAGGCTAAGTGGGTGCATCTGTATATATAAAACCCTAATATGCAAATAGATCCAACGGTAGAACAACCGAACAACTGGTCACTATGACATGTGCTGACCACCAGGGGGCGCACGCGGACCATGGCAGGTGTTGGCAGCATGCGGCAGAGCGCGGAACATGGCATCAGTCACAGTGGGATGGTGGAGCAGGTGATTGGGGGTGCCAGACCAAGGCGGGGCGCTGGTTGCTGTCATCAGGGCAAGCCTCTGGTGGTTACTGAAAATTCTTTGCTTGCGTGCCGCAGTCCCACCCGGCTCTCGCACCTGCTGTCAGCACTGACACTGCTCACACCTGCTGCTGGCAACTGGTGCTATCCCCGATCGCTCGGTACCGTCAGTGGGTGCAAGCAGTGGCTGCCGGTCCCGATCACCCCTCAGGGCTTCTCCACCTTCCCCTGCTCCTAAGGGGCGATCAGGGCTGGCAGCCATCGCTCGCACCTGCAGCCGGCACCGGAGCTGCTGCTCGCACCCACTGTTGGGCTGGCCCCAATCACTCTGCACTATCAGCGGGTGTGAGTGGAGGTGGCAGAAGTGGGGCTGATGGCAGAGAGGGGACAAGGGGCTGTGTGGCAGAAGGGGCCAGGTGGGGGCACGGAGGATGGGTTGAGACCTGCCTCTGTGCCCACTGCAGCCTCGTGGCCCACGGTTCCTTTCGAGGTGCACAAATTTGTGCACTGGGCCCCTAGTATTAAATAAGATAGTCGAAGTAAGTCTCCTTTGGAGGGCGACACTTGAGCAGACTTGAAGAAGTGAAAGAGTTTAGCTAGTTGATGGCTAAGGAGGAGCATGTCAGGAGGAGAGAAAAGCTAACGCAAAGGCTTCAAAGTGGGAGAGGGCCTCCTCTGTTTCAAGAACAAGTGGTGTTGATGGGGGAAGGAGGTTAGAGACATAAAAGGGAGACAGAAATGGAAGGGCCTTGCATTCTATTCTAACGATTCTGACTTGGAATGAAGTTGGGGACATTGTAGGCATTTTTGTTTTTGTTGTTTTAATACTTTAGGAAAGGCGAGTGGCAGCTGCAGGTGTTATGCTAACCTGAGCTGTCAGAGTCTCTCCAGGTTGCTCTCACATGCAGTTGGAGAACCCGTGGCTACAACCAGACACAGCCCTTGGAAACATGCTGGCCATTGCAAATCTTGAGCAGAGAAGTTACATGATATGACATATCTCAAAAGGATCACATTGGCTTCTCTGTTGAGAATAACTGTACGAGGGTAAACATGGAAGGAAGCAAGGAGACTAGTTTGTAGGTTATTGCAGTAATTCAGATGATGGGTAGTGGCTTGGATCAGGTCAGTCACAGGAGAGGTGGTGAAAAATTGTGATAATCTGGATATAAATAAAACAAATAGGATTTTCATAAGGAAGATAAGTCAAGAGTGACTCTTTTGGTTTGAGCAGCTGAAAGGTTGTGCTCATTGGCTGAAATGGAAGACTGTGGTTGGAGCAACTTTCATGATGGTTGTAGCAGGGAGATAAGAAGTTCAATTTTAGACATGTTACGTTTTGTGATTTGATTAGACTTTGAAATAGAATCATGGTATGTGTAGGTGAGGATAGCAGCCAAGACTCTCTCTCTCTCTCTCTCTCTCTCTCTCTCTCTATATATATATATATATATATATATATGTGTATAATTTTTTAAAAATATATTTTTATTGATTTCAGAGAGGAAGGGAGAGGGAGAGAGAACTAGAAACATCAAAAATGAGAGGGAATCATTGATCGGCCGCCTCCTGTACGCCCCCTACCACAGCCCAGGCATGCGCCTTTGATTGGAATCAAACCCAGGACCCTTCAGTCCGCAGGCTGACACTGTATCCAATGAGCCAAATCAGCTAGGGTGCAGCCAGGACTCTTTTATGCTACTGGTACAACCAATTTGGAGAACTAGTTGGGCAGTTACCTATGAAGCTGAGTATTTCTATGATATGATTCAGCAGTTCCACTCATAGGTATATTTCAACATATATATTTCTGTTCATGTCTATGACATTCACGGTAGCCCAAACACAGAAGCAATCCAAATGTCCATCAATGTTATAACATATTCGAGGCTAGTTGATGGGTGTCCCTCAGCCCAGCCTGTGCCCTCTCGCAGTCCAGGACCCCTCAGGGGATGTCTGCCTGTCTGCTTAGCAGGCAGTCAGGCATCCCTCTCACAGTCTGGGGCTCTCACAGTCCGGGACCCCCCTCGCTCCTTACCTCCTGCCTGCAGTGGAGGGGGCAGAAGCTCCCGCCACTGCCGCTGTGCTCACCAGCTGTGAGCCCAGCTTCTGGCTGAGCAGTGCTTCCATGCACTGACTACCAGGGGGCAGCTCCTGTGTTGAGCATCAGCCCCATGGTGGTCAGCGCACATCATAGCTACAGGTTGTTCTGCCGTTCGGTTGATTTGCATATTAGGGTTTTATTATATAGGATTACCAAAATATGGTATAATCATATGATGAAATATTATGCAGCACTGAAAATGAATAAATTCCTCTCACATGCAACAATGTGGATGAATCTCACAATCATAATATTGAACAGAAGAAGCCAGACACAAAGCAAGCCATACTGTGTGGTTTTATTTGTATAAAGTTCAAAAACAATAAAAACTAAGTCCATGTTGTTAGAAGCCAGAAAGCTGATTGGTTATTTCTGAGAAGGAGGGACAAATTGTGATTATGGGAGTGCAGAAAGGACTTCTGGGAGTCTGGTAAAGTTTCATGATTTGAAACTTGGTTTGGGTGGTCCTTACATGATTGAATTCACCATTTGTGAAGTGGCATAATTAAGATTTGTGCATTTTTTTCTATGTATCTTACAGTTAGTTACCAATTAAAATCTATTAAAAAGGGGAAAAGAATTGGAGGCAGTAAGTATCTGAAACTGCAAAAGAACCTGTGGTCTTTTTTAATCCTCACCTGAGGATATTTTTTCCATTGAGTTTTAGAGAGAGTGGGAGCGTGGGGGAGAGACAGAGAGAAACATCAATGTGAGAGAGACACATGGATTGGTACCTTCTGCATACCCTGACCAGGGCCGGGGATGGAACTTGCAACCGCACTACATGCCCTTGACCAGAATCAAACCCAAGATCCTTCATTTCATGGGCTGACACCCTAACCAATGAGCAAAAAATGATATGACATATTTCAAAAGGATCACTTTGGCTTCTCTGTTGAGAATCACTGTAGGAGGGTAAATATGGAAGCAAGGAGACTAGTTTGTTTTAAAATAAGGTTTCTTAAGGTATAATTTATACACAGTAAAATTCACCCTTAATTTAGATGCATTTTCTACTCGATATTTTCAATTTACAATAGGTTTATCAGGATGTAACCCATTGTAAATCAAGAATCATATGTACATGTAAGGTGTCTTAGTTCATTTGGGCTGCTCTAACAGAAATACCATAATCTGGGTGGCTTATAAACAACAACATTTATTTTTCATAGTTCTAGAGGCTGGGAAGTGCAAGATCATGGAGCCAGCAGATTGACATTCTGGTGAAGACTAGACAGCACCTTCTTTGCTGTGTTTTCACAAGGTGGAAGGGGCCAGGGGTGTCTGGGGCCTCATTTATATAAGGGCACTAATCCCATGGTTAGTGCCCTAATAATGGTTGAATCATATTATGTTTTATAAACATAAATATGCAGAATCCTTAGGTTTTAGGACCCATTCACCTCCTAAAACCCCACCTCTGAATGCCATCACATTGGGAATTAGTTTTCAACATGAATTGGGGTGGGGGAAGTAGCACAAACAACATAGCAAAAAAGTCTTTATACATTATCACCTTAGAAGCATTCCAAGCTAGTAGGGCTGTCTTGTATGTATGTTACTGTCATCCAAATGACTGCACAGTGGCATAGTGTAGGGGCTAAATACATAATTGCTGAATGTATGAACGAATGATTGAATTTTATGCTAAAAGTTTGTTTCAATGCAAAAGTTATACGAAAGAAGAGGAGGTTGCTTCAAATAGAGCCTTACAGTTGAGTAAATACCTTCAAGTGTCTCTATAACCACATGTACAAGATTCCCAGTGTTCATCAGTTACTAGGAGACAGATTTACACCCTTCAAACTTAATTTTATTTATTTATTTATTTAAATATATTTTTATTGGTTTCAGAGAGGAAGGGAGAGGGAGATAAAAACATCAATGATGAGAGAGAATCACTGATCAGCTGCCTCCTGCATGCCCCTTACTGGGGATTGAGCCTGCAACCCGGGCATGTGCTCTTGACTGGAATCGAACCTGGGACCCTTCAGTCCACAGGCCAGCGCTCTATCCACTGAGCCAAACTGGCTAGGGCCAAACTTAATTTTAAGTATGACATTTTCATTTAGTAAGTTACAGAGAACGAGCGCTAATCATCTGCTCATCACTTCTACTGGGTAGTAGAAGAACAAGTGAAAGATCGGAGGGTGTATGTTGGCTGAACAAATAATGATTTCCATCTGGAAAGAAATGGTATGCAATTTCTCCCTAACCTCTTACATTTTTTTTAGGTATTGCAGGATGCTGTGCTAAAACAACTGTTGCTCCTTTGGATCGAGTAAAAGTTTTATTACAAGCTCACAATCATCATTACAAACATTTAGGTGAGTTAATAGATGCTAAAGAAAGAGATGAATGAAAACATTATCCATCTGCAGGCTTGGTTTCCATTTGTGAGTTATAGTAGAGGATCCAAAAGGGAATTAAAGTTTGGGGGCACATTTTAAAGGGATATCTCTTATCCAATTTAGTCTTTTCATTTGCAGTAGTGGTTATAATCATTTTAGGGTGCTGATATCCTCTAAACCAAAATCTTTGCATCATTGAATCTGTTTATTGGGATTAACATGTCACATCCTTGACAGACACATTAACAACATAGTCTGATAAAAAAATAAAATCAGTGATGGAGATATGGTTTATTCCTTTAAACACTTAGTTAAATATGCCTTCTAGAAATCTTAGTGCAAGCAAGAATCCAGTGCGGTTAGTATATATGGGTAAATGTACATTACTAAAAAAATATGAAGCCCTTAGTTGTTCTTTACAAACATAAAAATCCATTTAATTAACATGGACACTAATAATATATCATTGCCCTGGCCAGTTTTGCTCAGTGGATAGAGCACCAGCCTGCAGACTGAAGGGTCCTGGGTTTGATTCCTGGTCAGGGCACATACCCGGGTTGCAGGCTCCATCCTCAGTAGCGGGTGTGCAGGAGGCAACCGGTCAATGATTCTTTCTCATTATGGATATTTCTATCTCTCTCTCCTCCTTTCCTCTCTCTGAAGTCAATAAAAATATATTTTAAAAAATAATATATCATTGATGGTAGTAATCACTTTTTGGAGGACATTTTTGGTAAATGCATCAAAAAGATACATCCTTGCCCAGCCAGTTTGGCTCAGTGGTTGAGCATTGACCCTTGAATCAAGAGGTTCCTGTTTAATTCCCAATCAGGGCACATGCCTAGGTTGCAGGCTTGATCCCCAGTAGAGGACATGCAGTAGGCAGCCCATGGATTTTTCTTTCTTATTGATGTTTCTATCCCTCTTTCCCTCTCCCTTCCTCTTTCTTTAAAAAAAAATCCATAAAAACATATTTTTTTAAAAAACACACACATAAAAAACAAGCCTTTATTTAAAAAAAAAAAGATTCTTCTTCTCCAGCCTTGCAATTTTAGTTCTAGGAGGTTATTTTAAGGAAGTACTAATCAGAAATGTGCTAAAAAATGTATATATGAGAGTAAAAGTATTATTTATGTTAGTAAAAAAAAAACAAACAGAGACAAAGCTTTTAATAATAGGGAATTGGTTAAATAAGTATTATTTAGATAAATAAGTCCATATTATAGACTATTTTGCAATTATAAAAATTATAAAAGTATTAATTGACTATGAACAATGTTCATAATGTATTAGTTAAATGTGGAAGTATTACAACATGGTAGAATCATATTGCATTTTATATAAATAAACGTGCTTAGACAAAAGGCTAGAAGGACAAACATTAACATTAGTGGTTAATATTCAGTGGTGAGATTAAAGTAAATTTTTTTCCTCTAAGCCTGTGATTTTCAAACTTTTTCATCTCATGGCACACATAAGCTAATTACTAAAATTCTGCGGCACACCAAAAAATATATATTTTGCTGATCTGATGAAAATAGTATAATTTTGATTCATTCACACTGGACTGGATGGCTATTTGTGTTGGTTGTTGTAATTTTAAAAAATGTTTTTATTGACTTAAGAGAGAAAGGAAGGGAGAAGAAGAGAGAAACATAGATTGGCTGCCTCCTGCATGCCCCCTTACTGGGGATTGAGCCTGCAACCCCAGCATGTGCCTTGACCAGGAATTGAACTGGCAATCTCCTGGTGCATGGGGCAGCATTCTAAACCAGTGGTCGGCAAACTGCGGCTTGTGAGCCGTGGTTTGCCGTTCTGTTGACTAATGAGTTTGCTGACCACTGACCTAGACTCTCGATTCCAATAATTACAGGCTGTTGTTGTTCCTTGCGATTAAGCCCCTATCCCAATGGTTGACAAACGCATTAGTCAACAGAGTGGCAAACCGTGGCTCGCGGGCTGCATGTGGCTTGCGAGCCGCAGTTTGCCGACCACTGTTCTAAACCACACTGACTTGACTTTTTTTTTTTAAATATCTTTTTTTATTGATTTTTTACAGAGAAGAAGGAAGAGGGATAGAGAGTTAGAAACATCGATGAGAGAGAAACATCGATCAGCTGCCTCCTTGCACACCCCCTACTGGGGATGTGCCCACAACCCAGGTACATGCCCTTGACCGGAATCAAACCCGGGACCCTTCAGTCCGCAGGCTGATGCTCTATCCACTGAGCCAAACCGGTTTCAGCTGACTTGACATTTTTTTATTTGACAATCTGAGGGAAAAGAGGACAGTGCCCTGACTAAATAGTCAGGTATTGCATGTTTTAAAATTTTGGGATACACAGGTTGAACATCACTGTTCTAAGTTAATTTGTAGTACATGTTGAACATACATATATTACCTTTTCAGTTAGAGGGGAAAAGATTTTAAAAAAATTAATGTGGACAGAGACCAAGAAAGAAATTAGGTTGAGGCAACTAACTCAGACCACTTCATTGTTTTACAGTTTCATGCTTCAACTGATAGGAACGATGTATGCTCTGCTGTGCAGCATCCTATATAATAAAAGCCCAATATGCAAATCGACTGAATGGCAGAACAACTGGTGGAACGACTGGTGGCTATGACGAGCACTGACCACCAGGGGGCAGATGCTCAATGCAGGAGCTGCCCCCAGTCGCAGGCCCCAGGCCAGCCAAGGCAGGTGCCAGCGGGGGCCCCACCGGTCGCCCCACAGATCGGCCCTGATCCCTGGCCAGGCGTAGGGACCCTATCTGTGCACAAATTTCGTGCACTGGGCCTCTAGTCAGTGTATAACAGAGTGGATAAGAATCAATTATTACTATTTTTTGAAGATGCCACATACTTTTTTTTATTATTGATTTTAGAGAGAGAGAAAGAGAAACATCTATTTGTTGTTCCACTTATTTATTCATTCATTATTTGATTCTTGTATGTGCCCCAACTAGAGATTGAACCCACAACCTTGGCTTATCGAAATGAGTCTATAACCAGCTGTGCTACCCAGCAAGGGCCAATTATTTTTTCAATGTTTTTTTTTTTTTTAATGTGATTTTTAAAAAAATTTTTTTTGAATGGTTATTTATATCTTATATTGTAGCTCATTTTCTTGTCAATATTTTTAATACTAATTTTTTACTTAAAATTGAAAGAAAAAAATTACTACCATGTCTGTCCAGCAAAGCATTCAATATATTCACAGTGTACTGCTCATGTATAGAAAGAATGAGACCTTTGAATTTATTGAGAGATTATATAACTGAAAAGGAAGGAAATTATTTTTTTTTGTTAACTAAATTGAAGGTGAAAAGGAGATGAATTATTTTACTCAGTATCTTGGAGTGCTTTACCCAACATAGGAATGTCTGAGCAGGGTTGTTTTATTCCTTTAATCTTATCCCCATGCTGATCTTTGTTAGTTTGGTCGAGGCTAATATGCCTTTTATTAGCCTCGACCAGGAGTTTGACCAGCAGGCAGGCCGGCCAACTGCCCATGTCCCCTCCCCCTGGTCAGGCTTGCCGGACTCCACCCATGCACAAATTCATGCAGCAGGCCTCAAATATATATATGTACACATACTGAGTGGCCAGATTATTATGCATTCAGAGATCATAATAATCTGGCCACTCAGTGTATATTCACATTAGATTTATGCTCTCTAGGACTAAATGCTATTGGTTACAGTATACCCTATAAGGTATGCAAATTTTGAAATAGAATTCTTGGGGAGATTGAGGTATCTTTAAAATATAAAGCCATTAAGAAAAGGTGTTGTTGGCTTTTTAAAATTATTATTTTTAAATATATTTTATTGATTCCAGAGAGGAAAGGAGAGGGAGGAGAGAGAAACATCAGAAATAAGAGAGAATCATTAACCAGCTGCCTCCTGAATGCCCCCACTGGGGATCGAGCCCGCAACTCAGGCATGTGCCCTTGACCTGAATCGAACCCTGGACCCTTCAGTCCACAGGCCAACGCTCTATCCACTGAGCTAAACCAACTACAGCAAGATGTGCTATTTAAAAATATATATATATTTTTTATTGATTTCAGAGAGGAAGGGAGAGGGCAATGGAGATTAAAACATCAATGATGAGAAAGAATCATTGATCAGCTGCCTCCTGCTCGCCCCACACTGGGGATCAAGCCTGCAACCTGGGCATGAGCCCCACCTGGGAATTGAACCTGGTTCATAGGTCGATGCTCAACAACTGAGGAACACCAGCCAGGCAGAAGATGTGCTATTGAATAAAACTTCTTTAGCTTCTTTTAAATGTGTTAACCATTCATTTCTTGGGGTTTTGCTACTGCCCAGTGAGTATGTAGTGAGGGCAGTATTGCCAGGGGTGGGGAATGTCCGGCCCTCCAGCCATATAAGGCCCAAGAAATCACTTGGTCTGGCTCTGCCAAGGCATGAGGGGTGAGTTAATTAAATGTTTGACCAAATATAGCAGGCTAAGTTTTAAGTTGATATCATCTTGTAGTGGCCTGTGAATTATATTATAAATATTCAAATGGCCCTTGGCACAAAAAGGTTCCCCACCGCTGGCCCAAACAGTACATTCATATCAACGAGAATTCTGCTTTACCATGGTGCAATTTTGGGGAAAAATAAATAAATAGCCCGCTTGGCATGGCTCAGTGGTTCATCTATGAACCAGGAGGTTATGGTTCGATTCCTGATCGTGGCACATCTCCAGTGTGATGAGCTCGATCCCCAGTGTGATGCGTGCAGGAGGTGGCCAATCAATGATTCTCTCTCATCATTGATGTTTCTATCTCTCCCTCTCCCTTCCTCTCTGAAATCAATAAAAACATATTTTAAATAAATAAATAAATAAAATTCAAAATGAGCCTAGTGATTTACTTCCATATTTGATCAAATTTTTGTTTCAAAAAATAGGAAAGGAGCTTGAATTTAGTTTAATAATGTAGCCTGGCTGGTGTGGTTCAGTGGTTGAGCGTGGACACATGAACCATGAGGTCACTGATTCCTTTCCCAGTGAGGGTATATACCCAGGTTTCAGGCTCAATCCTCAGTGGAGGTCATGCAGTAGGCAACTGATCAGTGATGTTTCTCTCTTATTGATGTTTCTCTCTATTCTTCTCCCTTCCTTTCTCACTAAAAATCAATAAAAAAATTTAAATACTTTAATAATGGAAGTATTCAGTAATATGTTTATTGGAAGTCTGTACTACAAATGGGATTAGTGATTAATCTTTTTTCTCTTTTATTTGTTTATTAGTTTTTAATTTTTTTTGCATGTATAATTATTATTTTTTCCCTTATTGATTAAGGTATTACATATGTGTCTTTATCCCCCCTAATCTTAATAGAAAAAACATCAATATTTAGGATCAGAACTTAGGCCTCTATCAGTATTCTTTTGTTTTTTTAATATTTATTGATTTTTTACAGTGTGGAAGAGAGAGGGATAGAGAGTTAGAAACATCAATGAGAGAGAAACATTGATCAGCTGCCTCTTGCACACCCCCTATCGGGGTTGTGCCCACAACCAAGGTACATGCCCTTGACTGGAATCAAACCTGTGACCCTTCAGTCCGCAGGCCAACACTCTATCCACTGAGCTAAACCGGTTAGGGCTTTATCAGTATTCTTAATTAAAGTGTCCTAATAATGAAAATTTGCCCCCAAATTTAAATTGCTTTAATAGTTTTTTATTTGTTTCTCTTATTTAGTAGTATTCTTTTTTAAAAAATATTTTTTTATTGATTTCAGAGAGGAAGGAAGAGGGATAGACAGATAGAAACATCAGTGATGAGAGAGAATTATTGATTGGCTGTCTCCCGTATGCCCCCTACTGGGGATCGAGCCCACAACCTGGGCATGTGGCCTTGACCGGAATCAAACCTGGGACTCTTCAGTCCACAGGCTGATGCTCTATCCACTAAGCCAAACCAGCTAGGGCTATTTAGCAGTAATCTCATGTAAACAAACCACACATGTATCTGGGCAGTCTGGGAAACTTTTTCATCCTTCTAGATAGAGTTGATCATCTGCACTGCTGTGTATAGACCTTGAATATATTTCTGTTATTAATATTCTTTAGATTGCTATAGTTGAATATAATTTGTGATAATTATAAGTATAATTTGTAGCTGTTTTTGTTATATGTTTTATATTTCTACATGCAGTATATTTATGTAATTTGAGCAAGTGAGGTATTTTAAGTAGTATTAACTTATATAGAAATTACTATTCATATAATTCATCAAACAAAATTATAAATGATGGCATTAGTAATCTATCTGTGATTGTCATAAAAATTTGAATTTAGATAGTTTTCTGTTTTAATATTTTTTTTCTAAAAATAGGAGTATTTTCTACATTGCGTGCTGTTCCCCAAAAGGAGGGATACCTTGGATTGTATAAAGGGAATGGTGCAATGATGATTCGAATCTTTCCCTATGGTGCAATCCAGTTTATGGCATTTGAGCACTACAAAACGGTGAAGTTTTGTTTTCTTTTGTTTCCTTAAATATCATGCTTAGTTGAGAAGGCATTTGCTTTGGCCTATAAAGTTACTTTGGAAGAATGGCTAAATTAATGCCTTTTTGAAGGAATAAGACTTGTGATAGTTTAAAATTTGAAATATAACTTGGTTTTGAAGTTATCTATTCCAGAATTGTTAGTCATTTTTGAGAAAATTGTTTACATTCACACTTATGAAGAAGAGCTAAAGTATCCTTCAAGTAGATAATAATAAATGCTTAAAATATTAATAGCACTTTAATGTGCTTTTAAAAATATATATATATGTACTTTTATGATTTCAGAGAGGAAGGGAGAAGGAGAGAGAGATAGAAACATCAACGATGAGAGAGAATCATTGAGTGGCCGCCTCTTGCACGCTCCCTACTGGGGATCGAGCCCGCAACCTGGGCATGTGCCCTGACCGGGAATTGAACCGGTGGCCTCTTGGTTCCTGGGTCGATGCTCAACCGCTGAGCTACACCCGGCTGGGCTTTAATGTGCTGTTTGTGTCTCAACTGTAGGAGAGGAACATTGTGGCTTTTGATTTTCTTATTAAAATGGCAAAATCATATTGTAAAAGTTTGTTTATAAATAATGATTTAATAAGTTAACAGCTTTTTCTGTCTTATTCATTGATCAAGCTTCTTTTCTCTAGCTGACTGAAAGTTTATCTTCTCAAATATTCAAACATCTTAACACAGAAGGGGGTTAAGTATGTTAAATTTCACAGTGTATCTTTTTTTTTAATGACTCCATTTAAAAATTTTATTTATTTATTTATTTATTTATTTATTTATTTATTTATTTATTTATTTTTTAGATAGAGAGGGAGAGAGAGAAACATCGATGGGTTGCTTGCCATAAGCATCCTTCCAGGAATCAAATGCACAACCTGGGTATGTGCCCTGAACTGGAATCAAACCTGCCACCTTTTGGTGTACGGGATAATGCTCCAACAACTGACCCACAGCTGCCAGGGCTCACAGTGTATCTTAAAATGAAAAGTAAACATTAGGGATGGGACAACATTCTAAGCTAGTCTGTCAGATGGAATGGATGCCTCAGTATATTAAGACTGCATTGTCTGCAGAAGCATTAAAATTAGTGCAGAGGCTGTTGAGGAAATATCTGACCTCTTTATAATGTGATAGAACACTGTCCAGCTTCATGTAAGTGTGCTCATTTCACTCCCATTTAATACTGATTTTCTTTTTACTAGTTCTGTAACTCTTTTGAAATAAGTCTTCATTATTAAACAGTGAAATGGGTAGCATTTTAAAAATGTCTTATTTAATTTGATGTGTTTGGTTTCTAGTTCATTACTACAAAGCTGGGAATTTCTGGTCATGTGCACAGATTAATGGCTGGGTCCATGGCAGGTAAGAGGAGTGGGTATATTTTATTTCTAACAAATTTAATTTGGTTTAGCTGATATGTGTGACATTGATTAAGTAGCATACATTTGTTAGCTTTTTATATTCAATTAAAAAAGAAATCATTGATATTTCTACTCAAAACGAGCATTTTACATTAGGAGATGGTAAGGAATGATCTAAACTTATAACAAAGGGGAGGGAAAACATACAGTCACTTTGACAATCTCCTTCTGAAAATGTTTTTATTTTGTTTTTCTTTTTCTTTTTTAAATATATTTTATTGATTTTTTACAGAGAGGAAGGGAGAGGGATAGAGAGTTAGAAACATCGATGAGAGACACATCGGTCAGCTGCCTCCTGCACACTCCTACTGGGGATGTGCCCGCAACTAAGGTACATGACCTTGACCGGAATCAAACCTGGGACCCTTCAGTCTGCAGGCCAATGCTCTATCCACGGAGTCAAACCGGTTAGGGCTTGTTTTGTTTTTCTAAAAATATTTTAAAATTATAACAACTGTAGCAATGCCTACTCCTATACAGTGAAAATAGTTTTGCTCCCTAGAAGTAAACAGTATTAATAATTTCTTATGTATGCTTTTTTTCTAACCCTACCCTATGGGATAAGAACTTTTCTTTTAGTTATCTCAAGACTCTTTCAATATCAGTACATAGATCTTATCTTTTTAAAGAATTGTGTTCTTTTTTTGAGAGGTCAAATTTCTTTCCTTTTATTTTTAGAACTGTGTTATATTCTAAGGCAGTGGTCGGCAAACTGTGGCTCGTGAGCCACATGCAGCTCGTGAGCTGCGGTTTGCCGCTCTGTTGACTAATGAGTTTGCCGACCACTGTTCTAAGGTAATGTACCGTGATTTATTTAATCAGTACCCTATTGATTAACATTTGGGATATTTTCAGTTTCTGTTTTACAAATAACACATTGTACTTATGTGACTATATCTGTAGAGTAAATTTTCAGAAGGAAAATTGCTTTATCAGAGGATATGTATATTGCCCAGAGCCAATTCCAGCATGTCATAATTACAAGAGTTTTATCAAAAAGTTGATGAAACTTGGGGGCTCAACAAGAGCAGAGTCACATATGTAATTACCTGTTGGAATAGCTAAAAGGGCACTTCCCCAAAACCTGAATAGGATGATTGCTTATTGCCAGACAGCTCAGGGCATCTTAATCTACTTGTTATTGCCTCCTGTTGGCCAACCACCTGAACAGCTGTAGGCTATTCCCCAATCTGACAATGCTTCTGTGAACCCTACCCTTTGAAGTGTATTATCTCCACCCTGCCTTAGGACAAACTGTGTTAATAAAAAGCAAGGGTCCTGAGTCAAGGAGAATCTTTAGCTCCGTTAGCTAAAGCTCCTTTGATCCCCAATGCTTTTCAAAATTATCTTTCATCTTTGGACTCCTACTTAATCTACGCACAGTCTTTCTCCAGATTGCTGAACCCTTCTTAATGCTGGGACAAGAACCCCGGCAGTATATTTAAATTTTAATAGACATTGGCAAACTGGTCTCCATAATGCTCTCAGTGGCCTTTTCCCTTACATACCAACACTGGATCTTATAAAAATTTTAATACATGGAAATTAATTATGAATAAGGTTGACCAGCATTTCAAACTTTAGTGACCATTTGTATTTCTCTTAGTTGTTTCTATTCATTAAATATTCATTTTTATGAGTTTTGGAATTAGGACATTAGTTTTCTTTTCTGTGAAATATTGCTAATATTTTATTTCTCAGTTTTAGATTTGTCTTTTGACCTTACTTGTGTTTTAGAAAAGTTAATCTAAAAGTTGTTTTTAAGCCCCTCATATAGAAGTTTTACATAGCCAAATGCATTAGTCTTTTTCTCTGTGGCTTTAAAATTTTGTGTTGTGCTTATAAATGCTTTTCCCTGTCTTTAAAAGAAAAATATTTTTATTGATTTCAGAGAGGAAGGGAGAGGGAGAGAGACATAAAAACATCAATGATGAGAGAGAATCACTGATCGGCTACTTCCTGTACACCCCCTACTGGGGATCTAGCCCGCTACCCGGGCATGTGCCCTTGACCAGAATCAAACTCAAGACCCTTCATTCTGCAGGCTGACACTCTATCCACTGAGCCAAACCAGCCAGGGCAATGCCTTTCCCTTTCTAAGAGCAACAGCTATTTGCCAGGTGCCCAGATAGTGTAGAAATATTTGAGTATTTTACATTGGCATGATGGTGCTGGTGAGTAAAATTAGCTAACATGTATTGCTCAGTTGCTATGTGCTCTTCACAGACCTGAGCCTGTGACATGTCATCTTGCCTGTTGCTATGGAGATAGTCAGTTTTTCCTTCTGATATCTTATGTTGAAATAGACAAGTAATAGAATTTACAAAATACTCGTGATCCATTTACACTGTACTATTTTAGTGCTAACATTATATTTTCACAATGGGAAGAGCTTGAAAAGATTTTACAAACTGACCCTTTACTTACAAGGTTGTTTTCAGCTGATGATATTATGACAAAATTGTATCACTATCACCTTGGATTTCATTAGGTTTTCATTACTATAATTTGAGAACACAACAAATGATAGGAAAGATGTATATATCTTTCATAAATATGACATATATGATGTGATGTAATGATAGGAGAGAGATATGTGTCAAAAATTTTATTGTACATTCAAGTTTCTACTTTTTTTCAGGTATGACAGCAGTTATCTGTACTTACCCTCTTGACATGGTTAGAGTTCGCCTAGCATTCCAGGTGAAAGGGGAACACACTTACACAGGAATTATTCATGCATTCAAAACAATTTATGCAAAGGTATATATTTACTTTTCTCATCTATACCATGTCTTTTTATATTTAGGAAAATATTTTGAATATTATCTAAGTAATTATCCTATTATTTATAAGTAATTGATAATAATAATATTTATGAAAACACATCTGTGTTTCAAGGTGGGTCTCAGAATAATATTTTTGTTATGATGTATGCTTTTTCCCCCCTACTAATCCTTACCTGAGGATTTTTTTTTCTTTTTAATATATTTTTATTGATTTCAGAGAGGAAGAGAGAGGGAGAGAGAGATAGAAACATCCATAATGAGAGAGGATCACTGATCGGCCGCCTCCAGCAGAACTCCCACTGTGGTTCAAGCCCACAACCCAGGCATGTGCCCTTGACCGGAATCGAACCCGGGACCCTTCAATCCACGGGCTGACGCTCTATCCACTGAGCCAAACTGGCTAGGGCTTTCTATTGATTTTTAAAGAGAGTGGAAGGGAGCGGGAGAGAGAGAGAGAGAAACATGGATGTGAGAGAGACATCGACTGGTTGCTTTCCATATGCGCCCGACCAGGTCCAGGGATGGAGTCTGTAACTAGAATCAAACCCAGGACCCTTTAGTCTGAGGGCCTACACTCTGTCCACTGACCAAACTGGCTAGGGTGATGTATGCTTTGTAAAACATTTTTACTTATTGATTTTTTTTTTTTTGGCGAGAGGGAAAGAGGGAGAGGGGGTGAAAGAGAAAGCGAAACATTGATTTGTTGTTTCTCATTTATGCATTCATTGATTGCTTCTTGTATGTGCCCTGACTGGTGATCAAAGCCACAACCTTGGAGTATCAGGACGATGCTTTAACCAACTGAGCTACTAGGCCAGGACTATAATGTATGCTTTTGTTCTTTGATGTGTATCATAATGAAAGAAATGTAATCTTACTTCTGTTGTTTCTTCATTCAAAAGGAAGGCGGTTTCCTTGGATTTTACAGAGGCCTGATGCCTACTATATTAGGAATGGCTCCATATGCAGGTATGTTTCAAATTTAGCAGAATCTTGGTTTTTTATTTTCTTCTAAGAATGATTTTTTAAGTTTAGCATTTTATATTTAAGCCATTAATCTGTCAGGATTGTTTTTTTCCTCCTTAAGGTAACCATTTGACCAGCACCACTTATTAAGTAGTCCCTCCTTTCCCCAGTGCTCTTCAGTGCTACTTCTTAAAACAATAATAGCGTGCAATTTCATAATAAGTCTTTATATTTGGTAGGACAAGTCCCAGGACTTTATGCTTTTCACCCCCCAGGAATGTAAGAACTGTAGATATTTTGTTATTCCACACACTTTAGAATCAGTTTTTGATGTTGCAAAGCACTCTTGTTGGGGTTTTGAATGAAATTTCATACAGTTTTTGGACATTTTTGCTAGATACAGTCATAGACACCTTATAAGCTTTGTCTTTTAGAAAATTACATTTTAAGTTTATTGCTTGATTTAATTTTTACATGGTCTTATAACTTGCCATTATCCTACTTGTTGATATTATAGCCATCTACCATGTTACTTGTAGATGTTTTGGATTTTCTGTGTGGGTAGTCTTACATCCTGTGCAAATAGTGTTATTTTTCTTACTTCACCTAATTCTTATTTTTTAAAAATTTACTCATGTTTGTCTTATCCTACTATACTAGCAGCAGTGAATAAAATCCTGATCCTGGGCATTTTGGCTCATTACTGATTTTAAAGGGAATATTTCTAATACTTCTTCATTTAGCATAATGTTTACTGTAGTGTATACCACTTACCAGGTTCAGGAAGTTTTGATAAGAACTTTTAGCTGAATTGGTGGTGTTGAACATTGTCAGATACCCTTTTCTGCATTTACTGAGGTGATCATATAGTTTTCTCCTTTAATGTGTTAATATGGTTCATGATATTAATGTCAACCCAAATTGGTTGTGATCCAATGATCTTTTTATATCCTGTTGGATTCAATTTGCTGTGTTGTTTTAAAGTTTTACACTTATATTTATAAGTGAGATTACTTTGTAATATCCTCAAGATCTCATACAATAAATTAAAGAGTATTTCTTCATTTTCCATCCTCACGAAGAATCTGTATAAAATAATTAGAATTACCTTGTTTCTTGAAAGCTTTAATTGTGGGATAATTTTTAAATACTGGCTTAGTTTCTTGAATGATTGTAGGGTTGTACAAGTTTTCGTGTCATTTTTGGTAATTCATACCTTACCTTTACTGTTTTGTGCTAGTTTTCAAATTTTTTTAAATATATTTTTATTGATTTCAGAGAGGAAGTGAGAGAGAGATAGAAACATCAATGATGAGAATCATTGATAGGCTACCGCCTGCACGCTCTCTATTGGGGAGGGAGCCTGCAACTAGGCATGTGCCCTTGATCGGAATCAAGCCCAGGACCTTTAAGTCTGCTCTATTCAATGAGCCAAATTGGCTAAGGCTAGTCTTCAATTTTTTATTAAAAGATTTTCCTTTTTTGCCCTGCCGGTGTGGCTCAGTGGTTGAGCATCGACCTCTGAACCAGGGGGTCATGGTTGGATTCCTAGTCAGGGCAAGAGCACATGCCTGGGTTGAGTGCTCGATCCCCAGTATGGGGCATGCAGGAGGTAGCTGAACAATGATTCTCTCTTTGTTTCTATCTTGCTCTCCCCATTTCTTCTGCTCTGAAATCAATAAAAATAGTAAAAATTTTTTCATTTTTATTTTATTTATTTATTTATTTATTTTTAGGGAGAAAGAGAGATGAAGGGAGAAAGAGATAGACAGAGAGAAAGAAAAACATCAATTTGTTGTTACACTGGTTTATGCATTCATTGGTTGATTCTTGTATGCGTCCTGATTGGGGATCTAACTCAAAACCTTGGTGTTTCTGGACACCAACTGAGCTACCTGGCCAGGGTTTTCCATATTTTTTCATAATTTTTTCACATCTGGTCTGTCTATAGTTATGTCCCACTTCTCATTTTTGTTTATATTTTCTCTAGTCAATTTCATTGATTTTTGTTCATGCCTTAATTATCACCTTTCTCTGGGTTTATTCTTCAGAGAACAAACCTTTATGTTGGTTTTCTTTCCTAATGTAAGCATTTTTCTTCTAAATACTGCTTTAGCTGCATCCAATGAGTTTCTTTTAGTTGTTTTTACTTAAAATTTAGACATTTTTAAACATACTCAAAAGTAGACAATAGTGTAACGAACCACCATGTACCTATCACCTAGCTTCAATAGTGATCAACTCACGACCAGTCTTACTTTAACTCCTAATTACTCCTTCCACTTTCATCTCAAATTGTTTTAAAGCAAATCCACTTTATATGTCTGTTTTGAGCTCTTTATGCTTTTTTTAAAAGCATGACCTCATACCATTTGAAACTTTAAAAAAAATTCTGAGTAGCATCTAGTCATTGTTCAAATTCCTACCCACCTCATAATTATTTTTTGGCCATATCCAAGTTAATGTTTGCCTGGTATATATTTTTTCATCTTTTTTATTTTCTACTTTTTTATGTCTTTATGTTTTCGGTATTTCTTTTGTAATCATATGTAGCTGGATATTTTATTTAATCCAGTCTGTAAAATATTTTAATTGTCAGTTAGTCTACTTAATTGTTACTGTGATTGTTGATATATTTGGACTTGTATCTATACCTTGCTATTTGATTTCTATGTGTCACTATGCTTTCTTTCTTTTTCTTTTTTAAATTCCTTTCTTACCTTGTTTGCTTATTTTTCTAAACTCTTACCCCCTTACTCTTTTTTTAACCTTCCTGAATTTATTTATTTAAAGATTTTTTAAAAATTGATTTTTAGAAAGAGAGAAAGGGAGAGAGAGAAACATCTATGCAGGAGCAATATATAGATCAGCTGCCTCCTGCACTGCCCCCTGCTGGGGATTGAGCCCTAAACCCAGCATGTGCCCTGACCAAGACAGGACAATGCCCAACCAACTGAGCCACACTAGCCAAAGTCTCCCTACTCTTTACAAACATACAAATTTATTTGCCTTCTCCTATATTTCATGGTCTTTAATAATGAGCTTATTACTTGATATTAATCTCTGAGTTTCAGACTCTGATTCCTTCTTCCATAGGACCAATGGCAGGATCCATCTCAGTGGCCCTGTTGCTATTGGCTTCAATATAGACTTGTTATACTACTCTCATGGGCCCAGCTTATATTTTTGGAAGGTGGTGGTTCTGGGGCTTCTTGGAGACCTCATTCCTTTTGCAAGCCCAGCAATGGATATAGTTGTTCTGCAATGACAAAGCCCCTCAGAATACATATATTACCATTATGCTGGAAGCAGAGCTCTTTAATTTTTTGCTATATTTTCTTGTTTTTATATTTTTTTAGGTTTCAGTTTTTAAAATATATACTTACATAGTTTATGTCTATATATATAATTTCCTTTCTTAATTCTTCCCCATTTTGCAAATATTTTTTATATTTTTGAATACTCTTCACAAGCATAGTTTTAATTTAATTTTATTTATTTAAAATATTTTTATTGATTTCAGAGAGGAAGGGAGAGGGAGAGAGAGATAGAAATATCAATGATGAGAGAGAATCATTGATTGGCTGCCTCCTGCACACTCCCTACTGGGGATCAAGCCCGCAACCCAGGCGTGTGTCCTTGACCGGAATTGAACTTGGGACCCTTGAGTCCACAGGCCGATGCTCTGTCCACTGAGCCAAACCAGCTGGGGGCAAACATAGTTTTTATTAATTGTGTCATATTTCACTAAATATGATTTTATATAACTTAAGTAGTTCTAATTTTTTTACTTATGTTTATTTTGCTAGGAACTTTCTTGTGAGTTTTTTCTGTATTTAGATTAAGTTCTTAGAATAGATTTCCCAAATACCAAAGTGTATAAATATTCCAAAATTATATATCATCATTTCAAAATACTATTAAGATTATAAGAATTTTGTATAAAGAATAAATGTATATATTGAGGTATTATCCTGGGCAGAATTTTTGTAAATGTTATTTGTTCTTAATCATCAAGTATCTCTTCAAATATGTTTTTAAAATTTAGTAGATATCAGGATGTCTTGATTAATACTTAGGTGATAGGAATGCTTGAATTCTATTCTTGATTTTATTAATGTACAACTTTAATAGGTCTATTATAAAATCATGTAAATTTTCAGCAATATCAACTTCATATTACCAATAACTTAATTCAATATTTTTCAGATTTCATGTGCCTTGGGAGGCAATATGAACATTTGTCTCATGGTCACAACTCTTCCTTGAAGACAAAATTAGATACCAAGTTAAAATAAAAATGCTTTGTCACTTCTGAATTTTTTGCCTCTATTTTACGTTATCATTATTATTATAAATAGAAGTTGTCATATTTACTTGTAATTATTAATCATGGATTTAATATTTATTCATACAAAACCTTGGAAAATAGTTCAATTACATTTCTATATAAGGTGGCATTATACTTACTTTGCCCTTATTCAGTGAACTGAAGTATATATTAGTGTGTGAAAATCAATGCTGTAATTTTTTATAGGTGGTAATTTTGTTGTCTTTAGATTATAGACATTATTTTTTTTAATCTTAGAGAAAGCCAAATATCAGGAAACAGGAAATGTATAGTTTCCTGAGTTAATTGGTTATTTTGTAAGAATGGTGTCTTTTCACAGCTCGTGTTCTGTTAAGCATCTTGGTGAATTTATATTTTGTTTTTCAGGTGTTTCATTTTTTACTTTTGGTACCTTAAAGAGTGTTGGGCTTTCCCATGCTCCTACCCTTCTTGGCAGACCTTCATCAGACAATCCTAATGTCTTAGTTTTGAAAACTCACATAAACTTACTTTGTGGTGGTGTTGCTGGAGCAATAGCACAGACAATATCGTAAGTTTCTTCATCAACTTAATTCCGTCAAATTACAGTTACCCAATCCTGATTTTCAGAACTGGTTAATCATTTTTTTCTAATAGATTATTAAAACACATGATTCCTTGCAAAGTATGTCTTAATTTAATATGTTTCTTTTCAGATGTGCCTGCACTTTTAGCATATTATAAATAATTTAGTGCCAAATTGACCAAATTAGTTTTAACTCACCCAATTTCCTGTCGATTCATTTACAAGAAAGAAAGGTAGAAAAAAACACTGAGTATAGTCTTCATCCATGTTTTCTCATGAATTCACCTAAATGAAGTTTCTGAATTTTGAGCCATTCATGTGTTTATGTGTGTAAGGCACAACTTCTCTTGCACTAAAATCTCGAAGGCCTGCTTTGTCAGACAGTGTATGAGGCATTGGGAGGTTCCCTGAAGGAAAAACACAGTTATTGCCTCAGGAAGCCTATTCTGTTATTGAGACAGTAGCAATGCAATGGAATTATATGTTAATTTAAGTGCTAGTGGAAACATAAAGATATTATTATAAAGTACTTGGAAAGGTGGCTTCAAAGAATTTCTTTAGACCAAGAGTGATTGTGTAGATGAGATAAAAGAGGCTGGAATACTGAGAATTAGAAACTTTTCAGGAATAGGAAGAAGAAAAGCTGTCTGTGACTGAGTATTTGTAAAACAGGAAGTAGTAGTATCAGGCTCAAAACAGAGGATCCAGTGGAAAAAGAGAAGTCAAAGTAAGACAAGTACTGAAAAGTAGGATGTTTATTTGATTTTGCAATTGTTACTTTTGTGAAAGCTAATTTGGTGTACTTGTGTGTGAGAACAGATCACACTAGATTGAAGGTAAAGAAGAAGATAGGTGTGTGTGGTTTACTTTTGGAAACCTTGCTGTGGGATCTTGTTCATTTGCAGAGATATGATCACCTCTGGCTATTTTGATTTTCTTCTTGGTTTTACTGCCTTTTTTCTTTATTACTTACTTCCAACTTAGAGCCTTAAAATCTGTCTTCTCTTTCTCACTTCTCTTCTTAAACTATATTCTATACCATTAATTCTTCACAGATTCAGTGGCTCCTTCTCAGGTCTTTTACTCTCCTTTCAATTGTTCTACTCCTTGGTTTTTTAACAGTGTCCTCTCTTGTCAATCATGCTCCTTAACCTTCCCTTTTTTGGTACTTTGCTGATCATGTTCTCCTTTTCCTACCTATTGGTGTAGACCTTTGCTCTCCCCTTAAATATCTAGAATTAGCTTATCTGTCCTTATGGTTTCAATGGTCACTTCTCTACAGATAACCAGTTCTGTTTAAGTCTTCATTATTGACTCACTATTACTTCTCTGGCAAGCTCTTGGATATTTCTACTTGGACTTCTGCAGTCAGTGCCAACTCTGTAATTCAGGTATTCCTTTCTTTCCTCTTTGTATTGATAAACATTGAACTTCTAGTCCTAGTAATACCTTGAAATCATTTTTCACATTTTACAAATCTGTGTAGTCATTAAGTCTTATCATTTTTCACTTCAGAACATTGCCTACAGTGCTATTTTCTTTCTTTCCCAATGTTATTTCCCTAGTTCTGATCCTTGTACCTTGTCCTCTTACATTCTCTCCTTTATACTAATCAGTTTCTTCTGCCGACATCTTTTCCTGCTTGGAAACCGAATCATTCAGGTTGAGGTTTTGGTCCCTTTACCCTCATGATGTTTTTTCCTCTCCCCAAACCCCATTAAAAAATAATTCCTGGAGATGCTATTGAAGTACATAGGGAGTTTCACCTATTGGTACTGTTATTTCTTGAACTGCTTGGTTGGTGCATGTGTTGTTTTTTTAAAAAAAAACGATTTCATAATAAATTTAAATGTGTATAAAAGTATATGATTATTTTTTGTCATATATCACTTATCTATATATTAGGTACCATGGAGAAGTTTGAGTAGGAAAGTATGAAGCAGCTTTGTGACACTGGAAAGACTCAGTTTGTTAACATTTTCTTACCTTTATGCTAGGGTAACAGTACGTATTTCATGCAGTTGTTGTGAAGATGGAATTGTTTAGCACAGGACCTAATATAAGTAGTCAATATTAGCAAAATAAAAGTAATTTTAAAAAATCTCCTGGAATCCTACTCTGAAAAGAGATTACTGTTGTATATTTCATTTCAAGCAATCTTTACATAGAATTTTCTCTGTCCTCTAAATGTAATTCCCTATAGTGTAAATTTTAGTCCTTAAAGAAATATTTTTGGTTGGTCTGTTGTATACAGGGGATGTGGTGACTATTCTTAGAGTAAGGTTCTCAACGGGGGTGATTTTGACTCCAGTGAACATTTATTAATGTCTGGAGACATTTTTGGTTGTCACAACTGGGGGGGGGGACGGGGCGGTGCTACTGGCATTTAGTGTGTAGAAGCCAGGGATGCACCTGAACATCCTACAATGCACAGGACAGCCCTTCACTGCGAGGCATCCAACCCAAAATGTCAATAGTGCCAAAGATGAGAAACCCCGTCTTAGGTTACAAACGTGAAAAGCACGCTGTTTATTTCTTCAGGAAGTGGCGTTTAGTTTGGCCTTGAGGAACTTGAATAAAGCTTGATATTGTGATGGGAGAGAAGAACCATCTAACCTGAGGGAACCGTATAAGCAAAGGCCAGGAGACCTCTGTATTGTTAATTTATTTTATTTATGTGCCTGTATCCCGACTCCCAGATTAGATAAAACAGTAAGAGAATAGGACCACATTATTTCTTAGCATGTATAGGGCTTTGTATTCAATAATTGTTGAGCAGAAAACTAAAAATAATTTTTAAGTCTTGCTTTTTTATTCTTTCAGCTACCCATTTGACGTAACTCGTAGGCGAATGCAATTAGGAACTGTTCTTCCAGAATTTGAAAAGTGCCTGTAAGTTCTCCATTTGTCACTGTTTCTTTTCTTTAGGAAATGTAATGTTTAAAGTAAGTAGTGAGATAGTACTGTCTCTCACCAGTAGTCTAGAACTCCCATTTTGTCTCCCATAGTTTAACTTGATTACCTTGTAAGATTTAAAATATATATATACATTTTTTTATTGATTTCAGAGAGGAAGGGAGAGGGAGAGACAGAAATATTAATGACCAGAGAGAACCATTGATGTATGTAATTTAAATTTTTCTGGTAGCCTCATTAAAACTTGTATAAAAATAAACATGAAATTATAAATATTTCTATTTAATTTAAAATGTAACTTCAATATTGCACTATTTTATATCCCTTTTAAAAATATGTTTTTATTGATTTTAGAAAGAGAGAGAAAGGGGGTGGGAGAGAGAGAGAGAGAAAAACATCTATATAGGCGTGAGATCAGCTGCCTCTAGTGGGGATTGAGCCCACAACCCAGGCATGCGCCCTGACTGGGAATCGAACCAGTAACCTCATGGTGCATGGGTCGACACTCAACCACTGAGCCACACCAGATGGGCAATATGTCCTTTTTTAGAATAAGCCAGAGTATATTTTATATGCATAGCACATCTCAATTTGGATTTGCCACATTTAAAGTCAGGTGGCTACCATTGTTGCACAGCTCAGCTCTAGAATTTTCTATAAATACTTAGAAGCAGCCCTTACCGGTTTGGCTCAGTGGATAGAGCATCGGCCTGCTGACTGAAGGGTCCCAGGTTTGATTCCAGTCAAGGGCATGTACCTTGGTTGCAGGCATTTCCCCAGTAAGGGGTGTGCAGGAGGCAGCTGATCGATGTTTCTAATTCTCTATCCCTTACCCTTCCTCTCTGTAAAAAATCAATAAAATATATTTAAAAAATATTTAGAAGCATTCCATTTGATTGGTGATGTGTTATCCCTCGGGAAGAGCAGAATGTTTGTTCAAGACCTTGAATGGCTTGTAGACCCAAAAGATTTTTTGAAGATTTGAAAAGTAAAGGCAGCCCAGCCGGCGTGGCTGAGTGGTTGAGCATCGACCTATGAACTAGGAGGTCCTAGTTCGATTCCCAGTCAGGGTATATGCCCAGGTTGCAGGTTTGATCCCTAAATGTGAAGCGTGCAGAAGGCAGCCGATCAATGATTATCTCTCATCATTGATGTTTCTAACTCTCTCCTTCTCCCTTCCTCTCTGAAAGCAATAGGAAAATTTATGAAAAAAAAAAAATTTTCCTTAAAAAAAAAAAAAGTAAAGGCAAAACCCAAAATATTGGTTTGAAAGGAAAGAAAACACCATTTGAAACAAGAAAGTCTTTATTGCCCTAGTCCCGTGGTCGGCAAACTGCGGCTTGCAAGCCACATACGGCTCTTTGGCCCCTTGAGTGTGGCTCTTCCACAAAATACCACGGCCTGGGCGAGTCTGTTTTGAAGAAGTGGCATTAGAAGAAGTTTAAGTTAAAAAAATTTGGCTCTCAAAAGAAATTTCAATCGTTGTACTGTTGATATTTGGCTCTGTTGACTAATGAGTTTGCCGACCACTGCCCTAGTCAGTTTGGCTCAGTGGATAGAGCATCAGCCTGTGGACTGAAGGGTTCTGGGTTTGATTTCAGTCAAGGGCACATGCTCGGGTAGTGGGCTCGATCCCCAATAAGGGGTGTGCAGGGGGCAGCCAATCAATGATTCTCTCTTATCATTGATGTTTCTCTCTCTCTCCCCCTCTCCCTTCCTCTCTGACATCAATAAAAATATATTTTAAAATATATATTTAAGAAATTAAAAAGACTACATCAGTATTTCAAATATTATTATGGAATAGTGTTGCCAGTAAATATCATAGACACAGACAAACAAAATATATGTAATTAATGAGCCTGGCAATTCTGTGTATAGTGCTTGTACGAGTTTGGGATTAATTGCTGTTTTATTGTGAATTTTTAGCTTGTTTTAGCACTTGTGTTCCAAAACCTATTAAAGATGTCATTTTGGCTTCTTTTTAAAATGCTATTATGGATCTTAAAATTGTCCCTTCATGAGTGGGCCTAACGGTGTCATCTTTTTTTTTTTTTTAATTTTATTTTATTTTTATTGTTTTAAGTATTACAAATAGTAGTACATATGTCTCCTTTTTTTCCCCCCTTGATCTCCCCCCGACCTCCCCTACCCCCCAGGACATGCCTTCACCTGCCCACCCTGCCCCCCCCCCGCCCCAGTGTCTTATATCCGTTGGTTGTGCTTACATGCAAGCGTACAAGTCCTTCGGCTGGTCTCTTACAGCCCTCCTCACCCAACCTCCCCTGTCTTCCCAATGTAGTTTGACAGTCTGTTCAATGCTTCTTTGCCTCTGTATCTTTTTCCCACCATTTCTTTCCTTTAAAAAGTTTTGCCTTTGCAGACTGGAAATAAACATATAATAACAAAACAAGACAAAACAAAAAAATGTTTGAGTCCCAATTTCAATGTCCAACAGTTCCTTATGTGTACATGTCAGCATTGATAGCTGGATGGTGGCCACATGGTGGCAATGCAGGTCCGACCCTCTCTGGTTTGGTCCTAGGCAACCTGCAGCGGTGCACAGCTGCTGACTGCTCCCATGGCAAGGCGTTGTCAGCGTCTTCCATCTCTGGACTGTTTTTTCCTCTTGTCTTCGTGGTTGGAGCACTCCTGTCAATTCCTCTCTGTTGCAGGAATCCATCTGGTCTTGGGGTTGTTTTCTGAAAATATACAAATATATTCTCGACCACAAGTTAATAAAGGAATCTTTTCTATATAATTGATTTGGGATCCTTTTTATTTTTGTTCAAACGATTTTCCTTTGTCTTATTTAGACACCATGTGTGTTTTTAATGGCCGTCTTGCTGTTAGCATTGCAAATGAAACTTAATTTGGTAAAGTAAAAATTTTCTAGATGTAATTTACTTATAGGATATTTTTCCTTACATGATATTTCCCTACTATCCCCCTTTTTTTTTTATTAATGGAGGTTTTTGTAAATTTTATAATGCAGTCTTGATAACTTTAAATTAAAAAAATTTTTTTTCCCCCACACATATGACTGCTTTAGGTTCATTGCATGTTCAGGAATTTTACCATGAGATGAACTACCAATAGAAATTTTAGTTATTACTTTAAGAACAGCTTTTTGTCCAGTACTTGAATATTCACTTATTTCAATTAGGCTATTTAAATTAATCTGAAAACTCAATTACTATTTTACCGGTGTCATCTTTTTAACTATTGCCTTTCAGTACCATGCGGGAGACTATGAAGTATGTCTACGGACACCATGGAATTCGCAGAGGATTATATCGTGGCTTATCTCTGAACTATATTCGCTGCATTCCCTCTCAAGCAGTGGCTTTTACAACATATGAACTCATGAAGCAGTTTTTTCACCTCAACTGAAGAAAAAATCGTGATTTCCTCTCCGTAGTAAATTCTCAGAGGGAGAGATAAAATGTTACTTTAATTTGGGGGAGAACATTACTTGAAGGGGGACATTTACCCTCTCACAGGAACCACTGGTATTTTAGTACTTGATTTTTTTATCATTACAAATCAAAAGTGCTTACTATACCTTTTGATGCCAAAAGTTACACCACAGAACATGGAAAAAATTTCCTAAACTGATGCTGGCTAATCAGTTAGGTTATTTGAAAGTGTTATTTATAAGTAGAACTAACTTAAAATGGGACTCAAGAGGTTGTCATTAGTTTTATCATGCTGCTACAAGCTTTTCATTGTAATCATGATTTTCAAAGACTCTAACATTGTTTATTATTATTATTACAACAAACAGGCTTTGCAGCAGAATAATGAAAAGAACTTTTAAGTTATATAAGCTGTAGCTTAGAAGCCAGCATGGAAATATTATTCTTATTATTTCTCTTCTTACAATTCTGCTCCACTGGATAAAAGGACAAATATTTTTCTCTTCACTTTTTCAAAAAGCAAACATTGTATTTAAAAAGTAGCCATTTAGAGATTCAAGTGAAGAATTTTTCAGATATTGCTGAAATGTTATTACCAGATACTATGACTGATTTAAATATTTTTAAAAATCAATGTATTTCCCAAAGGTAGTAATGTTAATACTGACTATCTGCTCTCAAAACAGATTAGCATTATAGATTTGTTTGGTTAGATGACTTAGTGTATACTAGAAAATTTATTTCAGTACACTATGAAATATCCCTTAATATAGATGTGAATGTCAAAGACTGTTTCTAAAATATTGTCATGATACATCAACTAGTTCTTCCATGTATAATAGTTTTAGTGTAATATAAACAAGTAGCAATGTGAAAATCATTTGAATTGCCATTCTTTATGTTAAAATTGTTTAAAATGTAAGAATTCCATTTATTGTGTTTAGAGCACTTTTTATGTTATAAGCATGACAGAAATGGGAGGGAAACAGTTACAGTGTTGTCCTCAGAAATAGCGATTTGTAGAACTGATGTGATTTTTAAGACATTAGAAAACTAAGATGAAAGTGTTATTTCTGCTTCAAATTTTACTTCTGCATAAAAGATTTCTTGTCACACCTTGGTAAAATTTAGATGAACTGGTTTCATTTTCAAAGTGTTTATTTTAAAATAAATATGTATCTTTATATGATTTATAAGTGTACATGCAGGTATAAATACATGTGTTCCTAAAACCATTTTGTATATTTTCATTTCTGGATTACACTGTAGCTAAATATTGTTATCAAATCTCAAGATAATTTAAATATATAAATAAGTATCTGTTATGTTATCAGTAAAAAGGATTGCAGGTATTTTTTAAATAAAAAGTTGCAGTGTATCTTTTTTTCCCATTGATCTTAGGAGGAAGGGAGACAGAAAAACATTGATGTGAGAGACACATTGATAGACTGTCTCCCACACTCACCACCCCCCCCCTCCCCGCCCCCCATGAAACCTTCAACCTGGGCATGTGTCCTAACTGGGAATTGAACCCAGTGCACTGGGAATCGGTTGGCTTATCTAGAAAGAAGGAGGGAGCATATAGTTTGGGCCAGATTTATGAAGCCTCTGTTTTCCGGAACCGAAGGCGAGAGAACAAAGCCGCCTTCCCCCTAGGGGCTGGGTGGTCCAGGTGCGGTGCTCCTCGCGGAACCGCCCGCGCTGGAGGCGCTGGAGGCGCTGGAGGCGCAGTCCGTGCAGGGCACTGGGGCCTCGGCGAGTCTGCGCATGCGCGGCGCCTCGCGGGCCGGCTGTGCTTTCTTTTCGGTGTCTACGGGTTCCCCCCATTTTACCAGGCGAGCGTTTGCGGTCTCCGTACCCGGAATGGAGCAGCTGGGTGACCTAGAGCTGCTGATGGAGGAGACTTTCCCGGAGGAGGCTGAGCCGCCCGCAGAGCTGTGAGCGGAGCGGGGGGCGGGACGGGAGCAAAGCGGGAGATTTGAAAGAAAGGAGCGGGAGAGGCGGTCGCGCGCCGCACGCGTTTCCAGCGCGGGGGTCCGTTTCTTGGGGTCCTCTTGGGGGCCACACGGACCAGAGCCTGGAGACTTTCCCTTGTCTAGCGGTTCATTATTTCCCCGATTTCACGTCTTTCCCGAATTTGGAGAGTCCCAGCCACTTAAATGTCTTCATGAAAGGAAATTGCGAAATGCTTTTCTCCATGTTTGGAGAACTCTGGACCCTCATCTCGGTTTATATGGTCGGGGTCGGGGAGGGGGACGACCCACAGTCATGGGTGGTTATTTTCAACAGCAGTAACACTGATGCTGGTTATTGGTAACGGATCTTTGCGTTTGGGGTTTGGGAGATCCTTAAGGCATCCCAGCTGCCTTGGGAAATTTGTGGGTTGAATGTGGAGGTTCCAAAATAATAGGACCTAGGGTGATGACAAAGATAACTTTAGAGTCATGTGAAAAGCATTTGGTGTTATAATCGGAGAGATGGTGACTTCGGACTCTGTTGGAGTCTTACTGCAGTCAAACAGGAAAGACTTAAGAGGAATTTAATATTTTCTAGAGGAGAGATTATTTTGCATAGTTTTCAGGCGGCTAGGATCAGTGGATAAAAGTATTGTGATACTGACTTGCCCATTATAGAAGAAATTTCTGAGTTACTCTATGAAGGAACGAGCTACTGTATTAGGTTTGCTTTCTGTACAATGCAGGGGCTGGTTGATTCTCAAAGAGATTTCATAGAAGGATTTCCTGCATTAAATAGTAGATTGGACTAGATGATTTCTATGTTTGCTCCTAATTTAAAGATTAATGTAATTCTGTGGCTCACAGTTCTATAACAAACATCTCTTTAAAAAACAATTTTTTTTTTTATTGCCCTAGCCGGCTTGGCTCAGTGGATAGAACATGGGCCTGTGGACTGAAGGGTCCTGGTTGGATTCTAGCCGAGGGCACATGCCGGGATTGCATTCTCGATCCCCAGTAAGGGGCGTGCAGGAGGCAGCCTATCAGTGATTCTCATCATTGATGTTTCTCTCGCTCCCCCTCCCTTTCTCTCTGAAATCAATAAAAAAAAATTTTAAAACAAGTTTTTATTGATCTTTAGAGCGATAAAGGGAGAGAGAGAAACATTGATGTGAGAGAGAAACATCGGTTGCCTTCCATATACACCCTCACAGGGTTTTGGACCTGAAACCTGGTATGTGCCCTGCCCAGGAATAGAACTGGCAACCTTTTGATGACTCTGAACCATCTGAATGAGCCACAGTTGGGCTAAGCATGTCTTTTATTTACAAAAAGGATAGTGTCCAAAATGGTCCCTTTTATTTGTACTTTGAGACAGTTTGCACAAGTGGTGGAATGTATGGTTTAATTTTTTTCAATTTCTCGCTTTTTAAAAAAATTTTATTTTATTGTTTAAAATATTACAAATAGTACATATGTCTCCTTTTCCCCCCCCATTGACCTCCCCCCATCAATTTCTCTTTAATCCTTATAATCATGGAGCTTATATTTGGAAATACCCATGTCATAAGTATGTTTTAAGTGGCACTGCTTCTGGGAAGTAATAATAGGAATTCTGCTGTCTTTGCTCTCTTAATTTTTAACCATTTTAGCTAATGGTCATTGTGGTAAGCTTTCCAAAGGAGACAAACCTAAAAACTAGAAGATTGGTCTGTAGATAAAGGAGATTGATGGCATCTTATTTCATGCTTGTGCTACACTGTGTGTATGCTTTAGATTTCAGAAGGTGGAAGCTTCCTCTTCTAGAACAGTCCTGAGCCGAGGAGTGGATAACCGGTACCTGGTACTAGCAGTTAATATTGTGCAGAATGGAGAAGGAAGCCACGAAAAGCACCTAATCATCACTGCTTCCCAGTCGCTAGACTGTAAAGAACTGTGCATACTTAGGAATGACTGGTAATTTCTGTGTGACTTTGAGCTCTGATCTGGCAGATTCTTAAGGGTTCCACCTTAAAGCCCATCACATGGGCCTGCGTGGATATCACTATAACTTAGTTATTAACAGAGGGGTTGGTTTTCAACCTGAACTAATTCCACATAAAGCTTGTGCCTGTTACCCCAGCAGCATGTCAAGTCCCTTATTCCAAAAGTTGATTTTTATTGTCATTTGAAACGACAAAGGGGCTTATTAAATGATTATATCCTTTCCCCAGTACTTTCTGTTTTAAGATTACAGCTTAAAACTCATATTCTCACAAAGAGCAAAATGAATTACAGCATAAGAACATCATTTGACCTTATATTTCTCTACCCAAGTAAAGTGTGGTATATGCGAGGGGTGACGGGGAGATGCAGCGAAGTCAGGTCTAATTTTGCCTAGATTTTCTGTTGAGGCTGCAAGTTGGATGGTATGAACTAGATAAATACGATTTTATTCTTGCTACATTGGACTTGGCTCCATGCCTCAAGACTCACAGAAGACGTAGATACGATGTAAGTCTTAAGAATGAGATAATAAAAACAAAGAGATAATTAATTATTGAAACATCATCCGTAATTGGAGCTCTGTGCTACACCATTAAAGATTTGATAGCTTTGGATGATGCTAACGCAGCTTTCCTTCTGGGATTAAAGGAAAATCCATGCGTATTCTCAGGTGTGTTTCAAAGTTGGAAAAGGGTGGTGTGACTAAGAGTTGATTCAGAAGACTGCATCTTGGTATTGAAATTTTTTAAAAGATCCATAAATTTAGAGATACTTATTTTCTTCAGACAACATATTTGTTTATTTTTGAAGCCTCCTTAATAAGCTTAAATGTCAGAACCTAAACGGTGTTGATACTTGGCTTTATTTGTAGGTGTTCTGTGCCAGTAGAGCCAGGGGACATCATTCATCTGGAGGGAGACTGCACATGTGACACTTGGATAATAGATGAAGATTTTGGATATTTGATTCTGTATCCAGACATGCTGATTTCTGGCACAAGCATAGCCAGTAGTATTCGATGTCTGAGAAGAGCTGTCCTCAGTGAAACTTTCAGGGTGAATAATATAACAGCTAAAGTTCCTGCAGGATTTTAGAGTTTGTAGAGCACTTTTACACTTTCTTTTTTTTTTTTCCTTCGAGGCTGGAAGAGAGGGAGGGAAGTGTGGTGTACCTGGGGTGGGGGTTCAGGGCAGCAAGGGAAAGCGGGCTGGGAGGAAGGGGTAGGGGCAAGAGTCACTTTTACACTTTCATTTTACTTAACCCTTCCAATAACGCTGCGAGGAGATGGTATTAATCAGGCTCAGAGACGTTTAAGTGACTTGCTAAAGTCATGTAGCCAATAAGAGGCAGTGCTGGGACTCAAGGCCATGTGCCTGACTCTTTCGAATCTTGTTCAACACTAATAAAATAATTCTAATGATAAGAAAATGAATTTAGTGATAAAAATTTAATACATCTAGATATTTCCAAGTATCGATTCATGTGATTCCATTGCTTTTCAGAGAGTGGAAGGGAGGTCGGAGGGATGCAGGAGAGAAAGAAAGAGAAACATCCATGTGAGAGATGCACATTGACCGGTTGCCTCCCACACATTCCCCAACTGGGGCGGGGAGTGAACTTGCAATCCAGGTATATGCCCTTGACCAGGAATTGAATCCTCGAACCTTTGGTTCTCCGGTCGACACTGTAACCACTGAACAACCCTAGCCCAGGCAGAACTATTTGTTAAACGTTTGCTCCTTGCTCTGGCCGGATGGTTCAGTTGGTTAGAGCGTTGTCCCATACACAGAAAAGTTGCAGGTTCAATTCCATGTCAGGGCACATACCTAGGTTGTGGGTTCAGTCCCTGATTGGGCTTATATAGGAGGCAACTGATTAATTGCATTGATGTTTCTCTCTCTCTCTAAAAAAATAGTATATTCAGGTGAGGATTAAAAAAAGTTTCTTCCTCCCAGAGTATTGTTTTAATTATACAATTAATCTACATGTATGTAGAAAACCAAAATTACAGCTGAGCAAGAAGAGCTAAAGAAGGCAAAATACCTATGTAGATTTTTTCTAATAGTGTTAGTTGCTACTTATTTGTAGTTTAGTTTATCCACTTTTTTTCTTCAGTTGTGGGAGAGTATCAACTTCTCTCTTAATCATGTATTATAAAGTGGACCTAAATATTACTCTATTAAAAACTTGTATTTTGAAATAATTCAGACTCAAAATCAAATTTACAAAAATAGTACAAAGAGTTCCTCTCTAAGTTTTTAAAATTCCTGATGGATGGTTTGGTGGACTTTATCTAGTTTTGAAGAGAACTTTCTTGCCAAAAATCTCTACTGTAAGTTAAAATTTTATGTTTCAATAATATCTTTTGCTTTTAAGAATTTGTGAGCTATGCCTTTATTGACCTTTTCTATTTGGACAAATTATAAAATGAAATTAGAAATGAATATATTAAATATTTGAGAATATGTTGAACTTTTTCATATTGGTTAATTTTAAAAATAGAAATATAATGATTTCAAATAAACACTCTCATATTGTAAAGTAATTCAGGTCATTCTGAATAGAAGAAAGGGAAAGCCGCACTGGCTGGTTTGGCTCAGTATATAGAGCGTGGGCCTGAGGACTGAAGGGTCCTGGGTTCAATTCCTGTTAAGGGCTTGTACCTTGGTTCCAGGCTGGTGTGTGCGGGTCTGGGTGCGTGTGGGAGGCAATCAATCAATGTGTCTCTCTCAAATCAATGTTTGTCTCTCCCTGTCCCTTCCACTCTTTCTAAAAGTCAATGGAAAATATCCTCTCATGAGAATTAACAAAAAAAGAAAGAAAGGGGAAGTCACTTATAATTCCTCCCACCAGAAAAATACATTGGTTGATATTTTGGTATTTGTCTTACTAGTACACTTTGGCTATGGTCGTTTAGTAGGTTAGGTAATAAGTATACATTTATGTTTGTTAATATGTTGTAAAATAAAAAATTTTTGTGTGTTTTTTTTAATAGAGCTCTGATCCAGCCACACGCCAAATGCTGATTGGTACTGTTCTCCATGAAGTATTTCAGAAAGCAATAAGTGATAGTTTTGCCCCAGAAAAGCTACAAGAACTTGCTTTACAAACTGTTCAAGAGATAAGGCATCTGAAAGAAATGTAAGTAGTTACAAGAGGTACAATTTTATTATATAACTTCTCCTAAATCTATAAGGCACTTGGCCATTTTCCTATTCAGTGTAAATTAGTGTAATACTAAAATGCAGATTCCAAAGTTGTAGTCCCCGCTTCCTGTTCTGTGAAGAGCTTCTAAAATTGCACAACAGGAACTCTTTGGCTAAAAATAACTGAATTTTCTGTATGACAGACTTTCAGAGAGTGTGTAAAACGCTTTGCCTTACCTTTAGAAACAGTGTGACATGCTGAAAATTGTATGGGTTTGGAAATCAGACCTTGTTTGAATTTCTAGCTTTGCCAGTTTGATGGCTGCAGAAGTCATTTAAACATTCTGAAAACAGTGATAATACCTATTTTGCATTTTGTGACAATGGAAATAATGTATATAAACCCACAGATGGTTAATCACTGGCGTTTTATGAGTGACTGACTGCCTTTAGAGGGTTTGACATGTTCTGCCGTCTGTTTCTTCCTTGACTCCTGCTGCAGTCCATCTTTTCTCATAGACGTGTTTTTATTAGTGATGATTTTGATTCTGACATCAATCTGTTTTCCCAGATAGTGATTCTATGTTTCACTGTTTATGTGGGGGAAAAATGTGTTCCAAAATTTCACACAAATGATTTAGCGATGACGTGTAATCTAGTGTCGTAAAACATTTCAGGCGGCTGCCATGTGTCCGGCACTGTGTTGTGCTTTTAGCGTATCTTGAGTAGTCTGAGAGCAGCTCGTTATAAATGAAGAAACTGAAGCACAGAGAAGTTGTCACTTGTTCGTGACCACATTCACAGCATTCAGAATATAAACAGATTTAATAAAGGGTTTGCTTTAAGAGTTCTATTTATTGCCTATTTGCCACTTTGCGTTTCAAATTTTGAATTTTTTTGTCACACTCTAATCAGCAAACGATTACCTTATCTGTTGTACATTGGATTGATTATTGCCCTGAAGCCAGTCACTTGTACAGGATTTTTAAAAAAGTCTTTTATTCCTAAATAGGGCATAAATTCATGTGTGCCATATGCTACTGTGATAGTACAAGAGTGTGCACAGTAAAGCCTAAGTCCTTTCTGGCCTCATTTTCCTCATCATGCAGTTCCTGTCCCCAGAGGCAGCCGCTGTTGTTTTCCTATGTGCCCTTCCAGAGATTTCAGACATTTATATGTGTGCTGTGTATGTATGTATTTATATTTATATTTTGTTATGTAGATGGTAGTATACCATGAACATTATCGTGCACTTAAAAATTAAATCTTTTTATTTATATATATTTTTTATTGATTTTAGAGAGGAAGAGAGAGGGAAAGAGAGACAGAAACATCAATAATGAGAGAGAATCATGGATCAACTGTCTCCTGCATACCCCCATTAAAGATCTAGCCCACAACCCGGGCATGTGCCCTTGACTGGAATTGAACCCACAACCCTTCAGTCCACAGGCCAACACTCTGTCTACTGAGCCACACCAGCCAGGGCTGAGCTATCTCATTTTTGATTAATAGTGGCATAATGTATTATATGGATATATCATAATTTATTTAAGCATCCCTGTGGCGTTTCAGTCTGCTTTTATTAGCAATGCTATAATAAATACCTTTGTACATCCTTTATTTCATAGCTATGCGGGCATATATATTGGCTCAATACTTAGAATTGTTGGGCTAGAGGATATATATATTTACACACTTAAAATATTTTTATTTGGAAATAATTTTAAATTTAGAGAATAGCTGCAAGAGTAGTACAGAGGACATCCATACACTCTTCACTCGTATTCACCTGTTGTGTGTATGTGTGTGTATACTTTTTCTAAGATAAAGTGGTGTTCATCATGGAATACATAATGGGCTGTAAACCATGAAGACACCAGCCATGGAGCAGGCTGAGAGGGCCCTGGACATCCTGGAACCCCCACTGCAGTGGGCAAAGCTGGCCTGGCTCCCTCTTCCTTCAGGCCTCTTCTCCCCAAGCCCCTCTGTGGTGACTGGGGCCAGGCATGTGGTGACCGCTGGGTGTGGGGCCTCAGTGCCTGGTGTAGCAGCCTGTTGCTGGCAAGGACTTTGCTCATGACACGTTCTTGCTGATGCCAAGCCAGGTGGGCTCAGGGCTCATGTCCCAGAGGTAAAAAACCATGATGTATATTTACATGTGTATTTCCTAAGAATAAGAATTTTCTTTTTTCTTTTTTTAAATATATTTTTATTGATTTTTTTACAGAGAGGAAGGGAGAGGAATAGAGAGATAGAAACATCGATGAGAGAGAAACATCGATCAGCTGCCTCCTGCATACCTCCCACTGGGGATGTGCCCGCAACCAAGGTACATGCCCTTGACTGGAATCGAACCTGGGACCCCTCGGTCCTCAGGCCGACGCTCTAGCCGCTGAGCCAAATCAGTTAGGGCAAGGATTTTCTTATATGTAACCACAGCACAGTTATCAACTTCAGGAAATTTAACATTGATAGAATACTTTTGTCTGATCTGTCCACATTTTCAGTTTTGCCCAGTAATGTCCTTTATAGCATCTTGCCCCCTCCTGCATAGGACCCAGTCTGGGTACACTTAAAGTTTTGATATATATTGCCAAATTGCTCTGTATAGGCATTGCCTCCATTTACATTTCTGCCGGCAATACCTGAGTCCTTGTTTCCCCACATTCTCACTGGCATCCTCTCTTACCGACTGAAGTTGCCAGAGTTCAAACCGTCTTTTGCAAGGATAACTTTTGCCTCTGTCCGACGGAATGTGGGATTATTTGGAACACGGGTGTCAGCCGTTGCTCCCTGGCTTGAGGGATTTCAGCTTCTCTCTCAAGCTGAGGTTCCTAGCCTGCTCAGGAGATGCTCTTGGCAGAGCTGGGCTGCTCCTTTTGTCTTCCTTGCTGACCCAGCTCTTTCAGAGGACTGACAGGGCTCTGTTCGCTCCCTTTCTAAGGCTGAATGGTAACCCTTTGTACGTATAGTCCACATTTTGTTTATCTATTCGTCCGTACTTGGGTTGCTTATTTGGATGTTTTTCTCCTTCTTTACTATTTTCATATTTATGCTTTAACATGTATTCTTTTACTTTATAGGTACCGCTTAAATTTGAATCAAGATGAAGTAAAACAAGAAGTAGAAGAGTATCTTCCTTCATTTTCTAAGTGGGCTGGAGATTTCATGCATAAACATACTTCAGCTGACTCCCCGCAGATGCAGCTCTCTTTGTAAGAAACCACTTTGCTTATATGGTTCATATGTTTAGACCAGGATTCTGTTCTGTATTTTGAATTAAAGCTTTTTAAAGATTGAGTTATTGCAACTAGCCTTTTTGTTTGCTTATTTTACAAATTACAGTCCTGAGTATCTTTCCACTCTGGCCAGGGCTCTTATACTTTTTAAATATCAATTTTATATGATATAAAATGCTTTATTACTAGAAAATGTATCCTTTTCATGTAAGATTTCTATTTCTAGTGTTTTATATGGCGTTGAGTCTAAAATAAGATTAATAAAAGTTAGCTCTTATCTGAATTTTCTTCTGCAGAATGACTTACTGCTCTAAAAATAAGTAAATCTTAGATAAGAGAAGTGTAAAGGGCTTTAAAAGTTATTTTCGTCTCTCCAGGATTTTCACAGGGGTGTAAGTGTTGGATGATCAAACTCATTCTTACCAGGTTCATATGGTGTTACATGAAGGAGCACATCTGTTGCTGCCTAGGGTGCAACCACATGCAAGCAATTCTATATCAAGCTGTGTAATAATTGTGTATCAGAATATTCAGGTGGATATTGTGGCTCCAGCAGTTCAATTAGTGAGACTTGCAGTAACCTAGGCCTGAGGAAGTAAGGGCTGGGGTGGGAAGATTGCAACAGCAATGAGCTGAAAGGGACAGATGACAAATACAAGAAAATGTGTATCACGTGAGTTGGAGCCTATAGGACTGGTTCCTAAACGTGAGTGTGCATCAGAATGGCTTGGAGAGTTGGTTAAACACATTGCTGAGCCTCGCCCCTTAATATTTCTGGTTGAGTAGGTCTAGAGTGGGGCTTGAGAATTTGCATTGATCACAAGTTCCCAGATGATGCCAGTGCTGTACGCTTTGAGAACCACTGCTGTAAAGGTATACAGGCCCTTTCCCATACCCACATTCTCTGAGTGAAAAGTCAATGGCAGCTGATGAGAAGTGAGCCAAGTGTTCTAATTAAGTGTTTTGGTGTTTTGTTTTCAGGCCAAGTGATGGTGGTAACAAAAATGCAACATGTAATATTGAAGTCGTAAAGTCATTGGATATTGAAGAAAGCATTTGGTCCCCTAGGTTTGGATTAAAGGGCAAGATAGATGTTACAGTTGGTGTGAAAATTCATCAAGGATGTAAAACAAAATATAGAATAATGCCATTGGAACTTAAAACTGGCAAAGAATCAAATTCTATTGAACACCGTAGTCAGGTATATAAATCTTAATAAGAAAACTGAATGTTTAATAGATTTAAAAATGTAGTCTGCATTATATATTTTGGTTCAATTTAGGTAATGTTTGAGTTTCATATAGTACTTTTCAATTTGTGATACATTCAGAGTACTCAAATTGTCTTATACATGTATAAACGTGGCTACAACAGAAAGTTTTCTCCAGCAAAGAATACAACAGCTGAACTTGTCAGACAATATTGGCAAGTTTATGTTGCCAAACTACCAGTCTAAACAGATGCTCCTAAAAAAATAATTCCTTGGTCATGTAAGTTGGGGAAACCAAGTATATTTGTATATATAATGATGCACATTAGCCTATTAAAGTTTCTGAGAAGTCTTAAAGTAATACGATTTGTGTCAGCTATGTTTAACCTAATATTTCCTAAACCTAATTTACCATGGAGCCATTGTTTTCATGTACCATCTACACAGGACACTCTCTAGAAAACATCATTGTAGCCTGGCTGGCATGGCACAAGGATTGAGCATTGACCTATGAACTAGGAGGTCAGGGTTTGACTCCCGGACAGGGCACATGCCCGGGATGCAGGCTTGATCCCCAGAGTAGGGTGTGCAGGAGGCAGCCGATCAGTGATTCTCTCTCATCATTGATGTTTCTGTCTCTCTTTCCCTCTCTCTTCCTCTCTGAAATCAACGTAATTTTCAAAATGGAAATAGCTTAATTGACCTTTTGATTTTAAAATTATAGTATGTATTGATTGCAAACCACATATGGAAAAGCAGAAAGTTAAAGTTTTGTTTGACAAAATGTACGCTATTTTCACAGCTGGTTCTGTATACACTGCTGAGTCAAGAGAGAAGAGCGGATCCAGAGGCTGGCCTGCTCCTCTACCTGAGGACTGGCCAGATGTACCCTGTGCCTGCCAAACATCTCGATAAAAGAGGTTGAGCTGTTTCCTCTCATGTTTACTTCTCTGGGTTTTGTTTGTTCCCCTTCGGCTGTCAGTGGTACACACGGCATCCCTGTGGTACTGCAGGCTTGTTTCCAGATCACTGCAGTAACGTGAAGAGCGCAGTAAAGCGAGTAGCACAAACTTTTTGGTTTCTTAGTGCATGTAAAGGTTATGTTTACATGATCCTGTCGTCTTAGTAAGTGCGCAGTAGCATTATGTCTAATAAAACAGCATGTATACCTTAATTAAAAAATACTTGATTACTAAGAAATGCTAGATATCATGCGAGTCATAATCCTTTTGCTGGCGTAGGGCATCTTCAATTTGTAAAAAATACAAAATCTGTGAAGTGCCATAAAGCGAAGCACAATGAGACAAGGTGTGCCTGTATTTATACCTGACAGTAGCTTGCTGTACTTGCTAGGCCTAATACAGGTTTTAATTTGTAGTTATGGTATTTTTTTTTAAAGAATTTTAACAATATACAGTATAGTTGAAAACATTAACTTTTTAAAATTTTATCATATAAAACTTTAATTTCCTACCCTGTACTCTAGATAGTTGTATTTATCCTTAGCATTCAGCGAATAAAGCAGCAACTTCACAATTTGTACTAATTATGAGATACATGATTGTTGAAAGAATTTATCAAGTGAACAAAAATTGGAGAAATCATACCAAAGTGTTAACAGTGGTTATTCTAGAGTAGTGGGAAAAATGAATGTTGTTCTTTACTTTTTTTAATGTTTTTAAATCTGAAAGTTTTATTTATGCAATGGAAGAGATATATAATAAACTTAATTCTTAAAAGACACCTGTTCTTCCTTCCCCATAGAATTAATTAATTAGTTTTTCTTTTTTCTTCCTCCCCCCATAGAACTATTAAAACTAAGAAACCAGATGGCATTCTCTTTGTTTCACCGTATTAGCAAACCTGCTACTGGAAAGGAGAAGACTGAGCTTACTCCTTTGCCACAGATAATCGAGGAACAGCAAACCTGTAAATATTGTTCACAAGTGGGTAACTGCGCTACTTATAGCAGGTAAACACACTGTCTTCCAAAAATACTAATTTCATTTAAGTATGCACTCAGTTAAAATGATTTAACATTGCTGGCTGGTTTGGCATTGATGGTTTCATTTTAGCCATTTTTTTCTGTGTGTATTTGTAAAATGAAGGGACTAGGGAAAAAAAGCAGTTTATACACACACACACACACACACACACACACACACACACACACACTAGAGGCCCGGTGCACAAATTCATGCACGGGTGGAATCCCTCTGGGTGGCCTGCAGGGATCGGGCCGAAACCCTCAGTCCAATGCTGCGTGCACCTACCTGCCGCTCCCACTCATCCTGGCCCCACTGTGCCTGCCTCAGGCTTGTACCCAATCAGTCCTGATCCGGAGAGGCTCACGCTGCCACAGCAGTGCTCACCAGCCATGAGCCCTGTGTCTGGCGCCCTCCCAATGGGAGTGGCCTGCGGGATCGGGCTGAAATTGGCTCTCCGACATCCCCTGAGGAGTCCTGGATTGCAAGAAGGTGCAGGCCAGGCTGAGGGACCCCACCGGTGCACTATGGGGCTTGGGGAGGGACTGAAGGAGGGCTCCAGGGTGTGTCTGGCCTGTCTTCCCTCAGTCCTGATTGGCCATCAGCCAGACCCCAGCAGCAAGCTAACCTACCCGTTGGAGCATATGCCCCCTAGTGGTCAGTGCACATCATAGTGACTAGCTGACCAGTTGACTGTCTTCCCCCTGGTGGTCAGTGCATATCATAGTGAGCAGTTGAGCAGCCTTAGCATATCATTAGAATATTATGCTTTGATTGGTTGTTCAGTTGTTCTGCTGTTCAGTCTATTTGCATATTACCCTTTTATTATATAGGACTAGAGGCCCGGTGCACAAAATTCGTGCATAGGGGTGTGTGTCCCTCAGCCCAGCCTGCACCCTCTGGGATCCCTCTCACAATCCAGGACTGCTGGCTCCCAACTGCTCGCCTGTCTGCCTTCCTGATTGCCCCTCCCCTGCCAGCCTGTTTGCCCCTAACTGCCCTCCCTTGCAGGCCTGGTCTCCCCCAACTGCCCTCCCCTGCTGGCCTGATCACCCACAACTGCCCTCCCTTGCAGGCCTGGTCCCTCCCAACTGCGCTCCCCTGCTGGCCATCTTGTGGCGGCCATCTTGTGTCTACATGGGGGCAGCCATCTTTGACCACATGGGGGCAGCCATCTTGTGTGTTGGAGCGATGGTCAATTTGCATATTACTCTTTTATTAGATAGGATATATATTTTTTAATCCTCACTCGAGGATATTTTTTTTTCATTGATTTTTAGAGAGAGTGGAAGGTAGAGTAAAAGACAGAGAGAAACACCGATGTGAGAGAGATGCATCGATTGGTTGTCTCCCACATGCTGTCAACCAGTGCCAAGAGCCTGCAACCGAGGTACATGCCCTTGACTGGGATCAAACCTGGGACCCTTCAATCTGCATGCCGACACTCTATCCACTGAGCCAAACTGGCTAGGGCCACAGTTCCATCTCTATATCTAAAAGGCTAATATGTAAGGTGTCCCCTTGGGAGTTTGATCGCTCGCTATGACATGCTCTGACCACCAGGGGGTGGCATGGAACAAAGGAAGACCCCCACCGGCAGCTGGCAGCCAGGGAAGGAAGGCCCTGGCCAGCAGCCAGAAGGCCCTGATCGGCCCTGATCGCTGGCCAGGCCTACGGACCACCGGGCCTCTAGTATTTTATAACAAGCCTATTTCCTTGGGGAAAAAAAGAGTGCTTTTTGAGCTTTGGTTAAGAAAGATGTAGTATGTAGTATAGGCATTTTGAATACAAGTTAAATGGTGTTTTAAGAAGTCTTTCCCTTCTTAGTTGCTATTTTAATTTCAGGCCTTTTGTAGTTTACAAAAACGGGGAAATTGTTTCTTCCAGGCACAAAGTTCAGTATGATCCAGTGGCCTTGAATGTTATGTTTATTTTGTTACATGTGGGAAGTTTTTAGCTCTTATAAACAGTCGTTTGTATTTATACCTTCATAGGCCAGCAAAAGGACATAAAAAAGTAGTTAGATGTAAATACAGACTAGACAAGATCAAATCAGAACCAAAATTCTAATTCACCCTGAAAATTCACATAAAGAACTTTTAAAACTATTATATCAAAGTGTCTCTTAATGGCAGAAGACTGGACCATGGGAAGTTGGGCCCTTTACTATAAGCGCATTGTTTTGAAATCTTGTGTTTTATTCTCAATGTGTTGTAGGCTATCCTATGAGATATTTGTTTCTATATAAAAATTTAGAAATTAGCATTAAGCAAAATGAAATTCCAGATAATTCTTCTAGTTTTTATGTTGACTTTCCTGTGGCACAGAGCTGGCTGTACAAATATTGTGACTTTGAGAAATGCAGTTGTACAGAAAGCCAGAACTCGCTACCAATAGGAATGAAGACTAGCGTATACCAAGTAGTTGTTAGGGGCACAGTTATTGAAGGCAAAATAATGCAGTATTGAGTTTCTTAAGCATTTTGTTTTGTAAAGAGCCATTTGGCTTGTAGAACATTGAAATTGCTTTTAAAGAAAATTAGGGGCTGTGGTTCTAAGTTATGATCATTATTATATGTACTTACGTCAGAAGGGTCTCATTTCATAGCCAGAAAAGTATCTTATACACCTGTCTGACTTGGAGCTTTATCTTTAGAGCAGTCGAACAACAGATGGATGACAGTTCAGTCCCCATTGGCATACTGCCCAAAATAAAAGAGGAGACCCAGCACCTCAAGGTTACACACTTGGAGTATTTCAGCCTGTGGTGTCTAATGTTAACTCTGGAGTCAAAATCAAAGGATAATAAAAAAAATAACCAAAATATATGGTTGATGCCTTCATCAGAAATGTAAGTACTACATTTATTACAGTAAAACTTCAATAATTTGGATTAGTTAGTGCAGTGGTTGGCAAACTCATTAGTCAACAGAGCTGCAGTTTGCTGACCACTTAGTTAGTGGATGGCATTTGGAATTCGTGACAAATACTGGTTATTATTGTGTGTTAAAGACATGCAGTTTCATATATTCATGCTAACTCCGGATGGCTGTCAGTGAATTGTTTCCGAGTAGAGCATCATTGTTAGCTATTTTCAGTAGGAAAAATATGCCTCAGGAAGTCTAATTTTAAATGTATTTTTATTGATTTCAGAGAGGGAAGGAGAGGGGGAGAGAAAGAGAAGCATCAATGATGAGAGAGAATCATTGATTGGCTGCATCTTGCACGCCTTCTACTGGGGATCGGGCCAAACCCAGGCATGTGTCCTGACCTCTTGGTTCGCGGGTGGGCCCTCAACCACTGAACCACCCCAGCCGGGCACAAATGTAAATGCATTTAAATAAATTATTTGATACAGGCTTAAATTTTCTACAGTTGGTCAGTCTTATATTTTGTGAGATCCATTTTTTTTACAAGTTACTTGTAAAGTTGCAGTTTTGTTTGTCTTTGCATATTTTTCTTTATGTAATATTTAGTTGCTTTTCATCTATTTGTTTCTTTCCAGAATGAATATTGATAATAATGTGACTTTAGAAATAATTGGATCACTGTTTTCTTAATTCTAGACTTTAACACAGAAAACATCACAGTGGAGAATGTTTGAGTAGTTATTCATAGACGACATAAGTACAGTGACTCTGTCAAGTGCACATGCCAAAAAGCTTCTGAAGTTGCTTAGTGTTTAATAGTAGTGCCCAGTTCCTGTGAGATTGTAAATGCTCAATATTTATTTCCTAGAAGCAGTGGAATTATCAGGTTGCTTGCTATTATTTTAATAACAGCAATCATAAATCCTCATGTAAAACTGAAGAAATAGGATTTAGGAATGGGTTATCACTGATTGTCTTTTGTGATGTTATGCGCAGGGGGTGAGGCTGTCCTTTCAGGATCAAAGTGCTGACACACAGGTTGCTCAGAGATCACAGCCTGTGTGTGCAACACGGGAGGTGCTTCCGAGTGCTTGTCTAGCGGCCTATTGGTGGGAGATTGTTTCCTAGCTAATAGAATGTTCCCTTCGCATTTCTAAAATTTTATTTTATTTTTTTAAAATATTTTTATTGATTTCCGAGAGGGAGAGAGAGATAGAAACATCAGTGATGAGAGAGAATCATTGATCAGCTGCCTCCTGCACACACTGGGGATCCAGCCCGCAACCCAGGCATGTGCCCTGACTGGGAATTGAACTGTGACCTCCTGGTTCATAGGTTGACGCTGAACCACTGAGCCACGCCAGCCAGGGGCATTTCTAAAATTTTAGTGTGGGTTGTCGAATATGTAAAAATGACAGGCTCAATGTTAGCATTAGAGTTTTTGGGGGCCAGACAAACAAGAAAATTGGGGAAAACTGCCAATACAGTATTTATATATGTGATATAAATGGAAGCTTTCTCTTTCTACTCCATAGGGAGCAAAGTGGCAACTGCATTGGAAACCTGATTAGAACAGAACATGTAAAGACAGTTTGTGACGGACAATATTTACATAATTTCCAACGTAAAAATGGCGCCATGCCTATCACAAACATAATGGCAGGTGACAGAATCATTTTAAGTGGAGAAGAGAGAGCACTGTTTGCTTTGTCTAGGGGATACGTGAAAGAGATTAGCATGACAACAGTAACCTGTTTATTGGACAGGTAATGAAATGCTCCCTTTTTTGGGGGGAGGGAGAACAGCATTTACTGAGGTGTAATTCACATACCATACAGGTTCATCCATTTTACATGTATAATTCAGTGGTTTTCAGTATATTCAGAGTCACACCCATTACCAGAATCAATTTTAGAACATTTTCATCTCCCCATGAAGAAACCCCGTGCCCTGCAGCAGACACTCCTCCAGCACTAGACAGCCACAGCCACCAGTTTCCTTTCTGTCTCTATAGCTGTTCTGTACATTTTATGTAATGGGAGGGTACAACATGTGTCTTTGTGATTGGCTTTTTCATTTACCCCAGTGTTTGTGTTTGTTTTAGCCTACTATTTTGAGATTCATTTTCATGTACCAGTATATATCAGTACTGCATTTCTTTATTTTAAATTTTGAGGTAAAATTCACATAACGTAAAATTGACCCTTAATTATTTTAAAATGCACAGTTCAGTGGCATGTAGCACAGTCACAGTATTGTGCAACCAGCACCTCTGTCTGGTTACAAGAAACTTTCATCACCCTGAAAGGAAACGTGCCCATAAAGCAATCACTTTCTTTTTTTTTCTTTTTCTTTTTTTGAAAATATATTTTATTGATTTTTTACAGAGAGGAAGGAAGAGGGATAGAGAGTTAGAAACATCGATGAGAGAGAAACATCGATCAGCTGCCTCCTGCACACCCCCCTTCTGGGGATGTGCCCGCAACCCAGGTACATGCCCTTGACCAGAATCGAACCCGGGACCCTTCAGTCTGCAGGCTGACACTCTATCCACTGAACCAAACCGGTTTTGGCTAAGCAATCACTTTCTACTCTCCCTCCCTCCAGCCCCTGGCAACAGCTACTCTGCTTTCTGTCTCTATGGATGGATCTCTTCTGGATATTTCTGTAAATAGAACCACATAACATGTGGTGGTAGGTTTTTTGTTATTTTTGTTTTATTGGTCTGGCTTCTTTTAGCATGTTTGTGAGGTTCATCCATGTTTTAGCATTTATTAGTACCCTCATTTCTTTTTCTTTTTTCCCTTTAGTACCTTATTTCTTTTTATGCCTGAATAATATTCTGTTACATCGATAGACCACATTTGTTCATTTATTCACCAGCTGATAGACATTTGAATTGTTTTTACTTTTGGGTGTTATGGCTAGTGTTACTATAAATATTCACCTGCAAATTTTTATGTGAACATATTTTTATTGCCCTTGTAGATAAGTCATAGTGGAATTGCTGGGTCATCTACTAATTTCGTGTTTGACATTTGAGGGACTTCCAAACGGCTGAACTTTTCTTTAGTGCCTCACAACCCATAGTACAAATGTGGACATAGTCTTATCTAATTCTCATAACCACATGTCCGGTGGGCAGGATAGACATCCTGTGTTAAATATGTAGCTTATTTCTCCTTCTTAGCATTCTGGCATTCACCATTTTGTTCTTTCCCTTAAAAAAAATTTATTCATTAATAGTTGTGATATAAAGTATATTTATCTCAGTTCAAACAAACAGGTTGAATTAAAGAAAAATATTAAGTAAATAGTAGAATAGTTGCTATAAAATTTTGGGGCAGAGTCTGATAACCATGTTCATCAATAGTCATATTCTCCTTCCTGTACTGCCTGCTTTCCCTGCTTTGAAGTGTAGGCATGTGTCACCATTTCTTAATGGATGGAGATGCAATGACTTCTGGGTAACTCAATGGAAATAGTATCCATTTTAATAGCTATTTTGGCCCTTTTCTCTTTTAGCAGATAGTAATATATGATAAAACTTACTATGTTAAGTGAAAAACATTCGTCTACATCTGTTTTACTGTTTTAGGAACTTGTCAGTACTCCCAGAATCAACTTTGTTCAGATTGGACCAGGAAGAAAAAAACTGTGATATAGATACCCCATTAGGAAATCTTTCTAAATTGATGAAGAATACTGATGCCAGGTTTGTAACAGTGAATGAATCTGAATTTTACCCCACTTTCCTAAGAAATGTTACTAAAAGCATTTTTTTCTTTTCAGCCAAAAACTCCGAGATTTAATCATTGACTTTCGTGAACCTCAGTTTATATCCTACCTCAGTTCCATTCTTCCACATGATGCGAAGGACACAGTTGCCTCTATTCTAAAAGGTATGCTATAATCAGCATGTCTGCTCCCAATTTTTTTTGTTTTATTTATAATTTAACCTATAGTCTAGTGTTTTAATGATTTATATACAGTTACAATTATTACACAAAGTTTGTTTGGAAGTAGTTTACATATATTTTTTATTTTATTTATTTATTTTTTAATTTAATAAATCTTTATTGTTCAGATTATTACAATTGTTCCTCTTTTTTCCTCCCATAGCTCCCCTCCCCCAGGTTCCTACCCCACCCTCTGCCCTTACCTCCCCGCCACTGTCCTTATCCATAGGTGTACGCTTTTTGTCCAGTCTCTTCCCGCACCCCCCACTCCCCTTTTTCCCCCAAGAATTGTCAGTCCACTCCCTTTCTATGCCCAGAATTCTATTACATTCACCAGTTAATACTGTTCATCAAATTTTTTATTTCCTTGGTTTTTAGATTCACTTGTTGGTAGATACGCATTTGTTGTTTATAATTTTTATCTTTATCTTTTTCTTCTTCTTCCTCTTAAAAAATATCTTTCAGCATTTCATTTAATTCTGGTTTGGTGGTGATGAACTCCTTTAGCTTTTCCTTATCTGTGAAGCTCTTTATCTGACCTTCAATTCTGAATGATAACTTTGCTGGATAGAGTAATCTTGATTGTAGTTTCTTGCTATTCATCACTTTGAATATTTCTTGCCATTCCTGTCTGGCCTTCATAGTTTCTGTTGAGAAATCAGCTGACAGTCGTATGGGCGCTCCCTTATAGGTAACTAAATGTTTTTCTCTTGCTGCTTTCAATATTATCTCTTTGTCTTTTGCTCTTGGCACTTTAATTATGATGTGTCTTGGTATGGTCCTCTTTGGATTCCTTTTGTTTGGGGTTCTGTGCGCTTCCTGGACTTGTAAGTCTATTTCTTTCACCAGGTGGGGGAAGTTTTCAGTCACTATTTCTTCAAATAGGTTTTCAGTATCTTGCTCTCTCTCTTCTTCTGGCACCCCCATAATTCTGATGTTGGTATGCTTGAAGTTATCCCAGAGGCTTCTTACACTATCTTCAACTTTTTGAATTCTTTTTTCTTTTCCGGTTGGGTGTTTTTTGCTTCTTTATATTCCAAATCTTTGACTTGGTTCTTGCAATCCTCTAGTCTGCTTTTAGGTCTCTGTATAATATTTTTTATTTCAGTCAGTGTATGTTTAATTTCTAGTTGGTCCTTTTTCATATCCTCGAGGGTCTCGTTAAATTTATTGGCCTTTTCTAGGAAATTCTTTAAAAACCTTATAACTGTGGTTTTGAACTCTATATCCAGTCGTTTGCTTTCCTCCATTTCTTTCATTTGTGACATGTTTCTTTGTCTCCGCATTTTGGCTGCTTCGCTGAGTTGTTGGAGTGGCTTGGTGTGCTAGGTGTCCTAGCAGGGCTCAGTGGCTCAGCCTCCCCAGTTACCTGAGGTGGACACTCTTGGTGCACCCCTTTGTGGGCTGTGTGTGCAGTCTTGTTGTAGTTAAGCCTAGACTGTTGTTAGTATCACTCTGGGGAGTTGACCTCCAGGCCAATTGGCTGTGAGGATCAGCTGTGTCTCTGCTGGGAGAGCTTCTGTGCTCAGTTTGGATGGGGCGGAGTCTCAGGGTGGAGCAGACAGCCTTGGTTTCCCGTCAGCCCTGCCCTACGAGGCCCCTGTGTCTCAGTGTCTTGCGGCAATGGCTGCAAGCACCTCTGAGAGAAGGCTGTCCTCCGGTTTCGCCCGCTGCCAGACAGTCCAGTTTCTCCCGAATGAGTCTGGGTACCCAAAAGTCTCACCCGGAACTGGATTTCAGTGTAGTCGGGAGGTTTTGTTTCCCTCCTGAATGAGACAGCTAGCTGCAAGCTTGCTGCCTGCCCTCTCCGCACGTCCTGAGTAAGCCAGCCTCGTATTCAGCCACCCACCCTTTCCGTGCGCGCAGGTCTCCGCACCTCTGTCCTCCACAGCTCCTCTGGGTCTCATTGTCCTTTTATCTTTCCTTCTAGTTGTAGAATTTCCACTCAACCATCTTTCCGGTGGTTCTGGATGATGTCCGCTCTGTCTTCCAGCTGCAGTTTTGAAATTGTTGTGCAAGGCAGCAGTATAGATGTTTACCTATGCCGCCATCTTGGTTTCTCCTACATACATTTTTTTAACATCACCATATTTTCTTGCTTTGCAAAGTTGTATTGGAGAAACTTGAATAGAGCCTACTTTTCTTATAAAATAGTGAATTTGTTCATTGAAATTCAATACGCTTTTTTCTGTTATTTTTACATTTAAATGTAGGTTTGAATAAACCTCAGAGGCAAGCAATGAAAAAGGTACTTCTTTCCAAAGACTACACACTCATCGTGGGCATGCCTGGAACAGGAAAGACCACTACAATATGTACTCTTGTAAGGTCATTGTTCTTTTGCTTAGAAACTAAATATGTAAATCAGCTTCAACTTTGTTCAGAGAATGTGATGTTTGAGATCAAAAGAGTTAAATATGGCCCAACTGGTGTGGCTCAGTGGTTGAGCTTCAACCTGTGGACCGGGAGGTCACAGTTCAATTTGCAGTCAGGGCACATGCCTGGGTTGCAGGCTCCATCCCCAGTGGAATCAATAAAATACATATTTTAAAAAAGAGCTGAATATTAACTCAAAATGCCTTTATTTCAAATTACCATTTTAGAATGACGTGAGAAATAGAAAAGCTAAATGACCAATAGTTGTAATCATGTTGCAGATTCCTTGCATTTTGGATTGTCTAAGGTCTCTTTATGTTGGTGGCAGATGTATCATTGTATGTTTTCCTTCCTTTTTAAAAATGATAAATTATATAGAGGTGGTTGAAATAGATTTTTCTTGTTTTTTTTCATATTGGCAAATTTCTGAGTAGTAATTTACTGATTAATGATAATGATGGTAGCAAATATTGATTGATTGATACTGTGTGTCAGGCACTATTAGAAGTTTATAAGTATTCAGTTTTATTATTTTCCATAATACTTTCATAACATATTTTGGCCTTATAATTTTAAAAAAGTTATTTGGTTCAACTCTTAGATATGCTTCTATTAAGTTTTCTAATTCTATTAGAAAAATATAAGCATGTTAAAAATGGTCAGGAATTAAAAGTAATGCAGTTTTCCTTTCTCGTATTCATTCTTAGGTAAGAATTCTATATGTCTGTGGTTTTAGTGTTTTGTTGACCAGTTATACACATTCTGCTGTTGACAATATTCTTTTGAAGTTAGCCAAGTTTAAAATAGGATTTTTGCGCTTGGGTCAGACTCAGAAGGTACATCCAGATATCCAGAAATTTACAGAGGAGGAAATTTGCAGATCAAAGTCCATTAAATCCTTAGCGCTTCTAGAAGAACTCTACAATAGTCATGTAAGTACAGCGTGGTATATGAATGTTGATATTAATTTTTGTAGCCAGAATGGGGAGAAACAGCACTCTGAGAAATTCAGTCACACTGACCAAATTTTACATGATTAATTCATGTAAATTTATAATAGTTATATAAATATTAATTCATGTAAATCAGTTTACTAATTTATAGTTTGCTGGCTTGCTTCTGAGCTGAAATGAGGTTTTTGGATTATTATTCAGGGATCTCATCTAGTTTAAAATATCCTAGTGAAGGAAAACTCTGCTTCTCTCACAACACTTCTGACATTTACCGACTTAGAGTTAGTGCAGACTCCTCAGCTTCAGGGCTTAGTCCCACAGACTGCCCCCCACTTCAGTTCTAAATTGCAAGTCAGGGCCTCTTGTGCTTCTGAACAACTAGCTATAAATCGGGGCTCCCATGACCCCCTCCTTGGGTTCGATAATTTATTAGAATGGCTCATAGAACTGAGGAAGGTGCTTTTCTTACTACTACTGAATACATTTTATAGGATGCAATTCAGGAACAGCCAAATGGAAGAGATGCATAGGGGAAGGTATGTGGAAAGGCACATGCAGCTTCTGTGTCCTCTCCAGGTGAACCACCCTCCCAGCTCCATGACATGTTCACCAAACCCTGTTGTTTGGGGTTTTACGGAGATTCCATCATGTAGTTGTGATTAACCATTGGCCATTGGTGATTAGCTCAATCCTCAGCCCCTCTCCCCTTCATGGAGATGGAGGGATGGATGAAAGTCCTAACTCTATAATCACCTGGCTGGTTCCTCTGGCAACCAGCTCCAATCCCAGTGTCAAACCTTCTTGCAATAAATGCTGGTTTGGTTGCAAGGGGCTTATTATGAATAACAAAAGATGTTCTTCTCACTCCTATCAGGAGATTCCAAGGGGTTTAGGAGCTCTGTGCCAAGAACCAGGAGGAAGACCAAGTATATATTTCTTATTATAGCACACTGTCACACCTAGAAAACTATTAATCAGGATTTTTTAGTGAGTTTGAATTTAGAGGCAATGGTACATGAACAGCCTTGTGATTTTTTTTTTTTATATATAGAACCTAATTTATATTTTATTACTTAATGTCTATATTTTTACTGGGAAGTCTTAACTGGTGTTTTTGTCTTTTAAGAAAATCATCTAGCCCTAGCCGGTTTGGCTCAGTGGATAGAGCGTTAGCCTGTGGACTGAAGGGTCCCAGGATCGATTCTGATCAAGGGCACATGCCTGGGTTGCAGGCTCAGTCCCCAATAGGGGGCGTGCAGGAGGCAGCCGATCAATAATACCCTCTCATCATTGATGTTTCTCTCTCTCTCTTCCTTTCCCTTCCTCTCTGAAATCAATAAAAATAGATTAAAAAAAAATTCATCTAGCCCTGGCCCATGTGGCTCAGTTTGTTGAGTATCGTCCCACAAAAAGGTTGCCAAGGTCACCTGTTTGATTCCTGATCAGGGCACATGCCAGAATTGCAGACTCAATCCCCAGTAGGAGGCTGCAGGAGGCAGCCAAATAATGTTTCTTTCTCACATTGATCTCTCTTTCTCTTTCTCTCTCAAATCAATAAAAACTTTAAGATAAAGAAAAGAAACAGCTCTAGCCAGTGCGGCTCAGTTGGTTGGACATTGTTCTGTGCAGCAAGAGATTGTGGGTTCGATTCCCAGTCAAGGACATATGGCCGTGTTGTAGGCTTGGTCTGGCAGGGGATGTGCAGGAGGCAACTAATCGATGTTGATCTCTTACATCAATGTTCCTCTCTTTCTCTCTCCTTTCTCTCTAAAAATCAATAAACTATATATATGTAAAAAGAAACATTATTAAAAATAAAATTAAAAATAATCTAAAATAAATTAGATTTCATAGGTTGTTCCTTCAACTCCTTTGTCTAATATCTATGCCAGTTATTTTAAAGTTTTTGAAAATTAACCTTTTTATTTTGAGATAATTATAGATTCACATGCAGCTGTAAGAAATAATACAGAGATCATGTATATCCTTTGCCCATTGTTTACCATTTTACAAAACTGTAGTAAACTCACAACCAGGATGCTGACATTCATACAGAATAATTAGTCCATTACCACAAGGACCACTCACGTTGAATTTTTATAGCTACACCCATTTCTTTCCCACCACACCCCTGCTTAACCCCTGATAATCACTTAACTGTTCTCCGTTTCTACAATTTGTTCATGTCAAGAATAGGGAGCCTTATGAACTAGGGACAGTTGAAGTCTATGCCCCACCCCCCCCAATTAGGCTTCTGCTAGCATCGGTGGGGGATGGTTTTGTTTTGTTTTTTTTTAGATGTTTTTATTGATTTCAGAGAGGAAGGGAGAGGGAGAGAGAGATAGAAACATCAATGATGAGAGAGAATCACTGATCGGCTGCCTCCTGCCCTCTCCCTACTGGGGATCGATCCTGAAACCGAGCATGTGCCCTTGATCGGAATTGAACCCGGGACCTTCCAGTCTATAGTCCAGTATTGTAGCCACTGAGCCAAACCAGCTAGGGCCACAGTTTTTTCTGCATTGTTTGGCTAGAGTAGAGTGGTTACTGTATAAAAGCTTTCTATCTACTTGGCTTCCTTTTCCTGTTCCTGTGGCTTTTGTTGGAGCTGTTTTGGATCTGTAAATTTGAGAATTGTTATAATGTATGGAAAATTTACTTGATTTTTTCAATTTATAGTAAAAAATTAAATATTTTTGCATGCTGTATCTCAGAATTAAATAATATTGGGGTGTTCCTGTTACTGGGGACAAAATCTTTTTAATATATTTTAATTTCAAAAATGGGAAAAAAATTACATTTCTTGGACATATTAAATAACTGATCCGTTTTCTTTGTTTTTAGCTTATAGTTGCAACAACATGTATGGGAATAAACCATCCAATATTTTCTCGTAAAGTTTTTGATTTTTGTATTGTGGATGAAGCCTCTCAAATTAGCCAGCTAGTTTGCCTAGGGCCCCTTTTCTTTTCACGGAGATTTGTGTTGGTGGGGGATCATCAGCAGCTTCCTCCCCTGGTGCTCAACCGTGAAGCAAGGTAAGCAGACACTGGGGTTTTCATTTTAAACTGGATTCTTTGTAAGGCACAGTCACAGTACACTGATACGCCTGGATTTATGTTGGCAGGGCTCTTGGCATGAGCGAAAGCTTGTTCAAGAGGCTGGAGCGGAATAAAAATGCTGTCGTACAATTAACTGTGCAGTACAGAATGAACAGGTATTTGTAACAGTGTCAGCTTCAAGTGATGTGCATGTTCGTTTTCACCTGCCAAGACTAACATTAGTTTTGTAATCCCTTAGTAAAATTATGTCCTTAAGTAATAAACTGACGTATGAAGGAAAGCTGGAATGTGGATCCGACAAAGTGGCCAGTGCAGTGATAAACCTGCCTAACTTTAAAGACGTGAAGCTGGAGCTGGAATTTTATGCTGATTATTCTGAAAATCCTTGGCTGATTGGAGCATTTGAACCAAACAATCCTGTTTGTTTTCTTAATACAGACCAGGTAAGAAACCAAACTTTTTTTTTCCTTTCAGTTGTTCTCCTTTTATCCTACTATTTAAATTCCTGTTTTCAGTAGCAAATGCTTCATTTAAAAAAAAAGCTGCCCTACCCGGTTTGGCTCAGTGGATAGAGCATTGGCCTGCGGACTGAAGGGTCCCAGGTTCGATTCTGGTCAAGGGCACATGCCTGGGTTGTGGGCTTGATCCCCAGTGGGGTGGTGCAGGAGGCAGCCAATCAATGACTCTCTCTCATCATTGATGTTTCTATCTCTCTCTCCCTCTCCCTTCCTCTCTGAAATCAATAAAAGTGTATTTTTTAAAAAAAGGTTCATTAGCCCTTATCAGTTAAAACTAGTATACTCTTATACACTTTTGCAACACACACAATTGTTTTTGGTAAATCCAGTATCGTTGGGGGAGGTTTTTCTGAGGATCAATAGATGTCAAAATTGACTTTTGAAGTAGGAAAGCCTGAGAATGAACTCAAGTGTATAATTACATTTTCCAGAAAAGAAATTGGCATTAATACTATCAAAGACTAGGTTTACCAATAAGGAGAAGATAGGATAAATTTTTGTCCTTTTAAAGACTTTGAAGAAAATAGACTTTATTTTTCTAGAATAGTTTTAGTTTCTTGGCACAATTGAGCTGAAAGTGAGGAGGTTTCCTATGTACTTCCTGACCCCACATGTGCACATAAAAACCTCTTTACAAACTTGGCATTAAACAAAAATCTTCACAAGGTCTTAAATGACAATATTCCTAATTCTTAGTTAGAACAAAGTTTTGACCCTATATCCCTATAATTTCTTTTATATACTGTAGTGCTTCTCAGCATTGGTTTGGAAATCTTTACATAAGTTTAAATAAAAATATAGTGGCTACTTATATGTATGCATATTACTCTAAAATATATCACTTGTTATTAAGATGGGTGGAGTTAGCTGATTATTAAAAATAGGTCTCACTGTAAAAAAAAAAAAAATAGGTGTCACTGTGCACTGTGCAGACCCCGCTGAAATTTTCATTCTCTTGAATAATGGCCAGAGTATTTCAGGTTCAAAAATTAACAACTAAGGGCAGGCAGATTGTGGGAAATTTATTCAGATAAGCTAATATCACAAAGGACTGCTTTTATAAACCACAACTCCAATTTATTAGTTATAATTTATCATTGTTTACCTCATCAATAATGACTCAAGTTCTTTATTTTTGCTGCTCGGGTTTTTTCTTTCTTAGCATCAGGATTCCAAATAAGTTGTATTGAAAGTAATCAAGGTTAGCCCTGGCCGGTGTGGCTCAGTTGGCTGAAGCATCATTCCAGGCACCAGAAGGTTGCAGGGTTTTGTTTTTATATATATTTTTATTGATTTCAGAGAGGAAGGGAGAAGGAGAGAGAGATAGAAACATCAGTGATGAGAGAGAGTCATTGATCAGCTGCCTCCTGCATGCTCCACACTTGGGATCGAGTCCACAACCTGGGCATATGCTCTGACCGGGAATCAAACCATGACTTCTGGTTCATAGGTTGATGCTCAACCACTGAGCCATGCCCGCTGGGCAAGGTCACAGGTTTGATTCCCATCAGGGTGACCAAGGTTCAATCCCAGTTGGTCTCTCACATCACTGATTCTCTCTTTCTCTCTTTTCCTCCCCCTCTAAAGTAAAAAAATAATAGATAAATAATAATAATGAAGGTTAATTAGGCATGTGTAGGAGCAAAATAGTCCTTGGAGAGTTTTACCAGGTATTATAAAACCTGGGGAACTTTATCTGCTCCATTGTTTGTATAAAAGGCAACAAGAAAATGGAAAGAGCACAGGTATTAGAGCCAAATCTAAGTTTTTGTTTTGCTTTTTAAGATTTTTAAATTAAATTTAACAATCAGCGAGAGGGAGGGAGAGAGAGAGAGGGGTGTGAGAGAGAAACACTGATTGACTGCCTTCTACACATCCCTTCCCAGGATTGAGTGTGCAACCCAGGCTTGTGCCCCGACCAGGAATTGAACCAGCAACTTTCGGTGCATGGGATTATGCCCAACCAACCGACTGAGCAACACTGGCCAGGGCCAGATCTCCATTTTGATTCCTAGTGCCTTGATTTATTGTGAGACCTTGAGCAAGTTCCTTATCTTTTCTGGCCTTTGATTCCTTAAAATAGGGGATGCAAAGTAAAGCAGGTGAAGCCCAACTGTGGTCCCATTCATAGAAATTTCAGCCTGAACTGTGGTATGTTTAAGATGGTTGCTTCTGGATGGCTTTCTGAAAACGAATAATTGCATTCATTTTTGTTAATTCTTTTACCTTCACCTTTTAGGATGAATAAATTTTCAGCTGTCTCTACAACTGGCAGTGCAGTCTCTATAGCCACCTGTGTGCTCTTAACTTTAGAGATTGTTTTATAAGCAGGATGCATATTTTTCTGTTTAGGTTCCAGCACCAGAACAAGTTGAAAAGAGTGGTGTGAGCAATGTAACAGAAGCCAAACTCATAGTTTTCCTGACCTCAATTTTTATTAAGGTAATTTAGAATTTTATTTTAAGGGCAAATTAATATTTGCAACATAATAGGATGTTAGAATGCAAGGAACTTAAGATATAGTAGCATTTGCCCTTGTTTATTAAGACAAGAGGATGGAAGCCTGACTAATTTTGAGAAAATTTATCTCAGACATGTAATTGTTTTTCAGTTTTTTTTAATTTCAAGAAAAACGATTTTAAATATAACAATGTTCCATGCAATAAACCTTAATATTTCAAGAAAAACAATCTTAAATATAAAATGTTACATCTAATAAACATTAATATTTCAAGAATAAAAGGATTTGCCCTAACCAGTTTGGCTCAGTGGATAGAGCATCGGCCTGCGGACTGAAGGGTCCCAGGTTCAATACTGGTCAAGGGCATGTACCTTGGTTGCAGGCACACCCCCAGTAGGGGGTGTGTAGGAGGCAGCTGATCGGTGTTTCTCATCAATGTTTCTAACTCTCTATCCTCCCCTCCTCTCTGTAAAAAATCAATAAAAATATATTTTAAATAAAAGGATTTTTAAGTATACTAATATTACCAAAACTGTACTAACATAGTATGATATCACAAAAGTTGTAGGAAATGTTAAAAATCTGCAAATAACAGGATTGCTTCTATTATATTCAAGTATATATTTTTTCCCCCCCTCTGGCTCTATTTTTGTTCATCAGTTTATGTTGTTCATTATATTCCATAAATGATCATATGATATTTATCTTTCTCCAACTGGCTTATTTCGCTTAGCATGATGCTTTTAAAGTCTATTTTGTCAGATATGAGTATTGCTACTCCAGCTTTTTTTTCTTTTCCATTTGCATGGAATATTCTTTCCCATCCCTTCACTTTCATCCTGTGTGTGTCTTTTGTTTTGAGGTGGGTCTCTTGTAGACAGCATATAGTTGAGTCATGTTTTTGTATCCATTCAGCTACCCTACACCTTTTGATTGGAGCATTTAGTCCATTTACATTTAGGGTTATTATTGAGAAGTACTTATTTATAGCCATTTTAATTCTGTATGGCTAGGTTTCTCTCTGTTTCTTCTTCTCAGCAATCCCTTATTGCAATCCTTTTAGCATTTCTTTTTATATATATATATATTATTGATTTTTTTACAGAGAGGAAGGGAGAGGGATAGTCAGAAACATCGATGAGAGAGAAACATCGATCAGCTGCCTTCTGCACACCCACTACTGGGAATGTGCCCACAACCAAGGCATATGCCCCTGACCAGAATCGAACCTGGGACCCTTCAGTCTGCAGGCCGAGGCTCTATCCACTGAGCCAAACTGGTTAGGGCCCTTTAGCATTTCTTGTAATGCTGGCTTGGTGGTGATGAACTCCTTTAGCCTTTTTTTGTCTGGGAAGATCTTTTTTGACCGTCTATTTTGAATGATAGCCTTGCTGGATATAGTAATCTTGGTCTCAGATCCTTGCTTTCCATTACCTTGAGTACTTCATGCCATTCCCTTCTGGCCTGTAGAGTTTGATGAGAAATCATGTGTCAGCCTTATGGGAACTCCTTTGTAGGTAACCGTTTTCTTTTCTCGTGCTACCTTTAAGATTTTCTCTTTGTCTTTAATTGTTGGGATTTTAATTATGATGTGTTTGGGCGTGCATCTGTTTGGGTTCTTGTTTGAGGTTCTCTGTGCCTCCTGAACTTGTGTGACTTTTTCCTTTACCAGGTCAGGGAAGTTTTCTACCTTAATTTCTTCAAACACCTTCTCTATTTCTTTCTCTCTTCCTGCCTCTTCTGGCACACCTACTATTCTAATATTGTTACATTTCATATTGTCCCACAGCTCCCTTAAGCTGTCCTCCTGTTTTTTAATTGTTTTTTCTTTTTCTCTAATTGAGTGATATTTTCAACTCGGTCTCAACTCTGTCTTCTAATTCACTGATTCGATCCTCAGCTTCCCCTAATCTGCTGTGTATTCCTTCCAATGTGTTCTTTATTTGTGTTATGTCATTCTTTATCTCAGGCTGTTCTTTTTTCATAGTTACTATATCTTTTTTCATACTGTTGAGCATTTTTAACGTCATTACTCTGAACTCTGTTTCAGATAAATTTCTTATTTATCTCTTCTGGAGAATTCACTAGTTCTTTCCTTTGGGGGTTGTTCTTTGTTTCCTCATTTTGGTTGTTTGAGTTTGTGATTATGTTTTAGATAGATCCTCTATCTCAGATATGTAATTTAAAAAAAAAATACATTTTATTGATTTTTTTACAGAGAGGAAGGGAGAGGGATAGAGAGCTAGAAACATCGATGAGAGAGAAACATCGATCAGCTGCCTCCTGCACACCCCCTACTGGGGATGTGCCCTCAACCAAGGTACATGCCCTTGACCGGAATCGAACCCGGGACCCTTCAGTCCACGGGCTGACGCTCTATCCACTGAGCCAAACCGGTTTTGGCCAGATATGTAATTTTTGTAATGGCATTTTGAGTTTCCTTTTAGGATAACTTTTTGTAACATCAAATAATTCTGATTGTGTCAATATAGTGCTGCAGTCAGTATGATTGGGGATTGGAAACTTCAGTGTAAGGGATGGCAGAAAGTGAAATGTATTTCTTTATACTCTTTTTGTATGGCGGCACTGTTCTATTAGAATGCAAACCGTTATACTGCCACGAGCCTCTAAAAATCAAGGGAGCAATGTTTGAGGAAATTATTTCATCTCAGGAAATGTGAATGTTGATTTAGAACAAATTCAATAATTGTATTTACTCCTTGTGATAGGAATATCTATTATAAACATCAGTTGGACACATTACGTAAATTAAGTAAATTTAGTACTAGTAAAGCTTAAATTACAAAAATTAAGAGTTTAAATTTTGAATTGTTTCCTTTTCTGTTTAGGCTGGATGCAATCCCTCTGATATTGGTATCATTGCACCATACAGGCAGCAGTTAAAGATCATCAATGATTTATTGGCACATTCTCCTGTTGGGATGGTTGAAGTTAACACAGTAGACAAATACCAAGGAAGAGACAAAAGTATCGTTCTAGTATCATTTGTTAGAAGTAATAAAGATGGAACTGTGAGTTAATTGTTTTTTTCTGCTGATTTGTCTGGGATTTTTCCTCTCTTTTTTTTTTAGGAAATTGTGTTTAAAACACAGAACATAAAATTTACCACCCTAACTATTGTTAAGTGTATCGTTCAGTAGTGTTAAGTATGTTCGCACTGTTGTGCAACAGATCTCCACAATGTTTTTTTGCAAACTGAAACTCTATCCCCATGAATAACAAACAACTCCTTAATTCCTTCTCCCTCCAGCCCCTGGCAACCATCATTCTAATTTCTGTCTCTATGAATTCGACTACTCTAGGTACTTTATATAAATGGAATCATATAATATTTGTCATTTCACAAGTGGCTTATTTCACTTAGAATAATGTACTCATGGCTCATTAGCATGCTGCAGAATATCCTTACTTTTAAAGGCTGAATAATACTCCTTTGCATATATATATACCACAATTTACTTATCCATTTATCCATGAACACATTGAGTTGCTCCCACCTCTTGGCTGTTGCATTTGGGGCATTTTAACTATAAAGGCTTCCATAGACATACTATTAGATTTATAGATAATTCCAGTTTTTGTTGTATTGTTGTTTTGCATTTTTACCTCTTCTTGATTCATTTTTCTTGACTATGTGATAACTCCATGTGGTTTTAAAAATGTTGTTATTAAAAAGTCTCCCTTCTACCCTGTTCCTCTTGTACTCAGTTCTTATCCTCAGATAGTCACATTTTTTAGTTTTATGGATAACTTTCTAGAATTTCCAAGGCATTTACAAGCAGATGTGAGTCAGTACTCTTAGTTCCCTCCTTTTCACACAAAAGGTACTATGTATACTATTCAGGACTTTGCTTTTCCACTTAATAAAATAGCTTTTATTTCATTCTGTCCTGATTGTTGTGTAGTTTTCCATTATATATACGTGTCGTGGTATGTTTACCCCATTCCCTGGTCTTTCATTACTGTTACAAACAGATAGCTCTACTTTAACATTTTTATTGCATGTATTTAATATTTTTAAACTGTAGCTAGGATATCACACTCAAAATAAGATATTTGAAGTTGACATTGTGGACAAGTTTTGCCATCTGTCTAGACTTTTTAATGTGTTGAATCTTTTTTGCAATATATATTAAAAAAAAATATATATATATATATATATATATATTTTTTTTTAATAACAAAATGACCTTCCCTAGTGGTCTAGTGTTTAGGATTAAAAGTAATAAAATAGTTTAAGACAAATTATGTTCTTTGCCAGAAAACTCAAATATATGAAAACTTAAATAATGGAAAATTCTCTTTCTTTCAGCTTGGTGAACTCTTGAAAGATTGGCGACGTCTTAATGTTGCTATAACCAGAGCCAAACATAAACTGATTCTCCTAGGATGTGTGTCCTCACTAAACCGCTATCCACCTTTGGGGAAGCTACTTTGTCATCTAAACTCAGAAAAATTAATATCCTTTTCGTTTTCTGCATGGTCACATTTGATTGTGCTATTTTGAGTACTTTACTATGTACTTGTGTAAATTAAAACTCAATGTCTTGTTTTTTCCATGTGCATATTTCAAAGGTCTGATTCTACAAAGGGGAGAGAGAGAAAATTCATAGGAAGTAATTTTAAGCAAAAAGTGAAATAATGAAGAAGATGGAGGATAGTTAGTGAGTGAGAAAGGGGAAGAAAAGGGACTTGATCTGTTGCCTAATGAACAGGGTGAATGATTCCTAGACATATCTAGGAAAATTGGGTATCTCTTCTGGGTCCTCTCACCCCAATTTGTAAACTTTTTTAAAAATCTAGGACAAAGCATTATATTAAAAAATGGAGCCCTGGCTGGTGTGGCTCAGTTGGTTGGAACATCCATCCACCTGTACACCAAAAGGTGGTGGGTTCGATTCCTGGTCAGGGCACATTTGGGAGGCAACTGATGGGTTTCTCACATTGATATATCTCTCTCTCTCCCTTCTTCTCGCTAAATCCATGAGAAACATATCCTTGGGTGAGGGAAGGAAAACGGAGAAGTATTTCATGCCATATTTTTAGTTTATTTTAAAAACAAATCTTTTTAAAAATCCTCACCCAAGGATATGTTTTTATTGATTTTAGAGAGAGGAATGGGGCAGGAGGGTGGAAGAAAGGAACATAATAGATGTGAGAGAGAAACATGGACTGGTTGCTTCCTGCGCGTGCCTGGACTGGGCCAGGCATTGAACCTGCAAGAGGTACAAGCCCTTCACCAGGAATTGAACCCTCAGCCTTCAGGTCGAGGACCAATACCCTAACCATTGAGCAAATCAGCCATTTTGTTGTATGGGAGAATGCTCCAACCAACTGAGTCTCCCGGCCAGGGCAAAAATAGATCATCTTTTTTTAAAAATCATATGAATACGCCTTGGCTGGGTTTTCTCAGTGGTTAGTGTGTCGGCCTGTGGACCGAAGGGTTGAAGGTTTGATCCCTGCCCTGGTTGTGGTGTGTGCGGAGGCAACCAATTGATGTGTCTCTCTCACATCCATGTTTCTCTTTCCCCTCCCGCCTCCACTCTGTCTGAAAATCAATGGGAAAAATATCCTCAGGTGAGGATTTAAAAATATATATATATAAATATGTTAGGCTAAGATACATAAACCATATTGCTTAAGTACATTATCCATAGAATGCCATAAAAATCTCTGTAATTATTTTAGCAGTCCTATAAACTAAATGATAAAATATTAAATAATGTCATAAATCTTTTTATCCTATATAATAAAAGGGTAATGTGCAAATCGAATGGTAGAATGACAGGTGGCTATGATGTGCACTGATCACCAGGGGGCAGATGCTCAATGCAGGAGCTGCCCCCGGCCTGCAGGCCCTGATTACTTGATTGGGGCCTGCTGACCAACCTCTCGGTCCCTTCCTGGGGCTGGCCAGGGGAGGATGGTGGCGAGGGGCGGGGCCGGCTGCCGGCAGCTGGGGAAGATGGCCCTGATTGCAGGCCAGGCCTAGAGACCATATCCGCACATGAATTTTGTGCACCAGGCCTCTAGCATAATTATATAGTGTGCTAAATATATCTTCCTTAACTTATTTTACATCATTGATCTTCCATCAGGAGAACATGAAAGTCTTTGTTATATATTGGGTGATTTTCAAAGAAGATGAAGCACTGTTTTCCTTGCATTTTTCATACTAGAATAGTGATCTCTCGCAATTGCCTGTTGTTAATAATTTGGGCATGCTGTAAAATCAGTGCCTGGTTAGGTGGTAGACATAACTTTTATCCCAAGGGTATGAAATGGTGTAAATGTACTTTGTTCAAAGTTCCAGGGATTTTTGTTTGTTTTGTTTTTGTATAATGTTGTTAAACATAATGTTTTATCACCATACTATTTATTTAGCACTATTTATTTTTTCAGTATAGGTGTACTCAGAACTGAATTTATAATACTATATATGTGTTTTTGTGTGACCTACAAAGAATGTGCTGCCCTAGCAGGTTTGGCTTGGTGGATAGAGCCTTGGCCTGTGGACTGAAGGGTCCCAGGTTCAATTCCCGTCAAGGGCACATGCTCAGGTTGTGGGCTCAATCCTCATTAGGGGTCGTGTAGGAGGCAGCTGATCAATGATTCTCTCTCATCATTGATGTTTCAGTCTCCCTTCTCCCTCACCTCTCCCTCCCTCTCTGAAATCAATAAAAAAAAATATATATATATATGTAGAAAGAATGTGCTAAATGTTTACCTGCTTTAGAAATGGATTCTTTTGGGATCTGACGCCTAAAATTTCAAGATTAATTTGATTTTATACATTTTTATTATATTTTGTTTATTTGAAATATACGTAAAGAAAGTTGATTTCTTTTTCATTTAAGCACAATCTTGTGATGAGAACATAGGTATACATTTTATATTTATAATTTTGATTCTTTTTTTAAAACTTTGTTTTTATTGATTTTTAGAGAGAGGAAAGAAGAGGGATAGAAAGATAAAAACATTGATGAGAGAGAGAAACATCATTGGCTGCCTCCTACACGTCCCTTATTGGGGATGGAGCCTGCAACCTGTACCCTGATGGGGGAATCAAACCCATGACCTATTGGTTTCTGGGTCGACTCTCAACCACTGAGCCACACAGGCCAGGCTGGTTTTGTGTGTTTTTTCCCCGATATTTTGAGGTCCCTGATCGAAAGGCCATTTTGCTGTTTTTTTCCCCCCTGACTTTTGCTTTCTGGTGTCAGACATTTTTTTTTTTTTTTTTAATATTTTTACTGATTTCAGAGAGGAAGGGAGAGGGAGAGAGATAGAAACATCAATGATGAGAGAGAATCATTGATTGGCTGCTTCCTGTACGCTCCCTGCTGGGGGATCCAACCTGCAACGCAGGCATGTGCCCTTGACCGGAATCGAACCTGGGACCCTTCAGTCTGCAGGCTGACGCTCTATCCACTGAGCCAAACCAGCCAGGGCCAGTCTAACGATTTTAGAAAAAAATAGCGTCCTATACATGGAAAACTATGGTAATTTCTGATTCTGTCTTGCTCTTCCACTTGTTATTTTTAGTTTTCAATATTCTAATGTAGATTTTGATATAAAAGAAAATAATTCTTATTCTTCTTTAGAAATTTTGTTTGCTGAATTGATGACACATGTAAAATGTATGATCCTATTTCACCTATTAATTTCATAAGCCCCTTTGTTTTGGGGTATTACTCAATTTTTGCTCTATAAAAAATTTTTTGGAAAACATAATCTCAAAGTTCTTAATTATGTGTATGGTGACCAGTTTTAATCCTGGTGTATCCATCTTCTGGGGGAAAGTTCTAATTTCTCTCAATTGCTTCTACCTCACGTGTTTTTTTAAAAATTATTACTGGAAGTTTTTATTAAATAAATTGTCTAAAATAAATTATTTATTTTATTAAATAAATTAGATTGTACTGTGTTAATTACTAATACTGAATAATAAGTTCAGCGTTATCCAGCACTTTTTTTCCGGTACTGACAAGTAAAATAATGCTCTAATGATGAAACCAGGGAGTATTGACATTACATAACAGGAAGGATTCTAAGATAATGTCAGTTCCTGGGAGTGAGATGAGTAAGAAGTTTTTCTGTTTAGGCAGTAGTTACTTCTTTGTAAGTGTGTATGGCCTATAAAGTAAAGCCTATGGAAGAAGAACCTGAGGAAGAGTTCTAAATTTTCAGTCATTCGTGAGTCTGTCTTGGTTACAAGATTCTAGCCACTTAATTATTGTTATTTTTTAATATATATATATGTGTGTGTGTGTATATATACACACACACATATATATTTCTTTTTGCCATAGAAATATTTATTTTTATTTATTTTAATTAAATGTATTGGGTGACATTGGTCAACATGCTTGTAAAGGTTTCACGTGTGGATTCTATGTTACAGGATCTGTATATTACACCGTGTGCTCACCACCCAAAGTCAAATCTTATCCCACTTCTTCCCCCACTCCCTTCCCTCTGGCAACCACCACACGGCTGTTTGTGTTCACACGTTTCAGTTTTATGTGCCACATATGAGTGAAATCATATGGTTCTTCGCTTTCCCTGACTTCTTAAAAATGTATTTTTATTGCTTTTAGAGAGAAAGGGAGAGGGAGATAGAAATATCAATGATTGATCCCCACTGGGGATCGAACCGTGACCTCGCAGGGGGACCAGGAGGGAAAGACATAGCCTTTATTACTGACCTCTGGCAGCCCCTAGCAGCCGGTCAGGTGAGTTTCTGGACTTGGCAAGAGTAGGCTGTAGGCTAGGCGCTTATCTAGCAGAACCAAGATAAGGGAAAGGCCTGCAAGCTGACCAACCGAGGACAAACAGCCTGGAGACGCTTGTTAGGTATCAAGGACGTGGGAAACACTCCATTCCTGCTGCTGTGCTCCTCGGACTGGGAGGGGGAATTGGGCCATATCCTGGCTTGACCCTACAATAAGTCAATAGAAAAATAGGCTCATGACTTGAACAGTCGCTTTGCAAAAGAGAATCTCCAAATAGTAAATAAACATGAGAAAAGTGTTCAATGTCATCAGTGTGATAAATATAAACCCAGAATACAATCACCTACCCAACAGATAGGCCAAGAATGAAGAAACAAAGACTCCATTGCTGATAGGAGTGTTAATTTTGAGAAGAGTTTTGAAAATAATTTGGCATTATCTAGTAAATTGAAGAAAGGTATGTCTAGTAAATTTAAGAACGGTGTACCTAATTTCCAATAATTCTGTTCTTAATTACATGCCTTTAAGGCTGTTTTGCATACAGGCACCAGGATGTATGTACAACCTAGAACAACCCAACCTGGAAACTCCTCATGGACGTAGATAATATGTTCAGCAAGTGAAACAAGTAACAAAATTCATAGTGTTATCCCATTTGTGAACTTTTATAAACAAACTACATTGTTTAAGGGCACATACTTGAGTGGTAGTAACATACAGAAAAGCAAGCAAAGGGCCCTCGCTGGTTTGGCTCAGTGGATAGAGCTTCAGCCTCTGGACTGACTGAAAGGAACAATTCCAGTCAAGGGTACATGCCCGGTTGAGGGCTGAATCCCCAGTAGTGGGCATGCAGGAGGCAGCCAATCAATGATTCTTTCTCATCAGGAGCAATGATTCTCATCACTGATGTTTCTCTTCCCCTCTCCCTTTCTCTCTGAAATCAATAAAAATATATTAAAAAGAAGAAAAGCAAGGAAATGATTCTTTTAAAATTCAGGATAGTATTTACCTCTGGGGGGATTGTGAGTGAGGGGTGCCTAGTGGCCTTTCCCCAGGAGGATGCTCCCTCAATCTGGCAGTGGTTACCCAGCTGACCATTTTATGATGATTCTTTAAACTGTGTATATGTTTTATACATTTTATGTATGATCACCTCACAATAAATAAAGTTAAAAAACCGAAAGCCGCAAAGAGGCATAATAGGACTTGATAATGGCCAAAGTGATGACGAGAACACATCGCCCAATTTTCATGAAATACCTCGGCCACTTCTAGCAACTGCTGATCTATCTAATAGCACCCCTTTCCCAACCCGATATAGCTTAAACACAGGGCCATCTGACCATGCAGTTTTCCCCTCTCCCTTAAAGGAGAAGACGCTGGCTTTATACCGACACCTGTTCCCTTTGCTGAGTAAAATCGTTCCTCATTTAAAATGTTTCAATTACAGTTGACATTCAATGGTATGTCAGTGTCAGGCGTACAGCGGCGTACAGTGGTTAGACATTTGCATCATCTACGAAGTGACCCCTCTATTAGTCTGGTGTCCTCACTGCCTTTTATAAACCAGGGTAGGAACTGGTGTGGTCGCTGTGCTTTGGGCTGCAATCAGGGGTCCTCACACTGCGGCCCGCCCAGGACATGTATGCAGCCCACCGGTGCCGCTGCCTGTCCTGCTTAGCAGCCAACTCGTCCCCGGCCCTGGCCCGCAGTGCGCACAGGAATTTGTTCATAGCTTTTTTTAAAACTATAGTCCGGCCCTCCAACGGTCTGAGGGACAGTGACCTGGCCCCGTTTAAAAAGTTTGAGGACCCCTGGCCGCTGCATAAACAGTGTTGGCAGATTTCTGCCGGCTGTTAATTGCTTCAGATTTTCTAAATGCTTTTGCTCTCCTAGGAGTCTGCGGAGAGGACAGGGAAGCAGTCAGGTGTGCCAGAGGTAACCCCGCCGCCCCCGTGGGTGAAAACGTGTGCACGTGGCCCGCATCTCCGGGGACGCGCACCGTCGGCGCTCCCGCGGCGCCCAGACCCAGGCCCCTTCGCGCTCCGTCTCCCTCCTTCCGGCGCCGCTGGGCGCCGCGGGGTCCGCGCAGGCGGTTTCTCTCCTGCGGCCGCAGGCTCCGTGGCGCCCGCCCCACTCGCGGCGCCGCGCCCCGCGTCCTCCCGCCGCCGGGAGCGCTGTGGGCCGCCCGGGCCTGGTGCTGACGCCGTGGCGGCCGCCGCGCACCCGAAGGGAGCCGCTGGGGCCCCGCCAGTCCCCGCCCGACACCGCGCCGCCGCCGCCGCCGCCGCCGCCGCCATGGGTAAGGGGAGCGGCCATGGGGTCCCGCGTCCTGAGCTGGAGGCCGCGGCCCGACTAGGAGGACTGGTGGTGGTGGGCGCCGAGGCTCCGGGTCGGAACCGGGCCTGGGGCTGGGCGGGGGCAGCCGGAGACTCGGGGGCGCCCGGGGTCACCATGGCAACGTGCGGCCGCCCAGGTCCTGCCGTCCCCGCACAGGGGCTGAAGGGTCGGGCGCTTTGGGTCCGACAGCTCCAGTGCGCGTGGACAGGGCCGGCGGGTGCCGCTGCCGGGTCGGGGGACAGCTGGGGACGGGCGAAGACTCCCCAGGTTTGGGGGTGGCGGAGGGAAGACGGGGTTCAGGTTTGGGCGGGGGGGGCGCAGTGACGGCCGCAGAGCCCGGGAGAGCCCGTCGCGGGGGTCCTGGGGGGGCCTCGAGCCTTTGGACAGCCTTGCTGGGGAGAGATGGGGAGGCAGGGTAGGGGCTCTAGGCCCGGGCAAGATGCGGGGACCGGCCCTGAGCGCGGCTTGGGGCCGCGACGCGCAGGACACGTCCGCGAGCCAGGGCGGGGCGCGGCCCGGGGGGAACGCTCCTCCGCGGAGGCCGCGGGCGCCCGGCACCGACCTGCCTCCGCAGCTGCGAAGGCGCCCTTTGTCTGCTTGTCGCATCGGGTTGTGCTGAGCACTGTTAAGAAAAATGGAGAATTTCCATAGATTATGAAACACCAAGCGGTCTCGTCCCCGAGAGAAAAAGGGAGTCCTAGCACTGTGCCGAGTGAAGAAATGATGGTGGAAATTTCCCACCTGCTCGCTTGGTCAGAGCAGGTGTGGCTGTTTGCGTTCCGTGCCGGGCCGTCCGAGGTCAGAGCTAGAATGCTGGGTCCGTAGGAACCCGGGGCTTCTTGTTCAGGGAAGGAAAAACGGGCAGTGAACTTGTCAGAGGAGCCAACGCTTTACTAAGTGCTTTATTTTTCTGCACTTCATGTGGTCCTCTGGGAATGCTGACAATACTCCTGCCCCTCACAACTGTGATGCGAGTATGGGGTAGCATCTGAATTTCTGAGTTAACTGCGAATACAGTTTGTGGGAAAGAAAAAGTATCTTTTTGTCAACTGAAAATATCCATTGAGATCGGTTGTTTGAAATGTATCTGTTCACTTGTTATTCACCTGAATCAGCTGCCTGAAAGAACCTTCCTGTGAAGTTGGGAAAAGGAAGGAGTCCTGCAACATAGGCCGAGAGCTGTAATGAAAAAACAAGATAGTTAAAATGAGTGGGCATTGAATGGCTTCCCCTGTATCCCCTTACTTGTCAGTGTTTTTATTTACTTGTAATGATTGTTACGCGTAATACTGGAATCTTAGAATTTTAACTACCTTTCATTTTGTTGCCAATATAATTATGAACATTTTTATATTTTTGCCTTGGGATTCATCTTTGGATGGTTCCTGCTAGCCACCTTTTGCATGGAACCCTTAAACATGTCTATTAGTCTAAACTTATCTCTACGGAAATTCATGAGAAAAAAAAAAAACCACACCAAAAAAACCTCATTCTCCCTGTAAAGGGGTACCATAAAAGTAAAACAGATACCAGAGACTAGCCGGTTTGCAGGATCTTGGGGATAATTCATAAAACTTTGACTGGAGTGGGCATGATAGAGTTCTATAGTGTATGTGAGAGACATAAAGAGGAGTTGTAGGTTAGTTAGGAAGACTAATTTGTCGATAAGGAAACGCAAGCAACTGTTGGTTTTATAGGGGAAGGTAAGGGTTTGTACTAGTATATTATTCAATGTCATGTCTTGCAAATGAAGTTGGACTCCTTTCTTGTGCTTTCAGCTACAAAAGACCCCACAGCTGTAGAGAGAGCAAACTTGTTAAACATGGCTAAACTGAGTATCAAAGGACTCATTGAATCTGCTCTCAGCTTTGGCCGCACTTTGGATTCTGACTACCCCCCCTTGCAGCAGTTCTTTGTTGTTATGGAACATTGTCTGAAACACGGTCTTAAAGGTATCATTTTTTAAAATTAATTAACTTTAAGATCACTTTCCCCCAATCTTAAACATCCTTAGAAATGTGTTTTTGAGGCCATAATTATTGTTACCTTATATTTTAAAATACTCTGTGGGTTGGTTTTGGGAGAAAATGTCCTACTGTTTTATGTTTTGAAATGGGTGGTCTTAGAAAATGCTGACTTGATTGTGTTTGGTTAAAAAGCACATTTAATTTTTAAAATTTTCAACATACCCTGAATTGGTTTCCATCTTCTAGGACGGTGGTCGGCAAACTGCGGCTCACAAGCCATATGCAGCTCTTTGGCCCCTTGTGTGTGGCTCTTCCACAAAATACCATGGCCTGGGCAAGTCTATTTTGAAGAAGTGGCGTTAGAGGAAGTTTAGTTTAAAAAATTTGGCTCTCAAAAGAAATTTCAGTCGTTGTACTGTTGATATTTGGCTCTGTTGACTAATGAGTTTGCCGACCACTGTTCTAGGACATTTATGGAATTACTTTAAAAATGCTAAATTTGGTGATTCTGATATGAACGCTTCTTATTAGTTTGAGCCCTTTGAACAAATACATTAAAATAGTTGTTTGTTGAGCCCTGCTGGCATGGCTCAGTGGTTGAGCATTGACCTATGAACTAGGAGGTAACGGTTCAATTCCCAGTCAGGGCACATGTCCAGGTTGTGTGCTTGATCCCAGTGGGGGGCTTGCAGCAGACAGCTGATTAATGATTCTCTTTAATCATTGATGTTTCTATCTCTCCCTCTCTCCTCTCTGAAATCAATAAATATATAAAATAAAAAAATTAAAATAGTTGATTGTTGAAATCTAAACCTCCTTAGTGCATGGGAGCATGTCTTCTGGATTGGATTATTGTAGAAGTGTGAGTACTCTCTGAAAACAATGATAATAGTGAATATTCTTCTATACAGTTCATATTGAATAATGTGTGTAAAATATTTGTATTATATTTAGTTATTTAACATATGTTGTGTAATAACTCTTCTTTTATTTAACTACTTCTTGCCACAACCTTTGCGGTGGAGTTCAGCACCTGAAGGAGGGGCCAACACACAAATGCAAATACTATACAAGAAATATGAATTTAGAAGGCATTGGGGGCCAGGTGGAGCCTCTTTCTTGAAGATGCACACCTACTTCTGGCCTGGTCTGCTATTTTTTTACTTGACTACACATTTTCCCTTTAGCAATGTATACAGGCATATTAAAAGTAAAGTTTGGTAAATAGTAAAAGGATTATCAGGTTAGGGCAGTATTCAGCAAACCTCGGCTCTTTGGCCCCTTGCGTGTGGCTCTTCCACAAAATACCACGGCCTGGGTGAGTCTATTTAAAGAAGTGGCGTTAGAAGAAGTTTAAGTTTAAAAAATTTGGCTCTCAAACGAAATTTCAACCGTTGTACTGTTGATATTTGGCTCTGTTGACTAATGAGTTTGCCGACCACTGGGTTAGGAAATTGCCTTGAGCCACCACTATCTCAACAGATGAGGTGCTTAGCATCAGCCCTGCTAAAGCCCAATGTCTATCGGCCTTCCGAGTTCCTTGGTGCATTGACAATATTGGCAAGCGGTGGCTTCCCGCGCTTCTAATAACAGTGGTTGACAGTTTTGGTCTTTAATTCGTATTATCAGCATCTGTGTAGAGGGCTATATACGTTAAATTAAGGTGACTGTTATAAAGCAAAAGAAGCTTGGTTTTTTGTTTGTACTTGGAGCCTAAGTAGGTTAGGTTGGCTTAGAAGTTCTGACTATGGTGCATGCAAGTGTGGGTTAATTTAAAAAGCAAAAGAGGATATTTATCTAAACATGGTTTTAATAAACTGAGAAGGAGTCTTGGTACCAAAATTTGAGAAACCCTATGTGACGTTATTAATGTACTCATTTCTTTTTCTTTAACATTTTTATTAATTTATTTTTATTGAGATATAATTGACAAGTAACATTAATTTCTGGTATACAACATAATGATTTGATATTGTATATGTTGTGAAATGATCACCAAAAGTCTAGTTAACATCATCACCACATGTAGTTACAAGTTTTTTTCTTGTATTGAGAACTTTTAAGATTACTTTCTTAGCAACTTTAAAATATACAGTATTACTTAAGGTTATATATTTATTTTCCTCTTGTAGCTTATGTTTGTATACATTGAAGAGAAGATTAGAAGCAGCAAAAGTGGGTCAGATTGGCAGCTAAGAGCAACTCATCAGGAAATATTCAAAAGGGTCTCCTATTAAAATGCAGCAACTTCTCATTTTGAGGTGGTTATTCATGTATCATTTTAAACTTTTAAAAATATTTTTTATTTCAGAGGAAGGGAGAGGGAGAGAGAGAAACATCAATGATGAGAGGGAATCATCAATTGGCTGCCTCCTGCACACCCCCGAATGGGGATCGAGCCCACAACCCTGGCATGTGCTCTTGACCGGAATCGAACCTGGGACCCTGCAGTCCACAGGCTGATGCTCTAGCCACTGAGCAAAACCAGCTAGGGCTCATATATATATTTTAAATTTAAATTAAAAAAATACTTTTATTGGTTTCAGAGAGGAAGCGGGGGGGGGGGGAGGGGGGGAGAGAGAGAGAGAGAAAGAAACATTAGTGATGAGAGAGAATCATTGATTGGCTGCCTCCTGCATGTCCCACACTGGGGAATCGAGCCTGCAACCTGGGCATGTGTTCTGGGGAATCAAACCTTGACCTCCTGGTTCATAGGTCAGTTGAGCCATGCTGCCCAGGCTATACTTCTTAAATGTGATCATCATATACACTTCTACAGACACTGAAGGTCTAATTATGGTAATTTTTTTTTCCTCATGGGGTTTTTTTGTTTGTTTGTTTGATTTTTATCTACTTTTTAAAATGTATTTTTATTTATTTCAGAGAAGGAGGAAGAGGGAGAGGCAGAGAGATAGAAACATCAATGGTGAGAGAGAATCATTGAGCGGCTGCCTCCTACACGCCCCCTACTGGGGATCAAGTCCACAACCCAGGCATGTGTCTTTGATTGGAATAGAACCTGGGACCCTTCAGTCCGCAGGCCAACACTCTATCCACTGAGCCAGACCAGCTAGGGCTAATTATGGTAATTGTATACAATACAGTAGTATTAACTATAGTCATCATATTATACATTATATCCCCATGATTTATTTGGCTACCTTCATTCATTTTCTCCACCCCTACCCTCTGCCTTTGGCAACCTCCAGTCTCTTCTCTGTATCTATGAGTTTGTTTTTGTTTTTTAGCTTCCACTTTTTAAAAAAAATATATTTTATTGATTTTTTACAGAGAGGAAGGGAGAGAGGGATAGAGAGTTAGAAACATCGATGAGAGAGAAACATCGATCAGCTGCCTCCTGCACACTCCCTACTGGGGATGTGCCCGCAACCAAGGTACATGCCCTTGACCTGAATCGAACCCGGGACCCTTGAGTCCGCAGGCCGATGCTCTATCCACTGAGCCAAACCAGTCAGGGGATTAGCTTCCACTTTTTAATTAAAGGCTCATGGTAATTTAAAAAATATGTAAGTAGAGAAATCTACTCTTTTTGTACATGCATCAAATAACATAGAAGCATATAGAGCAAAAACAGTTTCCCTTCATTCTCCTCCCTTAAAGGAGATTTTTGTCATTCTTCTAGCTCTTTCTTTTTGTTTCTTTTTTCTTTTACTCTGAATAGAGTTGTGCTATAAGTGTTATTCTGTGACTTCCCTTTTCTCCTCTCTTTAAAAAAAACACACCAACATGATGGCATGCATTTAGCGATCTATCCATTTATGTAAGTGTCCTTATCACACTTGTAGTGGTTGTATACTGTTTCATAGTATATGTATACCATAACTTTTTAAGTCTTCTCCTCTTAATGTACACTTAGTTTCCAGTTTTTTACTATTAAAATAGTGCTGTAAGGTCATCGTTGGGTATATATGTTTGTGCACATGTGCTAGGATTTCTTTAGAATTCCTAGGTATAGAATTACTGGATCAAAATAGGCAAATGGCATCTATGAAGATTTCACTAATTTATCAAATAACAGTGAATGTGTTTGTTTCTCCACATTTTTGCCTGTTCTTGATATTTTCCGTCTTTTTGAAAAGTTCCTTTTTATTTTAAAAAGTAGCAGTAACTTAGATGTTTATTTCCCCCCAACCTGCTAAAATGGGATTTGCCAAAGATGGTCAAAATAATTAATTTTTAAACTATTTTCTGAATTTATTTTCCTTTATTTCAAAGAATAACACGAGGCATGTCCTAGCAGTCATAGGCTTATTTTGGGGAATCGTTTTAAAAGTACTTTGTGCCGATTGATTTTTCTCCCCCAAGGAAAAGTTGCCTATCTTCGTGATTGTCCATGACTGGTGCATATTATAGGCACACGGGATCTGCAGGAGAGCTGGTCAGTCTTAAGAAAGAAATGGATAGTGATTTCATGGTTTTATATTACCCAAATCTCAGAAGAAAATAAAAGAAAAAGTAAAGCCACAATTTTTTCATGTTTAAAAGTAAAGTGACTTTTTATTTGTCCTTGATTTACTTAATAAACTGATAAAGATCAACCTTTAATTTGGTACTAGTAAAGAACGAGCCCTTATTACAGTATTTCTTTTTTTTTTTTTTACTGTAATTACCTGCCTGCATATTTCTGATAGGGACAAATATCAGGATCCTGGTTAATAGGCTCTTCTTGATCAACAGGGCTGTGTGGTGATAAAAGAGGTAAGGTCTCTGAATAATTGTATGTTGTTAGGTATGTTAAAAGTAAATATTTAAAAGAAATTTAGTACAGTTATATATATGTTGAAGTCATATTCATCATATTTTCTTTTTTTCAGTAAGAAAATCATTTTTGAGTTATAATAAAACTATCTGGGGTCCTTTGGAACTGGTAGAGAAGCTATACCCAGAAGCAGAAGAAATAGGGGCCAGTGTCCGGGATTTACCTGGTCTTAAGTAAGGAATCTTATTATTTGTTCATTTCTAACCACAGAAGTATGTGTGTGTGTGTATTTTAATATTTCTATTGATTTCATAGAGGAAGGGAGAGGGAAAGAGAGCAGTAGAAACATCAATGATGAGAGAGAATCACCGATTGGCTGCCTCCTGCATACCTCCCACTGGGGACCAAGCCCCGCAACCTGGGCATGTGCCCCGACCAGAATCGAACCTGGGACCCTTCAGTCCACAGGCTAACACTCTATCCACTGAGCCAAACTAGCCAGGACCACAGAAGTATATTTACTGTTTCTTAAAAGTACCTCACATTTTAGTTCAGTGGTCGGCAAACTCATTAGTCAACAGAGCCAAATATCAACAGTACAACAATTGAAATTTCTTTTGAGAGCCAAATTTTTTAAACTTAAACTTCTTCTAATGCCACTTCTTCAAAATAGACTCGCCCAGGCCGTGGTATTTTGTGGAAGAGCCACACGCAAGGGGCCAAAGAGCCGCATGTGGCTCGCGAGCTGCAGTTTGCTGACCACTGTTCTAGTTTATCTTCTCTCAGCCTTAAATAGCTTTCTTCCATTTTCTCCTAATAAAATTCTGTTCAATCTTTATGATTTAGCTTAGATTTCATTTCTTTTATGGTTTTTCTTAGTCCCGTCAGTAAGAATTAACTGTTTTTTTAAATACTCTTATCACTATAGTCATTCCTTATTATATCACCCACTAGAGGCCCAGCGCACAAAATTTGTGTACAGATATAGTCCCTGCAGCCTGGGGGCAACTCCTGCATTGAGTGTCTGCCCCCTGGTGGTCAGTGCACGTCATAGTGACTGGTCGTTCCGCTGTCTGGTCAATTTGCATATTACCCTTTTATTATATAGAATTTTAATTCAGCATTGTAATGCAGGAAGTTGAAAGTCCTTTTAAGGTAGGATGTATCAATTATGCATTTCTGTTTCCTGAATGTTAAGCTATTTTGCAGTAATAGGCAGTCAGTAATAGTTTGTTGGAGACTGATTAGGCTAAATCCAGGCAAAGGCTCAGGAGGTTTTGAGTTCTCAGATAAGCCATTTATGTAACACTAGAGGCCTGATGCATGAAATTCATGCAAAGGGCTCAGCCCCTGGCGCAGTGGTGGCTGCCTCTGCCTCGGCCCCTGCTGCTGTGCCTTTGTTCAGAAGGACGTCTGGTCTAATTAGCATATTACGCTTTTATTATTATGGATACGACACGTGCAAATTACTTTCTTTCTCTGAAAGTTAGGACCTATAGGGTCCCCTGCCTGTTTCACTAGACAAATGTATATGAAATGTTCTAAAAGCTGAATATTCTAGCTAATAATTCATGAGTGTTGAAATTTTTGCAGTCATAAAGTATTGTTAAGGCAAAGGTCTTACACTTGTCATGATTAGTTTCAGGTGTACAGCATAGTGACACTTGATTTTTTTTTTTTTCTCAATGTATTTGTATTGCTTTCAGAGAGGAAGGGAGGAGAGAGAGTTAGAAACATCAATGATGAGAGAGAATCATTGATTGGCTGCCTCCTGCACACCCCCACCTACTGGGGATCGAGCCCACTACCCAGGCATGTGCCTCTGACTGGAATATGACCTGGGACCCTTCTGTCTGCAGGCCAACGCTCTATCCACTGAGCCAAACTAGCGAGGGCTGCTTTTTTTAATCTTTATAAATGATAGAACTTGGATAAGAGAGGTCTGAGATTTAATATTTAAAGACAATTGGATAAAAGAAACATTTGAAAAATAGCAAGAAGCCTGGTGATTTCTCTCTAATTAATTACCAGTGTGGCACCTTCTAAGCTTTGTTACGCTTTTTTAAAAAAGATGTTTTTATTGATTTTAGAAAGAGGTAGGGGGAAGCAGAGAGGGGGAGAGAGAGAAAAAGATTGATGAGAAAGAGAAACATAGATCGACTTTCTCCTGCACGCCCCCTACTGGGGATCAAGCCTGCAACCTGGGCATATACCCTGACACGGAATTGAACCAGTGACTTCTTGGTGCATTGGACCGAAGCTCAACCAACTGAGTCATACCAGTCAGGGCTGTTATGATATTTTACATTTGGATATAATGTTAATTATTTTTGGAGGCATTGTACTGTCCTATTGATGTATTTTGCACATTCATTTTATAGAAGGCTAAGTCCATCTGATAAAATATTTCTTGTAGAAATAGTCTCACTTTTTAGAGAGTCATTTCTCGCAAGGCTTTAAATGGTACCTCGATGTCCTACAGGTGCAAACTTATGTTAGAGATTTAAATAGCTTACAGGGATTGGTTTGCATGCTCAAAGAAGCTAGTTTAAAACTATAGAAACAAAGACAAAACTATGATAAATTGCCTTTTTAAAAAATTATACCTCAACAGAGATAGAACATATGGTTTATGTTCTTTGGGCTGGGACTGTTTTCTTACCAGTTGGTTTTACATTTTAGGACCCCCCTGGGTCGTGCAAGAGCATGGCTTCGTTTAGCCCTCATGCAGAAAAAAATGGCTGATTATCTTCGTTGCTTAATTATTCAAAGGGATCTCTTGAGGTTAGTACCATTAAATCATGTTCATTTTCATTTTTTATTTCATTGATATCCTGTCTCCCAAAAATCATTAAAGATGTGAAAAAGGACTTGTAAAATACAATAAGATGGCATAAAACAGGGGGAGGTGCAAAATGAGTGAGAAAATCATGGTGGAGATGTAACATTGATTAGGAACTTCCCTAAAAATTGATAAGGAAGAAATTTATATTTCTAAGCTAGTTTTCTTTTTTAAAGCCTAATACACATATTTTTTCTAAATTATAGTTAATTTTATGAATAAAAATATATGTGAAATTTGGGGCTTTAATTCAAGGGGTCTCTTTTTAGATCTTGAATGTCTAACTACTGCTTCACTGTATTATGGGCTTTCTTTAAACTATCAGTTTAAATTGAAAGCCAAGTGCTTAAGACAGACTTTCAAAGTAAGATAATCAGTTCTTTTTTTTTTCTTAATTTAATAAATCTTTATTCAGATTATTACAATTGTTTCTCCTTTTCCCCCCCATAGCTCCCCTCTACCTGGTTCCCACCCCACCCTCTGCTCTTACCTTCCCCCCACTGTCCTCATCCATAAGTGTACGATTTTTGTCCAGTCTCTTCCTGCACCCCCAATACCCCTTTCCCCCTGAGAATTATCAGTCCACTCCCTTTCTATGCCCCTGATTCTGTTATATTCACCAGTTTATTCTGTTCCTCAGGTTTTTAATTCACTTGATCTTTAGGTTCACTTATTGATAGATATGTATTTGTTGTTCATAATTTTTATCTTTTTTCTTCCTCTTCTTAAAGAATACATTTCAGCATTTCATATAATACTGGTTTGGTGGTGATGAACTCCTTTAGCTTTTTCTTATCTGTGAAGCTCTTTATCTGACCTTCCATTATGAATAATGGCTTTGCTGGGTAGAGTAATCTTGGTTGTAGGTTCTTGCTATTCATCACTTTGAAAATTTCTTGCCACTCCCATCTGGCCTGCATAGTTTCTGTTGAGAAATCAGCTGACAGTCGTATGGGTGCTCCCTTGTAGGTAATTAACTGTTTTTCTCTTGCTGCTTCTAATATTCTCTCTTTGTCTTTTGCTCTTGGCATTTTCATTATGATGTGTCTTGGTGTGGTCCTCTTTGGATTCCTTTTGTTTGGGGTTCTGTGCGCTTCCTGGACTTGTAAGTCTATTTCTTTCACCAGGTGGGGGAAGTTTTCAGTCATTATTTCTTCAAATAGGTTTTTAGTATCTTGGTCTCTCTCTTCTTCTGCCACCCCCATACTTCTGATGTTGGTACGCTTGAAGTTGTCCCAGAGGCTTCTTACACAACTTTTTGGATTTTTTTTCTTTTTTCTTTTCCAGTTGAGTGTTTTTTGCTTCTTTGTATTTCAAATCTTTGACTTGATTCTTGCATTCCTCTAGTCTGCTGTTGGGTCTCTGTATAATATTTTTTATTTCAGTCAGTGTATGTTTAATTTCTAGTTGGTCCTTTTTCGTATCTTTGAGGGTCTCATTATATTTATCGGCCTTTTCTAGGATATTCTTGAAAAGCCTTATAACCGTGGTTTTGAATTCTATATCCAGTTATTTGTTTTCCTCCATTTCTTTCGTTTGTGGTCTGTTTCTTTGTCTCCGCATTTTCGCTGCTTCCCTGATTTGGTAGGGTAGCTTTGTGTGCTAGGTTTCCTATATGGCCCAGTGGGTCAGCCTCCCAGTTATCTGAGGTGGACACTCTTGGTGTACCCCTTTGTGGACTGTGTGTACAGCTTTGTTGTAGTTTAAGTCTTGATTGTTGTTGGTATCACTGGGAGGAATTGACCTCCAGGCCAGTTGGCTGTGAGGATGAGCTGTGTCTACGCTGGGAGAAGTTTGGTGCTGCAGACAACCTTATAGGATTAGACTTGCCAAATTGCAAAAGCCTCTGTGCTCAGCTTGGATGGGGTGGAGTCTCAGGGCGGAGCAGACAGTCTTGGCTTCTCGTCAGCCCTGCCCTTGCGCGCACGCCTCCAGACCTCTGCCCGCCACAGCTCCTGAGTTCTGCCTGACAATCCAGATTCCCCCTGTAAGAGCATGGGTCCCCAGGGGCTCACCTGGTACTGGGGTTCAGTGCAGTCAGAACTGGGGGTTCAGTGCAGTCAGGAGCTTCTGACTCCCTTCCACTAGGGAAAGCCTGTTGCAACCTCAGCAGTCTTTGTGCGCACTCGCACGCGCGCCTCCGGACCCCTGCCTGCCGGGGCTCTCCATGTGCCTTTCTCTCTACCTGACAGTCCAGACTCCCCCTGTATGGGCTTGGGTCCACTGGGTTTCGCCCGAGACTGGGGTTCAGTACAGTCAGAATTGGGGTTCAGTGTAGTTGGGGGCTTCCTTCCCCCTTCTACCAGAGAAAGTCAGCCAGGCTCTCAGCCACCCTTCCTCTCTGCGCGCGTGTCTCCGTACTTCAACCCTTTGCCGTTCCTCCAATTCTCCGTGAGCTTTCCTCTTTCCTTCTGGTTGTAGAATTTCCACTCAGCCAGCCTTCCTGTGGTTCTGGATGGTGTCCGTTCTGTCTTTTAGTTGTAGTTTTGAAGTTGTTGTGCGAGGCAGCGGTTTAGGTGTTTACCTATGCCGCCATCTTGGTTTCTACAGATAATCAGTTCTTAAAGGGAGTGGGGCCCATGGTAGCCCCTCAATCCACCCTTGTTCTTTTAGAGTGCCCGTCTGATGTTCTGGAGAATGTTGTCATTTTTTGTTTTACTTCTGACTCCAGTTCATCTTCGTTTACCCATTTTGAGGATGAGGATGACTATACTTTATGCACCTGTAATTTCTCAATAATATTCTGAAGTGATTAAATACTATACATGGGATTTTTTAAAAAATATTTTATTAAATTGATTTTAGAGATAAGAAGGGAGAGAGAGAGAGAAAGAGAAACATTGATTGGTTGTCTTTCCTAAGTGCTCCAACCAGGGATCAAACCTGCAACCAGGAATCGGACCTGCTTTCTTTTGGTACAGTGCATGGACCATGCTCCAACCAAGTGAGCCACACCAGCCAGGGCTACATTGGACTTCTTGAAGGAGGCATGAGACAGTGATAACTAGTTCTCTGAATATAAATCGTCAAATATTAGTTTAAAAAATGTTTTTATTGATTTCAGAGAGGAAGGGAGAGAGAGAGAGAGAAAAAAAAATCAATGATGCAAGAGAATCATTCATCAGCTGCCTCCTGCAGGCCTCCTGCACACCCCTTACTGGGGATCGAGCCCGCAACCCAGGCATGTGCCCTTGACCAGAATTGAACCCGGGGACCTTTCATAGGTCTGCAGGTCAACACTCTTATTCACTGAGCCAAACCAGGTAGGGCTCAAGTATTAGTGTTGTTGTTTTTTAAATATATATTTTATTTATTTCTATTTTTATTTTTTAAAATTTATTTCAGAGAGGAAGGGGACAGGGAGAGAGAGATAGGAACATCAGTGATGGGAGAGAATCATTAATTGGCTGTGTCCTGCACACCCCCTATTGGGGATCAAGCCCACAACCCAGGCATATGCCCTTGCCTGGAATCGAACCTGGGATCCTTCAGTCCGCAGGCTGACTATCCACTGATCAAAATCGGCTAGAGCTCAAGTATTAGTTTTTAAACTGTCTAGTTTCTTTCACATCTCTTATTTGAACATTTTTTTTAAAGAATATAGATATCTATAGGTATCTTTTATTGGTTATTTATTAAGAACACTTGCAATACACATCAAATGCACTGACTTGAACATGGATTTTGAAATGTTTTATATATTCATTTCCTTGTCTTAGTCTTTCTCCCAAGGGTCTTAAATCTTAGAATTGAAAATTCAACTCTAATAAAAAGTATTGTAATCATATCAGTAACAGTCTTCTGGGAGTTGCAAACATTCTAGGCCTCAATGATGCCCCTTTTTCTTTTGATCTCTCTTTGCTTCTCTTCTCTCTCACTCAGAATTTCTTTTTCAAGTGTATATCCTTCATTCTGTCTTTTATGTTTTCTGCATAGATATGTGAATTTCAAAAATTTTAAATTATTCACATATAGAAAGGCTAATTTGAAATACCTAATATTTTTGGTTCCATGTTTGTAATAAGGTGCTGAGATTTTAAAATTTAGTTTTTGAAATAAATTTGTGATTTAAGGTTTTTATTATTTTAATTTTCACAGTGAATTCTATGAATATCATGCACTAATGATGGAAGAAGAAGGAGCAGTAATTGTTGGGCTACTGGTTGGCCTGAATGTGATAGATGCTAATCTGTGTGTAAAGGGAGAGGATTTAGACTCACAAGTAAGTAGAAGTGACTAGTACCAAATGCAAAGTGTTTGCAGTTTGCACTGTTCCTCTCTGATCCAGGTCTTACTCTATCAGTTGTAAACAGTGCTGTTAAACAGTAAAGGAAAGTTAAGAGTGAGATTTATTTGTATGTTAAAGATACATCTGATATTTCTCCCCTTTAAATAGAAATAACTTTATTTATAAATTCAGGTTGGAGTGATTGATTTTTCCATGTATTTAAAGAATGAAGATGATATTGGAAATAAAGAAAGGTACGATTTCCATAAGTTACTTCACATGTATTGTTTATGTAGCTCTTTATAAATCAGTATGAGGTCCATCTATTTACCATGTCGTTTTTGTTTTCTTTGTGTGTATTTCCTGCTTTGTTTAGTTTTCACTCCCATTTGTAAGCTTTACAAAGCAAAGACCACTTGGAAGGAGGCTTTAGAATGATGTGTAACTTCTGTTTTACATGTTAATAGTTAATAGACCCATTTTAATAGTTGTGTTTTGTGATAAAAGGGATGAAAGCTTATTCACAAGCTTGCATATGCTGGTTTATTTCAAGAACTAATTGTGTTTGTTTGTTTGTTTATTTAAATTGTTTTTAAATTTAAAATATACTTATTCTAACTACTGAAAAGGAAGGATAATTATGTAATATAATAGAGGTGCTAATTATTGCTATGGCAGTTATAATACGTAAATGTATCGAAGTAACATGTTGTATGCCTTAAATTTACATGGTATTATATGTCAATATATTTTAATAAAAAATAAACATACTGATGCAAAATTTTTAAAGATATACTAATGGTACTGTTAAATCTAGTATTAGCAAGTAATTTATTTAATAAAGATTATAGTTATTTAGTACACAGTTTACTGCTACATGATTTTGAAGTTTCTTGAATTTTATTATAAAGGCAAAATAATGTTTTACCGTTATGACTTTACAACGATTTTAGATGATATAGACATTATTTTTGGCACCCAATAAATACCTTTCCAATGAGCTCAAAACTTTTTCTCCCCTCTAGGAATGTTCAAATTGCTGCCATATTAGACCAGAAGAATTATGTTGAAGAATTAAATAGACAACTGAAGTAAGTGTTATGGATACTTGAAATACTTAGTGCATTTATAACTATTGTCTTAGGGTCCCCCTCTTTTAGGCCAGCTTAACCCTGTTCCCTCTACACATCTTTGAGAAGGGGTTGAGGAGACAGAAAATCTAAATTAAGTATATAGAGAATTATTGGAGATAATTCATTTTCAATAGAAAATAAGTCAGACTTTAAATAATAATCTTCAGAGGATTCTTATCCCTATACCCTTAAAATAAAGGCTAGCCCTAGCTGGTTTTGCTTAGTGGATAGAGCGGCAGCCTGTGGACTGAAGGGCCCCGGGTTCCCTTCTAGTCAAGGGCACATGCTTGGGCTGTGGGCTGGATGCCTGGTAGGGGGAGTGCAGGAGGCAGTCAATCAGTGATTCTCTCTCATCATTGATGTTTCTATCTCTCTCTCCCTTTCCCTTCCTCTCTGGAATCAATAAAAATATATTTAGCCCTAACTGGTTTGGCTCAGCGGATAGAGTGTCAGCCTGCGGTCTCAAGGGTCCCAGGTTCGATTCCGGTCAAGGGCATGTACCTTGGTTGCGGGCACATCCCCAGTAAGGGGTGTGCAGGAGACAGCTGATTGGTGTTTCTCTCTCATCAATGTTTCTAACTCTATCCTTTTCCCTTCCTCTCTGTAAAAAAATCAATAAAATATATTTTAAAAATATATATTTTAAATAAATAAAAAATAAAGGTTAGATAGGGTGGAAGTTTATATCATTTTAATGGTTCAAAAATTCATTGACACTGTCAGTTAATAATCTGGGGAGAATGTCTGAGATCTGTTTGTATATCTAATGCTATATAATAAAACATGCAGAGGCAGTGGCGGGAACCTCTCCCACCTCCGCTGCAGGTGGGAGGTAAGGAGTGAGGGGTCCTAGACTGCTAGAGGGATGTCTGAGGCCCTCCGTGGCCCGCGCCTCCCCGCCCCCCCCCCCCCCCCCCCGCAGTGCACGAATCTTGTGCATTGGGCCTCTAGTAAAAGTATTATATGAGTCACATAGGTAATTTAAAATTTCTAGTAAGCCACATTAAAAAGGTAAAAAAGAAACATGAAATTAATTAAAAATTAAAAAAGTATTTCATTTAACCCAAAATAGTATAATTTCAACATGTAATCAATATAAAAATTATTGAGATATTTTATATTAACTTTTTGGTACCATCTTCAGAATCCAGTGTGTATTTACACACAGTACGTTTCAATTTGGATTAGTTACATTGTAAGTACTTATTGTAGCCACAAATGGCTTATGACTACTATACTATATAACACAGGTATAATATCTGCTACATAGTTAGAAATGGACTGTTCTCGTTAGTTAAAAGGAATAATTAGTAAAAATGGCTATCTCTGGATAATGGGATTATGAATAATTTCTATTTTACTCTATACCAGTAGTTCTCAACCTTTCTAATGCCACGACCCTTTAATACAGTTCCTCATGTTGTGGTGACCCCCAACCATAAAATTATTTTCGTTGCTACTTCATAACTGTAATTCTGCTACTGTTAAGAATTGTAATGTAAATATCTGGGTTTTCCGACGGTCTTAGGCGACCCTGCTAGTGGTTCTCAACCTGTGGGTCGCGAACCACAGGTTGAGAACCACTGCTGTAGAGCCTAAGACCATCGGAAAACACAGATATTTACATTACGATTCATAACAGTAGCAGAATTACAGTTATGAAGTAGCAACGAAAATAATTTTATGGTTGGGGGTCACCACAACATGAGGAACTGTATTAAAGGGTCGTGGCATTAGAAAGGTTGAGAACCACTGCTCTATAATCTTCTGTATTTTCTGAATTTCACTCAAATAACATGTATTACAATCTGAAAATACAGTTAGACATTTTCCCATTGTAGAAAAACTAATAAGCAGTAACTCTTGCTTTCCTCTGAAGTTGGAGAGATAGGAAAGATCTTTTTTTAAAAAAATGTTTTAAAAATTGATTTTTAAAGAGAGAGGAAGGGAGAAGGAAGAGAGAAACATTAATGTGAGAGCCAAACATCAGCCAGTTGCCTCCTGCACATCCACACTGGGGATCAAGCCTGCAACCCTGGGCATGTGCCCTGACTGGGAATTGAACCATGACCTCCTGGTTCAAAGGTCGATGTTCAACCACTGAGCCATGCCAGCCAGGCAGTGTCATCTTTTTTTTTTTTTTTAAATATATTTTATTGATTTTTTACAGAGAGGAAGGAAGAGGGATAGAGAGCTAGAAACATCGATGAGAGAGAAACATCGATCAGCTGCCTCCTACATACCCCCTACTGGGGTCGTGCCTGCAACCAAGAAACATGCCCTTGACCGGAATCGAACCTGGGACCCTTCAGTCCGCAGGCCGACGCTCTATCCACTGAGCCAAACCGGTTTCGGCCAGTGTCTTCTTTTTTAATCACGGAGTTTTAATAATAGATATAGGAGATATATGTGTATTTTGTATTTCTGAGATTGTATTTCTAAGTGCAATTTTGTATTGCTTAATTATTTTCTTTTAAACTTTTACTCACTTTTGGGGAACAGGCATTATATTCCCATGGTTTGAACTTCAAAAGGGACATTAAATGAAAAGTTTCCCTCTTCCCTGATCTTCAACCCCATCTAGCTTCTCTCTTAGGGAATAATTAACATACTATGTTCTGATGAATGTCTCCACAGATATGCTAATAAACAAGAATAAGCATATATTTTCTTTTTTCTTAATTAAAAAAATGATTTTAGCCAAAACAGGTTTGGCTCAGTGGATAGAGCGTCGGCTTGCAGACTGAAGGTCCCAGGTTTGATTCCAGTCAAGGGCATGTACCTTGGCTGTGGGCACATCCCCAGTGGGAGGTGTGCAGGAGGTAGCTGATTGATTTCTAACTCGTTATCCCTTTCCCTTCCTCTCTGTAAAACAATCAATAAAATATATTTTAAAAAATGATTTTAGAGAGGAAGGGTGGGGGGTTGGGGGAAAGAGAAGGAGAGAGAGAGAGAGAAAACATTGATTTGTTATTCCACTTATTTATGCTTCTTATATGTGCCCCAACTGGGGATTGAAACTGCAGCTTTGGGGTATTGGGATGACACCAAACTGAACACCTGGCCAGGGCCTGCATATATTTTCTTATATTTCTCACCTTCCCCCAGTTCTTTACACATGAGGTGGCATACTTTTTTTGTTATTCTGTACTTTGTTTTTACTCAACAATTTATTGTAGAATCTATTCCATTTGGTTCAAATGAGCTGTCTCAGTCTCTTAAGTGTGTGTTAATCAGGTACTACAATACTAATGCCATACTTTTGTATATTTTTTATGTATTAAAAACATTTTGTTGTTTTTCTAATTAGAAAATAGTTCTGGTACATTTAGAATATTTCAAAAGTATAGAAACAGATTTTTAAAAAGTAGAATTTACCTGTTACCTCTCACTAAAAACCACTATTGAGAGTTTACTGTTTTTATAAGTGCTTCTTTGATTATTTTTTAACTAGAGGCCCGGTGCACAAATTCCTGCATGGGTGGGGTCCCTCAGGATGACCTGCAGGGATTGGGCCCCAACTCATGCTCACAGCCCCACAGCCCTGCCTGGCACCCTGCCTTGGCCTGGTGCTGCCCCCTTACCTGCTCCACCATCTCTCCTGTGGGGTGATCGATTGGGACCAGGCCCTCCACCTGGCTCCCTCATCATCTGGGAGCTGGGTGGCGGCCCCGTCCCCTGCTGTGGCCACTGGTCGCTGTCTGCAGGACGATTGGTGGGGCGATCGGGCTCCCACTCGCACCTGCCTTGGCCTGGTGCCGCCTGCTCACCTCCTCCACCCTGCTGTGGTCCCACTCTTGTCACCCACTGCCAGCGCCATGTCACTGATGCCCGCCATGTTTTGTGCTGCCCCCTGGTGGTCAGCACATGTCATAGTGAGCAGTCGAGCTCCCGAGGGGACAATTTGTGTATTAGGCTTTTATTATATAGGATTCTCACATAAATGTAGGACAGATATTATTGTCTGATTTTATAGATGAGGAAATTGAAGCTCAGAAAGGTTTTATAAGGTGACACAATTAGAAAGTAGAAAAGCAGGTTATAACCTTGGTCTTTTATCTTATGGTCCTGTGCTTGTTATATATTACTAGAGGCCCAGTGCACGAAAATTGTGCATGGGTGGGGTCCCTAGGCCTGTCTGGCAATCAGGGCCTATTGGGCCCATCTTGCCCATTCTCGATTGAGCCAGGACCTGCTGGATGGGGGGAAAGGTGAGGGGAGGGACCACGGGAGGTTTGATGGCTGGGGCAAGGGACTGGAGTAGGTTGGCTGGCCGTGGGAGGTTGGCTGTGGGAGCGCACTGATCACCAGGGGGCAGCTTCTGTGTTGAGCATCTGCCCCCTGGTGGTCAGTGTGCGTCATAGCGACTGGTCATTCCGTTCGTTTCGTTGTAACGGTCACTTAGGCTTTTATATATATAGATAGATTGTCGAGATACTCTGGTACTGTTTGTGAAGAACTCAAGTTGTTTATATTTTTAAAAATGATCCTATATAATAAGAGCCTAATATGCTTAAGTGTCTGGTCAACTGGTTGGCCGTTCAATCAAAGCGTAATATGCTAATGATATGGTAAGGCCACTCAATCGCTTGCTATGATGCGCACTGACCACTAGGGGACAGTCAACTAGTCACTATGACATGCACTGACCACCAGGGGGCAGACGCTCTGACAGGTAAGTTGGCTTGCTGTTGGGGTCTGGCCAATTGGGGCTGAGTGAGACGGGTCAGACATGCCCTGGAGCCCTCCTGTGGTCCCTCCCTGGCTGGCCAACCTCCCACATCTCTCCCTGGCCCTGATCCTGCACCGATGGGGTCCCTTGGCCTGGCCTGTACCCTTTTACAATCTGGGACCCCTTCAGGGATGTCAGAGAGCTGGTTTCAGCCCGCAAGTCAGGCCAAGGGACCCCACTGGTGCATGAATTCGTGTACTGGGCCTCTAGTTTAATATAAATAGGAAAAACATTTTTCTTGTTTCACATCTAAACTAAAATGCCCATAGTTGTTTCTGAGGCTGTTATAAAATTTTTGAATCTATTGTAGATTTCTACTATAATGTATACAGTATATTACATTTTATTAGAGAAAGTTTGAAATGGTAAAATCAAGCAGGACTTGAAAATTAGACTCAGTAAAATGTATAATAATGCCCAGTCTTGATTGATTTAAACAGAAATATGAAAAAGTTTTTTCATGTAGTGGAACCTGATTTTTTTTAAAAATATTTTTATTGATTTCAGAGAGGAAGGGAGAGGGAGAGATTGAAACATCAATGATGAGAGAGAATCATTGATCAGCTGTCTCCTGCACGCCCCCCACTGGGGATCCAGCCCACAATACAGGCATGTGCCCTTGACCAGAATCGAACCCGGGACCCTTCAGTCCCCAGGCCAGTGCTCTATCCACTGAGCCAAACCTGCCAGGGCTGGAACTTGATTTTTTACTATATCCTTGAAAGATGGGGTGTTTGCTTAGCTTCAGGCTGACTGGGTACCTGATATTAGGTATCTCATATTTGCATTTCTCAAAAATGGGTGATTTTGAAGGTCTTTAAGTTATTATGAAAGTGGAGAGAGGTAATAGAATGGGTTTTCTGTTGATGAATACTGTTTATAAGCTTCATTAAAGTTTATCCTTTAAAAATAATTTTAAATTTAGTTTTAATAATATTTAGTTATCTTTATGTGCAATTTCCATTCCTAAATAGTGTAAGTTACATGTAAAAGGGACCCTAAAAAGACAAAAAATAATGAGCAGCATCAAATGAGATTTTAATAGAAATATTGATTCTTTTGCTACAGTCTGTATTGTTCTAGTTAAATCAAGTTATTCTGACTTAAGGAAATTTCTCACACTAAAAAATTCAGACAGGGCAGTTGGTGACTGTCATTCAACATAGAGAATTCAAGATAACATACTTTTTCTTGCCTTTGTGAGTTTGAATGAGTTTTTTCTTCATTAATTTCAGCAGCACAGTCAGCAGTCTCCATTCAAGAGTTGATTCATTGGAAAAGTCAAATACTAAGCTGATTGAAGAGGTATTGTCATTACAGTCCTAGTATTTGTGATGCTTTTTCATTTTCAGTATGAATGTGTGAAGCACATACACATTTTCATTAGGATGATGCAATACTTGTAATATAGTTGTGATTGAGACATTTGAGAAACCACATATCTCAGGTGAATCTGAATTGTTTTGAGTTACTCAACTTCTAGAAATGAGCTTCAAAGATGAAACTCAGACATACTCTTCTGTAAATAAGCTGTGCTTCTCATTTTAAATCTGGATAACCTGAAATTAGATGGTGCATATTTCTTATGTATTAAAAACATTTCATTGTTTTTCTAATTAGAAAATAGTTCTGGTACATTTAGAATATTTCACCTATAGTTAAATTACCTGCTAAAATGATACTCTCCTTCTTGTTCCACTAGTCAGATTACTTTTCTTTTCAAGCATGATTATATTCACCGTTTCTCAGCCCTCAAGCACGTGTAAAATTTAGCCCACGTGCTCGTTTTCTGCATTTTCAAAGTGGCTATCTGGTGGCCCAAGAACCAGAAATTTATCTTAAATTTATAATAGTTTTTTTAAAACTATTTTTATATAACTTAAAAAAATATCAAACCATAGATGTATTGCTTTATATTTTCAGAATTATTTTGGGTAGAGGAAGAAATCTGTTATTTTATTAGTGCTATCTTCCATATTAATTGAAATTATTTCTTTTAAAACTTGCCCAATTTTTTCAAACCAGGTAACACATGGTTGTTTGCATGTCTGCCGTTAAGAATGCATCTTTGTTTTGATAGTTTGGGATCATCGGAAAGAGCTGCTCACTGGTTTGTGCCTCTTCTTGGCCTTAGGCACACTGTGAAGTTCAAGTTGTATCCCTGATAAATTACTCAGAAATTTACTTGTGAGCCAACATTGTGGAGTGGCCCCTGCTTCCCTTTCCTAGGACCCTTCTTTTTATTCTGGGCCTCAGAGCCCATCCATTTAGTCATTCATGTTTAATTCTGATGATGAGAGCTGACTCATATTGGCCCTGGTCACTCAGTGTGCCATGTTTCACAGGGTATCCTATTTGCTTATCATGAATGTAATTTTCAATGATAGTGAAACATTTTTCCTTATAGATATTTCTGTCTTTACACAAGTCTTTACAGTTTAGTTGTTTAACACATAATTCTTTATATGCTTACTTAGATACTTTATATTCAGGACATACTGTAAACCAGATGAGCATAGTATGTTTCGATTGACATAATATATATCGACTAACAAAAGTAAATAGTAGAAATTAGTAAATTTCTTTCATTGGTATCTTGGGATAATAGGGGCACATTTTTTAATGCAAGTTTTTGTAGCTGTGAGATTTTTACTAGATTTAGGATTTTATTTTCTATTATTGATAGCCATGAACATAACCTGTAAAGCAAGTATAAATAAAGCTGTTTAAATTTTTTTCTTGCCTGTTTCATAATTTTTAGTTAGCAATAGCAAAGAATAATATCATTAAACTTCAAGAAGAAAATCATCAATTACGAAGTGAGAATAAGTTGATTTTAATGAAAACACAGCAGCACTTAGAGGTAAGTATAGACAGATTGCAAACAGACTGTGTTGTGTCAGAAATTGTTACTTGGTGGAACTTTGGTATAGACAGGTATTTCTGTTCTGTGTTAATAATAGTGATTATAGAATAAAAAGCTTTCTTCCTAGGTTACCAAAGTGGATGTGGAAACTGAGCTTCAAACATACAAGCATTCTCGGCAGGGGCTAGATGAAATGTACAATGAAGCCAGAAAGCAACTTCGAGATGAATCGCAGCTACGACAGGTAGGACACATTAAAGTTACATGAGTGTATTAATAACAGTTATTATTGTTACTATTATTATTTACTCTTAAGCAGGCACTACTTAAAATCTCTTTCAGCCTTATTTTCCTCAGTGGGATAGCAATCAATCTCATTCCCTTAATCCCCTCAAATTCTTTTAAGTTTCCATTGTATCTGTGTTTTTTAAACAGTGTTTTTAAACTGTTACTGTCTGTGTTTGTGAAATAAATAGATTGTGACCAGCACTACAAAAAAGGAAACAGAATAAAATGATGTATTCAAATATTAGTAAAATCATATTTAAAATTAACTTATTTTTACCTTTTTAAATTATGAAATATAATACCTACAGAAAAATACAAATGTATAGCTTAATAGGTTATAATGTAAATACCTGTATAACTACCTCCCAGGTCAAGAAGAGAGTATTGTCAGCTTCTTCATCCCTTTTGCTATTTGTTTTTAATATGAGGAAACACCTTTTCCTTCTGATGTAAAATTCTTTAAGCAAAAATTTTGAGTTATCTTGGCTTTCACTTATATGGACTACTTCATTTTTCTGTCTAAGGAAAGTCAATACTGAGATTATGAGGCAAAAAAGATTCATTCATGAGCCAGTAGAATAGTAATAAGTGACAGAGTGTAGGAAGTTGTTTCATTTTAGCAAAATATTGATTGATTGATTATATATAGAGAGAAGGGCAGAGAGACAGACAGACAAAGAAAAACATCAATTTGTTGTTCCACTTTATCTAGGCATTCATTGGATGCTTCCTGTATGTGCCCTAACCAGTGATGGAGTCTGCAACCGTGGTGTATTAGGATGATACTCTAACCAAATGAGTAACCAAGCCAGGGCTGCATTTGAAAATATTTAGAATGTTGTTATAGGGCCTGATTTATTCCCTCTAGTGGGGCTTATAATTCAAAAGGAGTAGTCTACATATGGAATAGAAACTTTTGTTGTTAATCCTCACTCGAGGATATTTTTAAATAGATTTTTAGAGAGTGTGGAATGGAGGGGGAGAGAGAGAGAGAAACATCAATGTGAGAGAGACACATTGACTGCTTGCCTCCTGCATGTGCTCCAACTAGGGCTAGGGATCAAACCTGCATTCAAGGAACATGCCCTTGACCATAATTGAACCAAGACCCTTCAGTACCTGGGTTTAGCTCTGTCCACTGAACTGGCAAGGGCTAGAAACTTGTATTTTTTAAAAAAATATTTTATTGATTTTTTATAGAGAGGAAGGGAGAGGGATAGAGAATTAGAAACATCCATGAGAGAGAAACATCAATCAGCTGCCTCCTGCACACCCCCTACTGGGGATGTGACCGCAACCAAGGTACATGCCCTTGACCGGAATCGAACCTGGGACCCTTCATTCCGCAGGCCAACGCTCCATCCACTGAGCCAGACCAGCTAGGGCGAAACTTGTATTTTTAAATCCTCACCCAAGGATATGTTTTTTTTGTTGTTGATTTGAGAGAGAGAGAGAGAGAAACATCAGTGTAGGAGAGAAGGTTGGATTGGTTGCCTCCCATATGCATTCCGACTGAGGATTGAACCCTAAACCTTTTTGGTGCACAGGAGGACACTCCAGCCAACTGATCCACCTTGCCAGGGCTGAATAGAAACTCTTTCTTGGTCTCATTAACTATTGTGTATCTGACTTTTGACATCCTGAAGTGGCATCTGAATTGAGGATATATTGCAATTACAGGATGTGGAGAATGAGTTAGCTGTACAAGTTAGTATGAAGCATGAGATTGAACTTGCCATGAAATTGTTGGAGAAAGATATCCATGAGAAACAAGATACTTTGATAGGCCTTAGACAACAACTAGATGAAGTTAAAGCAATTAACATAGAGATGTACCAAAAGTTGCAGGTAAGGAATGTTCTTAAATTCTTGGAATTTCTTGTTATATAAATTGAAAATGAATATTTGTATACAAGGCTTGGTTTTTAAGAGATGAGCCTATTTTAACTGTGCCATATTGGTTATAAAAAGCAATGAGGTTTGTTTTATTTCTAAATGGAAGCTTAAGAAATGTAGCAATGAAAAAAGTATCGAAGAACTAAAAAAAATCACCTATCTGAATTTGTTTTTTAATGCTGAAAGGTTAACAGCATGAAGGTTAAATCTTTTGGGAAAACTCAGTCTAAATATGCAAGACATTTTTGTGAACTTTTTAAAAAATATATTTTTACTAGAGGCCCAATGCACGAAGATTTGTGCAAGAATGGGCCTTCCTTCCCCTGGCTGCTGGCACCGCCTTCGCTAGGGCCTGGAGCCACCTTTCTGCCTTCCCTCACTGCCGGAGGCCCGGAGCTGCTGGGGCAGTGCGGAACGCAAGCGTCCTGCCCCGCCCCCAGCCGCTCAGCCCCTGTGTATGCAAATCAATCTGCCAGCTTTGTTGGGTTAATTTGCATACTCACTCCTGATTGGTTGGTGGGCGTCATGAAGGTATGGTCAATTTGCATATTTCTCTTATTAGTGTAGATTGATTTCAGAGAGGAAGGGAGAGGGAGAGAGAGAGATAGGAACATCAATGAAGACAGAATCACACTGGAGATTGAGCCCATAACCCTGTCATGTGCCCTGACCGAAAATCAAACTCCTGACTTCTTGGTTCATAGGTCAACGCTAAACCACTGAGCCATGCAGACCAAGCTTTGTGAACTTCTTTATACAGTATAGTCCTGAAAAAGATTTGATTGAAATGCTTTATTCTAATAATTGTGAATTCTCTAACAAAGTGACATTTTTGTTAAGTAGACTAGTTGCCAAAATCCCTTTCCAGTTTAATTTGAAAAATAGTGTATGTTACAAGAGCTTATCCTGTTGTCTTCCAAAAACATTGAAGGCTGTTTCCTTTTCCTTTACTATATTTTAAATGAAGATTGGTAGTACTACTGCTTAATATCATAGGAGTATTTTAATCTATAAATTAACTCTTCTCATTTCAAAGTAACAGTCCCATAGCAGAACAGTATACAAAACTTACAAATATTCAGGGTTAAAAATCAAAACCACTATAGCTTTTATGTTTTTCTAAATAGGGTTCCGAAGATAGTTTGCAAGAAAAAAATGAAATAATTGCCCGACTAGAAGAAAAAACCAATAAAATTACTGTAGCCATGAGGCAGCTGGAACAAAGGTACAGCATTTCCAGTCTTAGTTTCTTTTTTCCTTTCTTTCTCCCCCTTTTCTTTACTCAACTCTGACATCTGCCACAAAAAAACATTAAGGAAATTTAGATTAGGCCATGTTTTTCTTTTAGCCCAGCAGAATTTTGCCTTTTTTGTTTTGGTTGTTGCATGGAATCAACGTTGCTTTATATGAAGCTGATTTATTTGAACTTGCCATTTTATATATATATATATTTTAAAGGCCTAATATCAGCAATTTCATGTGGTTCAATCTATTACGTTACATAAAACAAATACACAAACAGAAACCTCGAAAAAATGTAAAGTGAACAAAATTCATGGTGGAATTGTTCCTGATTGGTTTCCATGCATATTGGTTATCATATCCTTTGTCATTCACCATCTCTCTATTTGAAATCAGGCTTTCTGAGTTAACAGTTGAGTTGTGTTTTCTTTGAGGTAGGCTCCTTAACTCAACCCAAGAGATAATTTTGTTTAAATTTAATTGTTTTATATTGGCATTTTTCACTTTTATTGTTGGAAAATGTAATGTATTTCCATTGATCTGTCATGTTGGTGTCAACATATGTCTTATCATTGCTTTCTTTGAATCTACTTATGAAAAACATAACTATTAATGCTTTATTGACATGAATATTCTTTTATTGACATCCTCTTTCTTCTTTTTTCTTTTTTGTTTTCTTTATCCCCATTTTTACATTTTGGACATCTTTATTACCTTTTTCTGTCTTTGATTTCTGTCCATTCCATTATGAAGTGACAATGATTTGTTAACTCAAACTAGGACAATTGCAATGTCATTGGTGAAATGTGCCAGCAGTGATACTCAGGACCAGTACAAGCTGGTCAAAGATATATCTTTCTAAAAACCAACCACTGTATTTAAATAGACTAGAAGAGAATCAACAATTTTACAATATATTAAATAGAAAAGAATTTATGCTATTAAGTCTTCTAAAAGGGTGTTAGGGACCCTTTACACTTCTTGATCAGCTGCTGTGTAAATACACTGCCATAAAGCAGAGTGGATGCACTTGGATTTCCAAAACACATCCCTTAGACCCTGTGCACAAGGGCTGATTCTGAGTATTGACCTTTGGAGGTCAGGATTTTAAAATGCAGTTTTATCTTTTTTGCTACTTTTTGATGGAAAATATAAAAATTTAGTTTAAAAATAAGTTAGGAATCATTAGTTTCACAATGTGTTGGCACAGATTCACGCCCCCCCCCCCCCCCACTATTGGTCCCTTCCTGGCCTGATGGCTCTTTTACTAATTTTAAAATATGTTTAAAATAGTTTATAACCCAGATTGGCCATCATCTTCTGCTTTAGTTCCCCTTAGCACTCTTCTGTGATAGCACAGCTTCATGTCCTACCTCACACTGACTTTTCTTTTAGTTTCTATAACATTATGAAAACACTTGTGTCCCCTACTCCCCCACCTTAATATTTTAAATTTAGAGATAACTGGAATGTTACTCTTTTCCTTAGAAGTAGCATTCATACTTCTGAAATATGTGAGGGTTGCCCCATTGGTATGGTTTTAAGGAAGAAAAGAAGAGGCAATATTTTGGTTAGTTGAATAGAAATTTCTCTTAGGATTCTCTAAAAGGAATTAATGTCTCTTGAATACTTGGGAGAGGTTCTCTTATAAATATATTGAAGTTACATATAAGAAATCCTAGATGGCCGTAGGAGTCAGGGAGTGGAGCTAAGCACAGGGAGAAGCAATGCCTTACAAATAAAAACAGAAAAAATGGAAATCACATTTATAGCCAATTTTTAAAATGCAATGATGAGGGAAAAAAATAATCTCTAGAGAATGTTGCCAACTAGTACTAAATTCTTTTAAATCTTAAAACACAAACACACATATAAATACAGCTTTGGCATAATTTAGTAAATGTGTAATGATCCTGTGGGGAGGACTAAACTATTATTTGAAGTAATGGCGGGTCTTTGCTCTTGGCCTTGTTAGCACTCTTGATTCCTGGTATACACATCCTAACATAATATATGACAATGCGGTTTCTTCACCTAGTATAGACATAAGTACTATGCTTTTCATGGTTTTGTAAAAAGACAGTAACACACCTATTATACTTTGACAGTTGATTCATTATGCTCTACAAAAGTGGTAAAGGCTGTATTGCTTTGCATTGAATTATAAACAAGAAATAAACCAAATTTGAAGATAGTATTCTGGGCATATTATATGTTATATTGAAAAAAATCACAAAACAATTTTTAGACATTGTGTGGCTCTTTCACGTTTGAGTTTGTGAGTTTTCCCCCAAACTTTGTTTTCATTTAGAAATGTTTCTATTTCCCCATTTTTCTTTTATTTGTCTTCTTCACCCTTTTACACCCTAGTTCTAGCCTCAGTTTTACCCAAAGTTGATTTGAATTACACCAGATTGCAGCAAGCAGAGAAGGCGCAACTGGAAGCTGAAGAGGAAGATAAGAAATATCTACAAGAATTTCAGAGTAAATCCAACAGTCTGCAGAAACAAATCGCTCAAAAGGAGAAACAGCTGTGAGTATTTCGCTCTTGGAAAAAAATATTTGTATTAATATAATTTCCACGCACCCCTCTTTCTTTTGCACCTGTGGTAAAATATATTTTCATTTATTTAATGATGCCAGCTGGATTGTAGAGTTCTTAAAAATAAAAAAATTAGATAACATACTTATGATTAAGACTTGGTTTTTACTACCTTTATTGCTTATAGAGCTCTTTCAACTGTATTGCTGTCTTTTTGCTCAAGGAGAGTTTTATTTCTGTTGTTGTTTAATATTAATCTGATGGCCATGTGTTTCTAGATTCTAAGTATAATAGGCCTTTATAACTCTAAGGAACATCTATTATCAAAGAACATGATGCTTTCTAAAAATATTTTTATGAGTACTTCATATGATAGATCTGTATATAGCTAAGTAAGAAAGATGTCAGTATATGTCATTGAGTTGAAAAAAAAGTTGCAGACTGTATGCTATGCTAAGTATGATTCTATTTTTTATAAAATTAAAACTGCATATGTGTATACTTACATTGAAAAGAATTTATAAAGAATACAGATTCTGGGATTGACAGGGACATTTTAATTTTACTTTATAAACATTAGTATTTCCTCCCAGTAAATATATATTACTTTTGTTATTAAAAACAAAACAAAAACAATAGCCCTAACCGGTTTGGGTCAGTGGATAGAGCATTGGTCTGCAGACTGAAGGGTCCCAGGTTTGATTCCAGTCAAGCACGTGTACCTTGGTTGTGGGCACATCCCCAGTAGCAGGCATGCAGGAGGCAGCTGATGGATGTTTCTCTCTCATCGATGTTTCTAACTCTCTCTATCCCTCTTCCTCTCCCTTCCTCTCTGTAAAATATCAAGAAAATAGATTTTAAAAAACAACAACAGAGAAAGTAGAGTTATGTATTATGTGTAACAGATCATTAAACAAGACCCCATATCATGTCTGATATATAACTTGCTAAGCTGCCTTAAGATCTATTGGTTGAAATATTAAGTTCTCTGTTCTTACTGAGTTTTTGTGTAGCAGATCAATTATTGAAAGAGGATTGGTTAAATTTTCTATAATTTCAAGTAACTTGGACTTAGATATTTCTACTTTCAGGTTTATCAGTTTTTGTTTGTTGTATTCCGAAGTTTTGTTGTTTAGTGTCTACACATTTAGGATTGCTATGTCTTCTTAGTGAATTGACCTTTTTATCATTATATAATGTGCCTCTCTGTCTCTGGTAATTTTCTTTGCTTTGAAGTCTGAATTAATTTAGCCACTTCTGCTTTCTTTTGATGAGTATTTCTATGTAGTAAACAAAAGATTAATGTTTGTTTTTCTGCTATTTTACTTTCAGCCTAATCTTTATTATTTTATTTGAAGTAAGTTTCTTATAGTTTGGTTTTTGTCCATTCTGCCAGCCTCTCTTTATATATATATATAATTAAAAAAAACTGATATCAGAGTAGAAGGGAGAGGGAATGAGAGACAAAAACATCAATGATGAGAGAGAATCATTGATCGGCTGCCTCCTGCACATCCCCTAACTGGGAATCAAGCCCGAAACCCCCGGGCATGTGCCCTGACTGGGAATCAAACTGTGACCTCCTGGTTCATAGGTCAATGCTCAGGCACTGAGCCACACCAGCTGGGCCAGCCTCTCTTTTAATGATGTAGTTAGCCCATTTATAATTAGTGTAATTATTGATATATTAGAGCTTAAGTCTGCTATTTTATTTTTCTGGTTTTTATTTCTATTTCATTTTTCCTGCCTTCCCATGGGTTACTTGAACATTATTTAGAATCCCTTTTTGATTTATCTGTAGTGTTTTTTAGTGTATTACTTTGTATAGATATTTTTTAGTGGTTGCTCTACACATTATATATTGCAACTTTTCACAGTCTACTGGTAACATTTTATTACTTTGAAGTGTGGAAGCCTTAACCTCCACTTTATACTCTCTCTCCTTTATAATATGACTTGCTTAAGTATTTTTTCTACATAATATTGAGAAGCACATCAGACAATGTTATAATTTGTGCTTCAACCTGTAAACATAATTATAAAAATTTTTGTTCTTTTTTCATTCCTGATGTTGCAAGTTTCTTATTTGTGTCTGAAAACTTCCTTTAGCCATTCTTAGGGTAGGTCTGTCTTTTGACAACAAATTTTCTTACGTTTTTTTTTTTGCCCCAGTGGAAAACATCTTGATTGATTTCACCTTTATTTCTGAAGAATATTTTCAGGGTATTCTTAGAATTCTAAATTGATCTTTTTGTTCAGCACTTGAAAAGTGTTGTGCCACTTTCTTTTGGTCTTCATAATTTCTGCTGAAAAATAAACTGTCATTTTAATTGTTCTAATTATTCTCAAGATTCTTTTCTTAGATTTATCCTATTTGGGCTTTGGTCAGGTTCTTGAATCTTTATGTCTATCTTTACAAATTTGGAAAAATTTTGGCCATAATTCAAATATTTTTTCAGTTTCACCTGCTTTCTCCTCTCCTCTGGGACTCTAAAACATAAATGTTAGATCTTATTTATTATTTTTCCTCTATTTTTATTGAAATCAGAGAGTAAGAGAGAAACATCAATGATGAGAAAGAATCATCGATCAGCTGACTCCTGCATGCCCCACAATGGGGATTAAGCCCACAACCTGGGCATGTGCCCTGAATGGGAATCGATCTGTGACCTTCTGGTTCCTAGGTCAACGCTCAACCACTAAGCCGTGCCGGCCGGGCAGATCTTTTTTTAAAATAGTCCCACAGGTCCCTGACACTCTCCTTTAATTTTTTAGTCTATTTTCTCTCTGTTTTTCAGATTGGGTAATTTCTGTATTGAAGTTTATTCTTTCTTCATCATCTTCCTTCCCTCAGTGAATCTACCCAATGAGATTATTGTATATTTCAATTCTAAGATTTCCATTTGGCTCTATATTTCCTTCCCTTCTTTCTTTTCCCTCTTCCTTTTTTATTTTTGCTAGAACTTTCTATTTTTTTTAAGCATGTTCTTTTTTTTAAAATTTAAATTCTTTATTGTTTTAAAGTATTACATAAGTCTCCTTTTCTCCCCATTGACCTCTCCCTGGCCACCCCCACCCCCCAGCACGAGCCCCCCGCCCCCAAAGCATGTTGTTAATTGATCATGGGAGTATTTTTATAATGGCTGCTTTAAAATTCTTGTCAGACAGTTCCAGCACCTAGGACAGTCTGACATGTTGGCATCTATTTTTATTTTCCTCATCCAAGTTGAGATTTTTATTTTCTGGGTGTGTTTTTTTAATTATTATTACATTTTGGACAATTGGGGAATGGAGACTGCATCGTATTTAAATCTTATGTTTTAGCAGTCCTCCACTTAAACCACACCAGCAGGGGAATGCGGACACTGACCCTTTATACCAAGTGGGGTTAGGTGCTCAGGACCATCCTGGGTGGGATGGAGAAGGTGCCTAACTACTGGGCAGGGACTGAAATCTGTGCTTCCCACTCAGGCTCCACTGGACACTGTGGAGAGAGGGGGAAGGAGTTGAGGCTTCCTGCTTGGTCTTGCTGACACATCCTGGAGGAGACAGGGAGAGGTGCCTCATTACCACAGTGCAAGGTGGAGCTCTAGGCTCCCCACCTGGCTTTCCATGCCTTGTTACTGATGCATGAGATAAGTGCAGGCTCCCCGTGTGGTCTCCACTGATAGCTGTAGGGGTGGTTGAGGAGAGGCACCTCATGACTGCTGGGTGGTGGTGAGAGTTCAGCTTCCCTTGGCCTCCTCTGATATCACCACAGTGGGGATTGGGAGGGCTACCTCATTATTTTCCAGTGAGGATGGAAATTTCCACTTGGCTTTGCTGACAGTGGTCAGGGGGCCTGTAGTTTTCCCCCCTCTGGTATTTTGCTGGAATAGGGCATTTATTGTCAAAAGGGTTTCTACCATTCTAGGCTGTCTCTTCCCAGCTCTTTGACAAGAGAGAGCATGCCTTTCTTGGGACTTCTTAAAAAATCTGAGCCCATTGCAGTTTGTGGGTTGCAGGCGGCTTTAACACTCAGTCTAAGCTATATAGGAGGCAAAAAGAAGCTCGGGGAGCTCATCACCATGTTATGCCTTGAGTCCTGGGGTGTTTTTTGTTTTGTTTTGTTTTGTTTTTTGCTGGTCTGCCTTCTTTCCCCATTTCAGAATTTTATGTTTGTTTATATATAATGTCCAGGGTTTTTAACAGTACTTTGTTGCAGGATGTATGTTTATTTCATCTTGTCCAGAATCAGAATTCTAAGTTCCTTTTAAATCTACCACAAAAATAACATTTCGAGAAATTGGTGTGTAGAATAAGGCTTTAGGGCCGGGAACATGACATTGGTTGAAAACTTGCATCATTTGTACATTGTGGAACTAAAACCCACACCCAAAACAAAAACAGTAAGCACTTTCTTAGTTTTAAGATTCTCACAAAAGGACTACCAGCACTTTCACAACAATCGCAAGGGGCATTTAAGTCATCAAGTTTATTAATGATGCCAAGGATTTTGCTGTTGAAGCCCCTGTACCTTGCCAAATGAAAAACAAGGAAAGCCAGCCTGGACATTTTGCCAGTCACTAGAATACAATCTTGAAACCCTGGTACTCTGTGTTTCTGAGTTACTTTTCTAGTTTGACCAACGTGTAGGTAAGACAAATCTGGTATTTTTTTCTGTAGTGATCCCTAGCCAAAGGATGACTTAAATAATGTTACAAGGGCCTGGCCCTTTTTCTGTAACACTAACCTCTGTAATAAGATGTGGGTATAGCTGCAGAGAGATGTGTGTCCCTGATGAAACCATGGAAGTAGTTTGGCCTCTCGGTTGGTGCCATTTTGGAGAGCATGGACATGTTAAGAATTTGGAGATCGGGAAGGATCTCTGATGACTCAGAAAAAAATTGGAACCATTACTATATAAATGGGCTGTTGGGACATAAAAAAAAACAAAACATTTTGATGACTATTCTTATTTATTTTTGGTATTATGTTATATTTATATTATGTAGTTTTGGTTTTTAGAAAGGGGATCATGCTACATGCTCTTTAGTATCTTGTATTTACTACATATCACTTAATATAGGTCTACACAATTGTATCACAGTTAACCTAAACAAATCCTTTACCCTGAAAAATTATGCTTTGAGTTTGCATAGCTTTGACTACAAGTGATAGCTTGCATTTCTTTATTTTGTGAATTGTCAGTTTCTAATTATTTTTTTCCCTTCGTGATGTTCAGCCTTTTTTTTTTTTGTAAGAGTTCTTTATTCTAGGTTTTTCTATAGTGAAAGTTTTCTAAAGTTTATTTTTAAACATTGTTCATAGTCTACTGCTTTGATTTACAAAATTAAAATTTTTATAGTTATATTTTTCCCTTTTTTTCTTTAAAATATTATTTTTTACAGAGAGCAAGGGAGAGGGATAGTTAGAAACATCGATCAGCTGCCTCCTGCAACACCTCCCACTGGGGATGTGACCACAACCAAGGTACATGCCCTTGACCGGAACCGAACCCGGGACCCTTCAGTCCGCAGGCCGACGCTCTATCCACTGAGCCAAACCGGTTAGGGCTCTTTTTTTTCTTTATGATTTTCTGCTTTTGGTGGTCAGCATGTTTTGACAATATATAGTAATTAAAAATATTTTTTTAATTTGTTTTTTTCACTCAGTATTTTTTTTTATTTTGAGAGTACATTTATTAAAATTGGGGATAGTGAAACAAGGAAGGGCTTAGGATGGAAGAAGCAACATGAGAGATCCTAGGCGGTGCTGCGTTGGCCCTCTGGAACGTTATAGGACAGGGAGCCACACGGGGCTGTGGACTCACTGAGAAGTAAAAGTCACAGTGACAAGCGACCCAGGCAGGGCTGCTTCAAGCTCACTGAGAAGTGAGGAAAGGGGCCTTAGAGACAGGTCCAGAAGCTTAGCCCAAGATGAGCTGCTGCTGCCCATTGCTCCAATGGATGCAAGTCTCACGGGGACTCTTAGAGTGGGAGGTGCGCGCCTGTGCGGGAGAAAAGGCGGGGGTCTGCGGGGAGGGAGGGGAACTCGCTTCACTTAGTTTTTTCTGATTGTGGATGATGGTAAGGCCACTCACTCAGTAAGGTACTCTGTACTCTGGTTACTTCAGTGTTAGGAATATTATATTTGCCCCTATGTATTCCTTTTCAATTTGTAGTAAAATAGTTATCAACCATTTGTAAATTCTGTTTTGAGGTATTTCTTCTCATCAACTCAAATTATGAAATCTGAAGTTTACTTCACTGAAAAAGAATGTGGCTGTAAATGGAAATGCTAACTTGAATGAAGAAATAGAAGTAATAAAAATATTAACACAAAATATTAAAATGTAATATTTTCAGTATTATGATAGATTGTAATTAAAATGGTAAAGTATTAGAAACTGTAGCATTATTAGTATATACTCCCGTTATACCTACTTCTGAGCAATAATTATTGAAATGAAGGAATTTCACAACTTCTGTTTTGTCGGCTACTTAGTACCTGTTGTTAGAATGTGGAAGTAGTGCTTTCAAATGTGGACTGGCATTTCCAGGCAGTGTGGATTTCCCCCAGTGTCTCCTTGGTCTTACCGTCCTGTAATTAATTGGTCAGCTTCCAACAGTAATCTAAGTAGCTCTGCACCACAGCTGGTTTTTCTTTTACTGATGTTAAACTGACTTAGTGGTTGCTGTAATTTTTATATCAGAAGAGTACTTTTCATTAGATGTTGTAAAATTTTTCACATGGCACAGAAATGTAAGTAAAACCCCTATTTCTCACACTACACTGTTACTATAACTAGTTGTAATAGTATAGTGTGGCCTTAAAGTGAATTGTAAAGGCAAAAATAACCAAAAAGGTGCTCTTGTTAAAGAATACATACAACTGTCATGTGAGCAGCAGTACTGAGCTTCTGTTTGTTTGTCATTCAAGGGCACAACTGGAAACTGATTTGAAGATTGAGAAGGAATGGAGGCAGACTTTGCAGGAAGATCTTCAGAAGGAAAAAGATTCCTTATCTCATCTTAGAAATGAGACCCAACAAATCATTAGTCTTAAAAAAGTAAATGGTGGTAAAATTTTTTTAAATTACATTTTGATGAAAGTTATTTATAAAGAGAATCAAATCATAATTTACATTTATACTAAGGAAACACTATACTAGTCATCTTAAAAAATATCAGTAAGGAGCCCTAGCCGGTTTGGTTCCTTGGATAGAGCATCGGTTGTGGGCTCAATCTCCAGTAGGGGGCGTGCAGGAGGCAGCCGATTGAGGATTCTCTCCCATTGATATTTCTATCCCTCTCCCTTCCTCTCTGAAATCAATAAAATTGTATTTAAAAATATATATATATCAGTAAGGAGATTAAATGAATAGAAAATAGTTGATAGTTGATAGAGCAATTATGAAAGAGCTTTGGACATATAATTTTATTTTTAAATTTATTTTTATTGTTGACAGTATTACAGATGTCCTCCATTCCCTCCTTTTGCCCTCCTCCACCTGCCCCACCCCACCCCACCCCACCCCTTCATTGCACTACTGTCTGTATCCATGGACTAGGCCAATGGTCGGCAAATTGCGGCTCACAAGCCACAATCGGCTCTTTGGCCCCTTGAGTGTGGCTCTTCCACAAAATACCACGGCCTGGGTGAGTCTATTTTGAAGAAGTAGCGTTAGAAGAAGTTAAGTTTATTTATTTATTTATTTATTTATTAAAAATATATTTCTTTTATTGATTTCAGAGAGGAAGGAAGAGGGAGAGAGAGAGAGAAACATCAATGATGAGAGAGAATCATTGACCGGCTGCCTCCCGCACCACCCCCACTGGGGACCGAGCCCGCAACCCAGGCATGTGCCCATGGCCAGAATCGAACCTGGGATCCTTCAGTCCGCAGGCCGACACTCTATCCACTGAGCCAAACCGACCAGGGCTAGAAGAAGTTAAGTTTAAAAAATTTGGCTCGCAAAAGAAATTTCAATCGCTGTACTGTTGATATTTGGCTCTGTTGACTAATGAGTTTGCCGACCACTGGGCTAGGCATATCCTATATAATAATCCTATATAATAAAAGTGTAATATGCAAATCGACCAAACGGCAGAACAACTGGTCGCTGTGATGTGTACTGACAACCAGGGGGCAGATGCTCAACGCAGGAGCTGCCCATTGGTGATCAGTGCGCTGCCATAGAGGGAGCACTGCTCTGGCAAGCGCAACGGAGGTGGCCTCTCCTGCCTCTGCTGCAGGCGGGAGGTAAGGATCGAGGGGTCCCAGACTGCGAGAGCCCCGGACTGCAAGAGGGATGTCTGACTGCCAGCTGGGGATTGGGCCTAAGCTGGCAGGTGGACATCCCCTGAGGGGTGCACAAGTCTTGTGCACCAGGTTTCTAGTATGCATATAAATTCTTTGGTTAATCTTTTCCTGTCCCCCCTCCCCTCTGAGATCTGTCAGTCAATACTGTTTTTTATAAAAAGCTAAAGGATTGTGTTCCTAATTAATGGTATGTATATAATGTGGAGTTTTCTTGTTTCTTTTAAATTGCGTTTTCTGTTTTGTTCTGTTTTACTGTTTTGAAGGAGTTCCTTAACCTCCAGGATGAAAATCAGCAGCTGAAAAAAATATATCATGAAAAGGAGCAAGCTCTTCAAGAACTTGGCAACAAACTTAGCGAGTAATTTCTTTTTTTTTCTTCAACTAAGTAGTCATTGATTTTTATTAAGTGTGCCAAACCAAATAGGCAGAAAAGTTTAAATATAGAAAAGAAAGATAAGAACTATTAAAAACAAAACCAAACAAAAACTTTGAAGTTTAGCAAATAAGACTATAGGGTAGAGAGATTTTAAGTTTTCATATTAGATCTTGGCTCTGAACATTTTCTAGGAGAGGAAAGCTATGACTTCAATGTCTTTAAATCAGAGTATTCAGGAATTATATTTTTCTCAGAACAACAGAAGCCAAGTTTTAAAAATATCTGGAGACAGCTTTTGCAAAGTGTTTTGAGAAGGAGCCAACATTGTGGGAAGTGAAGGGTATTTTATCTTGTCTGGAGTAAGGGCTTGGCTTCATACGGTGTGGTTGGTTTGAAATGTTGGGTTCCTACAAAGACATAGAGAAATGTTCTGTCTCACATATTCCTCCGCGTTCCCTTGGTTTGCGTTTTGCTTAAGATGGAATTCCATTAATAAGTTTTGAAACCAGTTTCCAAGGGCAGGAGTAGTTCAATAAAACCACAAAAGGAAACATTAGCTTTCTGACAGTTTTTATTTCTACAAATTCGAAGAGCAACTGCATTGTGATTCTGGCATCTATTTACTTAGCACTTTGAGCCAGATCCAGTGCTAAGTCTTATTACCTTTTTTCCATTCATTCATTTGATAAATACTTGTTGACCTTCTGCTATGTGCCAGGCACTATTCTAAACACTGGGGACTCAACAATGAAGAATCCCCACAACAAAAAATAATATGTTTATATATAGTAAGATCATAAAGGTTTAATATTAAAACAGATTAGAATAGTTAAACAAGGAATGTGTCTTACTTTAACACAATAAATTTTATAGTTTTATTAAAAGCATGATCTTTTGACTATTCAGATAGCTGAATTCAGACTTACTTTTTCCTTTAGTTCATTGTTTCTCAAATTTTAGTTTTCATGAAAATTACTGCTCAAGGTCAGATACACTTAATAGTCTATACAGAAATTTATTGACTAAGGAGTTTTCAAGGGATATTTTGACTACTTAATGTTTTCATTGTAAACTGAATTCTTAATCCCTGTGTAACTCAGCTATATGCTTGTTTTTCTGAAGTTTGTGCTTTTTTTTACTTAAGAATATGTGTTAGAAGTTTTTCCATCTCAGTACATAAACATTCCTTAGGATGAATGTGCTATCATTTTTATTTATTTATATTTATTGATTTAGAGAGGGAAGGAGAGAAAAACATTGATTTTTAAAATATATATATTTTACTGATTTTAGAGAGGGAGAGAGGGAGAAACATCAATGATGAGAATCATTGATTGGCTCCTCTGGCATGCCCCCTACTAGGTATCGAGCCCACAACCCGGGCATGTGTCCTTGATAGGAATCGAACCTGGGACCCTTTAGTCCCAGGCTGATTCTCTATCCACTGAGCCCACCCAGCTAGGGCGAGAAAAATATTGACTTGTTCCACTTATTTATGCATTCATTGGTTGATTCTGGTTTGTGCCTGGACTGGGGATCCAACCCACAGTCTTGGTATATTGGGACAACGCTCTAACCAACTGAGCCACCTGGCCAGGGCCATGAGTGTGCTATCATTGAAACTGTTCCTATTTTTTAAAAAACTGTTCCTAATTTTTTAAATAACCCTGCTCGGCCAGCATGGCTCAGTGGTTGAGCGTTGATCTGTGAATCAGGAGGTCACAGTTCAATTCCTGGTCAGGGCACATATCTGTGTTGCAGGCTTGATTCCCCCCATGGGGAGCATGTAGGAAGCAGCTGATCAGTGATTCTCTCTCATCATTGATGTTTCTGTCTCTCTCTCCCTTCCTCTCTAAGTAAAAATATATTTAGAAAAACACCACCACCCAGTTATTTCTGTGAACATCTTTGAATGTATATGTTGATATATCATGATATACTTTATTAATGAGTATATCTAAGAAGTGTATAGAGATGATTGCTGGGCCAAAAAGAATGTGCTTTCAAATTTTTTGATAGTGCCAAATTACCCATCACTTCCAATGTTAAATCCTTCCTCCAGAACCAAGTAGGAGAGAATGTTTATTTTTGTCAGTTTGATAATTGAAAATACTATTTATACTTCTTTAACCATGAGCAGGGTTGAACTTCTGTTTGTGTTCCATTTGTATTGTAGTTTATATACTTTGCACATATTTTGGTTGGATTGCTTATCTTTTTTTTATGGGACCTTTGTAAAGTGTTGTACACAGCATACATCTTTTTCCCCCACTTTGTCATTTGTCTTTTTACTTTATTTAGGATATATGTAGTTTTTTCCTTGCTAATGTTTGAATTTTTATGCGGCAGCTTTATTAGTTTTCCTTTTCTGCTTATGAGACCCATAGTCCCAAAGATATGTATGGGTAGGGCCAATTGTGAGTCAGAACACATTCTATCTTTGTCAACTTTAGTTCTCTTCTGCAGTGACGAGAATTTAATCAGGGCTGGAGGAAGGACTAGTAGCCCTGTGAGTTTTCCCAGACTGTATCAGTTTATCTGCTGAAATACTCTTCTTTTTCATCCTCTATTCCTATGATTACATGTTATCAGATTGAATTAAGTAAAAATAAATTCCTCCCTAATATGAAGGATGATGAATCTCTTTAAAAATTTGTTGATGATGAGGGCCCAAGGTTGGCTCAGTACTTTAAAACATTTTTTTTTAAAAATTGAGTTCAGAGAGGAAGGGAGAGGGAAAGATAGAAACAGTAATGAGAATCATTGATCGGATGTCTCCTGGGTGCCCCACACAGGGATTGAGCCTGCAAACCGGGTATGTGCCCTTACTGGGAATTGAATCGTGACCTCCTGGTTCATAGGTATATGCTCAACCACTGAGCCAAGCTGGGCTGATAGCCCTTTTCTTTAGGATAGTCGGCAGTTTGCATTAGAGAGAGGCAAGGTTTTTAGAGTCCATATTTGTGAATATAGGTATTTTAACCAGCAATATAAAAAGTTAAAAAATTTTATTTTTATTTTATTTTTTTAAAAATATATTTTATTGATTTTTTTACAGAGAGGAAGGGAGAGAGATAGTTAGAAACATCAATGAGAGAAACATCGATCAGCTGCCCCCTGCACGCCCCCTACTGGGGATGTGCCCACAACCCAGGTATATGCCCTTGACCAGAATCTAACCTGGGACCCTTCAGTTCACAGGCCGACGCTCTATCCACTGAGCCAAACCGGTTTCGGCTTAAAAAATTATTTTAAATGGTGATGGAAGATGATTTGACTGTGGGTGGTGAGCATACAATGCAATATACAATCATGTATCATAGAAATGTGCACTTGAAACCTATATGATCTTATTAACCAGTGTCACCCAATACATTCAATTAAAGTATTACTATTGTATCTTCCATAATTTCTCCTTTTTCATCTGTTAGACAAATAATGTGTATAATGGTAGCATGTAGACTTTGTGGTCACACAGACCAGGGTTTGAATCCTGGCTTCCCCAGTTACCACTTCCGTGATTTGTTACAAATGACTAAACCTCATCAGAACTCACTTTCTTCATCTTTAAAGTATTTTTTAAAAAAGGGTTACATGAGATTATGAATGCAAAGGTTATAGCATAGTGTCTGGCATACCATAAGCCAAAAAATGATAGCTAATTATTAATACTAACATTGTCATAATCACATGAAAATATCAGTATTCTTTTAAAAAGCAATTTTCAAATTTAAAGAATACATTTTTGCTTTCAGACAGAAAATATAGTAAAATATATAATTCCACTAGCCAAAGACTATTAGAATCATATATGATATACAATTCTATATTCTGTGTAAAAGCAGTACCTTTCTAGTGAATTATTAGATGTCCTATATTTAAATAGGTGTACTGAAATTTGGACTTATTTATAATCTTTTTAGATCAAAACTTAAAATAGAAGATATAAAAGAAGCCAACAAAGCATTGCAGGTGAGTAGAAAGTGTTTTCCTCAAGGTATGTATATACCTTCCTAGTCCCAGTCCCTTCAGCCCCGCCGGCGTGCTGCCTCTAGAGTCCCCCAGTCCCCTCAGCCCCCAGCCACCCAAGGCCACCCGAGGCTCAGGTAACCAGGACCGGCCAAGGCTTGCACTGCTGGCAGCGGCAGTAGCAGAGCTGTGATGGGGGTGTCACCTTCCCCCAAACGCTGGGTTGCCTCCCGTCCCTGAGGGCTCCCGGATTGTGAGAGGGGGCAGGCTGGGCTGAGGAAGCCCCCTCCAGTGCATGAATTTTCATGAACCGGGCCTCTAGTGTAAAGTCTTCAGTAGAAGGTAAAGACATATAAATATAAGGTATATTATTGAATCCCAGGATTTATAGAGGCAGAAACACTGAATGGGGGAGCCTGGGTGATGAGGATTCAGCTCTTCCCTATACTTTTGTAACATTTTAATTTTTTTTATATTGGAAATATTTTGGCTATTTTCCTACAGAGTGTGGCATGACAGAATGAAATTGTCTTTGAGGAAAATCATTGAGTTCCTATGCCAGTATATTACTTACTAGTGTTTCCTGTTCATAAATGGGCTTATGAATCAAACATAGGGTTGCTTTGAATGTTGGGTAGGTTAAGATATGTGAAAGTGATTGGTATAATTAATCTATCAGTATATGGTTCTGAATGTGTTTGATGGATGAAAGAATCCCTTCTACAACACAGGAGAAAATAGTCTGAGTACTTCAGTGACAGACGGCTTCTTTCTGCACAAGCTACCCATTTTGCTTTTTTATCAAAATGTTACATGAAAATAATGTAAAAAGTCAGATAGCGCTAGAAACAAATTATGGTAGCAGTCTCTTGCTCTTCATCCCCCTAGGTCCGTCCTCAGAAAGGGAACTACTAATTCTAGTTGTTTCTTCAGGCATTTATCCCTGTTTCTAAATAATATGCAATATACAGGCAGTCCTCGGGTTATGTCAGACTCGATGTATGTTTTATGGTTACGTCGCCATCTCTCATTTATTTATAAAATGTCCTGTCATTTCGACATATGTGCTTTGTTTTTATTCACAAGGTCAGGAATTATTCTCTTAAATTTTTTTTGTTTCACTTCATTACTGCTGTGTATGTGCTCCATGTGAGTGACGTAGGTGCTTATGTAGGTGGGTTCCGACTTATGGCGAAAATCGCATTATGTCGCACCGTAGGAACGGATCTCCGACGTAACCTGAGGACTTACTATATATTGTTTGCTCTATATTTAAGATTGTAGACCTACCTATTGCCTGGTTAACATGATGGATGAGTTTTGCTCCCTCTCACTCTGGTGTGTCTTTCACTGTCCTCCCAGTATAATTAAAATTTTTATGGAATTCACTTAACATTCTCCCCCCCACCACTTAATATTCTTTATTATAACTAAATATTGTTCTTTGCTAGGCCAAGTAATATATTGTAATTATACTTTTTTCAGCTACTTTTTATTTCTGAAGTTAATTGCCTTTTATTTTTAAAATTTAGTTGTGTTTGAATATCAACATTTTCTTATACCTGTATAAAATACTTCTTTATAAATATTTTGCACATGGTAAATGAATCAGGTAATTGGTTTGTTCTTTTTCCCTTTCAGTCATGCTCTCTGCTCTACTGCCATTCTTAGAATTCCCTTTACCTTTTTCATGTTAGAGCTCCTGTTACCTGAATTGTGTAACTTCCTTGATTTACTCACTTGTTTTGGTCAGTGCATCTTTCAGTATCTTCTTGGAAAATGGTGAATCCCAAGATAAAGACTAAGAATTTGCACATCTGCATATGCCTTTATTTTGCTCTTTTTAAGGAGGTGGGTAGGAATGTTTGCCCTACTGTTATTAAAGACTGTGAAATATTTTTCACTGTTAGAAGATCCTATATAATATAGTATGCAAATTGACCATCACACCCTCACAAAGCAGGCTGCAATGGGGCGACCAGGCTGGCAGGGGGGTTAGTGAGGGACAACCAAACAACTGAACAAGCAGGCTGTATGGGGCAACCAGGCAGGTGTGTGTGGGGGGCTGTGAGGGACGACCAGGCAGGCAGGTGAGTGATTAGGAGCCAGTGGTCCAGGATTGTGATAGGGATAGCCAACTGCCAGAAAGGGGTCCTGGATTGGAGAGGGTGCAGGCTACGCTGAGTGAGGGGGCTCCTCCCCACCCCCCGTGCACAAATTTCGTGCACCAGGCCTCTAGAATGTATATGAGGCATATAGTACAGCTTTAAAATGCTGGCATACTCCGCTTTAGCTTATAAATTTAAGAGAACACGTACGTGTGCTTCCTGATTGCATTCTTCTCCCTATAACAATTTTATATTTTGTGTTACCATTGTTGTTTTTCTTTAGTTTTGTTATCCATGTCTATTTTTAACAAAATATTACCTAGATGTCCGGATTTTCAAATGTATGAAAATATTTACATGCGATGAGTTGTTTTTTTTTGAGCAGTTGTTGGGTCTGGGCTAGCTGTCCTACAGTTTACATTTTGGATTTTATCTGATTGCTTGCTCAGAATCTTTTTTCCCGTAGTTTATTTTTTCTTCTATGCCGTTATTGCCTGTAAACTGGACATTAAATAAATCTCTAGGCTTATGCAGCCTTCAGAGAGACTTATTTCTACTACCATATTTTTAATATTCAGCAGGCTCTTATTTGCTCACTTTCCCTTTTAAAAATAGCATCGTTTTGCCCTAACCAGTTTGGCTCAGTGGATAGAGCGTTGGCCTGCGGACTGAAAGGTCCCAGGTTCCATTCCAGTCAAGGGCATGTACCTTGGTTGCAAGCACATCCCCAGTAGGAGGCGTGCAGGAGGCAGCTTATGGATGTTTCTCTCTATCCCTCTCCCTTCCTCTGTAAAAAAAAAAAAACCAATAAAATATATTTTAAAAAATAGCATCATTTTATCTCCTAGGATATTCATTATAGTTATTCTTTAAAGTTTTTTGGTACTGCCATTCTGTATGTCTTCTGAATTTCTTTGGCTAAAGTACCTCATGCCCAAGTCATTCCTTAAATATAATCCCATTGTAATTAAAAGAAAATTTTTTGGGGGTGCCCCATGTGTAATCATTGGATTGATAGGGGTGGGTTGTTATAGACTGGTAGGCTTTAGCTTAGAGAAATCTGTTAACTAGCAAACTGTTGAGTATCCTCTCCAAATAATGGTAGAACAGGACTTTCCTCTGGAGCAGTTGAGTTTCTCCAGAAAAGGATCCTCTAATGTCCTGTCTGCTGGTGGTGGTGTGTAAGTTGGGTGACTTACATTCTGGAAATTGGGCAGAGAAAAATAGCTATTTGTTTGCAGAGTAAGTTTGTTCTCTTATAGTCTTGGCTTGCCCTGTAAACAGCCATATTTTCTTGAGAAAGCAACTACAGCTCTCTGGACCGCATTTTCTCCTGATAAAATGAGAGCTGTAGGTGATCTCAGCCTGTCCTTGGGGGACAGGCAGGGTAAATTCCGTCAAATTACAGTAAGTCTGAAAAGTCCAGCTCTGATGTCAGAAAGGTTCTCTCTGAATCTAATGGTGCTGCTTGGGAATCTGCTTCACATCAGGTTCTCCATCCCTTACAGGCAAAACTGAGCAGGAAGGAAAGCTGCTTCCAACAGCTGGCTTTGGGGCATTTGGCAAATCACTTCCCTTTTTTATGGTGCTCAAGCAGGATTGGATTCTCTTTTAAGGTGCCATGTTGTGCTTAAGAAAAAAAATCCACAACTCAAATAATTTGATTCTTTGCAGGTGGTGTTAGAGCTATCTGGCTCTTAAAAGCCCTCACTTCTTACAATCCTGTGTTTCAAGGAGCCTTATACTGCCTCAAATGAATTAACCCAGTGGTCGGCAAACTCATTAGTCAACAGAGCCAAGTATCAACAGTACAATGATTGAAATTTCTTTTGCGAGCCAAATTTTTTATTTTACTTAAACTTCAACTTCTTCTAACGCCACTTCTTCAAAATGGACTCGCCCAGACCGTGGTATTTTGTGGAAGAGCCACACTCAAGGGGCCAAAGAGCTGCATGTGGCTCGTGAGCCAGTTTGCCGACCACTGAATCAACACCATTTTGTCTTCTGCTATAATACATGCTAGTTATTAAGACTATAAAACAGTAATATCTGAAATTAACCTTGTGATTTTTATCTGTAAATGCTTAGTCCTTTTTCCTTTACAATTTTGTCAGGTGTCTTGGAGGATTTTTCTCTAGTTAGGTGATAAAGGTCCTTATGCCCCAGAGGTCAGAAGCATCGAGGACTTTCTACCTGCATCTTTTTATCATAAAACTGACACCATCTAACAAAGTTGCTTTTATAAGGAAAAAATGTTTTTTCCTAGCTAAGATCTTGATTCGTTAAGAATAGGTCAAATTAAAAATTTTAGGTAAGAAATTAACTCCCACCTGTTTAAGACTACTTATATACACTTTCTACTAAGGCTTACACAGTAGTTATTAAATTTGTGTTATAGAACTTGAGGGAAACTAATGGCCATGTGAAACTGAGTTTAAGGGGAAATCTTAACTCAAATATCCGATTTCCAAATTACTGTTAAAGTAATATACAGGAATTACTGTATAAAGTAAACCTAATGCCAAACTCAAATGCATTTCAATGAAAATTTGCCCTTAATTGTTGTTAGACTAATCTTTAAGGTTCTTTCCTTAAAGAAAACTCCCATCAGTAATACGTTTTTATTTAAAAATTTTTCATGGAAATATAAACGTAAAAACAAACCATTATCCAGTTTCAGCATTTACCTACATGTGGCCAATCTTGTTTTATATATATACAACCCACATGCTGTCTCTCCTCTGATTATTTTGAATCAAAGCTTACACATTTAATTTACAACTATTTCAGTATATCTCAAAGAGAAAGGACTCATCTAAAATTTTTTTTAATTGAGGAATAGAAACATCAATGAGAATCATTGATCAGCTGCCACCCCTGACGGGGATTGAGCCCACATCACAGGCCATTCCCTGACCGGAATGAAACCAGTGACGACCTCGTTCACAGGTCAATGCTCAATCAGGAAGCCACACCAGCCGGGCAAGACTAATTTTTGATTCTGTACCTGTATACATTCCTATTAAAGTGTTCTTGGTTGAAAATGTTTCCACATGTTAAGTTAGTGTTATCCATTTGAGCATTAAATTTTTCCTCCTACTAGGGACTGGTTTGGTTGAAAGACAAAGAAGCAACACATTGTAAGCTCTGTGAAAAGGAATTCTCCCTCTCTAAGAGAAAGGTAAGTGAAGTAGAAAGTGAGTCCAAAAGTTTCGGTGCAAATATGGCTTTTAATTTTATTCATGTTTTTTCTCTTGATTTCCTCTTCTCCCCATTAATAGCACCACTGTAGAAACTGTGGGGAAATTTTCTGTAGTGCTTGCTCTGACAACGAACTGCCTTTGCCTTCTTCACCAAAGCCAGTACGGGTCTGTGATTCCTGTCATGCGTTGCTGATTCAGAGATGCTCATCTAATTTGCCATAATGCTCTAAAGCGAAATCATTGTATGGAAGTACTCATGATAAATGTTATGCATGAACACGTGCACAACATATTCAGACAGCCCTTCTAAGCAGCTTTCTGACAGTATTGGTACCAGTTTTATCTTTCACATCTTCAATTATCGGGAATTAAAAAGTTGTATAATTTGGTATTTCCATTATTAAAAAAGAATTTCAACAGGGCATGCTTTAAAATAACTTCAACCTAATTCCTAGTTCATGTAATAATCATGTAACTCTTAATAACATTGATAAGGCCAGATAGCATAGCTAACAACACAGTTGCCTTATTTTATAAAGGCCTTCTTAAAAATAGGGCTTCAGATTTTCTTCTCCAGATCGACAAGTTGATATTGATGGTGCCTATAATTTTCTTAATGCACTTTAAAGCTTCATGGTTCTCAGAGAAAGATGGGAAATGTGTAGAATTTTTTATGTTAACATTCCAATTCAACAGATTTTCAATTAGCTTGGTAAGGTGTCATATAACTATATTTATTTGGCCCTTTGCTCACGTTGCATTAGAAAAGGCCAATATTTTATGCTCTATTTCCTTTGGGTCTTACTCCTAAAATCAGTGCTGTAGTTGCTATCTTTCAGATACAGTGGGTTAAAGAGTTTGTTTTGCTTCAACCTTTTCCTTATTTTGAAAGGAAGTTTAAATCATCATCCTTAAGTTGCTACTTGCAGATCTTTCCAGCAATTTTTTAAGCATTAATATTGCAGTGGTCTGCTACTGCATATAGAGTAAAAATTTACCACATACTGAGCACCTCTAAACCAGGGTTGGTTAGCAGATGAAGATGTGGTCTCAGCCCTGCCACAACATACATACTTGAACCATTTCAAGCATGAGATTGAATAAACACTAATCTCATTGTATTGCTTATAGCATATACAAGAATTAAATTTGTAAAAAGCGAATTACCCCTTGTATACAATCACTTGAATGGCATCACTACTACGGACCCTACCCTTTTTTTTTTTAAAGTCAGATTTTAGCCATGCACTTTACCCCTGTGAACCTTTCAAACAATGTGATACGTACTCCTAGGAGCATTGTATTTAGTGAATTTAATCATGGCTACCCCTTACCCCCTAGGATGGGGGTTACTTATTTTGCAGGATCTTTTCCTCAGAGTACACTTATATTAAGTTTAAAACTTATTTTTTTAAATTGCCAAAGTATGAAACTAGTATTTTACTTAAAGATTTTCTCCATAATCCAATTTGAGGTCTTCTGGCAGAACCGACAGATTTTTAGGTGGTCTTTCTTGAATGCTCTGATAGAAACATTGAAGAGATAAATTATATTATTGAAACTGTTTTGTATTGCTGGATGAACGTTTTTATGATACTGTTTTTAATTAATGTGCTTAGAACAAATTTAAAAAGGTGATTTTTGCTTAAATTCCAAGGCTGGCTAACCATGATTTTTAGTCTCTCCTTCAGTTCTTTGCTATTCAAAACTCATGTATCGCCACTGAGTTGAGATTTTTGTAGGCAAGCTTTTGACACAGTAATACAATTTGCTCTATTTAGTTTTTAGCTCTTAAAAAACAAAACACATTTATACCAATTTTGAATTTTATGTTTCAAAGCTTTTCATTTGTACTTTGTGAACCTACTTTTGTTTTTCAAGGAAGATTTGCAAACTTCACATACCATTCCCTCATCTACCCAGTGCTACCACGATAATGCTATCATGGTGCCAAGGAATTGTGATTGTAATCCTTCTACCCTGTAATGTTTTAAAATAAAATGTGATTTTATAAAACAAATAAAAGATTCGAAAACTTATCCTGCTTTAGAAGAGCAATTTTCATTGATAACATATAGTTTTACTCATGGGAAAATAAAAGCACGTGATCTCTAAAAAATGTAAATGGTAAGAGACTAAAGGAGTAGTTACAGGCATTATTAAGATGAAACGTTGCTTAGTTGACGGGCTATCACAGCTACCTTCTCTAAAGCAGAAATCACTCCTTAGGAGTCACTTTGTCTTCAGTTAGACATATTTCGTACCTTTGATTTATGATCAGTAATAGACACAAAGCATTCTAGGACAGACGCCATACTATTATCTCCCACATTGATATTTATTACATTCTAGCAGAAACAAGTAACAAGTTAAATAACTGAATTCACATTAACAGGTTTCATTTTTGATCCATTAGCCAATCTGGAAAAAAAGCCATATTGATCAAAGGGATTAAAAGTAAAAAGCACCTTTTCCTTGCTACATATAGTATTTAACACAATGGCCCTGAAACTCCAAACAGATATCTGATACAAAATCCAACTGTAGGATTCTCATTTTAATTAAGACTACAACATGGACTTGTCTCTTACATTTTTAAAGGTTATTTTACAGTTATTAAAAAAATGTTTTAAGTATTGGGCTTAAACGGAAAATATACCTGTGAGAACTATACTCCATAGTTAATACCTTTGTACTGAATTCTCATGTCACTTGGAACCTTAACCTAGTCTAAACTTGAGATAACTTACAACTATCACTTTTTGGAAACATTTTTTTGGTACTTCAGTCAAGTGTGAGGGGATTTTATTCTAAAATCTAGGGCTAGAATTTAAACTTCCAACACTCCCATCCTTGGGTAACACAATTATGAATATTCAGAAATCCAGATACCTCATCAACATTTCAGAGCTATGCCTGATAAGTGACATTTGAAAAAGATTAATATAGAATTAACAGAATTTGTACTCCTGAACCCATCTAAATCTATCTTTAGGTTTTATAATATTTACAGTATTGTCCAGGAGAAAGTAAAGTTATTACACACTTTTTCAAGCTCTATTCCAGGTGTCTCCTTAAGATTTGCAGCTTATGCAGAGGTGAACCATTGTTCTCTAAAATTACTACTTCTTGTAGAGTTAATAATAAAATACACCAACCCAAATCTTATGAAAGCAGCACATTCTTAGGAGTAACTAGTATATAAAAAGTATCAACATCAGTGGTTTGAATATAAAAATTTATTTTAAGTGAAAGTATGCAACAAATAAAACCTACAGAAACAGATTTTCCCATCACAATCTGTTGCTTTACCAAATGGGATCTGAGAAAACATTCCTTCAGTCATTATAAAGTTCTTAAAATACAAAAGAAATTAAATCTGTAAGAAAGTCTAGTAGACCAGATTCTGCTGTCAGGACTATTATGTTGGTGGTTTTGCTCTAATACATCCCACGCCATCCACCTCCACTCATGCCACCTTGCCCATAGTAACCTCCACTGCCTCCACCACCACGACCTTAGAAAAAAAGACATTGAGTGTTTAATAGGAGGTTATCAAAGTAGAAGACAGTCTGCACCACATTTGGGGGCTAACACAAACTGAACCAGAGTTACCGAAAATACTTACCATAACCACCCAGGCCATCAGGAGTCCCGTATCCTCCACTGTAATTGTTTCCCATTCCCATTCTTCCAACAGATCCATAACCACCCTGATTATCTTTAAAAACAAAACAAAACAAGTTTGAGGTTGATTGCTAACTGTCTAAGTCAACGCCATTTACTTTACAAAACTATACATACCCATTCCATCTCTGCCGTAGCCTCCCATTCCAGAACCTCCCATTCCAGAGCCGCCTCCAGGAGTGGAATTCAAGAAGAGTTCAATGTATCGATGTTCTTTAGGAGAAAAAGAGTAATAGGAAAAATGATGGATCAAATTTATCAAAGCATAAACAGGCTGACTACCTAATATTAAACCTAAGTCTATGCTTACAGATTCTGAGGGGAGTGATAAAACGAATGCTGGACAGAGATAAAATCTATATAATCTTGAACAAGTTTCCTTATTTATAAAAAGGACTGATACATTATTTCAGAACCAGCTGGTACATGTCTTAAAAATATATTCCAGGCCCAATCATAGAACTGAATTAGAATCTTAAGAGTAAAGTCCAGGAAAACTTTAAGTACCAAGTGATTCACGTGTAGCCAGATTTGGGAATAACTGGTCCAAATACAATTAAAATGGCTTAAAAAACTGATTTGATGACATGAAGGAATAACTTATCCATGTCGATCAATGTGTATGTTAAGAAGTTGTACTGCCCAGCTGGTGCTGCTCAGTGGTTGAGTGTCAACCTATGAACGAGGAGTTCACAGTTTGATTCCCAGGCAGGGTGGGTACATGTGGGCTCGGTCCCCTAGAGGCAGCCAATCAAAGTCTGAACTTATAATAAGCAAATTCACACCTAGGAAACAAGCCAGCATGCCAAGGATACTACTTACGCATGTTATTCTTATCTTTAGACATGGCAGCTACTGCATCTTCATGTGTCACAAACTCTACGTCTGCTTCTCCTGTTGCTCTGCCATCAGCTCCAATATCAATATGCACTCGTATTGGATTTAGTGGTGAGAAGAACTAAAGAAAAGAAAAACTTGTTACTTTTACATTACCGAAATTACCACATGCCTCCGTTTTTGTTCATTAAAACAACCCTTCTATTGCCCTGTTGGAAGGCTAACAATTACATCAACACTAGAGGTTCTAAGAATATGAGACCACACTTAGGAAAACACAGATATCTGGAACTTAGGCCAATAGGTTCCCAATAAGAGAGCAAAATTTTTCTTTAAAAGCTACACAGTAAATACTCTTGGCTTTGTAGGCCACTGGGAGCCAAGTACTAGATGGCTATTAGGCTGAAGTTCACTGATTCTCTAACCAATATGAAACCAATCAGTTTCAAATTGGTAGCAGCATCTACTTCCATTATTTTCAGCTTGCCATATAGCCTAGAATGCCAAACCAAACTACTTGAACTTTTCACTTGTTAGATATATTTATACTTTTGAAACTCCATACAAGGGAAACAATCTCCCAGTCATCACCATTACACTAAGCAGTCTTTCACTAAATTCTTAACTGGACTTCGTAACTGTAGCATTTACTTGCTTGAATCCTATATGTAGGTCAGCACAAAATGGACACAAAAATATTCATCAACTACTGAAGATATATATAGTCACATTAAAGGGATTCTGATATTAAAATGAAAACGAGAACATTAAGAATGCTTTAAAAAATGTAGATAGCAGAATTAGTATAAAACCACTAATTACTAAAATTACTCACATTAGCAATGTCATTTTCAGTTGCACGAAAAGGCAATCCTCTCATATGTACAAAATGACCACCATGAAAACCTGAACTTGCATCACCAGCTCCACCATAGCCATGTCCTCCCATACCTAAAAAGACAATTCCACATCATAAACTGGTACATATAGAAAAGCATTTCAACAAAATATTTCTTCCCTATACACATCTTTTCCTATTTACAGCTTTTTGAGAACCCCAAGAGATTTTAACACTTATAGTTGTTCTAAATATCAAATGGAGAATTTACCAGTAAGTATATTTATACTAATATGCAAATTATCTGCTACAGTGTCACATCACGACCGGATCAGCAGGCTGTGTCCCTGCCCTCTGCTCAGGCAGCTGCAAGGCCCAGGACAGGATAGGATACCATGGGAGGGAATAAGAAAGGAGAGGGAGAGGAAGGCAGGCCTACATGCAGACAGGCCAAGAGGAGAAACAGAAATACAGAAAGGGAACAAAAAAAAGATGCAGGAATGGAAAAGGAAAGGAAACGCGGAGCTGCAAGCAGGGCGGGAGCTCCTGGGACGGAGTGGTGCACTGCCTGAGGCCTTCTGGGTAGAGATGCTCCTGCTTTGTGGCGGCAGCAGCAGCAGTGCCTGGGCCTTGGCCACCCTCGTTAGACCAGGTGTACCGGGCAGGGAATGGGAGAGGATGGCAGCGGGGAGGCCGGGGAAAGGGGGGGGTGTGTGCCAAACAACTGGCCGGGCTGGGGATTAACAACCCCCCCACTTGGAAGCTTTAAAGGAGGGAAGGGAGCAAGAACTTTATAAAGGGTCAGTAGAGAGCAGAGTTAAAGGAAAGAGGATGTATAAGTGAACTGTAGGAGCTGTAATGAAAATCAAGTATAGTTGTGTACTGGGGACAGATTTTAAAAGGAGTCAGAAAAGAAAAAAGATAAATGATAGTGAATAATTAGGCAGGTAGATAGATATGAAAATAGTGGAAAAGTAAGTAGAGAAGAATGTATGGGGAAGGTAGGATGAGAAAGAGGGAGGGAAGAAAAGTCTTAAAGGTGAGCCGGTAGAGCTTAAAAGGAGAATGGGAAGAGGGAAGAAATGGGGAAGTGAGCTAAGCAGGTGTGAGGGAGGAAGTGAAGAAAATAATTAAGGTGGGAAGGAAAAGGGGTGGGAGGGCAGGGGTAAAGATAAAGGAAAGAAGAAATGTGGGGAGGGAGGGTAGGAGAAAGATGGGAAGAAGGATGATGGAACTGAAGTAGGAAATGAGGAAAGAAAAGCTTATAAATGATGAGTCAGTAGAAAAAAGTGTTACATAAAGGAGAGAAAAATTTTGTGAGGGAGAAGCCAATAAGAAGTCAAACACAATTGTGTGTGAAAGGAATAAGACTAAAAAAAGAAAGAAAGAAAGAAAAAAGACAATCAGGGCGACCAGGCCAGCAGGGGAGGGCAGTTAGGGGGATCAGGCATGCAGAGTGGTTAGGGCAGGCAGACGAGCAGTTAGGAGTCAGAGCTCCTGGATTGCAAGAGGGATGTCTGCAGGATCGGAGAGGGTGCAGGTTGGGCTCAGCCCCCCTCCCCCCATGCATGAATTTCATGCACTGGGCCTCTAGCATCTGTATAATGGCCTAAGTAGGAATACACTAAAATATGCCTGAATTGACTTTCCCAAATTCACCTAAAAACGAGTATGTCTTTTATATTTAATTTACCTCTTCCATCTCTCATTCTGTCATCAAAGCCATCATTTCCATAGCCATAATTATTATAGCCACCATAGTCATCAAAACCTCCATAACCTGTGTAATTTGAGAAAAACATGAATACTTTAAAGAGATAAGTTTTACAGTTTACAAAAGCATACTCTATATAAGCAGTTTGACTTAAGTATCGCAACTCCCAACATGTGAAAAAAAGCAGTTAACACCTGGTAAAAATTTTAAATCTAAAAAGGATACATTTAGACATTTAATTTCACCCTGATGCCAAGAAGAAAATGTCCAAACGTGCCAATATCTTCATTTTAATTTCTGTATACATTATCTAGGTGTCAATATGTGCATCAATCAAGTCCCACAGCTGGCCATGGGAATCCATATTTTCATGAACAGGTTTTAAAACCTAGTAGGTACTGAAATTACTGCCATTTCTGTATTTCTTGACAAAGTGTCAGGAACATTAAGAAAATGACAACAGAACCTTTGTTCATTAGATACACATACCACCATCATATCCATCACCTCCTCGTCGCATTCTGTCATACATACTTCCACGCCCAGCTCCATAATAACCCCCTCTTCCTCCTATTGGTCTATCATATGGTCCTGGTCGCTGGCCCAGCAATCTTCTTGGTGGATCATAAAATCCTTTGATTTCACTCCTGCTACTTCTGAAGATCTCAATATACCTATTTAAAAATGGTTTAAGGTACTGGTTTCAGCTTAAATGTATTAGAGTAAATAAGATATTGGGCAAAATGCAATAAGTTTTTCTGTATCTAGATACATAACCCAATTTATCCTAAATACACCATAAAGTTAACATTTTTACACCTACAAACTTAATAATATATTTAAGTTTTACATAGACAAATCAATCATCTGAGATAAAAATATAATAATTTTAGCTTGTTTCCTTAAGCACAAGATAGATGTTTAGAGAAAATAGTTGATTATACAAAAGCATTTATCAACAACATCCTACAGAGAAATGGAAACAATCTAATTTTAATTTAAGCAAACTATTAGCATTAATTCCCCACCCATATCTGTAGTTTCCAAGTTAAATTATCAATTCTTTTAAACTATCCCAGAAAAATGTTACTGGTACCCCCCACTTAAGCAATAGTGACCCACAACCCCCAAAAATAAAAATTTAACACCATCCCAAACTCTCCATCCCCACCTGTGCCCTATTCTTTCCTTGTGTTTCCCCAGAGCATTTTCTGCTATCTCCTTTGAAGCAAACTGCACGAAGGCCTCCCCTGTGCTTCTCCCCTGGTAGTCCATCGTCAATGTTATCCCATTTGGCACGATTTCCAACCCTTTAACCCAAGGACAAATAACCCCATCAAGGGGAACAGTGTTAAAGGCTGAAACATTCCCATCTGAATCAAATATTTAAAACAACTCTAAACAAAGCAAAACAAAGTACTTAGTTCCCCATCACCCCATAATACAAATGGAAGATTTTTTCCCCAAAAATTGGATTACACAAAAGCTTTTTTTTTTGCTACCAATGTCTTTATAAATTACATACTCTAACAGCCCACCTATATTACATGGAAAAAAAAAAAAAAGCTGAAATCTAATTTAACTATGCTCCATCTTCTAATTCATGGTTCATTTCATCACACATAATTACTCAATTAAGTTTATTGCACATTAGTTAGGTTTTACATATTCTATACATTCTGTATTAAATATTAACTGGAGCAAATTTCATAACTATACATTAACCAAGATATATTCAAATTAAAAAGTCCCCCAAATAAGCAAAATTTTGTAAATTAAAAACTGAGCAGTAACATAAAATACTACTAAACTTTGACTAATACTAGCGGTACCTTGAAAGAACTGAACTATTTCCTCTTTGCTGCAACCAAATGGCAGTCCACGAAGTCGCACTGTCCCATCACTAGCGTCATTTGGACCATTATGTTTCATAACCCAATCCATCTCAATACCGTTTGATTAAATGCTATAAAAAAATAAACAAGCACATAAAGCAGTCAATCAAAATATACTCTTGTCAGAGGTACTGAAGAAACACCTCTCAGTGGTGCACAACAGGAAATGTAACATAGGACTCAATGACAATGCTACAACACAACACCTTTCTGTTTTGGGTCAGGCAAAAAAAGATTGGGAAAGGCAGTGAAATCTGACCCTTCCCACCAAAAAGCACTCAATTTCTAAGGATCAAATATTATATATTGCCTAATTTTGAGTAAGCTTACTTAATTCCCACCCTAAGTCTTCTTGTTCAAACTATTTCCTAACCTGTCATTTAGAATCAACTCTACCTTTGCCCCATCTCTCAAATCTTCATTCATTTTCCATGTTTTATTATTCACTTGAATAGTTCTTCAAATTCTTTAAAACCTGATCACTCAAAAGTTGCACATAAGTACCACCATCCACTCACATTAAGAACCCAAGCCAAAAGTACGAGTACTTCTTTGATGTTGGGAAAAATGGCATCATAAAAGTGTAAATTTATTAGATGCACTATAGCTCTGAACATATCCAATTTTTTGAAGGGGGGAAAATTTTAACTCTATTGTAACGAAATCTGGTTCAAACACTTCCCAAGAGTTAAGTTTTAAATGATTAAACTAGGTTGAATTTCAAAAATGGAGGTAAAAAGGCCACTTAAGTTACTGAACATAGTATATTAAAAAAGTTACCCACTGCATTACTGTTAGACACAAATTTTTAAAAATGACAATACATTCACATTCAAAAAGTATTAAAAAGGTTACAGTGAAAAGACCCCTTTCCCCTCCAAAAAGACCCACCCACCCACCCAGTTCCCTTCCCAAGACAACCATCCTTCCTTATTTTAAGATTCCAGAACACTTTAAAGAGGCTAATGCAGAAGTCCTTCAGCTGCAGAAACTTACCAGAGCTTACAAATTTCATTATGCAGCTGTAGGAATCCTACTCACCTGGTTATTTCAAAAATTTCCCTCACCACCTCCTCCCCTGTAAACAAAACAATTTGTTCACTTGATTCCTTTATGCTCAAGAATTATTTCATACCAACAGGGTTCACTAATACTTAATTTCACATGGTTGAATTATCAGTGCAACTGTTAGGGGCAGCATCTGCAAAGAGTGAAATTCCCCTGCCTAGAATTCTTGCATTTAAAATAAACTAATGTAGAATTTCCCAAATGTGGTTATAAATCAAATCAGCTCTGCATATGAATCACTCCTGGTGCCCGTTCTTTATTGTTGCTGTTACTTTTAAAATATTTTTATTGATTTTTAGAGAGGGAGAAACATCTACTGGCTGCCTCCTGCATGGCCCTTACTAGGGACCAAGCCTGCAACCTGGGCATGTGCCCTGACTAGGAATGGAACCGGCAACCTTTTGGTGCATGGGAGGATGCTCAACCAACTGAACAATACCAACCAGGTTGCTCTGTTATTTTTTTAGTCCTAGACAGAGATCTCAAAAGTTTGAGATTATGCATTTTTATTTGACATTACAATTAATTCTTATGTACACGAATAACTGGTATGGACTTAATTTAAGATAAAAGAAACTGGGCTTGAATCCCTAAAGTCTGTCACTCACTGGCTCCTTAATTTAGGCTAAGTACTTATCTGCTGTGTCCAACAGTAAAAATGCAGCAGTGCTGCCTATACTTCACTGGACCACTTTTAAGAATTATTCAGTGCCTGGTCTGCGACGTGATAACTACTCAATGGTGGCCATTTTAAGGGCACAGTAGAACTAATGAAAAGTACCACAAAGTAACAGGTTGAACCTTCTAGGACAGAAAAGTATTCTGAGTCTTAAAAGGACATTTTCATGTTTCCTTGGACATTGTCTAAAGCAAAGGGAAAAACACTGTTCTAGTAGGCCTCAAATCAGTCTGGGGGAAAAAGAGACATTTTGAAGACTACCATTTTCTTAAACTGTTGTAAAAGCAAGCAAGCAAACAACAAAAAACAATAGCACCAACTTAAATAGCTGTTTCCTATAGTAATTTAAGGACAAGGGAAAAAAGTGGAGATTTAACATTACACATCACTTCCTCATGAAAAATCTAAGAACTTTGCAAAGTCAATCTAACCTGTTGTGAAAAGATGTTATTAGTATGGTGCTTTTTATCATTTAGCATTTTTTCAATGTGAAGATATTGTTTTGGGAACAAATACAAAAAAGCTGGATATAGATTACCTTTACTACAAGCACTAGTGAGCAAACTAGTTTTGATTTTCGGGATCAGTTACGCCAATGAGAGCCTATATAAAAACAACAAATAAGGCACAACGTCTTTAAAACACACTAACTCTGGTCTGGTGGCTCAGCTGGTTGGAACGTCTTCCCACACATCAAAAGGTTTCGGGTTTGAGTGCCAGTCAGGGCACATATCTGGGTAGCCTCTGGTCAGGGTATGTACATGAAGCAACTTTATTTGATGTTTCTCTCCCCCTCCCTTCTGCTTTCTCTAAAAATTAGTAAAAGCATCCTTGGGTGAGCATTAAAACACACACACTAAAGTTAACACAATTTTAAATTATGGAAAAGTTAATTAAGCAGATTCAGAGGAAATTTTTAAAAGGGCGATTCTTCATCACCTCTGTTCACAGAGTACACAATAAAAACAGAAGCACACACTATTAACTCTTCAAAACCCAAAAATTGAGTCTAGAATTCTACTTACAAAACCAAAATGAACTTTAAAGGCATACAACCAACTTTAGTACCTTAATAAAGCTGTCTCAGAAACCACCTAGCTTTTACTAATTATTCAGGATAATCTACTCATCCTTTCTTTGCAACAGCATCATGGCCAATCACAATTGCTTTAAGATTTCCAAGTGTTAGCACCAATTAAAAATACCAGCAGTTGAAATATTAGGACAATTTTAGTGAGTTTTGTATGAGACTTTAGTTCCTTAGTAAAAGCATCTAACAGATTCCTTTATTACAGAAATTATACTATCTTCTTAAGCATACAATACAAAAAGGGTTTGATGCATCAATAAATAACTTTCTAAGTGACAATCCTCTGGTCCTAAAAAATGAGAATGAACTTCAAATTTTGGCAAAAAATTTGGTGATATGTTAATTTTAAATCTATCAAAGTGCTCACTCAATTAAAAAAAAAAAAGACACACCACTAATACCTAAAAGGAGGTAAGTAAGTTCATAAAAAGGGATTTGAATGAGTTCTTTATTACATTCAGCCACTTACTAAAACAGGGACATAAAACACACTCTCTCTCTGTTAAAAATGTAAAGGCAATTTACATGGATTTCCAGATTATGATGCAGATGAGGGCAGAAAAAAGATTTCTAGGGCAATCATATTAGGAAAGCTGTTATATATCAAAGCCCCAAAAGTAGACCAACTTCTTGTAAAGATTCGTATGAATTAGTGGAAACTCTTCTTCTCAGGCCTTGCCTTCCCCTTTCCTATTGTCTTCAGTGTAAATTATCGACCCAGTTCTCCTGTGTTCTAAGGACTCAAATCATCCCACTATATATGGATTGGGCTTTAGTTTCTCTCTCTGTTGAGTAGAGGCCTATGCTCTTGTTCAAAGTATTACGATAGTTCTACACTAGATTAAAACAAAACATGCCAAAAGAAAATAAACACCAATTGTATTTTTAAGTCATTTTACTTCTACAGCCTAATGCCCCCCCCTCCCGCCCCAGTCTTCGAACAGTAACTCAATTCCTATACATACACATTTTTGCCATCACTGATTGCTTTAACTTCTTTCCAAATGTAAACGCCTACTTAAATTCTAACCCAGTATGTGCCAAACTACACAAAACCATTGCTAAACTACCCCACTCCCGCCCCAAAGTTCAATAAGCCTTATCACACACTTCACTGGGCCCAGACGACCTATCTGAAATATCCATTTCACATTCCTGTTTAACAAATCACCCACTTTTCTGCTCACAAAGCAGTTACCCACAAAATCTTTAAGATAAGCGTGAATAATAATAATAAAAACCCGTTGGAAAATGAGTACGTACTCTTTTTCGAAGTTCCAAATCTGGAATATAAGGGCCGGCTAAGCGTCCTTTATTCCTCCCCGGAGACTTTTCGTTTATCTAGCTGCCCTAGAGACCGGAGAGCTAGGGAGAGTACGCCCCTTCCCCCCGCCTCCCCGCCCGGCAGCCAAGCCCGGCTTAAACCTTAGCCACCGGGCGGCAGAATTACAAAGGAGCCCCTCTGCCTCCTTTGTCCTGGACTTGGGAGTTGAGCGCCTTCGTCGCCATTGGCTTTCCTCCCCCAGCGCCAGCCTCTCTCATCTTGAGAATCTGCGTCAGAAGAGACTCGCAGTCCCGCCAGCCCAGGTAGCCCAGCCGAGACTGCGGAGGAAGGGAGGCCGGGCCCATCCCGCGCCATTTCCATCGGGAGCGCGCCCGCCAGCCCAGGTCGCCCCCACCCACTGCCCGGCCTTTCCCTGCTCGCTCCGCTCCCCACCCTCACCCCTCCAGGGCGCTCTGACCATCCTCCGGCCTTCCAAACCAGTTTTCGGAAGCTGAGGAGCCGAAGTAGAGGAAGGGCGGGAAGCCGAGGCGGCCGCGCCACCGTGCCCAAGATGGCGGAGGCCAAACCAGCGGGGAAATGGGGAAATGCTGGATGACCCCCATGCCGGGCTTCGGTTTCACTCACTGAATTCCACATTAACGGCTCCTCCCCGCCACATGCCGCCCCCGCGAAGTGGGAGATCGCCTGGGAGGCGCAGCCTGGCCGTTTCCGAGCGGCGACCTCCACACTCCCCCTTCCCTCCCCTCCTCCCATCTCTCTCGTCCTTCTCCCGACTCCGCTAACGGAACCACCAGCCCAACCTACCCCCTTTTACTTCAGATACCCTGTCAAGCGACTGCAGCGCCCGCGGGGTCCGGCCGGGAGGAAGAAGTCGCTTTCCTCGTGTAGCGCTCCCACAACGGTTCTTCCAACCGTCTCCGGCGGAGGCTACCGCTGAGGGAGCTGCGCAGCAGAGCGACTGGCTTGGGGGATGGGAGAGAGCGAGCGAGGAGGGGGTGGGTAGAACCAGAGCAACGGAGACCGGCCGGCGTCGTTCTCGCGAGACGAGAGCGTTGGTCCCGCTTTGGCGCAGCCGGCCGGTAGTGCGCTTGCGCGCTCCTAGGCTCCCTAGTTGGACGCGGCGAGGAGCCGAGGCGGGTCCAGTTAGAGAAGGGGGCGGGGAGTTCCGCTTGTCTTTCGTACGGCGCAACCATCAGTCTCAGAACCCACCTTTCTGGCCTCTTGGAGGATAGTGGCAGCAGTGGTCCTGCCCGCGTGTGTTGAAAGAACCGTGGTGTCTTGGTTGGGAGCGGTTCTCCGCTCCCCTGTGCCCCCCGGAACAAATTCCAGCAGGGTCCCGCGCTCACCCTAGCGTCACCTGCGTGGAAAGGCGCCGCGTGGTTCAGCCGCCAAACGCGGAAGGTTTTCCTTGTCCACCATGTTTGCATTATGCAGTAAAAATAACTTGTTCAACACTGGGGAGATCCGGGTATCCAGCAGACCATTTTGGGCTTGGGGTCTGTCTGGGGCTCCTCTGTCCTCGCTCTGGCGCTGCGGCCCCGCTGCCCCACAGCGGGTCTCGTCTGGGCGGCTTCTTGATTGATTCCCTCCCTACCCCGTTTCCTTGCAAATCTCACCTCGCTTTCTCATTCTTCTTGCCTTTCGTCTCTCGCACTTTATCATCTGAGTGACTGGCTCAGCGCTTACGGCCCACTCGGGTTTTCTATATCGAGCTTTGCATTCTTGAAAATAGTGCGTACTAGTGACACCTAGTAAATACCTTTTGGTTATGCTCACATACCACCAAGGTTCCTAGTGACACCTATGTTTTTATTATTATTTAAAAAAAGAAAAGCAAGCTGAATTTTGGGGAAGGATGAAGGGCAGTCATGGTAAAGAGATCAGTGCAAGTTAAGGCCCAAACGTAGGAACGGACATGAAGTGAGAAGGGGGGAAACTAATGTGTAGAACTTCAATATCCAGTCAGACTATGCTTTGTACTGCGGACATTGGGAAGCCTGTGGTGGGATAGGGGCACAAAGGGAGTTAGCAGTGAAGAAACTTGAATAATTACCCCCTCTCTCCTCCATGAGATCTGGAGTGTGTAGGATGGACCCAGGAAGCCAGTTACCTTCAGATAATGGAAACTTCCATTTCATGACTTTAATTCAGCCTCAAATCTCAAGACAAGTGTGGGACAGAGCCTTGAGCTCGCCCCTGCACCTTTCCCATCGCCGCCCCTTCCCCCCCACGGTCTCACTATGACTTTTTCCTCTCCTAAGCTCAAAGGGCCCCCATCTTTCGCCTCTGTAACTTGTTTCCTGAAGCCCATTTCTTCTACTGCTCATTTCTTCTACCTCTGTGACTTTCTAAATAGTTTCTCTTATCATTTGAAAAAAGGCAAGTGTGGGACAGTAAGAATTGGCTAAGCCATAGTGCTGAAGTGCCTTTCTTGAGGCCACTCCCTCAAAATGCCCCCAGAGAAAGGGGGAAGGTACTGTCTGGTCATCATTACAAGAGACAGGAAAACAAAACCAGGATAATAACAACAGCTCACATTTATTGAGAAGTTGCTTGAGCTAGGTGCTGTGCTCAATTCACCGACTCTTTACAACCCTGAAAGATAGTAATTATTATTATCCCCAACTTACAGATGAGGTGCCTGAGTTTAGAGAAGTGAAAAAAAAAAATTGCCCAGGGTCACACGCCGAGTGGCAGAAGCTAGGACCTGAACCCAGGTGGTTTTACTTCAAGGGCAGGCTCATCATTTCAGGCGAATTGAAGTTACTTCCCCTAAAAAACACTGGACTTACCAGAACAGGAGACCTGCAGTTAACGATTAATTGGCTGGAGACTTTTAAATAGGGCTGAAACATGATGTTCTGGTGTCACTGACACTATGAGCACCCCACCCACTTCTTTTTAAAATAACTGCTGTAGTAGTAAAGACGCCCAAGATCTCACACTTCAGATGGAGTTCTTTCCTAGTTTCAAGACATCCCGACTTTATCCTTTCAGTCTTTCCACCTGATTTGGTAGATGGAATTCTGTAATCCATTTCATCCCTTGCCTGAATTGGAACCATCTATTTACTGCCTGGTTGAGTTTGGCATTCTTTCCAAATACTTACTTTGTGTAGTTAGGCCACAATCCTAAAAGCATTTTAATGATTTTTTATCACCACACCTTGATGTTTTCTTGGGACATAATTTCTTTGTAGTGTGCACTCTGCTCTTTGCCAGTGTGAGTGCTTAGGAAGAACTTGAAGCTAGTACATGTAGAAGCTAGTACATATATTCCTTTTGCTTTTTTTATCATTATAGCAAGTAGGAAGTTTTGAGTTTTAAAAAAAGTATGCTAGCCCTAACCGGTTTGGCTCAGTGGATAGAGCGTCAGCCTGCGGACTGAAGGGTCCCAGGTTTGATTCCAGTCAAGGGCATGTACCTGGGTTGCGGGCACATCCCCAATAGGAGGGCGTGCAAGAGGCAGCTGATCGATGTCTCTCTTTCATCAATGTTTCTAGCTTTCTATCCCTCTCTCTTCCTCTCTGTAAAAAGTCAATAAAATATATATATTTTTAAAAAGTATGCTATATAGGGGTATACCTAATTTTATTTAACTTCCTACTTTACTATTTTTCTAAAAAAAATAAAAATAAAAAAGGCTCCCAGTTGCTTTTGGCATTTTTTTTTTTTCTATTTGTCTTCCTTTCAGTCATTTCAGTGCTTTCCTATTAGCATAGAGATCAGAGAGACCCTGGAGAGGATCTTGTTAGAGGCCATAATGAGAGAAAAGATGAAAAGGGAGAAGGAAATGGAAGTACCTACACCACCCAGGGGAAAACAAGACAATGAACATGTGATCATGTATTATACCATCAAGAGGAGAGGAGAGGAAAATTCCATGCAGAGCCTAAGAGAAAGAGAAAGATACAGAAATCCAGAGATTGCACTTCTGGGGGAGGAAGGCATATTAACTAAAAATTGGAAATTGGTTAAGATAGTTGTTCACATATTCCTCCAATGACATTCTAAATTGATATAAATACTGGATTATCATAATCTTTTTGCCTATATGAAAGGCATATAAGTGAAACATAGCAAAACTAAGTTTTTAAAAGTGTGACTAATGCCTTTTGAACACTAAATCTGTCTACTAACATTTTGTGAAATGCTTATTCTTGGATTTATATTATGTATACCTTCCATCTTTAGAAAGAAGTGATCTTCCTTGTCATGATTCCAGATTATTTCTCAGGACAAGGCTTAATTAACTGTTAACATTCTTAATACTTTTTTGTTTCTTTAAGTCATATAAGTGTTCATCTGGGACTAGGGTAATTCAAAGGTCTCACCCAATTTTAATAATTATACACTAAGTAAGCAAATGGAAATTTAAAAGAAAGAAAGCACCTAACACACTAATTTTTGAAAATAATTAAAATTATTGATCTTTCTTCTTGTTCCAGTGGACTGATGTCAAGAATAGGGAAAACAGTTACAAATTATAGCTAAGGAATATAACTTAAGGAATTGAAATAAAATTATTGTATTGCTTTTATTGTGTTATAAGCACATTAATAACTTAGAAAGCAGCACAGATAAAAGAGTTGGACACCGTTTCCTGCCCTCCCACCCACATGATTTTAAGCTTCTGACTGGTGGATAAAAATACAGGTTTCATTATATATGTACCTATGCCTCTGACTGGTAGATAAAAATACAGGTTTCATTATATATGTACCTATGCCTCTGACTGGTAGATAAAAATATAGGTTTCATTATATATGTACCTATGCCAATAATTGTTATATTGTTATATTGAAGCATCCATCATATAAATACTGCTGTTTGAAATATTAACCCTGCTATTTGGCTTCTGTAAATTCTTGCTCGCTAAGGCTACTCCCACTTCAGAGAGGCCATTAAACCTTCCCCAGACAAGGTTATCAGTGCTGGCGCCAGGCCAGGCCTCTGGTTGAGGTCTCAAGGCCCCAGCACATACAAGCTCTTTAAGAACTTGCAAAAGGGGCTGGAAACACCCCATATTTGGGAGACAAAGAAGGTAAAAACATATAAATAGGGAAAATTCCTGCATGTTGGGGCCCAGAATTTGAGAGACATTTTCCTCTGGACCCGCGCGTAATAAATGTAACTCCATCTCTCTAAGTATTGCTTTGTTCTTCTTCGGTTTTCTGTAACAATATTGGGGGTGGATGCACTTTAAGTAACTAATTTTCACCACCAACTAGCCTAGTTATTATGGACCAAGAAATAGAAGAATCAGGAGATAAAGCTCCAAAGATTACCAAGAAAATCAATGGCAACATTTAGAATTGTCTTCATAATCAGGGAGTCAAACAACCTAGCTCCAACCCCAGTTTTCACACTTACCTACCAGTTGTTTGGTTCTGAGGCAGTTAACTTTTGGAACCTCAGTTTCTTTTTTAAAATTTATTGATTGATTTTTAGAGAGAGAGACAGGGAGAGGGATAGAATTACCAATGAGAGAACTCATAGATCTGCTGCTTCCTGCACGCCCCCTATTGAGGATGGAGCCTGCAACCTGGGCATGTGCCTTGACCTGGAATCAAACTGTGACCTCTTGGTTGATGCTCAACCACTGAGCCACACCAGCTGTGCTGAACCTCTAACATGGGTTGTTAGGTTGTTATATAGGGTAGTGATTAGTAGTTGAAATAATAAAAATTCCAGTCCCATCCTATTTCATGTGTGTTTGTCATATCATTATTAATAAAAGTGGTTCATTCCTATTAAACAAGCCCTTGCTTGTGCCTAGCATTGGATCCGGCTCTGCAGGGTGGTCCTGGGTGGGCTTCAGAATCCTGTTGACTACACCAAGTAAATGTTGATGTAAGAAAAATTCAAACCTGTAGAGAATTTTTATGAGTTTATTTAAATCAAACCAATGACATATGCCAGGGAGCAAGATCTCAAATGATCCCTGGCTTTTGTTTGTAGGTTGATAACCAACCTCAAATTAGATAATTTTTGGCTGAAGTAGGGAGCATGGATATTGAGAGGGGGAGAAGAGAGAAGACTAGGAGAAGGCCCAGAAGAGATGATGAGCACTTAAACTAGAACAATGGTATTAGGGATAGATATAAGAGGATGTCTTTGAGAAATATTTAGGAGCTATTTTCAGCAGGATTTAGTGGTTGATTAGAGGGGCTATGGATGGATGAGTTAAAAAAAGTCAAGGGTGAATTATTTTTGGTTTAAGGTTGGATGGTAGGGACAGCAACTGACATAGGAAATATAGAAATGTTGGGTATGTTGATTTAGAGATTCCATGTACAATCCAAGTGGATATGTCTAGGAGGAAATTAGTATGTGCTAATTAACATAGATCTGGTATTCATAAACATATATTTTGTTTTTACATTCTGGAAGCAAACTTGCTATAGAATATGTTGTAAAAACTGGAATTAGAATTTATTAACTTATACTGAGGAATAATGAGGAATGAGTGTTACATTTAATGTAATTACTGATCAGGTAGGGTTTAAGCTTGTCATTTTGCTATTGGATTCTATATGTCTTATGTCTTTTTGTTCCTTTATTCCTTCATTTATTGCTTTTTTGCATTAACTAAGTATTACATATGAATATACATAATATACTGTGTATTTATAGTAAGCATGCATTTGTAAGTGTACATAAAAAAACAGAAGGATACATATATAGAGGGCTACAAGATTTTAAAAGTTATTATTTTGTTATTCATGGGATTATAATAATCATAACATTTTAAAAAAACACTATTTCCCACAATTGCTAACGTTAAATCCAAGTGTATGTATGTAAAGACATAGATAATATATTTCTCTAATGACTTTGTAGACCCAGTTTTCCTCATTTAATTTCAAGATAGAGCAAGACTCTACCAGTGCTTTATCAACTAGATTGATGTCTTTAACTGTAAGACTGTCCAAAATTCAAAATTCAATATATAAACATGCAATAGAGTTTGATAGTCAAATACAGCTTATTTATAGAGTAGTAGAAAGAGCCTAAGCAGTTTTTGGCATACATTAAGGATTTTACGACTGCAAAAAGTACTGAATCATGCTTTGCTAACTTAGAAAGGATCATAAAATCAGTTTATAATTTTTCTGGAGTCTTCTCTAATTCCTTGAAATTTCATTAAGTTAATTGTGGTGATATTGGTTAATAAAATTATATAGGTTTCAATTGTACAATTATACAATACATCATCTGTATATTGAATCATGTGTTCATCACCTAAAGTCAAATCTCCTTTTTCCCCCAGATTTTATTTTATTTTTATTGTTTAAAGTATTACATATATTAGTACATATATCTCCTTTTTTCCCCCCATTGCCCTTCCCCCAGCCTCCCCTAACCCCTGTCGCATGCCCTCATCCCACCCCCCCAGTAGCTTGTGTCCATTGGTGTGCTTATGTGCATGCATACAAGTCCTTTGGTTGATCTATTTCCCTCCCTCCCCAACACTCCCCAGCCTTCCCACTGTAATTTGACAGTCTGTTCGGTGCTTTACTGCCTCTGTATCTATCTTTTTATTCATCAGGTTATAATGTTCTTTATTTTCCATAAATGAGTGAGATCATGTAGTATTTTTCTTTCATTGCCTGACTTATTTCGCTTAACATAATACTCTCCAGGACCATCCATGCTGCTGCAAATGGTAAGAATCCCTTCTTTTTTATAGCAGCGTAGTATTCCATTCCGTAGATGTACCATAGTTTTCTAATCCACTCATCTGCTGATGGGCATTTAGGCTGTTTCCAAATCTTAGCTATGGTGAATTGTGCTGCTATGAACATAGGGGTGCATATATCCTTTCTGATTCGTGTTTCTAGTTTCTTGGGATATATTCCTAGAAGTGGGATTACTGGGTCAAATGGGAGCTCCATTTTTAGGTTTTTGAGGAAACTCCATACTGTTCTATACAGTGGCTGCACCAGTCTGCACTCCCACCAGCAGTGCACGAGAGTTCCTTTTTCTCCACATCCTCGCCAGCACTTGTCATTTGTTGATTTGTTGATGATAGACATTCTGACAGGTGTGAGATGGTACCGCATTGTTGTTTTGATTTGCATCCCTCGGATTATTAGTGACTTTGAGCATGTTTTCATGTGTCTCTTGGCCTTCCTTCTGTCTTCTTTTGAAAACATTCTATTTAGGTCCATTGCTCATTTTTTGATTGGATCATTTATCTTCCTTTTATTAAGTTGTATAAGTTCCCTGTAGATGTTGGAGATTAAACCTTTATCAGTGATAACATTTACAAATATGTTCTCCCATACAGTCAGCTTTCTTGTTGTTTTGTTGATGGTTTCTTTTGCTGTGCAAAATCTTTTTATTTTTATGTAGTCCCATTTGCTTATTTTCTCTTTAATTTCCATTGCCCTAGGAGCTGTATTGGTGAATATATTGCTTCGGCATATGTCTGAGATTTCTCTGCCTGTGGATTCCTCTAGTATTTTTATGGTTTCCTGTCTTACGTTTAAGTCCTTTATCCATTTTGAGTTAATTTTTGTGTATGGTGTAAGTTGGTGGTCTAGTTTCTTTTTTTTTTTTTTTTTTGCGTGTATCTGTCCAATTTTCCCAACACCATTTATTGAAGAGACTGTCTTGACTCCATTGTATGTTCATTCCTTCTTTGTCGAATATTAATTGAGCATAGTTGTTTGGGTCGATTTCTGGGTTCTCTATTCTATTCCATTGATCTATATGTCTGTTCTTGTGCCAGTACCAGGCTGTTTTGAGAACAGTGGCTTTGTAATACAGCTTGATATCTGGTATTGAGATCCCCCCTACTTTGTTCTTCTTTCTCAGGATTGCTGTGGCTATTCGGGGTCTTTTCTTTTTTTATTCCAGATGAATTTTTGGAGAGTTCTTTCTAGGTCTGTGAAATATGGTGTTGGTATTTTAATGGGGAGTGCATTGAATCTATAGATTGCTTTGGGTAGCATGGACATTTTGATGCTGTTGATTCCACCAATCCATGAACACGGTATGTTCTTCCATCTATTTATGTCTTCATCTGTCTCTTTTTTCAGTGTCCTATAGTTTTCTGAGTATAGGTCTTTTACCTCCTTAGTTAAATTTATTCCTAGGTATCTTAATTTTTTTGGTGCGATGGTAAATGGGATTGCTTTTTTAGTCTCTCTTTCTGTAAGTTCACTATTGGTGTATAGAAATGCCATAGATTTCTTGGTGTTAATTTTATATCCTGCTACATTGCCGAATTCATTTATTAAGTCTAATAGTTTTTTGATGGAGTCTTTCGGGTTTTTTATGTACAATATCATGTCATCTGCGAATAAGGACAGCTTTACTTCTTCTTTTCCATTTTAGATGCCTTTTATTTCTTCTTCTCGTCTGATCACAATGGCTAGTACTTCCAGTACTATGTCGAACAGGAGTGGTGAGAATGGGCATCCCTGTCTTGTTCCTGTCTAAGGGGAAATGGTTTTAGTTTTTGCCCATTGAGTATGATGTTGGCTGTGGGTTTGCCATATATGGCTTTTATTATGTTGAGTAATTTATTTTTTCAATTCTCACTCAAGGATATGTTTTTTATTGATTCTAGAGAGGGAAGAAGGAAGAGAGAGAGAGAGAGAGAGAGAGAGAGAGAGAGAGAGAGAGAGAGAGAGAGAGAGAGAGAGAAATCAATGTGAGAGAGATGGGTTACCTCCATATGAGTCCTGATCTGGATGAACCTGCAACCTAGGTATGTGCCCTGACCACGGATAGAATCCACACCCTTGGGGTATCAGGATGACACTCTAACCCAGTGGTAGGCAAACTGCGGCTCGCGAGCCACATGCGCTCTTTGGCCCCTTGAGTGTGGCTCTTCCACAGAATACCACGGCCTGGGCGAGTCTATTTTGAAGAAGTGGCATTAGAAGAAGTTTAAATTTAAAAAATTTGGCTCTCAAAAGAAATTTCAATCATTGTACTGTTGATATTTGGCTCTGTTGACTAATGATTTTGCTGACCACTGCTCTAACCAATTGAGCTAACTGGCCAGAGCTTAAATTATTTGGGTCATTTGAAAACCACCTATCTGATAGCTGCACAGAGCCATGTCTGATACCTGCACCTCAGGTCCAGCCATTAGGTTGACTACAATGCCAGAATTTGCACACACCTGCTTATCGGTTAAAGAAAGGCAAATTGTTTAAACTTTACCTGCCTCAAATTTTCCCTTAGCAATTCGAGGGGAGGTTAAGGCTGTCTTTTTCTTATAGAAATGAAATAGAATTTTAAGGTGTGAGAGAGAAAAAGACATCTCCAGAAATAACTTCTAAAACAAAAAAGAAAGAAAAAAAAGAAGTAAGTTCTGGAATTAGATCCTTGGGATCAAGGGTTGTGGCTCTTTCATGAGCCTCTCCTCTCCCTGGGTAACTAGCATTGGATCCTGACACTGAGTAGCTGTTGAACTGAACTTTGGATTTCTGACCTCACAATGATGAAGACCAGAGCATGAACACTGGCTCCAGCTGGTTTCTATAGCTCATCTCCACCCTACTATCCACTGCCTCCCCTCTATTTCCACATCCCCAATTGCTTACTTCACCATTAACCTATGCACTCTACCTAAAGTGCCTCTTCCCACCTACCAGAACTGCAGAACAATTTCTCTGTGGTTTTGGACCCACTCAAATGTCACCTTATCTCTGCAGCTCCCTCTGACAGTCTCCTGGGTAGAGTTATTGCTTTTATTGGGGCTCTGAAGCATTTTATCTATATTTTTTCTTTTATATTATAATTTTTACATTGGTCTCCGTACTGGCTAATTCCTTGACAGAGAGCTAATGACTTATGCATCATTTTATACCCAAACTCTAGCATGCACTGGACACTTAGGAAACACACAGTAATTAAAAAAAATAGAGGTTTATTCTTTCTTGTTGTTGTTAATCCTTACCCAAGGATATTTTTTCATTGATTTTTAGGGAGAGTGGGAGAGAGAGGGAAAGACAGAGAGAAACATAGTTGTGAGAGAAACACATTGATTGGTTGCCTCCTGCACAGCCCAGACCGAGGCCCCGGGCAACCAAGGTGCATGTCCTTGACTGGAATCGAACCTGGGACCCTTTGGTCTGCAGGTCGACACTCTATCCACTGAACCAAATCAGCTAGGGCTGAGTTTTTCTTTCAATGATGGTCTAAAAATAATTTTAAAACTTAAGACAAAATTTGTTATGCAATGATATTTCACAATTTCATGGAACTAAGATTTTGGTTCCTCAAGTGAGAGTTTCTCAAATTCTAGTCCTAGATATATTCTAATGGTTAAGAACATGGGCTCTGGAGTTAAGAGTATTTGGGTTCAAATGCAGGCATTACCTAAATGGGTGACCTTGAGCAAGTTCCTTAAATTTTCTGAGCCTCCATTACTCATCTGTAAAATGGAGATTATAATAGTATTGATCCCAGGGGGGTGCTCTGAGGATTAAATGCTCTTAGAATCCTGTCTAGCACAAACGTATTCAATAAGTATTAACTATTATTGTTCTTGGAAATTTGTGCAGCAGTTAGAATTGTGCTGGGCTACAAGTAACACAATATTGGACAATATTAGTTTCCTTATAACAAATTACCACAAACTTCGTGGCTACTAACAACAACACAAACTTATTATTTTACAGTTCTGGAGGTCAGAAGTCCAAAATAGGTCTCACTGAGATAAAATTAAGGTGTTGCCATGGACTGAACTATTTCCCTGCCCCACCCTCCCATTAATTTGTTAAAGCTATAAACTCTCATATGATGGGATTTGGAGAAGGGGGTTTTGGAAAGTAATTATTTTAATAAATCTTTATTGTTCAGATTATTACAATTGTTTCTCCTTTTTCTCCCCACAGCTCTCCTCCCCCCGGTTCCCACCCCACCCTCTGCCCTTACCTCCCCCCCGCCCACTGTCCTCATCCATAGGTGTATGATTTTTGTCTAGTCTCTTCCCATTCCCCCCACACCCCTTTCCCCCTGAGAATTATCAATCCACTCCCATTCTAAGCCCCTGATTCTATTATATTCACCAGTTTATTCTGTTCATCAGATTTTTAATTCACTTGATTTTTAGATTCACTTGTTGATATGTATTTATTGTTCATAATTTTTATCTTTACTTTTTTCTTCTTCTTCCTCTTCTTAAAGAATACCTTTCAGCATTTCATATAATATTGGTTTGGCGGTGATGCATTCCTTTAGCTTTTTCTTATCTGTGAAGCTCTTTATCTGACCTTCAATTCTGAATGATAACTTTGCTGGGTAGAGTAATCTTGGTTGTAGGTTCTTGCTGTTCATCACTTTGAATATTTCTTGCCACTCCCAATCTGGCCTGCATAGTTTCTGTTGAGAAATCAGCTGACAATCGTATGGATGCTCCCTTGTAGGTAATTAACTGTTTTTCTCTTGCTGCTTTTAGTATTCTCTGTCTTTTGCCCTTGGCATTTAAATTATGATGTATCTTGGTGTGGTCCTCTTTGGATTCCTTTTGTTTGGGGTTCTGTACACTTCCTGGACTTGTAAGTCTATTTCTTTCACCAGGTGGGGGAAGTTTTCAGTCATTATTTCTTCAAATAGGTTTTCAGTATCTTGCTCTTTCTCTTCTTCTGGCACCCCCATAATTCTGATGTTGGTACACTTGAAGTTGTCCCAGAGGCTTCTTACAATATCTTCAAATTTTTGGATTCTTTTTTCTTTTTGCTTTCCCGATTGAGTGTTTTTTGTTCTTTGTATTTCAAATCTTTGACTTGATTCTTGCGTTCCTCTACTCTGTTGTTGGTTCTCTGTATAATATTTTTTATTTCAGTCAGTGTATGCTTAATTTCTAGTTGGTCCTTTATCATATCCTTGAGGGTCTCGTTAAATTTATCTGCCTTTTCTAGGAAATTCTTGAAAAACCTTATAATCGTGGTTTTGAACTCTATATCCAGTCGTTTGTTTTCCTCCATTTCTTTCACTTGTGATCTGTTTCTTTGTCTCTGCATTTTTGCTGCTTCCCTGAGTTGATAGGGTGGCTTTTTGTGCTAGGTGCCCTATATAGCCCAGTGGGTCAGCCTCCCAGTTACCTGAGGTGGACACTCTTGGTGCACCCCTTTATGGACTGTGTGTACAGCCTTGTAGTTAAGTATTAATTGTTGTTGGTGTTGCTGGGAGGAATCGACCTCCAGACCAATTGGCTGTGAGGACCTGCTGTGTCTATAATGGAAGAACTGCTGTACTGGAGACACGCTTATGGGGCAGGACTTATTTCAGTGGGGCTTTGGTGCTCACTGAGTCTGCCTCTTGAATGTGTCACTTATGGATGTGAGTAGTTGAAATCTGGTGTTGTCTCACACTGATCACTAGGTACACTGGCTTCTGGATCTCCAATGGGGTGCAGGTAAGCTACTGTCTGAGGCCACCCAGCAGGAGCTACAGCGAGAACTACTGTTTTCTCCTCTTTGCTTGGGGTTTGGAAGTTTTGGAGCTGTCTGACCAGAGCTGCAGTTTGTTAGGTTAAGCTGCGCTAGGGCAGGCCATTTATATGCAAAAGCCGCTATGTGGAGCTGGGGTGGGTTTGTAGATTGTGCGGGGCAGGGTCTCAGGGCGTCACTAGGCTAGTGTGTGGCAAACAGTGATGGCTGCCAGTTTCCAAGTCCACGCGTCCCGTGCCCCAGGGCAGTAAACAATGATTGCTGGGCGCACCTCTACAAGAAAGTCACCCTCTCTTTCAGACCTGATGGCAGACAGTCCAGCTTCTCCCCGTAGGAGTTTGGGTCCCCAGCGTTTCCTCAGAAACTGGAGTTCGGAGTAATCAGGAGCTTGTCTCCCTTCAGGTTGAAAAAAGCAGTGCTCCCAGTCACCCACCGCCAGCCCAGATCACGCGCCTCCGTACCTCAGCTTTTCAGTGCTTGTGCATGTCTCAATGCTCTTTTCTCTTTCCTTCTAGTTGTAGAACTTCCACTCAGCCAGCTTTCCTGTGGTTCTGGGTGATAGACGTTTTGTCTTTTAGTTGTAGTTTTGAAATTGTTGTGCGAGGCAGCAGTTTAGGTGTTTACCTATGCCGCCATCTTGGTTTCCGGAAAGTAATTATTTTAGATGAGGTCATAAGTGTGGGGCCCTCATGATGGGATTAACGGTCTTATAAAAGGAGGCACCAGAGAGTTTGTGCCCCTTCTCTGTCTGCCATGTGAGGACAAAGAAAGAAGGTGGCTATCTATAAGCCAGGAAAAGAGTCCTCACCAGGAATCAAATTTGTTGGCACCTTGATTTTAGATTTCCCAGCCTCCAAATTGTGAAAAAATAAATTTCAGTTGTTTAAACACTTAGTCTATAGTACTTTGTTATGGCATTCTGAACTGACTAGTCCAGATTTGTTCCTTCTAGATGCTCTAGGGGAGAATTTGTTTTCTTCCCTTTTCCAATTTCTAAAGACCACCTATATTCCTTGGCTGTGGTTCCTTCCTTTGTCTTCAGGCCAGCAACATATCATGTTCAAATCTCTCTGACTGGGACCTTTCTGCCTCCCTCTTCCACTTTAAAAGACACCTGAGAGAAAGGATCTACCTGGATAATCCAGAATAATCTTATTTTAAGGTCAGGTGATTAGCAACCTTAATCTTATCTGCAACCTTATTTTCCCCGTGTAACATTGCATGTTCAAAAGTTCTTGGAATTAGGATGTGGATATCTTTGGGAGCCATTATTTTGGCTACCACACAGACTAACAATAGTTTTTACCTTAAGGACATTAGTTTTTTACTTGAGAAATTTTTAAGTGGGAGCTTCTATATTTATTTAGCAGGTTAACTATATTGTCAAGAGCTCATGCTCTTTCTTTCTTAGTTAGCTTTGGCCATGTCTAACTGCAGGAGAATCTGGAAGAGTGAGCATCTGAGAAAGGAGAATGAGATTATCCTGATGGCTTAGACAATTTATGATTTATTGGTGGGGTCTGGCATATTGCTTCCCCAAACAAAATTAGAGTTATTTTAAGAAAAGAACTCTAAGTGTGAATATGTGTGTGTGTGAGGGGGCATAGAAGAGGGAGGTAGTTATTAAACAAGCAAATGACATTAGCTGTTAGGGTCTTTGAGAAATTTTTCCCCTTTAAAGAAATGTTTTCATTTGAGAAGCTATGCAATACAAGGTGGTGCAAAAGTAGCTTTACAGTAGTTTTGTATGGAAAGTAATACAATAATTAATAAATAATACAATAATAAATTCTGTGTTTTGTGTACTCACAACTGTAAGCCTACTTTTGTCCCGCCCTATATTTCTAGATAAAGTACTTACTTGTAAAATTTTATTCTTCTGTACTGAATTAGATTTAAAAAACTTCGAAAGACTATTTAACACAGGGGTGGGGAAACTTTTTTGTGACAAGGGCCATTTGGATATTAACAACATTATTTGTGGGCCTTACAAAATTATCAACTTAAAAATTAGCCTGCTACACCCTAACAGGTTTGGCTCAGTGGATAGAGCATCGGCCTGCGGACTGAAGGTTCGATTCCGATCAGGGGCATGTACCTTGGTTGTGGGCCAATGCTCTAACATTTTATTAACTCACCCCTACCTAATGCCTTGGCAGGGCCAGACCAAATGATTTTGTGGGCCATATCCAGATGTTCCCCACCCCTAATTTAAACAAACATTGTTTTTAAAACTTTCACACAAAATTTATGATCATTATAGAAAAATTAAGGCTCTGGTTGGGTAGCTCAGTTGGTCAGAGCATTGTCCCCATACACCAAGGTTGTGGGTTCAATCCCTGGCCAGGGCACAAATAAAAATCAACCAATGAATGCATAAATAAGTGGAATAATAAATTGATGTTTCTCTCCTTTCTCTCTCTCTCTCTCTCTCTCCCCCCCAATCAATCAATAAAAAATTTAAAAAATTAGTCTTTTCAATGTATATTTTCTCATCTAGTTGAACATATAGGTAGCTGATGGCTGGGACCAATGAAGTTGAGGTTCAATGAGGCAAGAAATATGTCACTTTTGGCCAACCTAAGATTTTTGTAATAGTGTCAATTCTATTAAATTTATGAAAACTATGCTTCATTATCAGAACTCCAATTATTCCTATTGTCTATTCAAATTTTCTAAAATAATAAGAACAATCTATAATAAAATTTGCAAGTAATTGCATAAAGAAATTGCAATGTACTGTCAATAATGGTGATGCTACTGAAATGAAATGGCAGATGATACCATCTTGAGAAACCCTAAGTATTTTTCAATCAATGTATGAAACTGCAGTTTTGATGTATGCACAGCATATTATTTACTAACCTAATTAATTCAAAAATATTTATTGTGTGACTGGTACTGTTTTAGAAACCAAGATTATAACAGTAATGAAAAACAAGAAGAGTTCTGACTTTATTCTCTTAATATCCTAGTTAGAATAATCCAAGAAATACAAATGAAAACACAAGATTTTTTTACCTTTCAGATTAGCAACAGTGGGACACTCTTATATACAGTCTAAAATGCTACAGTCTTTCTGAAGATAAATTTAACTCTGTGTAAGTTAAGATGTCTACACACATTGACCCCTCCACCCCCAAGGATTTCACTCTTGGGAATCTATTATAACTTGAAAAATATTTATGCTATGTACTATTAAGAGGGTAAAAATTCTGATTAAATGCAATGTCTAAAATATTAGTAATGTTATTGCTTGGGGTCAAAAGGTACAAACTTATTAAAGTTAATGAAGGAGGTCAGTTTGTTGTCAGTTTGATTCAAATAAACTCTTATGGGAAATTCTCAAAAAATAAAAACAAAGAAATAGAAATACCTGTGGGTCTGGGAGCTGCCAAGGGCGCTGGGGCCTGGTGTGGGCAGCCAGCAGGGCTTCCCAGGCTGTTTATGTTCTCCTTGAAAACAAGAAATTTGTGTTAGATGGGTCATTTTCTTTTAGATGTAAGCAAAGCACCCTCTAATTTGCTGAATCTTCAAAAAGTACTACAACTGTGGGAGGGAGGAATCCCTTCATTACTATGACAAAGTCCATGTTTCTAGTAAAGTAAAGGAAACACCCCGAATATTAATAGAGTTTATCTTTAGGCAGTGGAAGCACAGGAGATTCTTTTCTCCCTCCTCTGTTTTTCTGTATTTGACAGGTTTAAAGTAAAAAGAAAGTATTATTCTTTTAACGAAAAGCTTTAATCTGTATCATGAGCTCACAAAAGTCTCCATCTGCAGATTTAATAAAATAACAAAATTAATTAAAGCATTAGGCTTCTTTGATGATATTAAGTCCAAAAATAAAAAGAAATGTTGTTACATGGTTATGGATCACTTTAATTTGCTAAGTTTTTTATAATGAGCATATTTTTATAATTAGAAAAAAATACATTCTTTTAAAAGGGTAATAACATTCATTGGGTGACTATAAGCACATATGTGCCCCTTGGATGTTTCATTCACTTCATCAAAAACATAGCCTAAGCTAGTTCTAGCTACTTTAAGAAAGAATATGATGAAGTTGTTAAGTATATGTACAGTATGAAACATTAATACAAAATTTGAAAAAAAATATTCTATTCATTTTAGAGGCTTAAAAAATTAGGGATCACATATCTTTAAATGTAGGTGTGTTAGAATAATTGTTTGACTTTGTATCTGGGAACTGTGAGTTGCTTCTGTACACCACGTGAAACATTAACTTTCTGGGGTTTTTTTTTGTGTTTTTCTTTGCAACAAAAAGATTACCAGCCATTATGAGAGCTTACAGAGATAGCTTGCAAGGAAAATGAAGCTCCCTATTTTCATAGCAGATGCATTCACAGCAAAAGCATTTCGTGGAAATCCTGCTGCTGTTTGTCTCCTAGAAAATGTAAGTATTAGTTTGGAAATGCAGTGCTTGGAATTCTAGATTCCCTGAGAACTAAATATGTCTTAAAAAAAAAAAATCAGGCCTGTTTACTTCTGTGTTTTCTTGTTAAATGATACCAGCAATGTTCATGTCTGCAAATTGATTTAGGTGAGAAAGCTTACACCTATATGTTTAATTTTAGAGAAATGAGGATTCATGTAGGGAAGGACTAGAGCTCCCTTTTAACCCTCAGGTTTTCATTTAGTTAGCACCAAATGTGGAGGAGAATAAAATTAGACGAATTTTATGTGACTAGACATGGCTGATATTACATTTAACATGAAAGATCCAAACTGCATATTTTTAATCTTACCTATAGTCCATGTAATTAGAGATTTTTTTTCAGGATGAATAAATGTTTTGCAAGGAATTAAGTAGAAAGATAGAAGGAATTAAGCTCTAATATAGGGAGAACTTAGTTTACTGAAAGTCTCTTTTTAAAATGGCTTTTTGATTAGGATAAGTATTAACAGGTTAATTAAATATTCCCTGACCTTAAGTGCTTTGTGTTGGTCCCTGGTTATTATTAGGAAGCAAGCCAAGATACCCTTCCATCCAGGGCATTTAGTGCCAGAGTATGTATATGTGAGAATTACTTCAGAAACACAGTAAGCAATTCATGATCTTAAGTAAGTTACTACGTTGGACAAAGTGTGTGCTGGGGTATTCGTGTGCAGTGAATCCCAACTGGCCTGCACATCAGAATCACAGAGGAGCTTTAAAATTTCTATGCTCGGGCCTCATCCCAAACCAGTGACAACAGAGTCTCTGGGGTGCGACCCAGGCTGCCCTGTTTGTTCATCTCCATGTGTGAGTCCAGTGTGCAGTCAAGGTGGAGAGAGGCCCAGGTTTCCCTGAGATAGGTGAAGACTGTTGAGTCCTTGGTGTGCTTATTTTCTTTCCCAAGAGAGCAGCAAAATGGAGATCAAGAGTTCAAGAGTCCTCTACTCACTTTAACAATGCATTCATTATGCAACCTTGCAGTTGGCACTGGCCAACCACACAGTGCTGAAAGAAAGTAACAAAGTTAACAGGCTTTATCAAGTAACACAATAGTTTGCGAGGATTAGCAAGAGAATAATTAACAACCATATTCTAAATCATGAACTTTCTTTAGAAATAATCTGGCAGCCCAGCTGGTGTGGCTCAGTGGTTGAGCATTGACCTATGAACCAGGAGGTTGTGGTTTGATTCCCATTCAGGGCACATGCCTCTGTTGTAGGCTCACTCCCCAATGCGGGACATGCAGGAGGTAGCCGATTGATGATTCTCATCATTGATGTTTCTATCTGTCTCTCCATCTTCCTTCCTCTCTGAAATCAACAAAAATATATTAAAAAAAGAAAAGAAACAATCTTCAAATACAACTCCACCTTGAGGAATTGTGAAATTGACTAAAGCTGCTTGTCAAGAATCTCAGTATATTTGCCCATGTTTCCATATGTAACATCCTTGAAGAGTTTTGAAAATAGTTTTAAGTGATTTATATACTCAGTTTTCACTAGATGACAAGGATCAGCATTATTCTTCATTCTTTTTTTTAAAGTATATTTTTATTGATTTTTTACAGAGAGGAAGGGAGAGAGATAGAGAATTAGAAACATGGGTGAGAGAGAAACATCGATCAGCTGCCTCCTGCACGCCCCCTACTGAGGATGTGCCCGCAACCCAGGTACATGCCCTTGACCGGAATAAAACCTGGGACCCTTCAATCCGGAGGCTGACGCTCTATCAACTGAGCCAAATTGGTTTCAGCTATTCCTCATTCTTTTATCTCCAGTGTACTCATTAAGCAACAGGCTTAAGGATCTCTCTCTCTCTCTCTCTCTCTCTCTCTACCTACCTACCTAACTCTATCTACCTCCCCATTAAAATATATTTTACAAGTTATTTATGTATTTGGAAAAACTAGGAAATAAAAATTTAATAAAGAACCTAACACAATTCAAAGCAAAATGCTTCAGTACAAATGCAAGAAAGAAAAAGATGAGGAAGTCCATGACGGGACACTCTCTTGTCTCCCAATTGACTTCTGGGCCTTGGACCTGTGAGACTAGGCTAATTTGATGGCCTGTCAGAGACAACTGAATAGATATCTGAAGACTAGTTTGCTAGCTTTTCTATTCTGTGGACATGAGAATCCTGTTCTCCTGGATGCTAATTTAACACTTTCCCCAATTCATAAGCAATACAAATTATAAAGAAAGTGTAAGCTATGTTTTCTGTCCTTGGATTCCTTATCCATGGTTGGAGACAGAGATCACCTGAAACACAAGTGAACTCAGGAAAATATCAGCGACAAATAGGGCTAAACCTTATAATGCTGACCACAGTTCAGGTGTTTATCATGTCATTGACGTATTCTACAAATATTTATCAACATCTGCCAGGAGCCAGGCTCTGGGCTAGAGCTGGGAGGTACAAAGATTAGTAAGTTTGTCTGCCCTCAAGGTACTCAAAGTCTAATGTAAGCCTGATCACTATTCAGAGGCTAAAGGACCAGAAGGTGGCAGGTGCAAAGGGAACTCAGAGGACAATGTTGGATTTTATGGAGGAGGACATACTTCAGATTTTAAGTGCAGACATCCTTTTTTGTTTTGTTTAAAATTTGACCAAGATGAGACTAACCATAGAAAAACTTGGTGGACAGTCTAAAGACTAGGTAATTGCTTTTTGAATACTTGATAACAGACGGCTGGAAGGAAATGGAGTCCCAAGAGCTTTTATAATTTTCTAAAGTTTTGTTTAGTTTTCCTTTAAGGACAAGTCTATTTTTAATGTTCTCACATGAGGAACTTATAACACTGTACATTAGATTAAAAAACAAAAAACAAAAACAAATTAAGGAATAAATGGAACATATTTGAGTAAAATATTTAAAATCTTAAAAAAGTGTGTGACAATCAGTTTGGCAATAAAGACCATATAGACACATGGAAAATGCATAGAAACAATATTTTAAAATGAAATAGATACATTATGGTGACAGCTGAGTAAAAAACTACAAAACTCATGACCAATTACTGGATAGGTCAGAGAACTGTGATAGTGCTCAGGGGTGGTATTCTGTTTATTTTTCTGTAAACCAGCCTTCATAGTTAGTGAAAATAACAGATCAACAGGGTAAGGTATCCCATATTTATTTTTTATTTTATTTATTTTTAAATTTAATAAATCTTTATTGTTCAGATTATTACAATTGTTCCTCTTCTCCCTCCCCCCCCATAGCTCCCCTCCATCCGGTTCCCACCCCACCCTCTGCCCTTAGGCACCCCCCACTGTCCTCATCCATAGGTGTATGATTTTTGTCCAGTCTCTTCCCGCCCTTCCCACACCTCTTTCCCCCTGAGAATTGTCAGTCCACTCCCTTTCTATGCCCCTGATTCTATTATATTCACCAGTTTATTCTATTCATCAGATTTTTTTATTCACTTGATTTTTAGATTCACTTATTGATAGATATGTATTTGTTGTTCATAATTTTTATCTTTACTTTTTTCTTCTTCCTCTTCTTAAAGAATACCTTTCAGCATTTCATATAATACTGGTTTGGTGGTGATGAACTCCTTTAGCTTTTTCTTATCTGTGAAGCTCTTTATCTGCCCTTCAGTTCTGAATGATAGCTTTGCTGGGTAGAGTAATCTTGTTTGTAGGTTCTTGCTATTCATCACTTTGAATATTTCTTGCCCTCCCATCTGGCCTGCATAGTTTCTGTTGAGAAATCAGCTGTCACTTGTATGGGTGCTCCCTTGTAGGTAACTAACTGTTTTTCTCTTGCTGCTTTTAATATTCTCTCTTTGTCTTTTGCTCTTGGCATTTTAATGATGATGTGTCTTGGTGTGGTCCTCTTTGGATTCCTTTTGTTTGGGGTTCTGTGCGCTTCCTGGACTTGTAAGTCTATTTCTTTCACCAGGTGGGGGAAGTTTTCGGTCATTATTTCTTCAATTAGGTTTTCAGTATCTTGCTCTCTCTCTTCTTCTGGCACCCCCATAATTCTGATGTTGGTACACTTGAAGTTGTCCCAGAGGCTCCTTACACTATCTTCATATTTTTGGATTCTTTTTTCTTTTCCAGTTGAGTGTTTTTTGCTTCTTTGTATTTCAAATCTTTGACTTGATTCTTGTGATCCTCTAGTCTGTTGTTAGATCTCTGTGTAATATTTTTTATTTCAGTCAGTGTATGCTTAATTTCTAGTTGGTCCTTTCTCATATCTTCGAGGTTCTAAATTTATTGGCCTTTTTAGAAAAATTCTTGAGTAACCTTATAACTATGGTTTTAAACTCTATATCCAGTAGTTTGCTTTCCTCCATTTCTTTCACTTGTGATCTGTTTCTTTGTCTCTGCATTTTTGCTGCTTCCCTGAGTTGATAGAGTGGCTTTGTGTGCTAGGTGTCCTATAGGGCTCAGTGGCTCAGCCTCCCCAGTTACCTGAGGTGGACACTGTTGGTGCATCCCTTTGTGGGCTGTGTACACAGTCTTGTTGTAGTTAAACCTCGATTGTTGTTGGTATCACTGGGGGGAGTTGACCTCCAGGCCAATTGGCTGTGAGGATCAGCTGTGTCTATGCTGGGAGAACTTCTGTGCTGGAGACACCCTTATGAGACAAGACTTGCAAAAGCCTCTGTGCTCAGCTTGGATGGGGCGGAGTCTCAGGGCAGAGCAGACAGCATTGGTTTCCTGTCAGCCCTGCCCTAATAGGCCCCTGTGTCTCAGTGTCCCGTGGTAATCGCTGCAAGCACCTCTGAGAGAAAGCCACCCTCAAGTTCCGCCTGCTGCCAGAGAGTCCAGTTTCTCCCCGAATGAGTCTGGGTCCCCAGAGTCTCACCCAGAACTGGAGTTCAGTGCAGTCGGGAGCTTTTGCCTCCCTCCCCCTTGAGAAAGCCAGCGGCGCACTCAGTTGCCAGTCCTCTCCACGCACCCATCCCAGTACCTCTGCCTCCGGCAGCTCCTCTGAATCTCAGTATGCTTTTCTCTTTCCTTCTAGTTGTAGAATTTCCACTCAGCCAGCCTTCCTGTGGTTCTGGATGATGCCCGTTTTGTCTCTTAATTGTAGTTTTGAAATTGTTGTGCGAGGCATCAGTTTAGGTGTTTATCTATGCTGCCATCTTGGTTTCTCTCCTCAGGTATCCTATATTTATTCTTCTTCATATTCTAACAAAGATATATATATATATAGTGTGTGTGTGTGTGTGTAGCACAAGGTTTCTTAACTGCAGCGCTACTGACATTTTGGACTGGGCAGTTCTTTGATGTATGAGACTGTCATGTACATTGTAAAATGTTTACTAATATCCTGTCCTCTACCCACTAGATGACAGTAGTCCCCCCTTTTCCCTCAGTTATGGCAACCAGCTGTTTTTTTTTTTTCCTCTCTAAAAATAAAACCAGTTTAAAAAATCCAGCATATAAGCCTAACCAATGGATACAGACAACAGGGGGGTGAGAGCATGAGTGGGGGTTGGGGGGTAAAGGGGGGATAAGGACACATAGGTTATACCTTAATCAATAAAGAAATTTTTTAAAAATCCAAAAAACGCGGGCTGTTGTGGCTCAGTGGGTTGGAGTGTCCTCCCGTGCACCAAAAAGTGGTGGGTTCAATTTCTGTTCAGGCTGCAAACCCAGGTTTCAGATTTGATTCCCGGTCAGGGCATATTTGGGAGGTGACTGATCAATGTTTATCTCTTGCTCTAAAAAAATAAAATCAATAAAAAAGAAAAAAAATGGCCCTGAGGTTGAGATCCATTGCTTTGAGGGTACCTTTTTTTTTTTTTTTTAAATATATTTTATTGATTTTTTTACAGAGAAGAAGGAAGAGGGATAAGAGAGCTAGAAACATCGATGAGAGAGAAACATGGATCAGTTGCCTCCTGCACACCCCCCACTGGGGGATGTGCCTGCAACCAAGGTACATGCCCCTGACCCTTCAGTCCGCAGGCTGACGCTCTATCCACTGAGCCAAACTGGTTTCGGCTGAGGGTACCTTTTTTAAAAAGAAGTTTATATGAGTTTTTCTGTTAAAATTATTCATAGAAAACATTCGTTGTGTGCCCAATATATTCATTTATTCCAATTCAGCTGGCATTTATTGGTTGGTTAGTCATTATTCTTTTCAACACCAGTAAGCATTGCCAGTGACAGTAAGGAGGATTGGTTTCACACTTAAAAAAAAAAAAAAGTTGTTGTTTTTAAAATTGATTTCAGAGAGGAAGGGAAAGGGAGATATAGAAACGTCCATGATGAGAGAGAATCATTGATCAGCTGCCTCCTGCCTGCCCCCCACTGGGATTGAGTCCGAAACCTGGGCATGTGCCCTGACCAGGAATTGAACTGTGACCTCCTGGTTCATGGGTCAACACTCAACCACTGGGCCACATCGGCTGGGCTGGCTTCACACTTTTAAGGAGGAATGCTTAGTTTTAGTTCCTGAACTACTTGTTGTTCCAGTTTTCCTTATTAAATTGAGAGAACACCAAAAACCCCTTTACAGCTTAGTGAGTTATGCATTTAAGGAAAAAAACAGGTGTACAACAAAACCCAGGCTTTATTTAACTCATGTCAGGAGGCTTACCACTGGCCGTTTCCAAACTCTGTGCCCTTCCTTAGAGAAAGGTTCACAGGGTATGACCGCGCCCGTTAGAGGCTCCTGGAGTTTCTAGGGAGTTTCAACCTCATATCTATTTTTATGTCCAGAAGAGAGATTGAGGAGTGCAGAGAAGATTCTTCTAGGGCACTGAAGGGTTTTCCTTTGCCCAGTGATTGAGGGAAGAGCAATGCAAAGGAGATGTTAATGTAGGAATTTCTGCTTCCTAAGTATCCTCACTGGCTTCTAGAACATAACCCTCAGCTTTGGGAACAGTGACTTCAGACACATTCAGCCCAATACTGAGCTAATTGCTTTTCATATGTTACCTCATTTCACCCTCACAACCACTCTATGAGCAGGTCTTATTATTATCATCCCCATTTTACAGATGCAGACACAGAGGCAGAGGAAGGGTCAGTACTTTGCCAGAGGTCACACGCTCCTCAGTGGCTGACTTTAGGGCCCAACCCCACAACTGCCTCGCTGCGGGTCCTGTGCCTTTAACCACTGTGCTCACTACCATCACTCTTGTAATTCACTCAATACCTGCCTTCCTCATCAGATTGCACATTTTATACGATCTTAGATCCGTTCTGACTTGTTTCAGCACACCTGGCCTAGCACATGGGAGGCACTACATAAATATCTGTTGAGTGAAAGTAAAAATATAATCAATTAAATTATGGCAAAATCTCTGAAGAGTTCTGGTTAACCAACTGTCATTGGTCTTACATTCTCCTTGGTGGGGCAGGGTAGGGGGTATAGGAAGTGAGAATGAGCTTTGGGCTTAATATGGAGCTGCAGAGACGAGGCAACCGTAGAACCACTAAGATGGCCGACAGCTTGAGTACTGCATTGTGTGGACATAACTGCACAATAAGAAGTCCCAGTCCCACAAAAGGAATCTCTCATTTCTTCCTGGATGACTTAGATCTTTCTACATCCAACTGGTTTCCCTTTGCTGGAATCTATCTGCAGCAGAGGGACAAATAAAAACCGAGAGCAAGTTACATGTAGGCTGTCATATTTCTGAACTGCCACAAGATGGGAGTATTTTAAAACTTTGCTCATTTTCTGATTATTAATTTTTTTTGTGTGGGCCTAATGATGATGGAACCTCAGTGTCCCAATGCAGTACACTGGAACTCAAAAAATAAATAAAAATTAAAAATCATGGTTGTTTTGCTGTTGGAAATTTGTCTCATGTGACATTGCCAAAAGGAAATGGCTATTAAAGCCAGAGAATTAAAAGTTGTTCGTTTGTAATTATTATGTGCTGCATTTGAAAATAAGGTTGTAGTGTAAAATGGAAAAATTATTTGAACAAAAATTCAATATTTTAAATGAGTGTTTCTAAAGTTCTTTTGTTTCTAAAGTTCTCAAAGTTGAACCAGTATGAGCCTTCTCATGATTCACCATCATCTTGATCTTTGGTTCCACTGTAGAAATTCAGCTACATATGGTGCATATTGAGGGCTGCTATTACCAAATTTTCTACATTATTTCTGTCCCTCAGGCAAATAACAGGTGTCCTGGCACAGAAATTAGTTACAGAAGTTCAAATTGCATTTGGTGTCATATGGTAGAGAGGATTAAAGTAAAGCATGTATTCTAGCTGATGTGCAAACCAGCCCATTTGCAAGGAAATTTATTGCCAAAAGATGGTGAGCTTGGCTACAATGTGGGATGCTTTAATGCTTTCAGAGGGTCTTGTCAAGGGAAGCAATAGATAAAGAAAGGAAGGATAAGGATAGGGAGCGTTTGACCAGGTCAGAGAGAGGAAGGACTGGCAGACACCACAGGTCCTGCAGCCCGGGAGGCAAACCCAGGAGGACCAGCACTGGCTTTCCTTTGTCACCCTGTCATTCACTGTTGAGCCCTGTGATTGCAGATTCTGCACTAGGGAATTAAATGGCTTCCAGTTTCTCTCAGGTGTTATATGCACAGGCATGTGAGCCAGTTTCCACAGAGAACATTCTATAGGCCATGGCAAGTGCTTGAATTCAATTCTTTTACCCCCAAATTATAAGAGAAAGTTTATTTAGAAAATTACAGAGCTAGTAGAAGTTAGCCGACTCGGCTGCATAGGCTCAGGGAAAAGTGATGGAAGCAAAAGAAGGGGCCTTAGAGCTTAGGAGAAAGAAAGGCAAAGGTTAAGTGCCTGGGGGGAAGGAGCAGGGAAAGGGAAAGGCGAGGTGTGCTCCGAGAGGAAGAGCACGCCTGAGTTCAATTCTTAGCAGTATTGCCTTGTTGGCTGGGATGCCCCAACAACGACCCCACTTCTTCTACTCAGGTGGGACTTCTCACTCCCCAGGCCCACAGGTGTGCCATCCTACTTCTCTTCACCTCAGCTCACGGAATCCTGGCGTGTCAAAGATCTAACAAGAGCACAGACGTGAGATCAAGTAACTTGCCTAAGAAGCATCCCCAATACAAAGCTCTTTGACCACATTTTCCTGCCCAACTCATCAAAAAGTGCCCTTTTTCTGAGTCCACTTTAAGGCCTCATCTTTAAAGGCCTAGCATGTTTATTGTCAAAATCTATGTATCTCAGCTGTACACTGTACATACTCTATGTATCTCAAATACATATGTACTCTCTGGTGTTGCTCACTGTTGCTTTTTGTATCTGTCTTGACTCCCTACAAGAACACAGGGCCAGCCCGGCCCGTGGGGCTCAGATGGTTAAGCATCAACCTATGAACCAGGAGGTCATGGTTGGATTTCCAGTCAGGGCACATATCCAGGTTGCGGGCTTGATCCCCAGTGTGGGCATGCAGGAGACAGCAGATCAATGATTCTCTCTCATCATTGATGTTTCTATCTCTCTCTCCCTCTCTGAAATCAATAAAAATATATTGAAAAAAAAACAAACACAGGGCCATACCTTATACACCAGGGCTTCTCAAATTTTAATGTGCACACAGATCATCTGGGGATCTGGTTAAAATGGAGAGTCTGACTCAGACAGCCTGTGATGGGGTCTGAGATGGCATTTCTTCTTTAAAAAAATGTATTTTTATTGATTTCAGAGAGGAAGGAAGAGGGAGAGAGAGATAGAAACATCCATGATGAGAGAGAATCATTGATTGGCTGTCTCCTGCATGCCCCACACTGGGGATTGAGCCCGCAACCTGGGCATGTGCCCTTCACTGGAATTGAGCCTGGAACTCTTTAGTCCACAGGTTGACGCTCTATCCACTGAGCCAAACCAGCTAGGGCAGTTATCAATTTCTTAAGTGATTTTTCTTCCTATAGGACTACAGAACTTCTATAGATTTTTGAATATAGTGCTCCTTTAAGTAAACCTCTTGCTAGGATTTTTATGTCAGCTGATAATTTAAAAACCATGACTGATTTTTCACAATAACTACTGTTTTATGCCTTATATGAGTGTATGGAGTGTTTCAAAATAATTTGAAACTAAAAAACAAAGTGTGCTTAACTTGCATAACTCAGATAAGTGAATTATGAACTTATTTGTATAAAGTAATAATTCTTATTTCTGGGTTTGGTCGAAGCAAAAATTCATTTGTCTTTGGAATTCAAACGATAGCCAGTAAGCATTATGTTGAGTAAAAATTTATTTTTATTCTCAAAAGGAAAACTCATATTTCTGACCCATTTTTTCTTAAGAGGAATGTGTGTGTTTGCAAATACTTATGTGTATGCTTGTGTTTTCACTAAAGTACTATTACTCCCATTTTAAAGGTGAGAAAACTGAGGCCCCATGAGAGCAAATGACTTGCCCACTTTTGCACTGCTATGAGGGCTGATCCAGATATAAATCCAATTCTGTCTGTTTCCAAAGCCCATGTTATTTATATATTATTTTATTTTATTTTATTTATTCTTTTAATTTTCACCCAGCGATATTTTTCCATTGCTTTTTAGAGAGAGGGGAAGAGAGAGGAAAAGACAGAGAAATATTGATGTGAGAGAAACACATCGATTGGTTGCCTCCTGCACTCGCCCTGACCAGGCCCTGGGCTGGGGAGGAGTCTGTAACTGAAGTACATGCCATTGACCAGAATTGAACCCAGGACCTTTCAGCCAATGCTCTATCCACTGAGCCAAACCGGCTAGGGCTATTTTTAACATTCTATTTTGAAAAATTAAAAACCTACAAAAAAGTTTCAAGAATGGTACAATGAACAATCATATAGTACCTTTCCTCTAGATTCATTGGTTGTTATAATTTGCAAAGCGCACATTCTTAATCATTCTACCATTTATTAGGCATATCATGATCTTAGGATATTATACAACCCCTGTGTTTAATTTCTTAATCTGTAAGTGGGTAAAATATCTATATTGAGGGTTTTAAAAATGACTATTAAACACAGGGGTTTAATAATGTAATTATCCTTTCATCAAATGTTCATTGAGCCCCTCTCATCCTGGGATGAATACAAAGCACTGTTTTAAGCCAGGTCTAAGCAAACTAAGCAGGTCTAAGCAAACGTCCGTGCCTTCTCCGAGCTCCGAGTGAGAGGTGGGGGGACCGACAGTAAAGGACACACTAGGGAGTTTCAGTGACCTAAGTGCTGGGAGGAGGCAGTGCTTTTGGACAGAGCCATCGGGAAGGCATCCTGCAGGAAGTGACCTCGGCCTGAAAGCCCGACCCATGAAAGGGAGTGAACCGTGCATAAATGGGGGCAGAGTGGCTCAGCCTGTCTAATGTGCGTGCCAAACATCTTTATCCAACAGGAGAGGGAGACTGTGAAGTTCCCATTTGTGGAGATTGCTGTTAGAAGAGAGCACATGCTCTCAGATAGACTGCGTCATAATCTCACAAAGGATAGGCCAGGCCAGTAGGTTTTTCAGAGTCTGTTCCAGCTTCGCATGCACCTACAGCCCTTCTTCATAAGGTGCCAATCTTTACCAACGTGCCTGAATTCCTTGGCAGTTATTTCCTGCTAAGCATGTGAGTTTTAACATTAATAAACGGTGTTATTAACTAAATGCGGTCGCTGTCCAAGGACTGAGACAAGGAAGTCTGATTTGTGTTTCTAGAGTCTCAATAACCTTTTGTTTCTAATTTAGAAACTGGATGAAGACATGCATCAAAAAATTGCAAGGGAAATGAACCTCTCAGAAACCGCCTTTATCCGAAAACTGCACCCAACTGACAGCTTCACACAAAGTCAGTAAGCTTTTTGGCTTTTCTTTATTTTTTAAAGTATTTATTAATTAAATTGATTGGGGTGACACTGGTTAACATGAACATACAGGCTTGAGGTGTGGGTTTCTATGTTACAGATCTGTATATTGCACCATGTGCCCACCACCCAAAGTCAAATCGTCTCCTGTCACCTTAAATAAGCATTCTAAAAAACCATTCTTGAATGGTAGGAGAAGCTGCTTTTCCAGTGGGAGGGTGATATTTAAGGGAAATGCCCATTTGCTATTTGCATGCAGACAGGAGAGCGAGGGGGAGATTCTGATTTGGTTCTCAGTTAATCAGGGGGTGTGGGGTTGGTTGATTTGAATGTTTCAGCCCCTGACCTAGCACCGAGGAGCCCTATGGATGTATGCGTAGAGTTCACTCCTTTCACAACATGTTTCAGCAATTAATTCACACTGATGAAAAATTTAGAAAAGAATAAGAAAACGAAAAGTCTGCGACTCACTTGTACGGGACTGATCTTGTCTCTCTTTGGCTTATCTTTCCCTGAAGGTTCCTGCTTTGGATTAAGGTGGTTTACGCCAGTGAGTGAGGTCCCTCTCTGTGGTCACGCTACCCTGGCTTCTGCAGCTGTGCTGTTTCACAAAATAAGTAATGTAATTTAAAAAAATGAACCGATCACTTAGCAAATAGCAATTTTTTAAAATTCTCATACTCTTTGTGATGAACACTGGAATGGGACGTTGCAGAGTTTATTTCATGTAAAATACTATCCAGAATAAAAAACAGCAACCTTCAATAACCTTGGCCTTTCTGAGTATGTGCCAGACATGTCGGAAAGCCATGGCGTTGCTCCCTGGAATGCCATTTATTGTAAATCTGGAGTCTTCGGTTTCTGTGGAGGGGAGCTTACAGGCAGAACAGGTGCCACATGTGATATCGGGGACCCAGAAGGCACACTTTCCCCTCAATATGTCCCCACCCACACTGAAACAAGAGCTTCTTTACTCTGAATTATATTTATTTATTTGTGTATTTTATATTTTTATTGATTTCAGAGAGGAAGGGAGAGGGAGAGAGAGAAACATCAATGATGAGAGAGAATCATTGATTGGCTGCTTCCTGCATGCCCCCTACTGGGAAGCGAGTCGCAACCTGGGCATGTACCCTTGACCAGAATCGAACCTATGACTCCCTCAGTCCACAGGCCAACACTGAGCCAAACTGGCTAGGGCTGCTCTGAATTTTAAAGATTCATGCACCCAACTACTTACATTACAACTACTGCTTGTGAGGATAGGGTGCAGCACCTAATCCTTAATCCTACCAATTTCCATCTAAGCTGCATATACAATAGGTAAAGGTGAGGGCTTTGTGGGAACGGGGCAGAAGAAAGATGCTTGGAAATGCCCTAAATCGGAGCAGGAGGCAGCTATGAACATGTTTAGACAACACACAGAAGCAAGCAGGATGATATGACAGGATAACTGTAAGAAGTGGGGAGTTAGAAAAGGAGGTTCTTTGGAGAACTGCTTTAGATGGGGATAGTAAGGGAAGGGGTTACAGGGCAGGTTCCACCAGGGTGCAGTGCAGATTCCGGGACATATTTGCATGCTGGAGGAACTGCGGGCAATATTCTTGGGATCAATATTGATAGGGGAGTAAAGAAAGGATTAAATAGAGGGAGAAGTTGAACTGCAAAGTGAATAGAAATATTAGGGCAGGCAAAACAATTATGTCCCAAATCTCTGTTTTCACCAAAAATGTTATGCACATTGAAGTCAGATATGTGGCTCAAGTTGTATCAGAAACACAAAAGTTGTATCAGCATTTATAGTCTAATCTTTAAATCAAAACTTTTTGTCTAGCTTGGTTTATTTAAAATAAACCTAGTTTGTTCATATCAGATTGTTGTTCATAACTTGTATGTTCTATTTGTCATTTATAAACTGACTAGTAGAGCTTATAAGTCTATACTAATTGTAGGTTAATACTTTAATAGAAAACATAGCATTTCTATGAGTTGCTTAATTATTACCCTATTTTATTGGTAAACTAAAATTGATATAGATTGAACTATTACCTCACTTTGTTGATGTGGAAATTGAGGTTTAAGCAGGTTAAGTAATTTGCTCAAGGGGATATAGCTAGGAAGCAGTAAGGAGCTGGGATTTGAAGCCTTGCAGTATGATGCCAAGTCTAATCAATCATGTTCCTGGTTCTCAAATTAGAATCCAGTGAGGGACTCCACTGTGGACCCCAGCAAACCAAACGTGGGCAGCACTGCTAGAGAATCTGAGACAACACAATGGTGTCTGAAACAGACATAAGCATACTAGAGGCCCGGTGTACGGATTTGTGCACTGGTGGGGGGCATGGCCTGCAGCATTGGCCTGCTGTGGGAGCGCCACTCATCCGGGTCAGTGAGCACACTGACCACTACGGGGCAGCTCCTGTGTTGAGCATGTGCCCCCTGGTGGTCAGTGTGCATCATAGTGACTGGTCGACCAGTTCTGGTCATTCCACCATTCAGTTGCTGGGCTTATATATATATATATATATATATAGATAACAAAGTTTATTTTCCCATTTCATGATTCCTTTTCAAATAGTTTTATGATCGACAAAATAAGACTCTTTTTTTTTCTGCCAGAAAATGTGAATAGCACTCTAACCTTTGTCACGCTGAGTGGGGAACTAAAGGCCAGGAAAGTGGAGGATGGTATCGTCCTGGACTTGCCTCTTTACCCAGCCCACCCCCAGGTCAGCTCTTTCTAATTGATAAATTGTGTACAACTGACAGAGTGCCTGTTTTATAATGGCTTTGTCTTTTTCCCCATCTAGGACTTCCATGAAGTAAAGGACTTGATAAAGGTTAGTGACAAGAATCAAGCCTGAGCTCGTGTTATTTGAACACTTGTTAGTATTGGAACACAAAGATTTGGTACCATTTGATCCCCAAAGACAGGCCTGCTACCGGTATCAGTGTTCCAATCTAAGCTTGGATGAACAGCGAACAGTGCATTTGAGGTCTGAATTGTAATACTGAATCTATTTGGTGAGAAGATTGAACAGTTTTCTTCATTGTCAACATTAGCCTCCATGGTAGGGTGGGGAGAACTATTTAAAGCATGATGGCAGGAAAATAGAAAATATTCAGAGTTCTTTCTACCTTGTTCATGGTAGAAAAACTTAACCTGATCTCTCTAAGCCTCAGGGTCAACATTTGCAAAATGGGAATGACAAAGGGTTATTTATCTTATCATGGGTTGTCATTTTGTGTTCCTAGAAACTGGCAATAAGATTCCCAGCTGAGAATTAAACTTTCAAATCACATAGAACCCATACAGAGAAGGGCTGGATGACCCTTCAGAGAGACTGGAAGGTCCCGGAGAGCCGGTGGGATCTGGCTGCTGGGATTTGTTTCTAGAGAGAGGGACATTGATTAGCTGTAGTCACAGAGGGAGACATCCCAGGCACCACTCCAGGTGGAGAGAGTCTTGGCCTTGGGACCTGGAGCAGCTCAGTCCCTAAAAAGAGTTAGAAAACCTGAAGCCACCTAATGACTTCCCAACAACTACTTTGTCATCTACTCTGCCCACAGCCACTGGTAGTGCTTAAAGGGGCTTTTGTCCCCTCCTATACTCCCTCAGCACCCCCAGCCAACAAACAAACAAGCAAAACAATGTTATCTATAACTAGGGGCCCAGGGCATGAATTCGTGCACCTTGAAAGGAACTGTGGGCCACGAGGCTGTGGTGGGCACAGGGGCGAGTCTCGGCCCATCCTCCGCATCCCCGCCTGACCCCTCCCACCTCGGCCCTCCGGTCCCGTCTGCCAGCAGCCACACTCCCGCTGCTGCTGCTCCCACATTCCCATGTGCTGATGGCGTCCGCTCCACTTGCACCTGCTGATGGCATGGAGCAATTGGGGCCGGTGCCAGCAGCAGGTGCAAGCTGGGCTGGCAGCCGCCACTCACACCCGCCGATGGCGTAGAGTGATTGGCACTGGTGCCAGGTGCCAGCAGTGGGTGCGAGCGGTGGCTCCGGCGCCAAGCAGCAGGCGCAAGTGGGGCTGTCGCTGGCAGTGGGTGCGAGCATTTGGCAGGACTGCGGTGTGCAGGAGCAAAGAATTTTCAGTAGCCACCAGAGGCTCTCCCCGATGACAGCAACCAGTGCCCTGCCTTCGTCTGGTGCCCCTGCTCACCTGTTCCACCATCCCACCATGGCCAATGCCTGCCATGTTCCGCGCATGCCCCCTGGTGGTCAGCGCACATCATAGCGACTGATTGTTTGGTTGTTCTGCCGTTCAGTCTATTTGCATATAAGGACTTTATATACAGTATATAGATAATAAAAGCATAATATGCTAATTAAACCGGACGTCCTTCTGGAGACCTTCCTGACGAAGCTGGGCTGCGAGGGAAGCCCGGGTCCCAGGTGCTGGAGGGAAGCTGCTGCTGGCAGCCAGGGGAAGGAAGGCCTATTCTTGCACAAATTTCATGCATCGGGCCTCTAGTTGGAAATGAACAAAATTATGTGTGTGTGACCCTGGGCCTCTCTAAGTCTTTCTTCTGATCTGTGGGAAAAATGCCCATTTGAAGGAGTTGTGTGTTCAGGCACATATTAACACTTGTGAATAATGTCTATCCTTGGCTTGAAAAGGATAAGCTCAATTCCGTTAAAGGCCTCTTTAATCACCAGGAAACTGACCTTTTCCTTGGGCAACACCTTAAGCCCAGAAACCTAACTAAAACTTGGGGACTGGGGACTAGAGGTGGGCCTGGCACTCTGCAGATGTTCAGAAAGGTCATTTCCCACACAGGGGGTCAAGGACTTGACCCAGGGCACATTCCTGAAAAGTCTTTGGTCTGTCTTCACAGACTGCCATAGGTGACACACTGGTCCAGGACATCCGCTACTCCCCAGACACCCGGAAGCTCCTTGTCCGGCTCAGTGACACTTATGACAGGTGAACGAGATTTTTGGTTTCGTCAGCACTTTGGAGAGGGCCAAGCATCCCCATTTACAGCCCTGGCTTGGTCTGGTTGTGCTCTGTCCAGTCAAACCATGATTTCTGCAGCCAGAGAGCTTTGTTCTCAGGTAGGAAGGTATTCCACTTGCTCCTCCTGCTCCTGCGGATGCGTGTGGGTCAGCCCCACGCTGGCCTGCTTTACGGAGTCTATGTAGTGGTGGTGGGGGTGTGTGTGTATGGGGAATGGGGTTTGTTCTAATCCATCCCATTTATGAACAAGGTCATTTCTGGAGAACCTGAAAGTGAGCACACAGGATCTGCTGCAAGTAGAGAACACAGGAAAGGTGAGAGGACTCATTCTCACCCTTAAAGGAGAGCCTGGTGGGCAGACCCAAGCATTCGACTTTTACTCCAGATATTTTGCACCCTGGGTTGGTGTGGCAGAAGACCCTGTAACAGGTACCTTTTCACATGGGTCCTGGGGAGGGTTAAACAATGAAGGGGGTGGATAACAAATAGCTATTTAAGTGTCGTCCTTCATGCAACCTTTCAGATTGCTTGGGTTTTGAGCTGCCTTTGTTTTCCTATCCCCCCACCCCCATCCCTTCACATAAAAACACAGAATTAAGGAAGTAGGATAGCCCTGGCCAGTGTTGCTCAATGGCTAGAGTGCCAGCCTGCGCACCTAAAGGTCATGGGTTTCATTCCCAGTCAAGGGCACGTACCTGGGTTGCAGGTTCGATCCCTGGCTCTGGTTGGGGAAGGTGCAGGAGGCAACCAATTGATGTTTCTCTCTCATATTGATGTTCCCCTCTGCCCCCCCCCCCTTTTCCACTCTCTGAAAATCAATGGGAAAAATATCCTCACCCCTCACCGCCGCCCACCCCATAAAAAGGAAGCAGTATAGCAGAGTTAAACCTTAGTGTCAGAGAGCCTTGGTGTGCATCCTAGCTTTCTAGCTGTTGACCTTGGGCAAATGGCTTAACTTATTTTTTAAAAAAGATTTTTGATTGATTTTTTAGAGAGGGTGGAAGGGAGAGGGAAAGAGAGAGAGAGTAACATTAATGTGATAGTGAAACATTGATCAGCTGCCTCCTGCACACCCCACACAGCAATTAGCCTGCAACCTGGGCATGTGCCCTGACCGGGAATTGAACCAGCAATCTTTCCATGCATGAGACTATGCCCAAACGACTGAGCCACTCCTGCCAGGACTTAACTTTTAAACGTTTCCGTTCCCTCCTCTATAAAATACAGATAATATTCCATAGGGTTATGCAAATCCAATGCCAGTTAAGTACTTATCACAGTGTAAAGAGTGGGCTGAGCAGCAAAAGGGGGCAATGAGGAGGCTGGCACATGGGATGGTGGCCAGGGCAGGAGGAGGCTGGGCAGACTGTTCTGGTCAGAGGGCTGGGATGACTTAGTTACTCTCCAAGGAACAAAACATGTGAAATTCAAAGCTCAGTAAGCAAGCACTTTTTGGATGTCAGGAAAATGCCCAACTGACATCCAAACAGTCCAACTCAACCCTTTCCCCATGGAATAGAAGTTCGGAGTGGATTTACACATGCTCAGCTGCTCTACAAAGATTTTGATTGGCACAGAGGGCAAGTTTTTCCCTGAATGCTTTTCTACAGTGGAAAGGTCTTTGGGTAGTGATGACCAACCATCTCAGTTTGTTTAAAACTGAGGAATTTTTCAGCATACAGGGCCTTCGGTGCTAAAACCAGACAGTCTCAGGCGAACTGGGAGGGTTGGTCACACCATGTGCACCTCCCATAACGTTTAGTGAGTTTTCCTGAAGGAGGGGCCCTTTCCATCCCAGCCTTTTCTGCCCCACAGACTTTTCTGACAGTTATTACTTTACAGCTTGTTCCTTCATTTTACTATCCATTCTCTGATCTGAACCTTGGGCACAATCATCTAAAAAAATACCTCACTGAAAGACAGTTCTTTTGCCAGCAAAATCTGGGAATGTGTGCTTGATGGAAAATTTGAATTTTGTCAGAGTTCCCACCTGTCCTTGCATGTGCATCCCAGGAGCAAGCGGACAGTCTCTCTTGAAGGAGGCAGATTTAAGAGAAGGGCTTGATTTTCCTACCATGGGCTGACAGTGGACAGGACAAGAATGAAAACCTGCAGCTTAATTCAGCTTTCAGAAAGTGTAAAACTTTGCAAATGCATCATTTGGAGGAGCTTATCCATACATTCTACGTCTTCCTATCTCCATTCATAATGCCACACTCTGCTGTGGCCATGCCAACCTAACAACCAACTAGTGATTGCAATTGCTTATAAATTTACCGCCAAGTTGCCCCTGTTTCCCTTGTGCTGTATCATAACTTTTCACTTCTTTTAAGGGTCTGCACATACTGTTCTCAGCAGCTACTGGTCCCAAGAACTGGGGAAGAAAGATATGCGTGGTAAGACAGCTCTTTTTCAATTAAAAAACAAAAGTCTAATCTGAAACTAGTATTCCTTCTCAAATGTACTATGCACTTGAAAATGTTTTGTATCACCCACATGAAAATGAAAGGTTTTTAAATTCCTTCACCTTAACCTCTCTACTCTAAATATCCTCTGCCCCAAACACCTTTTACCCGTCTCTCCCAACACAGACACACTTCGCGTACAGGAAGTGCCCAATAAATGTTTGTTGAGTAAAATTAGCTAGCTGTGTAACTTTGGCCCAGAGAAGTTATTTATGATGTGAAGGTGGAGGCTGGATAATCAGTAAGGTTCCTTACTGCTATTCTGAGCCACAGGGTTGAATCATACAAATTGCTTTTGAACCAAGTCCCCTGGTGATTAATACATATTTTCTCAGGGGCAGAGAAAATGGACCTCAGACCATGGAGGCTACATAGCCCTAATAATCACATTAGGAGTCCAACTCTAGAGGTCTTACTCAGTGGGAGGGTTAGGCCTCCGTGAGCCTGATTTGGGGAGAGCAGTGGCTGCTCTTAGGCGAGACTAGTTACTCCCCTAAGCACTGAGCTCCAGGAAGGCTGAGGCCTGCCTCTTGTCTGCCTGACAGGTGTGGTTGCTTGGTAACCACAATGAATGAATGAGATCCCTTTGTCTTATTCAGGCCTGGAAAGATGGGCCTTCTCAGGAGGGTCATGACCTCCTAGACATCTTTATCTTCCTAGACATCTAGTTCCTGCATCTATCTTTTCACATGTCCTTGCTTACTTCGAGACAGAGCCAGGGAGGAAGCTGTGGGTGGGGTGAGCCTGGGCATTACAGGAAGTGATAGAGGAAGTAGCTCAGGAAGGGAAGACCTAGAGTTGTGTGTTTTGTGGATGAAAGTGCATTTGTGGCCCCTCACTCCTCAGGAGAACCGGTTGGGCTGGGCAGTACCATGGACAGATTTTATCCTTAAAGAATTTTTAAAGAATTGATCTTTAAACTGACCTAGGAGGATTCTAGAACTTGTAATAAGAGGTGTCTCACTATTTGCTGTTCATTAAAAAGGGTGAAAATTATCCCCTTAATTTGTGGTTTGTTTTGTTTTCTCCAGCCTTTCAGTGTTCCTGCCGAGGAGGAGAACTGGAGATTTCCCTGCGCCCAGATGGCCGAGTTGACATTAGGGGAGGTGCTACGGTTGTTCTAGAGGGCACGCTGACAGCCTAGAGGTGGCTGTGCCCAGATGCTGCTCTCCCCAATGGCTGTTTCCATGAAGAAAAACATAAGGGGCTGCCTTTAGCAAACTTGCATAGTAGTCTACTTAATCCTCATGTTAGAAATAGAAAAATGAAGACACATTAATGGAGAATTAACGTGTACCAATTAACCATGGAGTTTTGGCTCTACCTGTGAGTGTATTTGAAATATAAGTAACTCGTAATAAAGAATAATGTTGTCACCTTTGATTGTGACTACTGATCACAGAATGAGGAACAAATGGTTAAAATCAAACCATTAAATGTAGGTGATTGTGATAGAATATTTTGCAGCCATTAAAAAGATCCAATAACTATGTGGAAATACAGAAAAATATTTCATGATATAATACTAAGAAAGGAGATTACAGGTTATAAAATGTTAGCAATGTTATGCTGTTTATGAGAATATGAATCTATATGGGCAGGATGAGTCATGAAGATAGTGAAAACAGTTCATATGTGGGGAATAAGATTGGGAATAATGTTAATGTATGTAATAAAAAAGTATTTCCTTCATTGGAACACACATGTTCAATAATAAAAAAAATAAGAACATGTAAGTAAATAACTAGAAACTCCAGAAATTTAAAAAATGTATATGTATTAGTGTGGTAGTAAAATTGAACACTAAAAGTAATGTAATATCTTTATTTTATATATAGCTTTAGAGTGATAACTTAAAATGGATTCTTCTCTTACCTTAATAAAATGGGTTTTTAACATAACTTGAAATTCAGTTAAATCTGTAATATTGAGTGCCTATAATTGACTTTGGGTTGGGGACTTTTTCAAGTCATTAAGAGTGTTTCTTTAAGATGATCTCACTGATGGCAGTTCTCGGCCATCTCAAAAACTGGTAGCTGATCAGTTAGAAATTCCTATCCTTTTTTCCCCCACCTTAATGCTACCATGTTTTCTGTTTGTTAATCCTAACCATAGGAGAGGGGGTAACATCGATAGGATGCCTCCTGCACAGTCCCATCCCCCTCACCGCCACTGGGGATTGAGCCTACAACCTGGGCATGGGCTGAACTGGTGACTTCTAGGTTCATGAGATACTGCTCACCAGGAACTGAACTGGTGACTTCTAGGTTCATGAGATACTGCTCACCCAAATAAGCCACACTGGCCAGTGCCCGAGGATATGTTGTTGTTAATTTTAGAGAGAGAGGAAAGGAAAAAGAGAAAAATATTGATGTGAGAGAGAAACATCAATCAGTTGCCTTATGTACGTATGTGCTCCCATCGGGGGTCTAACTAGCAACCTAGGTGTGTGCCCTGACCCAGGTGTACGGGATGATGCTTCAACCAAGGTCAGGGCACCATGCTTTCTATTTTTATTTGTTTTGCTAAGGCATGTGAGAGTGAATTTATTACAGAAGTAATCTTGTGTTTCCCAATTTGCAATGAAGAAAATAATTCACTAGCTTCAGTACTTTAGCTTAATGAGTAACCAATGACCCAGCATACACTGCACAGCTCACCACAACTCATCGGTTGGTTCTGACACCAAGGGAGAGAATCACTGGAAGGTCTGCCCAACCTAGGGCTGAATTGTCTACATAATTTTATACAAATGCATAGTTGAAAGGGCCTGAATTTTAGCCTTTAAATGTATGCCAAGTTCTTTTTTGAAATTATATTTTTATTGATTTCAGAGAGGAAAGGAGACAGATCAGACCATCAGTGATGAGAGAGAATCATTGATTGGCTGCCTCCTACACATCCCTTACTGTGGATCAAGCCCGCAATCTGGGCATGTGTCCTGACTGGGAATCGACTCATGACCTCCTGGTTCATAGGCTGATGCTCAACCACTGAGCCGCACCAGCTAGGCTGTATGCCAAGTTCTTACTAGCTATTTTTGGGAAACAAGTCCTTGAAATGACTCTAAACTCTTTTTTTTTTTTTTTTTGCATGAAAGTTGCTATTTGAAGCCTCTGAGTTGATTTTTCACCCTATATTTTCAAACCCTATATTTAGTTTTATAAGTGATTTAAAATTTTTCCATTTAGCAATGGACAGCTGAGTCAGAATAGTCAGGGCAACTGTTATATTTAGTGTTCACTCGGTCCATCTGCTGAAGACGGACTGGGTGGCCACCGTGGTGGCAGTGCTCCAGAAGTGGCCCCAGGGAAGCTGGGGCGGGAGCTGGGGAAGCACAGGCACACCCGAACAGATAAAAAGAGGAAATGAAATGGCATCTTTAGTTAGCAGGAGCATTGAGCCTCTAGAATGAGCATCCTGTGCTGATATGAGCAGGGCAGGATGGGGGCACTTTAGTATCTCTAGTCCTGCTAGGTTTCTCCTGGCCTCTTCTGCTTCTGCCCGCCTCTGGCCTATCTAATCTTACTAAGAGTGGGCATAGGGGTAAGTGAAGAGAGATTGTTGGAGATGGATCCCAGAGCTCAAGTGTAATGTTACCATTGATTGAAAAACGCACTCCCAGCAACGCTGGCATCCCTTGGTATACTGAGTTAGAGTGGGTTACACTAATGTAGGAAATATCTCAATGGCTTACTATAATAAACTTTTATTTGCACTCATATCATTTGCTTAATTAGCACAGGTCAGGAGCGGGTTCTGTCCATTATGGTCCTGCAGGGGCCCAGGCTCATAGGCATTCTGGCACGTCGACATGTGGCCTCCACGGTCGCTGCAGCAGTGGGAAAGAGTGTATGAAAATTGCACTGGGTTTTGGCTCAGAAGTGATAGGTGTCAATTCTACTCACAGCCTATCGACCAAAACTGGTTACACACACCCCTCTGATAGTAAGGGACCTGAGACGTGTGGGGAGCTCATGCATATATTCTGTGTGCAGTAAATATAGCTGCCACACCTTGGGCAGACTTCTAGACCACTCTGATGGCTCCCCCTTGGGTGGCATTACTTGGATAAATTCATCACAGTCTGGGGACTCAGGGGTGCAGGCTCAAAAGCCTATCATGTAAATGTACCACATTACATGCAGATTCACATTAACCTAGCACATAAAGAGTGACAGTAGAGCTACAATACCAATTGTTTTTGTTGCTGAGAGGGAGGACATTTTTCTATTGATTTTTAGAGAGAGGGGAAGATAGGGGGAGAGACAGAGAGAAACATCGATGTGAGAGAGACACATTGATTGGTTGCCTCCCGCACACACCCTGACCAGGGCCTGTAACCAAGGTACATGCCCTTGACCTGAATCAAACCCGGGACACTTCGGCCTGTGGGCCAACGCTCTATCCACTGAGCCAAACTGGCTAGGGCTTTTTTTTTTTTTTTTTTTTTTTGTAGAATACCAATTCTTAATTTTACAATGAGAAATGTAACCACAGAACGCTTTAGATCGGAGCATTTCCTCCCATGTGCATTTCCGTTTGGGAAGCCAAATGATGATAAGAAAGCTGCTTGGTGACTGTGGAGCTAAAACAAGGAGTCAGCAAAACGGACCTAAAAGGCAGATGCCTTAAGTTATGATCAGCTTTCCCGTTTCACAACGCATTAGAATGCCCTCATACTGCACTTCATTTATTTGAATTTAACTTAATACGCTCAAGGCAGGGCCAAATGTGATTATAGTGTTTAAATATATTTATTTATGAAAAAGGAAAAAAACAAATATTTTAAAAAGAAAAAAAAAAGGAAACTTTTACTTTTGGAACAACCATGATCCCTAGTTCAAGACCACACTGGTATCTAGCACTCAAGGAAACAGCGATGCATTGCAGCACTGGAGAAACACTGGCAAAACTGTCCACTATGTTTAAGGGGTTATTTAAAGGGCTTTCAAGGATAATTCTGACAATACCCAATTTTTGCCTTACACTCCACGGTAGCCTGACTCCAAAATGCTCTCAGTGATCCCCGCCTTCCGCTGTGCCGCCCCTTCCCACACTGCACCAGGGTTGGTCTGTGTGACCAATAGGATATTCGGAATGGCATGTCCCTTCTGAGATTAGTTATAAAAGACCATCGTCTGTTCTGGTCGACTTCGGTGTGTCTCTTTTTCTCTTTCCTTCTCTCATCACTTGCTCTGTAGGAAGCCAGCTGCCCATCGTGAGCAAGGATCTGAGGCACCTGACCAACAGCCACATGAATGCGCTTGGAAGCAGATCCCCAGCTCATCAGGCCTCAGATGCCCGAAGTCCTGGGGACACCTGGACGGCAGCCTTGTGAGACCCTGTGTCAGAGGCACCCAGCTAAGCTGTGTCAGAAACCTGACCCACAGGAACCGAGAAAATAAATGTTTGTTGTTTTAAGTCACTAAGTTGTGAGGTAATTAATTTTACAGCAACAGATAATATGCATGGTATCTTTTTAATTTGATTATGAAAATTTCAAGCATACACCGAAGTAGGGAACCTCATATAGTGAGCTCCCATGAACCTACCAGATTCAACCATTTTCAACTCATGGCCAATTATTTATATCTCAACCCACTTCCCCGGCCCCCTGGATTATTCCAAAGCAAATCTCACTCAGATATCGTAAGTGTTTTCATTGCAAATATTTTAGTATTTAGCTCTAAAATATAAGAACTCTTAAAAAAAAACAGTAACCTCAATACCAATACACATCTAAGGAAAACAGACTCTTAAGGTGACCCCCCTCTGATTCCTGCCTCCTCAAGTGCTTGTAACCAATGAAGTACGACAAAGATGATGGGGCACATGTGATTATGTGGGCATGATTATCCTGTATAATAAAGAGCTAATATGCTAATTAGACTGAACAGCAGAATGACTGTCCGGACATCCTTCCGGATGACCTTCGGGACAAAGCCGGGCTGTGAGGGCCGAGCCCCTTGCATGAATTTCGTGCATTGGGCCTCTAGTGTTACGTAAGACTGTAGCACCGGTCTCGTTGGCGACGCTTTCTCCCTTGCTGGCTTTGAAGAAGCTGGGGAACTCTCGAAGCAACTGCAGGTAGCCTCTGGAAGCTTAGGGCAGCCTCTGGTCGATAGCCAGCATGAAGACGAGGCCCTCAGCCCTGTGACAGCAAGGAACTGAATTCCACCAACCACCAAGTGAGCTTGGAAGCAGCGCTTCCCCTCAGCTGAGTGTTCACCTGAGACTGGGACCCCTGCCCGTCCTGACACCTGGCTGCAGCCTTGCAGAGGACCTGGCTAAGCCAGGCCTGGTCTCCTGACCCAGAAACCCATGTGAAATGTGTGGTTTTAAGCCACAGAGTTTGTGGTGATTGCTGTGCAGCAATGGAAAACTATTACAACGTTGAAAAATTAGCAACCATGACTTAATATTATTGAGTATCCAGCTAATATTTTCACCTCCCTGGTTGTCTCACACAGTTTTTACAGTATTTTTGTAAGATGCGGTGACTTTAGCGTGCACTCGTGGGAGATGTGGTCCACCACATGTGACCTGCCTCAGCACAGATCAGCCTCTCTCTCAGGTCCGACCCGGCTGGGCCCTCTTCTCTCTCTGAGTAACCTTTCCCACGGCCTCCACTGCTGACCAGCCCTGTCTTTCCACCTCGATCAGAATAGAGTCAAGCCATTCCATTCCTTTAATGTTGTCAGAAATTGCCAAATGCTCCTGAGGTGGGGGCAGCGGGCAAAAGTGACCACCCTGGTTGAGAACCACTACTTTAAGTTGACCTTGTTTTTCTCTCCTATGATTTTTAAAAAAGACTTTAACTCTCAGAGGGTAAACAACTGCTTTCCAGGTTCTGTTCAGGGTGGGAATCCCCCTTGCTGTCACTCCCACGTGTTCTGGAAGTTAGGTGCCCAGTTAGGATCCGAATTCACAGCCTGTGGGGCAGATGCGCTGGTCAGCAATCTGACATGACTGGTAAACTGCACTTTGCTGTCTCCCGTGCATAAGACACCGCGCTAGAAGCTGGCAGGTGGCGAGCCGGGCAACAGGCTGCACAGGAGGTTGGAGAGGAGCTTACAGCGCTCCCCAGGGCCTCTTAGTGGGGAGGCCAGGCCCATCCTTTCATGAAAAGATAATGAGCAGTTGCACTGGTCAGTGACTAGGGCCTGCGCGTGGCAGAGACGCTGAGAACTATGGCGGTCAGGCGAGTACTGAGGGCCGAGGCTTAGAAAGACTGGGGCACGAACCACGATTCCGGGATGAAGCACAGGCATGTGTGGGTGTTGTTTATGGCTTCTACATCTAGAAAATAGTTGTTAGGTTCTGCGGTGGCAGAGAGAGAAATAAAAGAAAGTAATTCTTCAACAATCCAGTTGAAGAGGTAGCGTGTAAACACAAGGCCAGAGAAATGAACCTGAAAGATGTTTTTATTGTTTCTTAACTATTAAAAAATACAGAAGGAACTTGGGAGTCATTCCCCACGTATGAGAAGGGGTAGAACTGTGGTTCTCTAAGTGTGGTCCCCAGACAAGCAGCTTCCATACCACCAGGTAGGGGCTCGTTAGAAAAGCAAATTCTCAGCCTTCCCGCCCCTTACTGAGTCAGAAGCTCTGAAGGCAGGGATCAGAAATCTGGTTCTTAATAAACTCAGACGGTTCTGGTGTGTGCTTAAGCTGGAGAACCACTGGTGTCCAGGCCTCCAGATTGAGCCAGTGTTTTCTCCCAAGCAACAGTTGTCTGTGCAGCTCAGTAACTTTTAAAGGTGCCTCCGCCCCAAATCCCCCTGACCGTACAGTACACCTGCTGCTCAGGGCAGTTCTGGAGGAGCTGGAGTTGTTTGTTTGCTTCCAGTTCTGTTCGGCATAGAAAAATTAGCTGTGCTCAGGTGGGAGCTGTTCAGTAATGTGTTGGTAATAAACAGATTAGTTAATCAGCCATGATTTATTAATGATGAATTAATTATACCTGATTGTGCAGTTCTGCTAGCTAAATGGAGCTTTAAAGGAGTTATTTTATTAATCATCATGGTGCTAATTGCAGACACTTACAGAAGGATCACTAATTAAACATGCAACCATATGCAGAACAAGTTGGGCTGCTGAGACCTGCAAGAATAAGAAACACCGATTTTTAGGGGAGCTAAAACAAACTTTATTTTATGCAATATGAGGGAGTTGGCTTAGTAGCATTAGTCATTCACTTCAAATTAATATTGTAATTTTTTCCCACGGGAATTGATCCCTATATCAAACAGTGTATAGCACTGGAGTGAGAGTCTGTTCAAGGGGGAGATTGTTCAGTCCTACTGTCTGTTTTACACACATGCAAACTGCTCTCCTGAATCTTTGCTAAGCAGAGACCATTGATTGATGGGATGGGACTTAGAGCAGTCCTTGGTGCCAGAGAGCTTCAGGTGAGTGGAAGGTTGTGAACTCTCAGAGATCAGGCACATCCTCTGCATTGGACCACAGTAAGAGGATTCACAGCTTTGTGCCGGGGGAGCAGAAAATGAAACTAGACTGTAAGACGCGGTGACTTTCAGTCAAAGGGGCATCAGGTCAACGCAAGGAGAGTTAAAGAACAGGAAAATGGTTTTCAATTTCTAGCTCAAATGGAAGCCATTTCATGATCTTGTTGTTGTTGTATTTGTTTGGAGTTACGCAGCATCTGAACACCATCCTCCAAGCATCCTGGGCTGGGAGAGTCTCACTGTGAGTCGTGAAGGAGGCAGTGCCCAACTCCCACCGAGGAAGCCCAAGTGGCACGGTGCTACTCAGGCTTAGCCAAATCAGAAAGGAACTCCTTCGAGCCTGGACAAGTACCGAGGGGGTGGCTGAGGCCTTTGGTACCTGCAGTGGCTGCTCCACGAGCTGACCTAGGATCTGATAGTTGGAGAAGCTGCTCAGAATAATGGATGCAGGAATATTTGTGTAATTTTGGTCTATTAGGTGATACAGTCAAGTCTGTATGGCAGGAGCATATACGGTAAATGTGTGATGAGGATGATAAGGATGATGGTGATGACAAACTTCAAGGTTGTCCTGATTTTTTTGGAATCCCCCATCCTGCACATTCCCTCCCCTGCTCATTGGATTAGGATTAATCATATGATACAACTCTGGCTAATGAGACATGAGTAAGTTTTTAGTTTGGGGAGCCACATGAGGAAAAGAACCTGGGGTGGGGTATGCCAGCTTTTGGTGCATGGCTGAGGCCTCAGTTGCAACTGGATTGTGCATCTGTTTTTCCTTCTGCCCAATCCTGCCTTTCTCAGTTCCTTACAGGTGTATCTCTCAAGTGCACTCCTTCTGCACCCAGCACTGTCTCCTAGCCACTGCTCTCACTTGGCCAAAGAATTGGCCAAGACCTGAGGGAAGTTTTCACACATCCTTTTTATGTTCCTTTTTTATAGCAACCTATTCCTCCCCGCCCCCGCCCTCCCCGAACCTTTAATACCAACTGACCTCTCAGCCTTGAACTCTGATGTCTACTTCCTCTAAGCAGCGAGCTACCGTTCTCTGCTGGCTCTACTCCCTGGCCCATGTCTGGCCTGGAACACATCCTCTGGGAGAAGGCCTGGGTGGACGTGCAGCCTCCCCTCCCTCAGTGACCACAGCCTTGGACTGGTCATCGCTCAGTGTCTACAACACTTGTTTTGCATATTTTGTCCAGGTTTTAAGTTTTAAAACATTGTGTCTTTTTTTTAACAGTAGGTGGTTAAGTCTGATACCAGTTATTCTATACTGGCCCAAACTGGGCATTCTATAACCACTTCTTAAACCACTTTCACTCTCACCTTATCTTCTCACACCACTATCCACCCCCAACTTTCAGGGGTAACTCGTGTTGCCGATTTCTGAGTCTTCTGAGGGTCCAATCATGTAAATTAAATTAATTCTTTTCTTTCCCTACTGCCAGTGTGGAATTTGAGTCTCAGTTCAGCTAAGTCACTTGATCATATGTTTTTAGCTTCTAAAATTGTATTGCTACTTCTCACTACTCTCTTGACTCTTTTGAACTATGCCTTTAAAAAAGATCTTTAGAGGGTGCAACTTTCTTCGGTCATCCCAAATCCAGGCTCATCCGGCGCCAGCTGCCTCTGCCACGCTGCTGAAGTTCGACCCGAACCAGATCAAAGTCGCATACCTGAGGCACACCAGTGGGTGCCACGTCTGCCTGGGCCCCCAAGATCGGCCCCCTGGGCCTGTTTCCAAAAAAGGTTGGTGATGACATCGCCCAAGCAACCGGTGATTGGAAGGGTCTGAGGGTTACAGTGAAACTGACCATTCAGAACAGACAGGCCCAGAATGAGGTAGTGCCTTCTGCCTCTGCCCTGATCATCAAAGACCCCAAAGGACCGCAAGAGACAGAAAGAAGGAAAAAAACGTTACGCACCGTGGAAATACCCCTTTTGATGAGATCGCCAACGCTGCCTGACAGATGTGGCGCCGATCTTTAGCTAGAGAACGCTCTGGAACCATTAAAGAGATCCTGGGACGGCCCTCTCTGTGGGCTGCAATGTCGATGGCCACCACCCTCATGACATCATAGATGATATCAACAGTGGAGCAGTGGGATATCTGGCTAGTTAAGAACTACAAAGGAAAAGGTTTCAATTAAAGATTATCTAGCAACCAAAAAAAAAAAAATATATATATATCTTAACCACTCGACCCAGTAATTGAGTTTTTATGTACGTACCCAAAATAATTGAAAACAGTGACCCAAATACATACTTGTACACTAATGTTCACAGTAGTATTATTCAAACAAACAAAAGGTGGAAACAACCCAATTATCCATCAACATATGAATGGGTAAACCAAACTGGTATATACATACAATGGACTTCCATTTAGTCACAGAAAATTAATGAAGTCCTGATACATGCTACAACATGGATGAATCTTGAAAACACTATGTTAAATAAAATAAGCCAGACACAAAAGGACAAATATTGCATGATTCTACTTATATGAAATATCTAGAATAGAAAAATTCACAGAGACAGAAAGTAGATTAGAGGTTACCAAGAGCTGGGGGAAGAGAAGAATGGAGGGTTACTGCTTAACGGTGACAGAGTTTCTGACTGAGGGTGATGAAAGTTTTGAAAATCAGAGGTGGTAATGGTAGCTGTCTTCGCTGGGACTGCTATAACAAACACCATAGACTGGGAGCTTAAAGATCAGACACTTATTTCGCATTGTTCTGTAGGTTGGGAAGTCCAAGATCAAGGTGCCAGCATATTTATGACAATAATAGGAAGTCACATGATTTCACTTCTGCTACATGCTATTGGTTGAGGTATTTACAAAGGTCTGCCCAGACTCATGGGGCAGGAACACAAATCTCACCTCTTGATGGAGGATTGTTAATGTCACATTGTAACAAGAGCATGTGAGATGGGGTATATTTAATGGCAGCTATCTTTGGAAAAATACAATCCATCTACCACAAGAGTATTTGGGGTAATTTCCCATATTCTTGGGAAATTGGGGACATGAATAGTTAACAGGAACAAAAAAATACCTTTATTGAAAAGAAGATGATTTGGTATAAATCCTGAATTTATGATTATCGAGGAAAGGCAACTCCAGTTATTGAACCATTATCAACAAATATATAGATGTGCTTATAGACCACCACCAAAGACTTCTGAAAGGTTCTCAGACCACTGAACCAAAAGATACCTTCAAGGAACCTGAAACATTGAAGTGTCAGCTCTGAAAGACGTGGCAGGCTCTCGAGCAGACTGCAACGTGGACCAGCCTGGATTTGTCCACCCTCAGAGTGAGAGTGTTCCCTAGCATAGAGCTCTTTGTCTCCATCTGTTTGGGCTGCTATAACAAAAATGCCATAGACTAGGTGGCTTATACCCAGCCAGCATTTACTTCTCACTGTTCTGGAGGCTGGAAGTCGAAGATCAAGGCCGTGGCAGATTTGATGTCTGGTGAGAGCCAAATTCCTGGTTCACAGGTGACTGTCTTCTTTTCCTCGCATGGTGGAAGGGCTGAGGGAGAGCTTTAGGGTCTCTGTTATAAAGGCACTACGCCCATTCTTGAAGGCCCCACCCTCATGACTAATCACCTCCCAAAGACCCCCACCTCAAATACAACCACTTTGGAGAGTAGCTTCAACATATGAATTTTGGGAAGACACACATGTTTAGTCTATACCAGCTTTCTGGGAAATGCCTTGTAGTTACTGCTTCCTGATGCTGCCAAATGCTTCTGGAGAGGCTAGAGTGGCCATTCCTGGGGTGAGTGGTCTGTGACTTTGTGCAAGAGCCGAATGAGGTTATCACAATACCTCTGGGCCAGGTTATTTTAAGTTACAATATCATCAACCAACTGGAGGCTCTTTCTAGCTGAAATCGTGATTTCAGCATAAAGAAAAGAAGAGGTAAGTTAAAAGTGAACACCTGTTCTTCTAAAATTGCTCCACTGCAGGTACCAGCCCTAGAGAGTCGGCAGATGGTTTTGTGTTTCTAAGCCTGACCTTAGCAGCCCTTCATCAATCTTGAGCTGATTGATTCTCAGGAAAGAGGAGACTCCGCTTCCCAGGGTACCCAAGACACCTTTGATTTAGTTACTACCTGAAGACCAATTAATTAGCCCACACTGGTTCTCCTAACAAAGCTAGGAAACACTGGGCACAGCCTGGCTGGGGCAGCTTTTCACCAGCTCATTAATTACGGTCACCGCAGACATGGATAGTCTTAAACACAGGGATAAAAGCAGCATTCTGCTCCAGGGAAGGCTGGTGATCTCCAAGGCCTGCAGCTACCCTGCGCTGTGATTCCTGTAGACAAAGGGCCCCCCATCCTTGTTAGTATTTGGTTAATCCTCATTGATTTTTAGAAAGAGTGGGAGGGGGAGAGACAGAGAAAGAGAAACATCGATGTGAGAGGGACACCTCCATTGGTTGCCTCCTGCATGGGCCCTGACCAGGGCCGGGGATCGAGCCTGCAACTGAGTTACGTACGTGCCCTTGGCCGGAATTGAACCCTGGACCCTTCAGTCCACAGCCGATGCTCTAGCCACTGAGTCAAACAAGCGAGGGCAGGGGCCCCCCATCTTTAAAAGAATCTCCATCTATAGCACTGAAACCACCAATTGTGTCTTCCCTTTAACTTCACTCAGGCTGCCAAGGGGAGCTCATTAGCAATGAGAGAATTTGCCCCTTCACTACTAGGCACTTTATTTTTTAAATTTAGGTTTTACTTATTTTTCTTTTTAAGTCAAATGGGATTGTATTTTTTTTTAATGACAGATAATTAATTCCTAATCAACTCTCAATTATCCTCTAGACAGGTTATCTGGGGACCCCAACCACGCAGCCAGTTTCCCTTCTTTGGTCTCTCACCTGGCCCCATTTCTCTCCTAGTTTCTCCTCAGTCTCTCCTCTTTATTCCAAGCTAGGGGAAACTGGGAAGAGTCGAGTTTGGATGTGGGATGTGGAGTGGGTGTGATAAGAATTGAACAGCATACTTACTCGTTTTAAGACCCTTCCTCCTTTAAGAGGCTAACCATAGTTGACTTTTGTTACAAAGAACTTCCTCCTCATGACAGATGTTATGTTTTGGTAGTGTTAAAAGATAAACTGACACTTATTAAAAATATTAGTTTATTTGAACAAAAATCGGTTCCAATGGGGCAGTGCCAAACCAGAAGCGGTTAGGAGCACTCCGCTGACAGGAGATGGGCAAGACTCTTAAGGAGAAGACTTGAATGCTGAGCAAGGAAATTAGGTGGCTATAGTTTAAGCATTATTTGAGAAAGCCTGGTTGGCTCTTTGTGATTGGTTGTCATTAGGTTTTGATTTCTTTTTTAAATATATTTTTATTGATTTCAGACAGGAAGGGAGAGGGAGAAAGAGATAGAAAAATCAATGATGAGAGAAAAATCATTAATTGGCTGCCTCCTGCATGCCCCCCACTGGGGATCAAACCCGCAACCCGGGCATGTACCCTTGACTGGACTCAAACCCAGGACCCTACAGTCCACAGGCTGACGCTCTATCCACTGGTTTTGATGCTCTAGCCGGGGCTAGGTTTTGATTTCTTTACCTGGAGGTACTTTCAGGCTTAGCTTTGGGTTTGCTTATGTAGGTGAATAAGGCATTAGGACCACCTCAGAGGCCTCCTTGCTTAGTTAATGTAATAGTAGTTATGTATTAAATTTTTTATTATGGGAAAATTTCAAACAAAAGCAAAGTACATAGTATAGTTACTCTTTCTGGCCTCCCTCGCCCGCCATGTGCCCTCTCCCAACTCCAATGTATCCACCATGCAGTTTCACCATTATTAACTCATGACCAATTTTGTTTCCTGTATGCTCCCAAACCCAGGTGTTCTGTGCTCAATGTTTGGATCCACCCGAAATCCTGTTTCCTCAGCTGACTATACCCAAGAGGTGACCCTGGGGTGTCAGTCTGTGTCTTCCCCCCGTCCTGTGGACCAGGGCTTGAGAACACCTCAGGTGTCACATTCTATTACCTTTGATGGGCAACTCTAGGCGTCCTGGTGGCAGGCAGGACAAAAGGACAGCTGTGCTGGGATGTGCACAAATTAGGGCATCTTTGGAGGCTGTCCTCCAATTCCCAATTAGTTTTTAGGAGAGCTTTAATTATGCCATCCGCATCTTTACTTAAAGAATCACAGCCACGCTGGCTTCAGGGGGCAATGAGTGACTGACTAGATTTGCATAATCATTTACCCTAATTAGAATGTCAAAAGTTGGTGACTGTAACTTGGTATCACTGTAACTTGGTATCATGCTGTAACTTGGTATCATTTTAATTGTCTAATTTCCTATTATTGCAGCTGTCTTCCTCTTTGCATCTCAGTCCTCTTTCTAAACAATTTGTAGTAAAAACAAAATGGAAAACAGGATGAATAACTCACTTATAGGCTGAACTCCTAAAAACCTCTAAAAGTTTCTTTCCTTTAAAAAAATATTTTATTGTTTTTTTTACAGAGAGGAAGGGAGAGGGAGAGAGTGTTAGAAACATTGATGAGAGAGAAACATCAATCAGTTGCCTCCTGCACACCCCCTACTGGGGATGTGCCCACAACCAAGGTACATGCCCTTGACCAGAATTGAACCTGGGACCCTTGAGTCAGCAGGCCGACACTCTATCCACTGAATCAAACCAATTAGGGCTAAAAGTTTCTTTCCTTAATCCAAACCATGATTTTAGCTTCTATCTCAGTTTATAACTGCACAGCCATTTAGATTGGACACTGAGAATTTAGACAGACACTTAGCTTTGAATCTAGAAGCCTGTTCTTTATGTGTGCACACCTGTGTGTACATTTGCACTTTTAAGGCAGAATCATCTTCAGATTGTCCCATGTGAAAAAATAATGTCTTTTAATAGTCACTTTTATTCCAATGTTGTTTTTTAAAAATCCTCACCCAAGGATATATTTTTATTGGTTTTAGGGGAGGGAGAGAGAGAGAGAAACATCAGTTGGTTGCCTCCCCTATGCACCCTAACTGGGGATTGAACCTGCACCCTAGGTATGTGCCCTGATCTGGAATCGAATCCCCAGCCCTTTTTGGTATGGGACGATGCTCCAACCGAGTTACCTGGCCAGAGCTATGCCCGTGTTTTAACACAAGGATTGGTGGGTAATAAAAATGATGGTAAGATATACTCATTAATAGGTAATACTATTTTTAATAACATGTAAAGCTTCTATAACGAACGTTTTGGACCACAAGATTTGAAAACTACTGCTAAAAAACCCCAAAAACCACACAACCACCGCCCACTCCCCCCCCCCCCCCGCCCGCCCCCCTCCCGAACTCTAGGTCTCAAACACAGAACCACCCTAACCCATTAGAGACTGTTTAGGCACGCATCGCTGGTTTCTGGGTCTGGCTGGTGAGCTACTTACCCAGGTCCTAGTTAAATCAGGCATCCTCTGTTTTTTTCCGCCCTCATTCCCTTTTAGCAGCAGGAGGCCACCTATTTAATTAGTTGGGGGTGGGAGCGTCTGTAATCTCCTGGGGTCAGCTTTAGCCCCAAGGTTGCCTAAGGGAGAGAATCCAACCCAGGCATGGCTAGCCTCTCCCCTGCAACATATGGGGAACCTGCCACGCCTTCAGCCCAAGTTCCAGCGGCAAGCATTAGTAGAGAGGCCTTCCCCCTGGGAACACGCCCTACAAAGCCAAGGGCAGGTGGCATCACTGGTAGAGGTCAGGCAGTTCTTAGACCAAACAGCATCTGGTGAACTGTGCCAATTGAAAATCAATGCCCTTTCCTGGGTCTGCTCAATTTTACGGCTGTTTGCACAAACTTACAGCCGCTAATGGGCAGGGCAGAGCTCAGAGCATCCTCTCAGGATCGGTCCAAGGGAGTTTGATGTCTTCCCAAGCCACCGTAAGTTGAATTGAAGGATCTGTTTACTAGAGGCTAATGGTGGAGCCTGGTGATCGGGCTAAGCCAGACTAATAGTGGGGTTAGCCACTATTTACCCAAGGCTTGGAAGTCTGACCACAAATTCAAAACATGTAAGCCTCCAAAGCCTTACCACACTGCCTCCGGCCCGGGGAAGACGTGTGGCAATACTGAATCAGGATGTTCCATCTTGCAGCTTCATGGTGAGCGGCCAGTTTTCCTTGGGTTGATGTAATATGTTTAGTGCTTAAAAGGTTATGTTTTGCAGTCAGATAAATTCAAGTACTGTCACTCACTTGACAGAAGGAACCTAGGGCACGTTTGTTAACTTCTCTAGCCCTCATTGTCCTCACCTGTAAAATGAGGATAATAATTGTACCCACCTTACTGGGCTGCTGAGAAGTCCAATAAGATAATATGTTCAAATGTTTTATTACAGTGCCTATTAGCGCACTTTTAATAAATCTTGGGGATTAAAAATGACGATAAAGATAACAAAGATAATTCCAGCCAAATATGAACAAGATAGGCCTGTTAAAATAGGCAGGAGCAGAACACTGGCATGAGTAGCACTGGGTTTAAAATCTTGATTTTTAATATTTTTACCACTAACTCTGTCGTCTTAAAGGTATATGGGAAGTCTTTAACTTGTTCATTTCTCCCTTGTTCTGATTGATTCGTCTTTCTTGTTTTTCAATAAAGAGGTGAAGACCCGGGCATAATGCTATATGTTTATTCACCCTGTAATGAATGGGCTGCTGCACTTTGTCCTATCCGAACCCAGGTCCTCTCAGAACCAGAAGGCCAGGGAACCCAGAGAGTCATGGCACGGCTTCTGTTCTGCTTCTCAGGCGGATCATTCCCAGGAGAGAGCTGGATAATCAAGATCTAGTCCCAATCCTATGGGAGAGAAACGTCTGTGTAGCTGGGGATGGGGTTGTCCTCTTCAGGGACAGACACTCCGGTGGACTGTGGGCCGGCTGGCTGTATGTCCCCGATACTCTCCTCTCTCCCATGAGAGGCAGTTTCATTGCAGTGGCCACTGAGGGAGAAGGGGAGAGGAGTCCCTCTGAGTGGGCTGGGTGAGGAGGACTGGAGAGGAGGCCAGTTCTCCCAGAGGAACAGAGGAACGGTAGTCAGAGAACCGTGCTACAGCCAGAATCACAGCTTCCATGAGATGCTTCATTACTCTTTTTCTTTATCTACAACTTCAGCGGATCCCATCACGAGCAGTATGGAAGAGTCCTTGTTTCTCTAACAGGCACAAACTGCAGTGGTTCCTGGCTCACAACTACCCCCCTCCCCCACCCCGTCCCCCGTGACCATGGTGCAGTTTCCTAGGCACAGCTAGAGCCAACAGACAGGGTCCTCTCTCCTGGGTATTTGAAAACTTGACTGGAAGAGATAGGTGGGTTGGAGCAGAATCACCTCATGATAGTCAGTGCTCTGGTATCTGGTATCAAGACCAATGGCACCTAAGGTCCCAGGTCACCTTCATTCATGCCTTGCCAGAGAACTGATAAGCTTCCTTTGATTTAGTGAGCTATTCCCCATAGTGTTCCTTATCTTCCTTTAGTTTAAATTAACTAAAGACTGCTTTCATTTAGCGTTTTCTCTCCCAAGAACCTTAAGTGACACTGTTTCCTTAAAAAAAAAAAAAAAAAAAGCAGAGAGGGGTGAGGCTTGTGATGTTTACAAGTGGTTTAACCCAAAATCTCTGGACTCTCTAACCTTGAGAATTAGTATAACAAAAGTTCCTCCCTACAAGGCACCTTCAATCACAAGACTTATAAGGCTGCATGGAGAGGCATGTGCCGGGTAGTTAACCAGCTCAATCTATTCCTTGGCTGAGTGATTTACATCTCCATCTCACAACCTGGGGTTTGAATTTGTGCCTACACGAAATGACCAAGTGGGCGTCCTCCAGAATAGGTGACAAGGAGCATTAACTCTTGTAATGCCAGTGGTCTCTGAGGAAAGGCCCCAGGCTCATCTAAGTTGCACAAACTCGTGCAGCTAAGTACATTGCTTTTTCTTTATGAGCTACAATATTACCCTCAGTGATTAACTGGAACAGCTGAGGCTGTGCTCATCATCCAGTGAAGCAGGCCGCAGATTTCCTACTTTATTACTGGAAATGGTTTTCCCCATAGGCTCCATACTGCTAATCCATGTTGGGCACCGGTTTAGACTGAGAAGGCTTTAGCCTCATCTTCTCCAAAGGGCTTCCTCTGAGGATCCAAATGTGAAGTTAGGTCCATTTATCAGTGACAATTCCAAAGCTGGGCAAAACCCCCGAACAGGAGACAAATGCCCCTTCCAGCTCCCTCACGTAGGGAGATTTTCCACATGATGTCACCAAGGGTTGGGTAACTTCATAGCAGAACTAAAGACACGAGTCCCTGGAAGGTCCAGTTCAATGTCTTCTCTTTCCTGGCCATGGAGTGCATTCTCTCCCCATGGCCATGACCAGCCTCCCCCCAGAGAGCTGCCCTTGGCACAACCCATCCTCACTTCTGCAGGAGCCATTCAGGGCATCAGTGGTATTGTTTTAGCTTATCATAGCTTCATGCGATTCACCAAAACTTTCTCCACGTTCCCTGGAGTTTTCATGTTTCCATGTCATGAATTAGCAGTTACAGCCTTCTTATGAAGCGCCACGCCTGAGGACTAATGTGCTTTCCACTTGTCTCTCTAAGCCTCCTACTATCCCCCACCACCCCTCATGGTAGTTAAAGGGATGGGGTCAGACCAGGTGAAGCAGCTGGGTGTATCTTCAGGAAGGGCTTGGGTAAAACCAGAAAAGGTTGGATTGACATCTGGGAACCCAGGACCGCCTCTGGTGTGACTAAAGGGCAATAGGGTCACCTCCTTGACACCCAGGCACTGATGCTGACCACCAGTACTGAAGATACACTGCTTCTATTCTGAACTATGCTCCCATTTCCAAAGTATCACCAAGTACAACCCTGAAGAAAATTTTCAACTAATTCCTTTCTAATTTCGGGAGCTCATATGGTATGATGAACTTGCTCTCTCCCTTTTTTATTTTGTATTATGGAGAATTTCAGACAGGAAGAATAGTATAATGAGCCACAATGTGCCTATCATCCAGCTTCAACAATGATTAACTCACAGGCAATCTTGTTCTACCTATACTTCTACCTATTTCCCTCTCCCTAGATTATGTTGAAGCAAATCCCGCTTATATAGTTTCTTGTGGATATTTCAGTATGTATCTTTAAAATATAAAGACTTAAACAGCCCTAGCCAGTTTTGCTCAGTGGATAGAGCATCGGCCTCTGGACTGAAGGGTCTCAGGTTTGATTCTGGCCAAGGGCACATGCCTGGGTTGCGGGCTAGATCCCCAGTAGGGGGCGTGCAGAAGGCAGCTGATCAATGATTCTCTCTCATCATTGATGTTTCTATCTCTCTCTCCCTCTTCCTTCCTTTCTGAAATCAATAAAGAAATATATTTAAAAAAAAGACTTAAACAATATAGCCATGATATCTTTATTATACTTAAAATAATTAACAATTCCTTATTATCAAATATCATTATTAAATCAGTGTCCAAATTTCCCTCATTGTCACATAAATATTTTTAGAGTTGACTTATTTGAATCAGGCTCCAAACAAGATCTACATATTACATATGGTTGATATGGTTCTAGTCTCTTATCTAATTTCAGCATGGAGGGACCTGGAGAGTATTACACTAAGCGAAATAAGCCAGTCAGAGAAAGGCAAATATCACATGATCTCAGTTATATGTGGAATCTAATGAACAAAATAAACTGCTGAGCAAAACAGACCCAGAGACATAGAAGCATGGAACAGACTGTCTAATCTCAGAGGGAAGGTGGGGGTGGGTGGGTGGGAAGAGAGCAATCAAAGACCTCGTATGCATATATGCATAACCCATGGACACAGACAAGAGGGTGGTGAAGGCCTGGGGTGGGGTGCGGGGGCGGGACAGAAGGGGTCAATGGGAGGAAAAAGGGGACAAATGTAATACTTTCAACAATAGGTCCCCTCTTCACTTTTTCCCCCTCAGGCAGGATATTTGCTGACAAACCAGTCAATTGTCCTATTGAGAGTCTCAATGCTGGATTTTGCTGATTGCCTCCCCATGGTATCACTTAACATGTTTCTCTGTCAGTGCAAACGTATTGTTCCATATGGAGGCCTAGTAAGATTCAAGTTCCATTTTTTGTAGGTATACTAGGTGCTGTGTTTTTCCATCAGGAGGGATATACTGTCTGATTCTGTTTGTCTCTCTCTTTTTCAAGGGTTAATTGGACAATAATTAGAAGCATTCAAATAACAGAGGTAGGCTATTCACAGCCACGTGCCTACCACCAGGCCTTGGACAATAAACTGTGCGTCAAGCCAGAGTTCGAATCTGAGCCTGACACCAACGCCCTTCTCTCTATTGGCACTTCTCCCTTTCTGGGTTCCTTTACACACAGTTGAATTCTGGGCTGGCTGCCAACTGAGCAGCGAGCCTCAGACCATCCTCCTCGCCAGCCAGTTTTTTGTCCTGAAAGTCTTCCCAATCCCAACATGCTTCTGCCAGCACATCCACCCCACCCTCAGCACCATCGGATAATTTACACGCTCACAGGTAAGTTTATAAGAGAAATCTTCAGGACTGGAAGGAATGACTGGAATGCAGAGGAAAGGAGCTGATGCATTAGTTTCAAAATGGTGAGTTAAAAGACTTTTGAGTGTAAAGATACACAGGTATTTTTAAAAAATCAACTACTAAAATGTTCTAAGATGGCCTTCTTCTTAATGTAAAAGTATGGATTCATCCTGCATTTTTCAAAAATGTTTTCAATACATACTGCTCTATGGATATCCTCTGAGATGAAGAGGTTCCATGGCCAAAAATAATTTGGGAAATGGCATGTCCCATTTCAAGAAAGATCACAATCATAGTAAAGACTACAAAGTCCTGCAGGAAACCGCCTATATACTAGTAGCTTTGGTTAAACCAGAATTTCCTTTTCTTCGTTGAAGGGTAACAGTTTCAGGACACACACTTTGGGAAAGACATTTTAGGGAACCAACAGAGCTGACCTCTTGGGAAAAGTGAGGCACGGCAGAAAGGGGTCATTGAGGGCTATAGCCAGCACTCTGGACTTTCTTTGACCCACTGAGTCTGGGGTCAGATGAGTTAGTAGGAGGTTCTTACAATGGGATTCTGCAGAAACCTTGTGCCCTAGGGCTGTTTCCTGGGCTAATATCGTCAAGTGTTTAAGTAAACTTTTGTCTTCCACCTGCGAAGACTTATCTGCCTCCTGCATGGCACATGGGAGCATGGAGGCAGGAACCAATGTTACCTGGGCCCCAATTCCGTGTTCACCAGTTAGCAGCAGAGAAAGCTTGCTAAGGTGAATCAAGTAACCTAGAGTGACAAATTATATGACAATTGGGCATTAGCTGCTGGGGAACAGGACAAATGTACCGAAAGGAGCGGATATGGACTTTACTTGTCACCTGAGCACTGCAGTCAGCAGTCATGTGGGTGCTCAGCGGTCGGGTCCACTGATGCCTCAAGAACAGGCAGTGGTGAGCATGCGATCAATGGCAGGTCGGGGTTGGAGTTGCTGACTCAGTGGTGAAATTGGTCTGTGAGGAGGCTGGTCAGAAGCCCAGTGTCAGAGGGGTACTGCAAACTTAGGCTCTCTCTCTTTTGGTACTGACTTCCATGGATCTGATACTGTGTGAGGACATGCAGAAGCAGGAGGCTACAGGTAGGGTGCGATGTGGAAATGATCAAGTGGTCCTGGAGCTAGGGAGGTGTTTGTAGGTTGAGGCCGGCCCCTAGTCCTCTGCTAAGAGAAGAACAAATATCCAGGTCTTGGGCGGATGAGAGCTCATGGTAAATGAGGGACCCCCACTAAGGAGGCTGAGGGTCAGTCAGGTCAGGCCTTCAGGTACCTGAGGAGAACATGCAATGGGCCAGGGGAAGTTTGCAGGAGGGTCCAAAGAAGAAGGATAAAGTCAATGAGTTCTCAGGAGTCTCTGATTCACCCTCAGGTACATTAGACACCAAGCTCAGGGCTAGGAACTAATTCTAAACCACTAGTGGGAGACGGCACTCCAAGGAAACCTCAGACTTGGTTCACAGAAATAGGCTAATCTGTGCCTGCAGATTACCAGACCCATTGCCTACTGTTTAGAAGGGCTGGGGCAGGCTGGGCCTGGCACAGTGCAGCATACATGTCTCAGCACATTTAATGAGCATCTATATTATGTGCCATTCCAGATACTGGGAGCACGGTGCTGAATAGGCCCTGTCCCCTGACATCAAAGCTCTTCCAGACAAAACCCGGTGCAGCACAGAGCATGGGCCCTAGCAAGAAAGAGAACTGCCTTTCAAACGTAGGCTGGCTATGTGGCTCAGTTTAACCAGGGTCCTTGGTTTTCTTGTCCACAAAGTAAACATTTTTTTAAGTCCCTGTTCAAAAGGTATTGTGAAGTTATGCACTAGCACCTGGTAAGCATTTGGTGTTTCTTGAAAGTGTTATTATTATTATTTTTTATGGTGGTGGTACTGGTTTCCTTAGCTTAAGGTCAGCCTGAGTAAGAACTTCAGTCAACCAAGCAGCATATACATATTTACTGAACACTCTAGCAAGACTCAGGTATCTAAAATTTGCCCCTTCCTTCAAAGAACTTACAAACTATTTAGAGAGAAAAAATAAAATTTGTAAGATACCAAGAACAGCAGTTTTAAATATTCACTAGGGTGGAGATATTTGCACTGTGGTCAACTCTATTTCTAGTGCTACAGCAGTACCTGGTACGTAGTAAGTACAATACGTATTTGTTGAACAAAGGAATGAATGAAAATCAGTTTGAAACAATGAGATAAGTTGGTATGAGGTTGCCAAATGAAGAGAAAAGAGTACATATGGCTACCAATGCTGGATGCCACTTAGAGAGAGCCTGGGAATCTGTCTGGTACAGTTGTCTGGCCATGGGATCCTTTTGCCCCCAGCGCCTTCAGTGGAGGGCAGTAGGAGGCTGGGGCACAGGCAGGGAAGAATCAAACATGACGGTGAGTGGGGATGGGAACACAACCTCAGAATTAAAAGACCTGGGCATTTGGACAATTAGAATAACTTGTTCAGCCAAGCTGCTGAAATTGCACAAGGAAACAAAAAAGCAACACCAACTAAAATCAACAAAAAACTGCTTTCCCCTGGGGCAGGGAGCCCGCAGCAGCGGCTGGCCTGGGCCGGTGAGACCTCTGAGCTTTTACTCAGAGCTGACTCAGGTACTGCCTGAAAGCTGGACTGTAATGAGAGTCACCCTTTGGGGAAGTAAGCCACCTGCTCACTGTGAAACAGCGAATACCACACTTTCAGAGCAGAAGCAAGAGCAGCAGGCCCGCTGCCACCGCTTTTGGAGGGCATAATTTACCCCCAAAGAGTCCTTATTAGCAGGAGAAAAAAGAGCTGTGTTGATAGGGGAACAGTATCTGCTCTCTCTTTGTGTGTGGGGTTCCTCCATCCACCTTTTCCTTCTCCCTTCCTTCACCTGATATTTCTTGAGCATCTATTATGTGCTAGACACAATTCTAGGTACTGAGACACAGCCAGGGACAGTGCAGAGGAAGATCCTGAATTCCCGGAGTTTCCAAACAAACAACTAAGGACATACTAGTAAAGCATCTAACAGAACAGGAGCTGAAAAACACAGAGGAGCCAGCTATGAGAAATCTGGGGAAATTGCACTTAGGGCTGAGGGAGCAACCAGTGAAGAAATTCCAAGGTGGGGGTGAGTATGGCAGTGGAAGAGCAGCCTTTTGAGGGGGCAGCAGTAAGAGGTGATGTCAGAGAGTTGGGGCCACCAGCCAAAATCCTTCTACCTCCAGAGCACAGTAAAATCTCCATACTCTGAGTTCCTACTGCTAATCATGTTTTGCCACATGCCAAGGACAGTGGTCCTAGTTTTTCTAATCACACACTCCTATTAGAAAAGAAAAAGCATTGGCATATACTCATATATATGTACATATGTAGTTATAATGTGTATAGTATAAAACATACCCCAAGACAGAAATGAAAAGAGTGAGATAAAATAAATATCAGCAAAATGTCTACTCTTTTTCCATACCCTTGTTTCCCACAAGGGTAGTTTTTTGGTGTGTGTTGGGTCTTATCTCTACAACTGGATTGTGAATCCCATTAGGCTAAAGGCTGTCTTAGCCCTGATGTTGCCTAGCACAGGACTGAACAGTTGGAAAAAAGTAATTACAGCCTAAGAGATGAAGGCTCTACTTCTGGTGGACACACAGACCATGGAGCACCAGTGTGGAGGTCTCCACTGGAAGGCAGGGATAGTCCTGTGGCTTCACTGTGGCCTGGATGAAAGATTCCTTGTATAAGCCAGAGTCCAACCAGGGAAGTAGAGCCACTGTGAATATTATGGAAGAAGGAATCTACACAAATAAAAGAGAAACATGCAAATTGACCATCACTCCGCTACACCCACCAGCCAATCAGGAGCGAGCATGCAAATTAACCCAACAAAGATGGCGGCGGCCACAGAGCTGGAGCGAACAGAAGGCTTGGGTTGCCCCTGGCGATAGAGGAAGCCAACCTTCCCACCTGCCCTGGCTGGCCCTGGCCTCTGTTCAAGGCTACAAAGTTTCAATTATAGAAGATAAATAAATCCAAGACACCTGCTTCCAGCCGGCCCTGGCCTCCACTCAAGGAGGCGCTGGAAAAAAAAAAAAGAAAAAGAAAAAAAGGAGGGGCTGGGAGCCTGGATCATCAGGGGGCATGGCCAGCCTGAAAACAGCCCTCAGCTCCTCACCCAGGCTGGCCAGGCACCCCAGTGGGGACCCCCATCCTGAAGGGGTTGTGGCCAGCCTGCAAACAGCCATCAGCCCCTCACTCAGGCTGGCCAGGCACCCTAGCAGGGACCCCCACCCTGAAGGGGGTGTGGCCAGCTTGAAAACAGCCCTCAGCCCCTCACCCAGGCTGGCCACACCCCCATGGAGTAAGAGTCCCTACTGGGGGCCATGGCCAGCCTGCAAACAGCCACCAGCCCTTCACCCAGGCTGGCCAGGCACCCCAATGGGACCCTACCACCCTGAAGAGACTGTGGCCAGCTTGAAAATAGCCCTCAGCCCCTCACCCAGGCTGGCCACGGCCCCCCAGCGGGGACCTTCACCCATGGGGGCGTGGCCAGCCTGCAAACCACCACAGGCCCCTCACCCAGGCTGCCCCATGCCCCAAGGGAACCCCCCACCCTGATCTGGGACACCCTTCAGGGCAAACCAGCTGGCCCCCACCCATGCAACAGGCCTCTATCTATACTAATAAAAGGGAAATATGCTAATTAGACTGGGAGACCTTCCAGGAGACCTTCTGGATGTTCTTCTGGACAAAGCCATGGTGGTGGGGCCGAGGTAGAGGCAGTTAGAGGCCAAGAGGACAGGGCAGTTGTGGGTGATCAGGCCAGGATGGGATGGCAGTTGTGGGTGATCAGGCTGCTGGGGGGCGGGGCCGTTGGGGGTAAGCAGACCAGCAGGGGGTCCAGTTGGGGGCGAGCAGGCCGTCAGTGGGGGTCAGTTGGAGGTGATCAGGACAGCAGGGGGGGAGCAGTTTGAAGTGAGCAGGCCAGCAGGGGAGGCAGTTGGGGGTGATCAGGCTGGCAGGGGGGGGGTGCATTTATAGGCAAGCAGGCCAGCAGCAGGGGGCAGTTGGGGGCAAGCAGGCCGGCAGGCAAAGTGGTTTGGGGCAATCAGGCAGGCAGGCAGGTGAGCGGTTAGGAGCCAGCAGTCCCAGATTGCAAGAGGGATGTCCGACTGTCAGTTTAGGCCCGATCCCTGTAAACCAGCAGTAGGACATCCTTTGAGGGGTCCCAGATTGGAGAGGGTGCAGGCCGGGCTGAGGGACAGGGCCCCCCCCCCCCCCCCCGCCCTGTGCACGAATTTTGTGCACTGGGCCACTAGTCCTATATAATAAAAGCATAATATGCAAATCGACCAAACAGCGGAACAACTGGTCACTATGATGTGTACTGACCACCAGGAGGCAGACGCTCAATGCAGCAGCTGCCCCCTGGAGGTCAGTGCAATCCCACAGGGGGTGTGCCACTCAGCCAGAAGCCGGGCTCATGGCTGGCAAGTGCAGAGGCAGTGGCAGGAGCCTCTCCTGCCATGCTAAGGAGCAGAGAGCCAAGAGGTAAGGAACAGCAAGCAGGTGGGCGGTAAGGAGCGAGGGATCCCAGACTGAGAGAGGGTGCAGGCTGGGCTGAGGGAACCTTTTCCCCGAGTGTGTGAATTTTGTGCACCGGGCCTCTAGTTTAATATAAGGATGAGGATTTACACAACTGGGGAAGGAACTAGGGACATAAAGGTCCAAAGAGGGCTGATTAAGGGTCAGCCACTAAGCGGCCCAGACCCCAGTCTGGAAGCCACACAGGTCCAGCTGTTGGAGTAAAACTGGGTGCAGAAGTTGGCTTGTTTGTGTGGCTGCCACCTCTGTGAGTTCGCAGGAAGCATCTGAGAGTGGGCCTGGGGTCGCTGCTGGTCAGCAGGGCTGGCGGGGGGTAGGGGAAAGGGGGAGAGGGAGCACGGGACACACAATGCGGAGGAGCAAGGAGAACTGGAATCCACCAGCACCTCTGCGTCTCTCTCTCACGGCCTCCGACCTACAACGATGCTCAGAGCACGGTGGCTTCACTTCTGCCTCCCAAAGCACCTGCAACCTCACTTTTGCCAAACTGAAACCTGAACCACACAGGAGAGCGTTCTGAGAAACAGAGCTTCCACCCCATAGAAGCGTCCCGCATATCCCCACGACTGATTCCTTCCGTTCTGCTTCTAGGCTCACGAAAAGGAACATGACCACTGACTTGTCTTCTCGAGAACCTCAGTACTAGCAACGGAACATCCCTGGATGGTAAGTGCAAATATTTCAGCCACTGGAAAAGTGAAGCACCCCCTGAAAATTAACCCTTCAAAATACAAGAGTTCACTTCATATCATCGACAGGCTTTTGGACACTGTGACTTTAAGCAAAATGTCATATAACAAAACCAATTTCACCGCAGGCTAATTGATATAAACAAGAGTTAAGTTCCTAAGGCATATTTCTGGTCACAAAAACACCACAAAACTTCTATATAGATACCAAACATTGGCAATATTAAACATTGAAATAAATGTGAGCTATATATACATTTAAGAAAGATTAATAAAAACAAGAAAATTCTTTTCCAACCTGCTTATTCCAGCTCAGGGTGGCACGTGTCCAGAGGTTCTCCCAGCAGCTCAGGGGCATAAGATGGGAACTCACCCTGGACAGGACGCCCTTCCATCGCAGGGTGCATCATACCCACAACCACACTCACTCAGACTGGGACAGTTTAGACACTCCAATTCACCCAGTGTGCACATCTTCGGCCTGTGGGAAGAAACTGGGGTACCTGGAGAAAACCTACACTGATATGGAGAGAATGTGCAAACTCTACGTATACTGTCACCAGGGGACAGAAATGGATTTTTTTTCTCATCAACATTATAAGGAAATGACACTGAATGAAAGGATATTAGAAGACCTACTGTATGTGTGTACTACTGTAAAATCAAACCTCACACTATAATGAAACCATCCAATTTAATACCCAGTAAGGCCCCGAGCAGCCTTTCTTTGGCTTCTCTCTTTGATATTTCAAATGTAGATTGCTCCAATATCAAAGGCAAAAGGAACTCCTTTGAATTTGGCCTCTTCTTCTTGTCCCCTCTCAGTTGATGAACAGACACTGAAGAGCAGGGAAATACAGCAAAAATGAACTTAAGGAGGGATGGCTAGTCTGTATTCTGGATAATGGCAACAGGTCATTTTGTTTATCTAAACAAGCACCTATATTGTATTTAATTCTATGCATAGATCTAAGCGCTTTACAAAGATAACTAATTCAATCCTCATGTCAGTTTTATGAGACTTGATCTATAGTATTATTAGCCCTCTTTCACAGATAAAATAAGAGGCATAGGGAGGTTAAGTAAGTTAAGATCACACAGTTGGAATTCACTTCATGACCAACTGTAGTTTTCTGTGTAAAAGGTCCAAAATTATCCCTTGAATTCGAAATTGCAGAAACCGATGAGTTCATTGTCACTTGTAAAAACTATTCACAATACGTACTATTAGCTGTCACTTAAAGAGTGACTTGCGTAGGGACCAGGCAGAGTCCTTTGCAGGTACAATCTCATTTCAATGCTCACTACTGCCCTGTGAGGTAGGTATCATCACGCCACTTTGCCGATGGAGAAGCAGAAGTGATTTCTGCAAGCCCATACAGCTCGTTGACAGGAGATCCAGGACTGAGAGCTGACCAAAGATACAGCTTAGCCCAGACGCCCAAAGGAAGCTAAGCTCCCCTATCAAGAAAAATGAATGCAGAGGCCAAACCATGCAAGTCTGACTGCCACGCCAGAATTCTCATGCAGCGTGTGAAGTGACGGGGGTCAGAGGGCCACCCGGGGCCCCTAGTAAGCCTGTACATTCTGAGTATTGGGCCTGGTGCAGGGTCCCCCATCTTCGTCATCTTTCTCTTGGCTCGTTCTTAGTCTCTAACCCTTCTTAGCTTCTGTCCTCCACTGAGACTTCTCTGCATCTTTGAGGGGCTGGGAACAGAGGTACAAGACTTTGCCTCCTTTCTTTCCTCTCCCTTAGTAACTACACAGCACATTATAAAATTGTAAGAACTTTTAACACCTCGCTCTTCTGGTCTTTAATGAAATACAAGTGGAACTCAACTTCATCATTCCTTTGTCTTTTGCTGGCTTACCTCTAAGTCTTTCAGGGACCGAGTCCCCCAATTGCCACCGCCTCCGGAAGGGAGCCCTGCTCCTCATCTTCCATATTTTTCTCTGCAAAATTTAGAGTGAACTTTTTTTTTTGCCAAGTGTTTCCTTCTCTTTATTTTAAGTGTGTGTTTATTTGGAGAGTTTCTATTTTAAAAATTAAATATGGTTTTTGGATAATAAAGGAATGTTTACCCTTGAACTTACTCTATACCTTTTATGTAATAATTTTCAGCTATTGATCTTTTACCTCTCAAATAAGATTTCTCCTGTTTTTCTACTCCTACAGGTGTAAGCTCTCTCTATCTTCCCCCCTCTACCATCTCCATCTGCCAGTTTTGATTTCTGGCCAACGTCCAGCCATACAGCAACTGCCAATTCAGCTGGCAGAGTCATGCCCTCAGTATAGAAACACTGAGGAAATTAGTCTGACATGCATGTTCTTCTGGCTCAAATGGCTATGGGTGTGTTTTTGATAAGAAAGAACCCATATTGCATTCTTAATCTGGAGCCGGTGTGTGTTCTTTACAAGATGAGGGAATAAAAGTCATTCACATGGGTTTTTTCACAAGGAATGTACTCATTCTGATCAGCATCTATCTATCATTTATCTAATTTATTTTCCAGCCATTCAGTCCGGGTCATTTATTACCTATAGGTAATAGGTTACCTATTGTGCTAGACAATAGGTTTATAAAATAAATGACACTGTCCTTTAAGCACAAAATTTCTAATTCTATTCCTGGCACTGTTACGAGTGACTTGTCTGACTTTGGGAAGTCAGTGGTGGATCTCAGTGGCTCCATCGTAAACTGAAGGGCTGGTATTAAGTGATCTCACAATTTTAAAACCTCTAAAATCAAAGGACACAGAAGATTGACTTCCATTCTTAATTCAGCCATTACATGGCTCAGTGCCTTTGAGCATAGTGTTTAGCCTCCGACCTCAGTCTCCTCCTCCATGAAATAAATGGGAGGTCCTAGATCAAGTTGGGAAAAGCGGTGTTCCAAGGAACTTTGTTAATAGGCCTTCCTACGGGGACAAAAAGGTCCTGTGTTCAAGAAAGTACAGGAAGCACGAGTCCATGGGCTTATTTACTTCTGGACATCTTAGAAACTTTACTGTACCGATTCTGCTCATGGTTCCCCAAGCAAGAGACAGCAAATATGTTTCCCAAACTTATTTGATGATGGAATTCTTTTCCCCAGAATCTTTATAGTGTTGACAAATTGCCCGTCAGCATACCTTTGGGAAATATGTTACTATATATATGCCTTCGAGGACCCTTTATTGCAGCAGAACTCTCTATCCTTGGATCAAGTTCATGGGATAGATATCTGCTAGTTTATAGTCGAATACAGCTGTGCTGTGTGCATCCTGCTTGCCATGTTTCCCTTTCTCTTCAAGTTATTCCTTTGCTTCTTTGGTGCACGGACTATAATCTCACCAATCCTGACTACGTGGCCTGTCTGCAAGATCATGCATCTCATTAGCACTTTGGTCATCAGTGTCCAGAATAAGTGTATAGGATGCAGGGAAATATTCCAAAGATGAACACAGAGGCGGCTCCTTGGGGGAAAGGGATGAGATAAATGAACATGAGAAATAATAGCATTAATAGGGAAGATTCCCGTAAAAACTCAAAAAATATATTTGACATCGTGGTGACTCAATAACAAAAGCCTTTCCTGTCACAGGACTCCAGTTCCTGACCAAGACTGCTAAGACCCAGAGTAACAGAGCTGAGTGGGTCCATGCGAAAGTCTGTGTTCAACAGCTGCCATGCTGGAGATCATTAATGTTCAATTGCACTCTATTGTCTTCATGTTACTCAACTTCATTTCACTGTCATTGCTTCAGCTGGGGATTAATCAACTATTTATGGGAAGACTGGACTTGGAGTCAGGGCAGTCACAAAGGGGTTTCATTCTGCGGCAATGAGGGGGAAGCAAGTCCCAGTTGAAAGACTCCTGATTGTGAGAGTTTGTTGGTAATGTAATTAAATAAAAATGGCTGAGAATAATGCTGACAAACACATATTTCAAAAGGGAAAAAGAACATACTGGTTCTTCCTTTAGAATCCAGAAATAGTCTGGCTTGAATCTATTTGGAGTGGGTTTCTTTGCTACTTTACTTTTCCTTAAGAACTAGAAAGAAGCTGTGATGAGAGAATCAAGCGAATGGATTCTCTGTGTAAATCAGTTCATCATTATCAATAGTGGAAATCATGCTTCATTATTGTTCCTGAGGACAGCTGACACAACTGAAACACCAAATAGTATGAAGTATTTACAACTTTATGAGGTGGGGGGAAACAACTCTTTTATTAGGCGCTACTTTTTAAAAATCTCACAAATTACTTAGATGTTTCCATGTTGCACACATATGTACATTATGGTTTTATTAGATTTAAATGTCAAATTAAATAATGAAGGGACTAGCATCCTAAATGTATGTCCCCAAAACATTTATTTACCTATGTCAGGAGAAACAGAGTATATATTCTGAATTAATTTGCCTAAGTATCCCAACTCATGCAATCCAATTATATAATGAGAATAATATAAATTTTTGACATATCATTAACATCTTTTGATATGTTATAATAAATTATTCTGCAGAAAACAGTCAAATTGTGTGCACAGTAAAATTCCAGGACTGAAATATGCTAACTTGTCCCAACTTAATAGCTAAAATTAAAATGTCAATACATTAGATCAGAATTATCCAAAATTGTCACACATCTCGACAAAGCTAAATCTTCTTATACTACACGGATACAGCTCATCATTCCAAGACCAACATGTTCATGCAAATGACTTTTAATAAATTTAAAGCCTCGGTTAAGTTTTTGATATGTGAGCTGCCTGCTGATGTGGGAAAAGATGGACCAAGCTCTCCCCTCACCCCCACCTTGTTATTCTTTTGGGGACAGCCAGGCCACTCCAGATGGTGCGCTACTGTCGGACATAGCTTTGGAGAAACTTCAACAGACGAGGGCTGTAATGTCAGGATTTTGCTGTGCGTCACCCTCCCCCCGCCCTCCCCCCCCCCCCCCCCCCCGCAGTTCCCAGGGTAGGAAGGTGCTGAGATGGAAGCCGAGGGACGCCCGCCCACCTGCCACCACCTGTTCCCTCCTTCAGCCCTCTACTATAAATTCTCTTCCCTCAAAGATGCATCCAGCATCCGCCCACAGCTCCTGCGGAAAATGCGCTCCTTCCCTATCTGAGCTTCGACAAAGATTTCACCTTCCAGGAAAGAGGGCTCGGGCTTCCCAGGGGACTTGAAAGGCCTCCCCACACTCCATTCTGCCCCAAGAAGCCTCCCTTCTCTTTGGGAAAATGACTTTCTCTTCAGCCTCTGCATTTCCCCTAGTTTTGGGCGAGTGAAGAGACCTCCAGCTGGTTATCCAGAGGGCAGAAGGCGGCGCCCGCACTTCCCGCTGTAAACTCTGATTCCACGCGAGTTGCTGCGTGTGTCACTTACTCGCTAAGAAGAGCCACCTTGGGGAGCCGCTGCACAGACCAGCCCACGCGCAGGTGCGGAGCGGGCGGGCGAGCTCGGCATCCCCTCCTTCCCGCGGGGGATGAAGTCCTCCTGCAAGCCCGGCAACCCCGCGGCCGGGGCGCGCGCCGGGCCCCCGTGCGCGGCCGGCGCCGAGTGCGCGGGCGCGTGCGCCGGGGCCGGGCGGCTGGAGAGCGCGGCGCGCCGGCGGCTGGCGGCGAACGCGCGCGAGCGGCGTCGCATGCAGGGGCTCAACACGGCCTTCGACCGGCTGCGCAGGGTGGTGCCGCAGTGGGGCCAGGACAAAAAGCTGTCCAAGTACGAGACGCTGCAGATGGCGCTGAGCTACATCATGGCTCTGACCCGCATCCTGGCGGAGGCCGAGCGGTTCGGCTCGGAGCGGGACTGGGTCAATCTCCACTGTGAGCACTTCGGACGCGACCCCTACCTCCCGTTTGCGGGCGCGAAGCTGCCGGGCGAGAGCGAGCCCTACGGTCAGAGGCTCTTCGGCTTCCAGCCCGAGCCCTTCCAGATGGCCAGTTAGGGCGCGCGGCCCCGCCGGGTGCTGTCCAGGGATCTAGCCCCGGAGCCCACCCCCTTTCCCAGTATCTGCAGGGCCTTTCAGTGACCAAGGATGATTCGTAGCATAAAATTAGCAAACGTTCAGGTTACCTTATTTTGCATCACTAGGCTATGGACACGATGATTTTACTGTCTTTCCCCCTTCTTATCAGTATTTTGCAGATTTCATAGATGGATCTTGTGAATGGTTTTGATTGCTGTGAAAATAATTCCCCCGCTCCCTTTTTTGGACTACTTTGAGGGAAAACAATCTCAAGTAAAAAATAGAAGTAGGCTATACTGCAGCTTTAGTCCTCAGAGAAATAAGCACTTCCTTAAACTTTGTAAGTTTGTACTGTTCGGGTGAAGTTACAGTATCCATTCCTTGTATATGCTTAAAACACAGCTACCTTTCTATCTTGTAAATTCATTTTGCTTAGTGCATTGTGTGCGCATGCTTGAAGTAGACTTTCCCCGCCCCTTCCTTCCCCCCCCCCCCGCCCCCTCCGTACATGGCCGTGAATGTTCTGTATTTTTAAAAACTGTGTATACATTATTAAAATATAGATTTTGTAAAATATGGATAAAAACGTGGGTCTGTTTTTCATGCCAGGTGCCCTGCTAGTTTCCTGATGGCACTAAAGGCCTAATTGGGGGTAATGATATTGAGTGCATCCCTGAGCAAAGATGTGGAATATTTAAATCTAATCACACCAATGGTAAATGTTCTGTTTTGTAATATTTCCTTAAAAAAACAAAAGAAAAAAGCAAGCTGAGGCTAGTACACATAATTTATGTGAAAGTCTTCTCTGTAATCTTGAAAATAGAGATGTATTTTTCATGTTTTTTAATGATTAAATTAATTGAAATAATATTTAGCTTTAAGTAACTATACAGTTCCTCAATATTTTGTTTTTCTTATTAAGCCAATTACTATTAATTTCTTACAAATACCCCAATATATATACATTGTTCCTATGTTTGTTCATACATATATCCTATATAATAAAAGGGTAATATGCAAATAGACTGAATGGCAGAACAACCAAACAACCCAAAGCGTAATACGCTAATTATATACTAAGGCTGCTCAACCACTTGCTGTGATGTGCACTGACCACCAGGGGGCAGATAGTCCACTGGTCAACCAGTCGGTATGACGTGAACTGACCACCAGGGGGCAGATGCTCCGACCCGTACATTAGCTTGCTGATGGTCAGGACTGAGCGAGCCAGGCTGGACATACCCTGGAGCCCTCCCGAGGTCCCTCCCCGGCCCAATCATGCACCAGTGGGGTCCCTCAGCCTGGCCTGAGCCCTCTTGCAATCCAGGACCCCTCGGGGGATGTTGGAGAGCCTGTTTCAGGCCGATCCCACAGGCCACTCCCCTTGGGCAGGTGCCAGACACAGGGCTAATGGCTGGCAAGTGCTGCTGTGGCAGCGCAAGTCTAGCCTCAAGCCTCTCCTGATTGGGACTGATTGGGCAGGAGTCCGTGGCAGGCACAGCGGGGACGGGATGAGCGGGAGTGGCAGGTAGGATCTGCAGGGGGCGTTGGACTGCAGGTTTTAGCCCGATCCCTTCAGGCCACCCAGAGGGACCCCACCCGTGCACGAATTTGTGCACCAGGCCTCTAGTGTATACACACATACAAACTAGCACTGAGAGAAATTTAAAAAATGTTCTTTTTGGAAGTAATTTCATTTTAATCAGCACAAGTTGAGCAATAAGAGCTTCACTACCATGAAGGCTAATCAAGATGGGAGCAAAAGAATACACATGGCATTTGTTTGAGTTACTTTTATAAATTTGCTTACCCATTAGATGAATAAACCAAACCTTAATGTAAAGAGTGACGTTGTGCTCAACAGTACCGAATGCATTTGGAAGAATGTCTTGCTAATAATTAGAATAAGGAGGATTCTTAAGTTACCTTTGGACCTTGTCACAAGTCACCAAAAACAAGATCCCCCAAACCCTTGTTATGGATTCCAGCACCTAATGTCAGATACAACCCTCTGTTTGCAAAATATCTACAGGGAGTCTCTATTAAAATGTTTACATTCTTAGTTATGCTAATTATCAAAATCCATTTGGTTTGTAAGGAATGTGTCTTTCCCAGCACATAAATTTAAACTTACAAAATCACAAGTGTATCCCTAGAAATCCATTGAAAGACTAAAGATAAATTTCCCTTCTGATACCTGGTAGGAAGAAATGGAAGAGGGTTGAGGACTTTGCTTCTGAACTGCAAATTGGAGAGTAAAATGTTTAACCTCAACGGGTCTTAGAAGACGCTCCTGTCCAACAGGCAACACAGGTCTGGAAGTGCGGATGCTAGCACCCTTTTCTGGTCACACTCCACTCTCAGTGGACTAATGACAAGGCTCCGGGCATCTGCTGCCTCACTATGTGGGTACAATAGCTTAATTATTTAGGCTTAAAAGCCTTCATTAATAACCCCAGTAAATTTGTAGAGTTTGAGAATGAATAAAAGCAGTGTAAAAAACAAATGAAAATACTGTGTTCACATCCCCTGCCAGGACTGAATAAATACCTTGTAAAAGAGACCATTCTTTTCATTTCCTCTCTACAGCTATAAACAATAAATATTTCTTTTATGGTTATTAACAGCTGTTTCTTAATGAAATTGAACAACTTCATTAAAATGATGGGATTCTAATCCAGTGCCTCTCCTTCCCCCTTTCCCACTCTCCCAAAGGAATGGGAATGTGTCTGTTCAATATTATGCCTTCAGCTGCCTGTTTCTATGTTTTGGAAATCTTTGGAAGTAATTTAGCTCTTACCAAATCCCTAAACTTTCCACCCAACTTGATGTACTATTTTTTTCCTGGAAGATATTTCAGGGAAATGTAAATGGGTCTTAGTGCTCAAATCCAATCTTTGATAAAATTCCTCAAACTATGTTGGGAAATCCATCATGGTTTGTGGAGTAGGAGCTCGGATAAAGCAAGTGTAAAATGTTTTTTGAAGTTAAGATATACATCATAGATTTTAGGTTACCAAGCAACCCAAACGTTGAAAATCCATGTTCTAATTTCAGGATATTGAAATTAAAAAAATATATTTTACCTGGTCTTCCTTTTTTCAGTAAATCAACAAATATTATCAAGCACCCATACCCAGGCTTACTCAAAACCATCCTTGTCCTTGGGTAGGCAGCCAAGAAGGACACACATGAATTAATCAATAAGCAGTCCTAAACAGAGTGTAGCTGAATGCTTCAACAGTGCCCGTATTACCATAGGTGCCAGAGGAGCTCATAGGAGGGGGCATCCTATATAATAAAAGGCTAATATGCAAATAGACCAAACAGCGGAGCAACTGAACAACCGGTCGCTATGATGTGTGCTGACCACCAGGGGGCACGCGTGGAACATGGCAGGTGTTGGCCACCGCGGCGGGATGGTGGAGTCGGTGAGCAGGGCCATCAGAGCAAGGCGGAATGCTGGTTGCTGTCATCGGGGCGAGCCTCTGGTGGTTACTGAAAATTCCTTGCTCCCATGCACCACGGTCCCGCCTGGCACTGCTGCCGGCACCAGCCCCGCTTGCACCCGCTGCCAGTGCCAGGGCTACTGCTTGCCCCCATAGCCGGTGCTCAGTGCTGGCCCCGATTGCTCAGCGCCAGGAGGTGCAAGCAGTGGCTGCTGGCCCTGATCACCCCTCAGGGCTTCTCCTCCTCCCCCTGCTCTTGAGGGGTGATTGGGGCAGCAGCTGCTGCTCGCACACACTGACGGCACTGGTGCCGGCTCTGCTCGCATCCGCTGCTGGCACCGGCCCCAATCACTCCACACCGTCAGCGGGTGCAAGTGGGGCCTGCGCCATCAGTGTGTGGGAGCAGTGGTGGGAGCAGGGCTGCCAGCAGACAGGGGACTAGGGGCCATGGTGGGAGAGGCTGGGCGGGGGCACGGAGGATGGGCCAAGACCCGCCCCTGTGCCCACTGCAGCCTTGCGGCCCACAGTTTCTTTCAAGGTGCACGAATTTGTGCACTGGGCCCCTAGTTAAATAATAAAAGATTCCTCCCTCACCTTCCCAGAGAGGGTTTGTTTGTTGGACTAGTTACTGTATGTGGGCTTGCCCTGGGTGCCAGCTGCAGGTTGAAGCCCCAAATCCTGGGGCCAGAAGCCTTCAAGAATCGTATGCAAAGGAAGGGGGCTATCAAAATGGGAAAAGCCGCGGAGGTCTGTGGTCCTCACCTCTGACAGCTCATTAGAATCACATCTCAGGAGTCTTGAAAAAATACCAAGCCTGGGGCCTCCAGCTCAAGAACTGATTTAACTGCTCTGAGGTGAGGCCTGGGTATACATGTTTTTTAAATGCTCCCCAGGTGATTTTAATGGGCTCAGGGTTGAGAACCAGTTAATTAAATAGTATCTACTATGACACCGTTAACCTCATTACCATTCTTTGTATTTGTAAATGTTAAAAAGGATTAGACTTTCTTAACAGCCAATGCAGCCAGTTCCTAAGTTGATGAGGTGCCCTTTATATTAATGGAGATCTAAAATTTCTGCTAGATATGAGCCAGATAGCCTTTGTTTGGGTTGTGGTTAAGAGAGCTGCAGGATTCAACAATTAAGGCTCAGTTCACTTAAATTATACCATCTTACATACAGTAAAAGTGAAGTGCTGCCCAGCCGGTGTGGCTCAGTGGCTGAGCGTCGACCCATGAACTAAGAGGCCACGGTTTGATTCCCAGTCAGGGCACATGCCCGGGGTTTCCAGCTCAATCCCCAGTAGGGAGTGTGCAGGAGGCAGCCGATAGATCTCTCTCTATCTCATCAATGTTTCTATCGCTCTCCCCCCTTCTCTCTCTCTCAAATCAGTAAAAACATATTAAAAAGAAAGTGAAGTGCTGTTTTTGGACTGAATTTGGCTAGACTCTGCTCTATGTTTTCTTTGGGTGTCACTAAAGATATCTCTTTTTACTACTTAGGAGGTGAAAGAAATGTCAAAGTGCATATAAGACCATAAACATATGACCTATCTTCTCAGAATGTATACCTTTCTTTCTGGTCATGAATACACTAGTGCAGTGGTCGGCAAACTGCGGCTTGCGAGCCGTGGCTTGCCTCTCTGTTGACTAATGAGTTTGCCGACCACTAACCTAGACTCTCGATTCCAATAATTACAGGCTGTTGTTGTTCCTTGTGATTAAGCCCCATCCAGCGGTCGGCAAACTCATTAGTCAACAGAGCGGCAAACCGCGGCTTGCAAGCCGCATGTGGCTCGCAAGCCGCAGTTTGCCAACCACTGCACTAGTGGATACAAGCTTCACCAACCATTTTATTGAATTAACACGGGCGTTTGGTTTGCTATTTCATACTGGTAGTGTGTCCAAAAGAATACCTGAGCTGAAAGAAAAGCACTGACAGCAAGAACTTACCCATCTCACATTCTAAGTCAGGGAACAAAAACAAAACAAACCCAACAATTAATTGAGAATAAATAACATTTTATTTAATGAATAAAGAAACAGTCCATCACATCCTCTAAGCTGCTTTTTAAAACATCCATTAAATAACTTTTTAAATTCTTAATTTTCTTCTTCTACTTACAAAGTTCCCAAACAAAATACAACCCTCAACAAATCTTTAAGAAAGCATGACTAGAAAACAGCAACGGGCGTCATGGAGATGACGTGGTCTACTGGAATACAGTACCATATATCTTCTGAACAAAGACACAGCTGATGCCCACAAACATTTTGGCTTATCAGTTCCACAGACTACCTAACATGCATGAGGCAGAGGAACAGGAATAGAAGCTAATGGTTTTCTAGTAATAAAGGCAAAATATACAGTTTATGTAACTCTGACTACTACATTTCAAAGTGACTACTATAATGATTTTTCCATTAGGATTTCAATAACCAAAAAGTACCTTAGAAAATAAGTTGACTCAAGCTTCCTAAGATGGAAGCACACCATATTTGTGAGCTTTCTGGGGCCTTGGGTGTTTTCAAGTGGAAGGAACTCATGCAGGAAGAGAAAGGAGAAGTGTAAGAGGAGTCACTTGATTCTGACTGGATTAGGTTCACTATGGCTGCTCCACGACTCCTTAGTTGAAGTGTGTGTGTGTGTGTGTGTGTGTGTGTGTGTGTGTGTGCGCGCGCGCGCATGCGCGTATACATTCCTATGGCAGGAATAAATCCTTTGTCAGTCCTTATGACTGAAATGAATCATCGGGGTTAAATTCAGACTTGATGTAACTGTGAATGGGAAAACAGAGACCAAAATATATGCTCATTTTGAGGGTCCATATCTACCTGTTATTCTAACGCTGATTCATTTCACTGTAGGCCATTGACATGCTAGCATGGGACATTTCTTCCCTGGGGTCTGGAACTGCACGATGGCGTTGTCTGACTGCTTAAGCCACAAAGGAATACAGGAACTCCTTTGCTATTTCTCTGTGCACTGCCAAGTCATTTTTTTCACTAGCTTCAATCATAGACACAAGACCCAGAGTTCCCTTTGGCTATTCTTGCCTATGCCAAAGTACATTTCCCCGGGATCTGCCTGCAGAAAGCAGATAGGATAGTTCCTGAATTAATTTTTTTCCCAGATTTTTTTTTTTAACTGTATACCATCTTGGAGGAAGATTTTGCCATTGTGTATTATCCTTCTAAGAAAAAGTAAAGTAGTGAGGCAGGAAAGAAATGTGAACTTTTAAAAAACAAATTAACTACTTACTTGGAAAAATATTTTTAACATTTCCTTTGGAATAAAAAAAACCTGCTGCTACTTTTTTTAGGGTCTCTAAAATAAACTCTTCATAAATATTTATTTATCCTATCCCCCATCATGGAAAAGATTCAAGCATTTTGCTTATTTTATAGATGAAGAAACAGAGACCCCAGAATTACAGGAAAATTGGAAAACATGTCTGAAATTCATAGGAATTATTAAAATCCTAATGCTATTAAATATTTTACAGATTTTTATCTTGACAGGGAGGTAATGAAGAGAGAAGGGTCTATCAAGAAACTTAGTGCTAAGAATTTTAAAAAGTAAGTGAAAATTAATCGGAAAAGAAGATAAGGTATCTCTGAAATCAAAATACTGAAAAAATAATATTTAATTTACCAATGTGCATTAAAAATATAGTTGCATTCAAATTATGTCATTTGAATTGCAGGGTTTTAACTCTCCTTAAAATACACAGTAAAACCATCTATACTGTGCACACATACAAATTTAGCAATCTTTTGTGTAACTGACTATGGTAGTGACTTCTATAGTCAATACTAGTATATAGATCACTGCATTCTTAAACCACTACCTGTGGGAAAATGACAAGAACCTGCCTCTCGTTTGCAGATAACTCACTGAATCTGTGAAGAAATATCAGACTCCTTGGAATTTTGGATCATCGAGCAATTCCCTTTTACCATATAAAAGTAATTCATGTTTCTTGTGGGAATTAGAGCACCTCATATTGTGACAAAACTGTACTTGGGTCTCCATTAATTTCCAATGTAAACTGGTCTCAAAAGTCTCACTTTTTAAAGTATCTCTGCTTTCAGTTAGGAAGCAGAATAAATTTTAACCTTAGATTGCTAACGGACATTCACTGAGAAGTCTATTGAATCTACTGGATATTTGAGGAAGACCAAAACTCAGTTATCTTTCTGTTGCTCTAGAGATATTTAAGCAGGTTATAATTTATGTAGTAATTTATACAATTTTAAAGATAATTTTTAAAAATCCTTTTTAAAGTCTCAAATACAGTAAAAAATACAGTAAAAATCTGTTCTATTATAATCAAAAAGTAATTTTTTAAACTTGAACAATAGAACTGTTTCCTGCATTTTAAAGAAAAATGTACATTTATTTCAATTCAGCCTTAAAATATTTTCAAGTAATGTTAAATATTTTAATTTTTATTATTAGGGAAACATTTTCTATTCACTTATATATTAAAATCTTCTGGCAAATTAGTGTTTATATGCCTCTGTAGTACAGATGACATTTTCTTTGTGCTTACTCTTACCTTTATGCACAGTTCTCAGAGGATTGGAAAGTGTATTCTTTCTCTACTTCTTGCATTTCAAGGCTATTATTGCTCTTTGGAGTTTGACGTGGCCATTATTTACATATTAACAAAAGGCAGTGTGTTTATGGTTCTACAACACCAAGTATGCTAATATGTCATTAGACAGAATAAGAGGCAAACATATTTTTAAACAAATATGCACATTTTTGCACCACACAGATTTTTGAAAACATAATATTAGCCATGTTCTTTTAGCATATTGATGACCACTGCATTGTCAAAGCTTAGAAGACGCTTGGCATTCTTCAAGCAAAGCTTTAGTAATTAACGTTTTGGAATATTGATCCACTGAAGAAAAAACAATTAGTGGTGTAAAGGACTTCAACAAACTCTACTGCAATCTAAGTAACTGTACATCTTACTGGTAAGGCACATTGATTTTCAACTCAACCATCATCAGAAATACTTTGAGGCCAGGTTAACCAAGGACCCTGTAAGGGACCGTGAATAAAAGTCATTACAAGTAACTTTGTCTTTTAGTTAACGACCAATTTATAGTCCACATACAAACAGACGCAGGCCAGGATCTCGGCTTGGAAGGCACTTTGGGATTGTGGGGAGGAGGCGGTCCGGAGGAAGCTGTGATCAACAAGGACAATATGGGGGTCTGACCCAGTCAGTTTTCTAGACCTCCTCTCACAGCCTTTTTTGTTGTTGCTGTTTTGTGTGTGTGTGTGTGTGTGTGTGTGTGTGTGTGTGTGTGTGTGTGTGTGTGTGTTTTGGTACTTTGTCGGCAATTCTATCCATTAGCTGCTGATGGGAGTAAGAAAGCAACTGCGTTTAGAAATGCAGCACCTCTGAGAAGTTAAAGGACTCTCAGGCATTCAGAATTTGTTCCATTGGACTGCTCTCTTCTGAACACCAAGCCAAGATGCATGGAACTGGAGTTAGGCCATTTTGGATCATGAAGCATGCTGACATGCTGACAGGAAGGGTTGAGAGGGGAAGGGTTAGAGCAGGGGGTTATAGAACATGGGATACAGGGCATCTGGGGAGAAAAACACAGGATGGGAATAAATACAGAAAGGACCATAGACATTCTTTAGCTTTGACACATCATAGACACAAGAAAGGGAGGAGGAAGTCTTTCGTCTCCTCTTATTGGCTGTTTTACCTGGATCCTATTGTTGGATCATCACCCAATCAGGTGTAGTAGATTTTGTAACTCAGTCATGAATTAAATGGGTGTTACTGGGTTCACTTGGGAATATAGTATTGGGTGATATGTGTGTAAGAAAATTTGTTCTGAGTTTTAATCAATTTACAAGTGAACATTTAGAAGGTAACCTATGTATCATTTGAGGATTATCCAAATTAACCCATCCTTACAAAAGTCAGCTTTTGATTCCTCTGGGAGTTACCCTCCATGGTATGTGTGACTCAGAGCTATAGCGCTACCATTTCTAGTCTCTTAACCATTTAATTTCTCATTGGCTGCCTACAAAAGTTAAGAAAGGAATAAAAAGAGAAGAATGCATTGAAACCAGTTCCACTAAGTGGCAATTCTGATTAAAACCTTACTTTGGTGAAGGGCACTATGTTTCAAAAAGACGGCGTGGTTTTAATGGCCCATTTTCTTTCTCCACTTTCTAACCAATCTCCATTTCTATGACTGCATTATAAAAAGCCCTTCTGTTCTTTGGAGAGAAAGGTGCTTATGGGATCAGCACAGCTTTTTGAAACAAAGGGCTAGATGAATTGCACCAACTTTCACTGGCCCATTTTTGCACGTTTTTGAGGTTCTTCTGGGGTTTCATGAATGACACATGTCTAATGAACATTGGACAAAACAGTAGGGTCTAACGAAGCCAAAGTGCATGTTTATTTCTACTTTCCAGGCAGGCACTGCGTGGGAAACAAGGGGAGTGCGTTCTTCACTGATGCCAAGCAGATGGCTTTATGGCATTGCATCCCTTTGGACTTTCTGGATGAGTTCTGAAGTGACCTTTCTGAACCTTTGCTTCTCATTGGAATCACCTGGGAAGCTTTAAAAATACTGATGCCTTAGGCCAGTGGTCGGCAAACCGCGGCTCGCTGCTCTGTTGACTAATGAGTTTGCCGACCACTGCATATACTACCCTTTACCTCTTTGCACACAATATGCCACAATTGCCTAATCCTCACAGCTTCCAATCACACGGTAACATTTAGTCTAGTAGCCCACAACTTCTGAGAGTTGTGATCTGGGCACCGGGATTTTTAAAAGCTCCCCAGGAGATTCTAATGTGCAGCCAAGGTGAAAAACCACTCCTCTACACTCAGTTCACTTTATATTAGAAACATATTGATTTACATAGAATTTTAAAGTTCAATTTAGGTCAATAAATATTTATTGAGTACCTACTCATATAAGGTACACAGCAAACTTTTGACACAGCCCATACCAACAGGTAGCTAACATCTAGTAGGAAAGACTGGGCTAGTGCAGAGGGAGGGGGCAGGCAGGTAGAGACAGGCTATGTTTCACATAAAATACTAAACGAAGTGCTCTTCTTCCAGATCGAAGGCATTTGCTGTAAGGTTTCAAAGAAAATAGAACTGTATTTGGCTGGGGCCTGGGGAGTCCGAAGACATTTCACAGAGGCAGTGGTCTCTGACGTGGCCTTTCAGGAGCAGGGAAGATTTCCGTAGGTGTGGCAGGGAGAGAGGCTTCCAGGCTGAGGTGACAGGGAGGCACGTGGCTGGAGAGCAGGGGCTGCGGTAAGTGTGCTGTCACCTCGGGTGTGTTTCTGAGTACCAGGTGAAAAGCTTTGGGATCATATTGGAGCAAGCCTTGAAGGCCCCAGGGCAGAACAGCTGGCACTGGAGTGAGCTCCAGGGAGCCACTGGGGGGTTTGAAATTGGGGAGTCATATGACCGGAGTAGTACTTTGGGAAGAATGAGCTGATGCTGAGATTTGGGCTGGATTTGAGTGGGGGAGAAACAACAGGACTAGAGGCCAAAAGGCCACTTAGAAGCATTTTATCATGATTGAGGTCAGAAGTATTGAGGGAAATTAATAAAGTCACAACAGTCTGACTGCAGGGGGAAGGGAAGGAAGAGCAGATTGAAAAAAAAAAAAAGATGTTTTAGAATTAGCAGGACTTATCAATTGATTGGATAGAGGAAACAGAAAAATAACGTAGATCTTTTTACTTGGATGACTAGGTGCATTAATAGAAATTATTAAACTAGGTTGAAGAATCATTACGAAAGGGAGGATGATGGATCTGCTGGATATGTTGAGTCCAAACATATCCAGGAGAACTACAACTTCTTATAGAAGTACTCCTCATTGAAACTGAATTCTCACAGAATTCTCAAAGCAGGGCACTGATTTATTCAACTCAGTGGTTCTCAGCAAAGGGGGGTTCTGCATCTCAGAACATAAGGCAATGTATAGAGATGGTTTGAGTGGCCACAACCCCAGAAGGGGCTGCTATGCTACTGGCATTTAGTGGATAGAGGCCAGGGATGCTAATAAGCATCCCCGAGTGCACAGGACAGTTCCCCCAAACAAAGAATTATCCAGCCCAGAATGTCAATAATGCTGACCTTGAGAAACCCTGCTTTACCATAATCCAATAGCTTAATTTCAAAGCGGTGTGGGGGGGGGGGGGGGGCGCTTTTATATTTGAGGTTAGACAGTGCCATCTAATGGCCAAATATAATATTTATCCCAGCTCTCGAACACGAAAAGGCAACAGATTTAAAGAAATATTCAGAAAGCTAGGACAAATAAAGATGAAAAATATCCTCCCATGGGAGAACTGTCTAGGGTTTACAGAAATGTGATGGGTAGGTTGGGCGTGCAACTGTGAAGGAGCAATCCTGGAATTAGAAAGTTCTCTTTGCTTATAGGAGATTTCATAACGCCAGTAGGGAAATAGAACGTCTTGCAGGATGCATTCTACGTGAAATGCATGCTATTTTATTATAGTTGCCCATATTGTTAGCATTGTTTCTGCATACATGAAAATGGAAACAAAATCTAACAATTCTGCTAAATAACTGACCGAAACCTTGATTTTAGAGTCATGGAAATACAAGATGAAGAGAACTAGAAACTTCTATTTGATTATATAATATATATATATATATATATATATATATATATATATATCTCCTCAAGAAGCAGCACTCTACATGCCTTATATCTTACTAGATTGTAAGTTCCTTGAGGCCAAGGACTGTGCCCTATTCGTATCTTTGTATATCTCACAGTCTCCAGCATAGCATCTTATATATACACAAATGACTTTTTGAGTGAATGAATTTATTTTTATACTGAAAATCCTTGCCTTGACGTGCAGAAAATGTCAAGTCTTTCTAAGCAATAACTATTTGTTCACTTGAGTAATTTGCCTGCTGAGGGTGCCCAGCTCAGGGAACACCAGAAACTTGGGCACAGGGAATTGGTAACAGATGCTTCCAGTTCATATCACTGGGGAGCAAATTGTGCTGTGATGAGCAATCCCAGGACAATTTTTGGGCTAGTGTGTGAATGGTAGATTTCTCTATCTAATGTAAGATCCATTCACCCAAAAAATATCTGTTGAGTGTCTACTTGTGCTAAGCACTCTTCTAGGCACTGGAGATATTGCAGTGAGCTTGTCTAAAAATCCTTTAAGTTGAAAGGCAGGTTTTGAATTGGTGGGTCAGAATACAGAGGCAAATTCCCCTTCCCTTTTACTTTCCCAGTTAGCATAATATTTTATATATAGAAAATGCAATTTGGTTAATGACCTCCTAGCAGTTCACAACTACTAAAGACCTCTCCTTTCACACCCACTGCTCTGCAGGGGCAAGTGAAGAACACTCTCCCATCACTTCCTCCCTTTATTTGCATCTCTTTCTTCCTCACTACCTCAAACACTTCCAGACTTTTGGGGAGAGGGGAGGAGCGGGAGTGTCAGTATATTTATGGGCAGACAAAGATGACCCTTGCATAGTTTGCAAGTGGCCATTGAAGCTAGTAGTTTAAAAAGTGCCCCACAGAAGATTTCTTATTGGCTGGTTTATTAGCAACCCCTTAGTTCTAGAGTCTAGGGATATTTAAATTTCACTCACCATTGTATATAAAAAAAAAAATGGTGCAGACAGGTGGGTGGAGCCCTGTTTTGGCTTTAGAATAAGTGCCCTGTGCAATATTGAGTGTCTCAGTGATTTTGTTATCTCAAGCACATTTTGGCACCTTATTTTGTTGCTCAGTACACCCAGGATAAGCAAAAATGCTTCTCCACATATGTGACTTGCATGGCATGACCTCCTAATGCTAAGCAGAAGCTGATTTAATGAAGCCACCGAAACTAAAGCTATAGATGTAATCAGTGAAAGGTGATGGAGACCTCCCATCTTCTTCCTTTTTTTGTTTGGCGAGTTAGTGAAACCTAAGGTCACTACTGTTTAACTCTTCTCAGCCCAAGCATATATGGCCCCTAATTGCTCCTATTAGGGTCTAACCATCCCTCACCCAGCATGGGCAGGGGAGCATGCTAGCTTTCCCCAAAGCAGCGGGTGGCAGCGGCATGACACCTTTGGTTCATCTGTTATTGTCTTCTCACATTTTTGTTGGAATCTTTAAAAGGCACAGCCCCACATCTCTTCCCCAGCGGAGACTGCAGGAGTCCGCAGGGGATTTACACAAAACACTCCTTGCCACAGGCCCAGCAGTGTGGGAACTTACTCAAATCCAGTTGCTTAGGAAACACTGGTTCTGGCTTACCCTCCCTTCCCTCTCCACAGTCTGCCCCCTTACACAGCAGGCACCCAGACCTCCTTAAAGTTCATCACTCTCCACCACACTCTGAGAAGAGCACGAATACACCATTGTGCTTTCCATGGAGGAGAAGGCAGAGAAAATGTCAAGTCCTTTACTGGTGAGAGATCCATAGCGACTGCCACTGGGCCGGATGGACATGGGTGGTGGGATCTGCTGGTGCCACTGAGCTGGAAAATGAACCAAATAACATGTTGCAGTCAGAGGAGTACACCGCAGGTGTGCATTCTGTTGCCACTCCAACACTTTCTGTGGGGTCTTGGTAAAGCTTTAACATATATCTGGGTCTGCAATAACTCATTTGTAAAAGAGAAATCTCTCCTTCCCTGCCAGGAATAGGGAAACTGGGCTAGTGATCTCTTAAACCCCTAAATGAAAAACCTGTGATTCTAATGCAGTAAGATCTGGGACTATAAGAAGGAAGAGTGGGCGCCCAGGTGATTTATCAAAATTATCCCCTCTGACCAACCTAGCATGGGGCCTGTGAGGGGCAGTATAGAGAGGGCTGTAGGCTATCAGAAGGTGGAGGCAAGAAACCTGTGGAAATGGAAGCTAAAAGATGGGTCCTGACCTCTGAGAAGTACCCACCCCATGCTCTTATCACCCTAATCAGCCGTGAATCATAGCAAGAAGACTGGAAAGTAATTATGTGCCATCAAGCACGGTTCAGGGCAAGAGAGAATGTTCACCAAGTTCTATCCAAAGGAGACCCTGTTTTTAGCAGACATGATCAGTAGGCGTGGCCCATGGCTAGAATGAACTATCCATCCAAACTGCCCAGTCTCCGCTGTTGTCACTGATTCAGAAACTGCCACACAGTCTTCTGATTAGGTTTCCAGAGGCTTTGATGTGAAGAAGAGGGAGTATCAGGTGAGGAATCATGAGGCTCTGGGTTCTAGAAAGGTATCCAGCATTCCCATTTATAAATTGGCCCTTTGTTCATTTCATTGTTTTAAATCAGTCTTTCAGAGTTTAAATACTTCTGAGTGAATTAATAAGATCAAACTTCGGAAGCTACAAAACCCAGGACAAAACTTACAGTGATTCCACTGAAGAGCCAGCCCTTGGAAGGCCATAGTAAAGAGCTAGCCAAGCCTCTCCCCCGGCCTCTATCCCTTAGCCTCTCCCTGCTCCCTCTGACATCGCATCCAGACTCCTATAATTGCTACTATTAGAAGCCTGAGAAAGAGAGAGAGAGGAGCCTACTGTCCTCATTCCTCAGACAGGCAGGAAGTGGGGTGAGGGACATAGCAGATGGATTTTTGTCCAAGTTTGCCATCCCCTCTTCCACCCACAAGTCCCAACGAAGGAAATAGCGCCTCCTATTGGTGCTGTAGAATCCAGACAGGAACAAGGAAGAGGAGCCAGGACACACTGAACTGGGAACTCCGCCACTGAGGCAGGGTTGGGGTGAGTCCTGTTTCAGGGTTTATGGGTCTGGAGTTGAAGACCTAGTTCCTTCAGAGGGCGAAGCTTGTGACATGGTTAAGGAACTTAGCCTAGACCTGTGGTCGGCAAACTGCGGCTCGCGAGCCACATGCGGCTCTTTGGCCCCTTGAGTGTGGCTCTTCCACAAAATACCACGGCCTGGGTGAGTCTATTTTGAAGAAGTGGCGTTAGAAGAAGTTTAAGTTTAAAAAATTTGGCTCTCAAAAGAAATTTCAATCGTTGTACTGTTGATATTTGGCTCTTTTGACTAATGAGTTTGCCGACCACTGGCCTAGATTAACAGACATATCACTGTCCTCTCTCCACTGACTTTCCCTGGGGAAAGTACATTAGAGTCAGTTTCTCTCAGAGTTGAGTTTCTTTTTGAGCCTAAGAATAAGGGAAAATAATCAGAAAGCTATATATTTCCTCTAAATATTAGACCTAGGAAAATAGCAGGCCAAGTCTTCTCCTCTATAGCAGGGACCTTAGGTTCTAGACAATTACTATTTTTTTTTTTTGTTAGTCCTCACCCGAGGATATTTTTTCCACTGATATATACTAGTAGAGAGAGTGGAAGGAAGGAAAGGTGGGAAATGGAAAGATTGAGAGAGAGAGACACATCAATTAGTTGCCTCCCACACACCCTGACCAGAACCAGGATTGAACCTGCAACCCAGGTACATGCCCTTGACCAGGAATCAAACCCTTGACCCTTCAGTGCAGGGGTCAACACTCTAACCACTGAGTTATGCCGGCCAGGGCAAAAAAAAAAAAAAAAAAAAAAAGATTTAAAAAGTTGCCTATTACATACAGATGTTCAACCAATGCCAGTACACCTACCATATATATCCAGCCGAGCAGTGCATGACACGATACCGGCTTCATTCTTTGCTGATAGTGTGTACCATCCGGCGTCTGATTTCTTGGCAGGCTGAATGAGGAGGCAGACATACCCCGTCGTGTCCTGGTGCATACTGGAGAAAAGAAAGAATATATCCACATTGCATCTGGGGGCAGAAACGGCTTGTCAAGGTTTGGGCTCAGGGTAACTGACAAATCCAGTGGTGCAGTGTTCCTAGGTGGAGGAAAGGGGAACCCAGCTTAAAGCAAACATCAAAGGCAAACTTGAGGTAGAAAGAAGTCATAAAAGAGCCACAATTAACCTAGCGAGGCTGTGATGAAGGCTGAGACCTGGTCTTGTTCTCCTGATTGCTCCAACTCCCCACCGGAGCAGCCCTACTTGTCACAACCAAAGTCCAGAAAAATCTCTTTTCCAAACCAGGTTGGACATTTCAACAAGAACTTTGTTAGGAAGTGATGGAAAAGCTTGGTCCCAAGCCCAGAGGAACTGTTAGCATGGAGGGAGCATTTCTTAATGTAACCAACTGGGCATGTGCAGCATTTAGCTCAATACAGTTCAGGAGCAAATGAGCATGTTCTTCCTTCTGTTTCCTCTACATCAGTAGTTCTCCACCTTGCCTGAAGATTGCAATCCCAGGTAATTCCACCAGGATTTCAGGCTGGGTTGAACCTGTTACCTTCATGTAGACCTGTGGTTCTCAATGTGGGGCACACACTTCACCAGGGGGGCAAATTTGATTTTTAAGGGGGACAATTCGAGAATGAGTCATTAACAGTGAATTTTTGCATTTTTTATGGTTCTAGGGGCCTCATATACAGTATATAAATATATATTGTGACATATTTATGCATTCCAGTTCTCTATTATATGTTTTGAAACTTTATTTGCTATTTTTCATATCACTTCATATTCTTCTTCTTATTATTTTAAACAATTTCTTAGTGATTTCTTCCTCAGTACTTCAACTGTCCTTTCATTCTTTTATTTTTCTCTTTCATGGATGCCATGTTCTTTGGAAGCTTGTTTAGACCAAGTGAATGGCCTTTTAGGCTTCCTCCACGTGAATAGGAGTTCACATTTTGAATAATAAGAATTGTATGTCACAGGGGAGGGAGGCATCAGAATTTTAGAGATGCTTAGGTGGGACATGGCCAAAAAAAGGTTGGGAACCACTGATTTAGACTGAAGTGTGAACTTGAGAATATTCTCAGTTCTTGCTTAAGTTTTACCAGATAAAAATCCTGACCTATATATACATAGACTTCTCAGATGCCCAAATTATTTAAAACCTGACAGCTGCGACAGTCCCTGGGACAAATTTCCTTGACTGTGAAGAAATAATTCTCAGTAGGAATTTCTGTACACTCGCTGCCGTTGTTTGCTTGCCCCCTTGTGGCATAAAACCAAAATGGCAAAAAAATAAAGTTGGTTAGGGAAATCAAGCAAGGCACCCACTGTAAGAAACTTGATCCTTAAAGTTACTTTAAAAACAACCATGTGGTGATGATGGATAGAGAAGGAGTTTAACTGCCTTCACGTTTTGTTTTGCTTTATTTTATTTTAGCTTATCATCATCACAGAGGTTTTCTGGGTACAATATGACTAAAGACACACGACAGAAACTATGCTTCGTCTTCATAAATTCTTTGTTCATTTTTGTTTATTTGTAATTTTTAAAATCTTCACCTAAGAATATGTTTTATTGATTTCAGAGAGAGAAGAAGGGAGGAGAGAGAAACACTGATGTGAGAGAGAAACATGGATTCGTTTCCTCTCATGTGTGCACCAAACCTGCAACCTAGGTATGTACCCTGACCGGGAATTGAACCTGCAACCTTTCGGTGCACAGGAAGATACTCTAACCAACTGAGCCACCCAGCCAGGGCTGTTTTTAATTTTTATAGGAGTTTATTTGAGCCAAACTGATGACATATGCTGGGAAGCAAGATTTCAAGTGCTCCTCCTTAGACATTTTTTTCTGTATATATTTTATTGTTGATAGAATTACAGATGTCTCCTGTTTATCCCCCTTTACACCCGTCCTCCCAGCCCCTCACATCTCCCATGTCTTCACAGTTAAAAATGGTGGGACATTCATACAATAGACTACTCCCCAGCAACAATGAGGAATAAATTCTTGATATGCACAATAACATGGACATAACTCAAATGCATTAATCTCAGCAAAAGAAGCCAGATTCAAAAGGCTACAGAGAGCTGTGGGTGTCCCTCTGAATGTGGGGTCCGTACCTGATTCTCTCTCTGGTGCAAGGAATGGTCTCATTGTCCTTCTTCCAGTAGAACACAGGCGGCGGCATGCCTATCACCCGGCACTCCAGCCTCACCAGGTGGCCCTCAGGAACCCCGCTGTTCTGCAGTTTCTCCAGGATCACAGGTGCTTTCTTCACCTCTTTGGCTGAACAAGAGAAGGACCATTCTTGTTTGAACAGTAAGTGCCTGGGGGTTCATTTCTCAAACTCATTTCAGTTCTGGAATTTAGCAGAGTAGACCCCCACCCCCTTAGCTCCTCTTCAGAACACTTCTCACTCCTCCAAGTGGGAGTCGCTGCCTTGACAAAAGCTCCAGAAAGGATTAAAAAAGAAATGAGGATACTGTCTCTGCACATCACTCAAGGCAGAGTGATGGCCCCTATTACAAATTGTCTCTGCACATCACACCTTGAGAGGCAACACTCAAGGGTCTGGGTCGCACACAGAGGATGCAAATGGTAGGTGTGCAATTTAAGGAGTTCCTTTTTTTGGCCCAGCAGTAAAATTTGAGAAACAATATATTTTACGTACTGCACATATCCTCTTTCTTTTTTATAGGAGTTCATTTTGTAAAAGATATATTAATTTTCTTGAACTTCTTCTTTGGAAGAAGTTTATAGCTATAGAAAAGTTGAAAGAAGCATATACTATTTTTAAAAAATACACAAATTATACTTCCGAAGGAGGCTTTTGCAGGAGGGTGGGGGAAAACAATTAAGACAAATATACCACAGATCATGGGGTTCCAGAGTCAATATTTAAGCAAAAGAGTGGGGAAAAGTAAAAGTTGGCAATCAATATATCATTGCAGAATAAACTTGTTCTACTCTGTCGGTAAGAAGAAATCACAAGTGAGAAAAAGAAAAAGATATGTGGGGGAACCAGCCACTGGCCTGGAGAGAGGATTAGCATGCTGAAGCCACCCCGATTTCCTGTAGGAGCCACACCTGGGAGAAAGCCCAGCACTCAAATCTGTATGTTCTGAAATTTAATTCTGGCTGGACTACTACCCCGAAGGGCTGGTACCACATAGGTGACGATGACTTGTCCTTTTTTGCAGGCATTCATTCTGTTCACATCATCTTATAAGGTAAAAATTCATTGTCTAGTATGGACTCAACATTTGTTGGGCACCTTTCATGTTGCAGGCAGAGTCAGATGCCTGAGATCCACAGAAGAACAGGTCAGAATCTCTGACCTTAGAAGCTTATAGTCTCTTCCGGGGGCACGGGAGTAAACGACTACAGAGTAAGTGCTCTGAGAGTGTCTCCTTGTCTGTACTATGGAAACAGAGGAGGATGTGCCTAGTGGGTCCTCTGTGCCTTGGTAGTGACATTTTAATTAAGCCTTAGGGAATCAGTAAGAGGTTGCTAGGCAGAGAAGGGCAGGTAGGTGGACCATTGATGCAAAGGTATGGAAGCTTAGAGAGTGAGGTGAGGAAGAGCCTTGTGTGTTCCAGGAGTGATGAACTGTAGGGCAAGTGACTTGAATTTAGTGATGTTCAGTTAATTAATTGGGTAATTAATTAATTGATAAATTAACTATTAAAATGACTCATTTATTGCATGCATACTAGGCACACGGCACCCTATTATATATATTTTTAGCTACTGATATGTCTTTGAAAGCAATGTACAAAATATGGCCCCTCTTACAGTGAAGGGGAAACTGAGATTAGACTTGGTGGGGAAAAGGACTAAAGAATTCTGTCAGAGTCTCTGTATATTTGGGCAATGACGTTGGAAGGAGTCACATTTAAGGGTCCCAGCAGCAAACCTTACCTACTACAGTGAGCTCCAGACTAAAGGAATTCTGTCCGGTTTTGTTGGTAGCAACACATGTGTAGGTCCCCGCATCACGTTGAGTGAGAGGGTCAATGAGCAGAGAGTGGACTCCAGTCTCTCTGACCAGCATCTTGTGGGAGACATCTGGTAGCACAGGTTGGCCATTGAGCAGCCACGTCAGCTCTGGGGGCGGTAAGCCACTCACCTAAAAAAAAAAACAGGACAGCTGAGGCAAATGAGAGACTGATGACGGGCGGATTGATTTGGTGGCTGAATTCTTCATCCTTATCTGGCACCAAATAGTGAAAGAAAACATGGAGTAGCGAAGAGACATTGGGACAAGAGGGATCTGGATGAATGGCCACATGAATTTAAATTGTATAGTATTTGACCCCAAATTCAGGTCATAATCTATACATATAAAAGCCTAAGTGACCAGCTGACTGGCTGACCACCAGACCCACTGGTAGCTATGACGTGCAATGACCACCAGGGGGGCAGACACTCAACATAGGAGCTACCGAGTGACAGCAACTTTGCAGAGTGTCCTCTCGAATTCCGGGACCCCTTGGGAGATGTTGGACTGCCTGTTTCAGCCTGGTAGGCCAGGCCAGTGGTCGGCAAACTCATTAGTCAACAGAGCAGCAAACCGCAGCTCGAGAGCTGCATATGGCTTGCGAGCTGCAGTTTGCCTACCACTGGGCCAGGCCAAGGGACCCCACTGGTGCATGAATCCACGTACCGGGCCTCTAGTTATAGAATAAATAAGAATGAAGAAGCTAAATAGGCCTGCAGTGTCAGTTTCAGAGATAACACCTTGTTCACATACCTACAGGAGAGGAGCCAAGTGAAAGGCAGACATTAAGCCAGTGTTCCTAAACCTTGCTGTGTATTATAATCACACGGGAAGCATTTGAAAATCCCGATGCCTAGTATTTAACATAGCAATGTTAAATCAGACTCTCTGGGGATGGGACCCAGGCTTGGGTATCTGTTAGGGTTTATGGTGAAAGAAGTAATAGTCAGTCCCAAATATTCTTTTTTTTTTTTCTTAATTAAATCTTTATTGTTCAGATTATTACAGGTGTTCCACTTTTTTTTCCCCCCATAGCTCCCCTCCACCTGATTCCCCACCCCACCCCATGCCCTTACCCCCCGCCACTGTCTTCATCCATAGGAGTAAGATTTTTGTCCAATCTCTTCCCGCACCCCTCACACTTGCTTCCCCTGAGAATCGTCAGTCCACTCCCTTTCTAAGAAATTTCTAAGTGATTTTTAGATTCACTTGTTGGTAGGTATGTATTTGATGTCATTTTGTTGTTCATAATTTTTATCTTTACCTTTTTCTTCTTCTTCTTCTTCTTAAAGAATACCCTTCAGCATTTCATGGAATCCTGGTTTGGTGGCGATGAACTCCTTTAGCTTTTTCTTGTCTGTGAAGCTCTTTATCTGACCTTCAACTCTGAATGATAGCTTTGCTGGGTAGAGTAATCTTGGTTGTAGGTTCTTGCTGTCCATCACTTTGAATATTTCTTGCCACTCCCTTCTGGCCTGCATAGTTTCTGTTGAGAAATCAGCTGACAGTCGTATGGGTACTCCCTTGTAGGTAATTAACTGTTTTTCTCTTGCTGCTTTTAATATTCTCTCTTTGTCTTTTGCCCTTGGCATTTTCATTATGATGTGTCTTGGTGTGGTCCTCTTTGGATTCCTCTTGTATGGGGTTCTGTGCGCTTCCTGAACTTGTAAGTCTATTTCTTTCACCAGGTAGGGAAAGTTTTCTGTCATTATTTCTTCTAATAGGTTTTCAATATTTTGCTCTCTCCCTTCTTCTGGCACCCCAAAAATTCGGATGTTGTTTCGCTTAAAGTTGTCCCAGAGGCTCCTTACATTATCTTCATATTTTTGGATTCTTTTTTCTTTTTGTTTTTCTGATTGGATGTTTTTTGTTTCCACATATTTCAGATCTTTGGTTTGATTCTTGGGGTATGTTGATCTACAGTTGAGTTTCTGTATATTCTTTATTTCAGACAGTGTATGCTTCATTTCTGACTGATCCTTTTCCATTTTTTTTGGCATTCTCATTAAGGTCCTTGAAGGTCTCACTAAGCTCCTCAGAAGTGTCATCAAGTTTCTCGGCGGTTTTTAGAAGATTCTTGAGTAACCTTATAAATGTGATTCTGAACTCTATGTCATCCAGTAGTTTGCTTTCCTCCGTTTCTTTCATTCGTGACATGTTTCTTTGTTTCTGCATTTTGGCTGCTTCCCTGTGTTGATGGAGTGGCTTTGTGTGGTAGGTGACCTATAGGGGGCAGTAGCTCAGCCTCCCCAATCACCTGATGTGGATGCTCTTGGTACACCCCTTTGTGGGCTGAGTGCAAAGTCTTGGTGTAGTTAAGCCTGAATTGCTGTTGGTACGCTGGGAGGAATTGTCCTCCAGGCCAACCAGTTAGCTGTGAGCACTCCCTGTGTCTATAATGGAAGAAGTGCTGCGCTGAAGACACGCTTATGGGGCAGGACTTGTTTCAGTGGGGCTTTGGTGCTCACTGAGTCTGCCTCTTGAATGTGTCACTTATGGATGTGAGGAGTTGAAATCTGGTGTCTCACTCTGACCACTAGGTACACTGGCTTCTGGATCTCCAATGGGGTGCAGGTCAGCTACTGTCTGAGGCCACTCAGCAGGAGCTACAGTGAGAGCTGCAGTTTTCTCCTCTTTGCTTGGGGTTTGGAGGTTTTGGAGCTGTCTGACCCGGGCTGCAAGTTTTCTAGGTTAAGCTGCGATAGGGCAGGCTTTCTTATGCTAATTGAGCTGCTTGGAGCTTGGGTGGGTTTGTAGGTTGTGTGGGGCGGGGTCTCAGGGCGTCACTAGGTTAGGGCGTGGCAAACAGCAATGGCTGCTAGTAAGCTGGCTCTGTGTCCCCGACCGCGCGTCCTGGAGTCCTGTGCCCCAGAGCCGTAAACAATTATTCCTGCGCACAGCTCTGCAAGCAAGCCACTCTCACTGGCAGACAGTCCAGCTTCTCCCGGTAGGAGTTTGGGCCCCCCCGTGTCTCCCCAGAGACTGGATTTCAGAGTAATCGGGGGCTTGTCTCAGTTCAGGTTGAAAAAAGCAACGCACCCAGTCGCCCGCCGCCAGCCCGGATCACGCGCCTCCGTACCTCAGCTTTTCAGCGCTCATGCACGTCTCAATGCTCTTTTCTCTTTCCTCCTAGTTGTAGAACTTCCATTCAGCCAGCTTTCCCGTGGTTCTGGGTGATAGACGTTTTGTCTTTTAGTTGCAGTTTAAATTGTTGTGGGAGGCAGCAGTTTAGGTGTTTACCTACGCCGCCATCTTGGATTCCTTTTCTCCTTTTTTTTCAGTCCCAAATATTCTTGAGGCATTCATTGGGAAAGCAAGAATCACCAAGAGAAACGGACTTTATGAATGCTTACCCACAAGCCTTTATTAATTTGCATATAAATTTCCCATTGTACTTTGCATCTTTGTCGAGGCAGATGGGATGATTAAGTTTCTCTTCATACTGAGAGATATCCAGGCTGCCTAAGTGAACCTTGTTTCTGATCACAGAATTAGAATGTGAAATAGCTACAGGTGATGAATGTTGACTAGCATGAGAAACGAGTGTCTGTTTTCATAACTGCCTTGGAGCCATCTTTTTATGATTATAATTTTTATTTTTTAAATATATTTTTATTGATTTCAGAGAGGAAGGGGGGGGGAGAGAGAGACAGAGAAACATCAATGATGAGAGAGAATCATTGCCTGGCTGCCTCCTGTATGCCCCACACTGGGGATCGCGCCTGCAACCCGGGCATGTGACCTGACCGGGAATCCAACTGTGACCTCTTGGTTTATAGGTCGACACTCAACCACTGAAACATGCTGGTTGGGCCATGATTCTAATTTTTAAAAGGCTCTATCTTACAGCAATTTGCTCCAAGGATGGAAAAGTCACACTTTTGGCTTTATAGTAATAAAGACTTCCCAGGCACCATAAGGAAAATGGAATTATAACACCTGTTTGGTTGTCTTTTACAAACACAGCATTAACTCAATACAATACCACTATGAAGATATAACAATTTAAGCCCTAGCCGGTTTGGCTCAGTGTATAGAGAGTTGGCCTGCAGACTGAATGGTCCTGGTTAATGGCATTACCTGGGTTGCAGGCTCCTCCCCGGCCCGGACCCTATTTGGAGCTCATGTAGGAGGCAACCAACTGATGTGTTTCTCTCACATTGATATTTCTCTCTGTCTTTCCCTCTTTCTTCCTCTCTCTTTAAAAATCAATGGAAAAATATCCTCAAGTGAGGATTAAAAAAAAAAAGATATAATGATTTAAAAATTTCATGAAATACTTTTGTCTGGTATTAAACTCTACAAAAGAGCATTGTGGGTGTGTGTGGGGAAGTGATCTCTCTCCCTTCTCTAGTCCCCTCTTCCTTGAAAAAAACAAACAAACAAACAAACAAAAAACACCACACAAAACAAATACAAACAAAAATAAGTGCAAACAAGCAAACAACTGCAAAATGTGAACCGATCCGGAACCAAGGATGGATGGGTGCTAGGGTCTACCTTACAGTCGAGCCGACAGAGGCGCCCCTCGTGAGCTACCATATCCCCAGGAGCCTGCAGGAAATGTGGTCGGAAGAAGCGTTCCTGTAGGGGCTCCTTGTCTCTTTCTTGCACTCGGGACCTTCCCCTAAACAACAAAGATGTTCAGGCATTAAATACAGAAACCAGTTTACAAATTTATGACAGCAGGCATGCAGGCATGACTATAGGGCCTGGAGAACAGATTTTTTTTTTTTTTTGGCAGGGCGGTGAGGGAGGGAAAGGGTGTTGCTAGACCATAAACAAATAATAAATATAATTAGTGGTATGAAGCTCATGTAAAAAAACAAAGTGGTAAATATCTCTTATGCTGTAGGATTATATTGTGAGATCTGTAGTCAAATAAACAGGCTTTAGCTTCTTTCTCTCTGAAGTCATTCTGGGTTAAGTGGTTCAGGTCTTCTTGGGTTTGACCAGTTGTTCAAAAGTCTCAAAATAAACAAATATATCAGTATTCAAGTCGAACCTCAAATGAGATACAAAAGAGAAGTCCTGTTTATTGCCCAGAACAAGGAAGCTGCAATCCCTGTGTCTCTGAGTAATAAAATTTGACCTGCCTATAAATTATGGCAGACCATTAAGATTATCATGAACTTACTGGTTCAGACTGACCAACAGTAACAGCTGTTCTTGAAAAAAAAAAAAAAGAGAGAGAAGAAGGTATAGTGCAATGGTGGTGAAATACTGTATCTGAAACATGAGTCTCTATTTTTGTTTCTTTGGTAAGTCACATTTAATTCATCCATGTCAGCAACTATGGAATGCTTTGCTAAGATTTTATGGCCTCTATAAGACTCAAGGAAACACCATGCTTTTTCCTCTTAGTGGTTAGTAAAATCAGAGAAGAAAGCCAAGTGGCTTATTGGAGAAAATTGGTATACTGGAGACAACAACAACAATATTCAATCTATATGCATATAATCATTAACAGTTTTTACTTTATTAAAGAGAAAATGGTAATTTAATCTAAAGAGTCTGATTAGTGCCACTGATGGTTAAAAATTTTGAACTATCAAAAGTGTGCTGTACATCGATTGGCCTGCGGACTCAAGGGTCCCAGGTTCGATTCCGGTCAAGGGCATGTACCTTGGTTGCAGGCATATTCCCAGTAGGGGGTGTGCAGGAGGCAGCTGATCGATGTTTCTCTCTAATCGATGTTTCTAACTCTCTCTCCCTCTCTCTTCTTCTCTGTAAAAAATCAATAAAATATAAATATTTTTAAAAGTGTGCTGTACTTCTCAAATTTAGTGTGCTTATGAGTCACCTGGGGATATTATTAAAATATAATTCTGCATTTGCAGCAAGCTCCCAGGTGACACTGATGCTACAGGTGGAGGACTACACATTAAGTAATGGTGCTTGGGAGGGGCTAGAGAAGGAAGATTCACATTGTCTTTACCTGTGAGACTGACCAGTAGATGTTAGTCGACTGCGAATAGGCAAACTTTGTACCATTAAGTGGCCAGAGCAGCTGATTCTCCCCTAAGAAAATGAACAAGATTAAAATATGAATTCTACATTTTTTTCAATTTATATAAATTTTTCTGGACATGAACATTATGAACCTAACTATTATAAGCTTTCTTTGGGGGGATAAAAATATAATATGACTCCTTAAATCATTGTTCATATTCCAGGGGGAGGGATTTTTAAGAATACTTTGATGACTTTCATTTTTAAGTTGAGAAATACATAGAGCACAAATGAAAGAAAAAAAAAGAATTCTTGTACATTTAACATTATCTGCAGCCACACACAGAGATCATGGCCGAGTGTTCTTATACTTTCCTCGATAAAGATTACCTTCAAAACTAATATTTTAATAGAAAGAGTGGGTGAGAGTAGAAATTCCTATTCTAATGGTAGTTGAACATATTTATTCAGCCATATCTTTTAGGAAAAGTTTAAGTTCATCTTATTCAGAAAAGGAAAGCAAAATATTATGGCCTGCTAACTTTTACCCCCCAAAAAGGAGATTATGAGTTTGAGAGATATTCACAAGACTTTGTGAAGTAATTTGCTTTTTCTCTAAATAACAAAAACAACAAATTCTTTGATAGATTAATTTGACTCTTCAAGAGATTCAGTGAGTTGATATACACAAGAGTAAGCCCAATAGGCCTGGGATGTGTTCATAGTGAATAGATATCACTAAAGCCCTTTGACAAAGGCTGAGGGGTGAGGGACCCATCAGTGGCTAACTGGTTTTCTAAGTTGTGGTACTATGCTCTAGTTACACACAATCACAATGCTTCTCATTCATTTTCCTCAGTAATCCTTAGTAACTTGCACTTCTCAAGTTATCATTTATGACATCAACTGCTCCTTCCTCAGCATGCAGCAAAACTCTGCATCTCCACCTGGGGGTTGGCAGCCATGATGGTATAGTTGCCATCATCATCACTGGTGGTGGACTCGATGTGCAGAGAACATGTCCCATCTCCTTCTCGCTTCATTTTGCAGTGCTCATTTCTCTTTGAAATCTGCTTCCCATCTTTGAACCAGTAGACCTGAAATGAAAGATAGTCAAGGAGGAAATACATTGTTCTGTACATCTTTAAGAAATAATGAAGTAGGGAGCAGGGTGAGGCAAGGGCTGATTCCTATCTTTATAAGTGATGTATCTCTTACAAAACACTTAGAAAAATTATAAAACATATTAAAAACAGTGTGATATGCTCCTGCACTTATATAATGCTTAAGTTAAAAAGTCTATATAATTTAGGATAGAGATAAAACTTTTGACTATTTTTATTGTACTTCATAATTACTTCAAAAGTTACCCTAAGACCAGATGTGTTTTCAGAGGTAAAGTAAAGAAAACCAAGATCCTGATTATTTTCCTATTATCCTATTTCCATTATCCTATCCCATTACAGGCTCAAGTCTTCTGCAGTTGCAGATCTCAGGACCTGGAATAGCTCACCTGGCTTGAAAGGATAGTGCGGTTTATTAATGTCAAGTAGAATGAGGCCAGGATTCACTCACTAAATTTCTCATCTGGCTAAAATTTAAATATATATATTTCTCAGGTTAAATTCTGTATGTATCAAGGAGCTCTCTCAAAGAGGGGAAGGGGATGGGATTAGTACAGGTTGTAGCTGCCCTCCTCTACATTTCCTGGTTACCTAACCATACATGCTAATGCCATGCTAATTAACCTTTGTGAAAGAAGAGTGGAGAGATCCCTTGCCACAGCCATACTGGGTGTAAATCCTTCTCTCAGCTGACTGCCAAAAAATCTGATGACTCATAAGATTTTTCAGCAGCCAGTGATAATGATATGACATTTTTAGCATTTACCAACCTAACAGTAATGATATAAATATAGCTCACTTTGTACAACAACAAGCACACTGTGGATATTCAATAAGTGTTAAAAAAATATATCAATTTGGCAAGAGTGATGGTTGAGTGACTCAATAGCCTAAAACAGAGGATCATGACTAAGAAGGTTATTTTTTTTAAGAAGGTTATTTTAACATTTTAATAAAATTCTAATTTACCCATAAGTCTGATTTATTTTTGGCCTACTTAACAATCCTATTCCTGACTGTCTCTTTTAGTCAAATTACTGGATTTTGTTAACTTTCTGGTATTTTTTTTTAAATATATATATTTTTATTGATTTCAGGGAGGAAGGGAGAGGGAGAGAGAAATAGAAACATCAATGATGAGAGAGAATCATTGATTGGCTGCCTCCTGCACACCCCATACTGGGGACTGAGCCCACAACCCAGACATATGCCTTGACGGAGAATCAAACCCTGACCTCCTAGGTTCATAGGTTGACGCTCAACCACTGAGCCATACTGGCGAGGTTTGGTGGTTTTTGTTTTTTTTTCCCCAATTTTAATTTTTATTGATTTTAAAGAGAGGGAGGAATGGGGGAAGGAGGAGGTAGAGAAGGAGAGAGAAGAGAGAGAGAGAGAGAGAGAGAGAGAGAGAGAGAGAGAGAGAGAGAGAGAGAGAGAGAGAGAAACATGGAATTTATTGTTTCACTTCTTTAGCATTCATTGGTTGCTTCCTATATGTACCCTGACCAGGGATCAATCTGCAACCTTGGCATATTGGGACGACACGCTATGCAGTCAGGACTCTGGTATTGGTTTTTATTCCCCTAGTAGATATTTCACTTGAGTCTGCTAAGGCTTTCTTAAGGTAATAATGTCTGCAGTTCTGTGTTGCTGCTTTGCCAACTGGCTGGTCATCTTCCCTTACCTTTGGGATAGGTATTCCAACAATTTTGCAGGTGAATGTGACTGGAGAGCCTTCTGTGACTCGAAAGTGCTTAAGTCTTTTGTCAAAGATGGGAGCAATACACTTGCCCGTGGGGATCTCATCATGTTGGATTTCATCATCAGACTCATCAACAGGGGTACGTTCCAAGCGAAATTCTATTTCATTCATCAGTCTTTGCTCAAAGTTGGAAATTTTGTACTCCTGTCAAAATGGCAAACATGCTTCAATTTCAATTTCTATGGGTGAGGTAGAAGGTGTCATTATAATTTGAAGGTGCAACCTTTTATGGTTCAGATGTTAGATTTATAACGTGGAACCCCAATAAACCAGGCATGTACCATTTCCAGTTCCTCACCATGAGCACTAAAGGAGATTTCAGTATCTCTACTATAATCCCAAACTGCCTTAGTGAATCCCGATTCCTCACCTTGAGCATGGAGCCCCAGTAGAATCCTGTAGGGAATGGAATGAAGATGGAATGTAATTTCCACAACTACTATTAATGTCCATTTCAATATGTAGAACTGCCTATCTGGTATTTTGGCAAAGCTTTTCTGAATTGCTTTCTGATGTATGTCTGCATTACTGATGTCCTGATTCTACTGGACAGTCCCATCTATATAACTGAGGAAAATCTGTCTCAAATAAATCTTCCTTAACTCCACCTTGTTGACTAATGAGTTTGCTGACCACTGACCTAGGTCTTCATTGCATCTCTCTGCTCCCTTCACAACAAAACTACTTGAAACAATTTTATACTGTTACAGAATAATTTCCATGCCACCTATTCTCTTGTTAACCTACACCAATTAGGATGGTGTAACCACTGTTCCACTGAAATTACTATTGTTAGGGTCTCCAAATTAGCCAAATCCAGTTGTCACTTATCTGTTCTTACCTTACCAGACCTCTCAGCAGCTTTAGATATAGATGGCTACTTTCTCCTTTTTGAAACATTTTCTTCTGTTGGTTTTAATGACACCATACTGGTTTTCCTTCTCTTTCTCTGGCTGCTCCTTATCAGTCTTCTTTGCTAGCTCCTAGATAGGTGATCTCATCCAATCCCACAGCTTCAGTTATCTTATGTATGCTGATAGCCCCCAAGTCCTATCTCCAAGCCTGGTCTTTCCTCAGAACTCAAATGCCTAATGATCTACTCTGTATCATGAGAGTCATATACCCAACAATTTACTCTACATCATGGGTTGGGTGCCCAATGGGCATCTCTAACTGAGCATGGTCCAAACCATGCCCACTTGATTTCCATCCCCCAAGAGATGCTCCTACCCTGCTCTTTCTCATCTCAGGAAATGGCATCACTACTCATCCACTTGGTTAAGTGGTTAGGCCAGATTTCCCCACATTGTCTTTTCCCCATATTTCTAAAAATGTCCAACCTGTACTTTTATAAAAATGAATTACTAGAAAAATGAAAATTTAAAAGCATTCAAAATTATTATGTTTAATAGACATAAAATTTCTCTGTCAAGTTACTATAGAAATTTCTTAATGGTTACTCTCAATTTCTGTACTTATCCCAAGGTGGAGAGGGGACAGCTTGCAGATTGCTGCAGGTCCTCAGACCACCCTTTGAGTACCCACTTAAACCCTAAATCTAATACTTTTCCTCAATTCCTTTCAATTACTCCCCCTGTCATATTCTGTCAAGCTTAAATGTCAACTCCTTAGAGCAGCCTTCCCAGGCCACTTCATTTAAAGAAACTCGCCAGCCTGGCCGGTGTGGCTCAGTGGTTGAGCATTGACCCATGAACCAGGAGGTCATCAGTTCAATTCCTGGTCAGGTCATATGTCCCAGTAGTGGGCTTGATGCCCAAGGAGGTGTGCAGGAGACAGCTGATGGATGTTTCTATCTCTTTCTTCCTCTCCCTTCCTCTCTAAAAATCAATGAAAACATATTTTTAAAAATAAAATAACTTTGCACTCTAATTTCCTAATACCAGTTGCTATCTAGTATTTTTCTTGTTTGCTTGTTTCTTGATTGAAAGATTGAATATCTCTAAGCACTGGAATGTTACTTTCATAAGAACAGAGATCTTGTTTATCTTGCTTACCACTGTATCAACAGCACCGAAAGAGTGAATGCCTGCCTCGTAGCAAGCACTCAGGGAGTATCTGAAGAATGAGTGAATACATGAATGACATGGGGGCAAGCACTTGTTCCAACTCTACCACATCTTTGAGGAATCCGGAATTTGTTCTGATGATTTTATCAAGATGGGGCCTGATTTTACAGAATTTAAAATGTTTGAATTGGGGGATTTAACACAAGGGACTACAGAAGCAATATGATGAAAATATGCATATTTTGTTATACGGCAAATGTATACATACTGATTAAATATTTGTTTTACCAATACTACAAACTGGGGGGATGATGAGAATAGAACACTCAGTGAATTATTTTTAAAATATTAAAAGAATTGAGAGTCCAGAAATAAACCCACATGTATATGGGGAAATAATTTGTGATAAAGGAGCCAAAATTAGAGAATGGAGAAAAGAAGCCTCTTTAATAAACGGTGCTGGGAAAATTAGAAAGCCATATGCAAAAGAATAAAACTAGACTGCTATTTGTCACCATATACAAAAATTAAATCAAAATGGATCATTAACCTAAATATTAAACCTGAAATAATAAATTACATAGAAGAAAACATAGGTACTAAACTAATGAACTTGGTTTTAGAGAGTGTCTTATCAATTTACCTCAAAGGAAAAGGAAGTAAAAGCAAAAATAAGTAAGTGGTACTATATCAGACTAAAAAGCTTCCACACAGCAAAAGAAACTGACAACAAAACAAAAAGGCAACCAACCGAATGACAGGAGATATTTGTAAACAACCCCTCTGATAAAGAGTTAATATCCAAAATATATAAATAACTCATACAACTCAATAACAAAAAACAAACAATCCAATTAAAAATCAGGCAAAGGACCTGTATGGACACTTCTCCCAAGAAGACATACAAATGGCCAACAGATATGAGAAGATGCTCTTCACTAGCTATAAGGGAAATGCAAATCCAACTACAATAAGATACCACCCCACACCTGTTAGAATGGCTATTATCAACTAGATAAGTAATACAACTGTTTGAGAGGTTGAGGAGAAAAAGGAACCCTCATTCACTGTTGGTGGGAATGTAAACTGGTACAACCACTATGGACAACAGTATAGAGATTCCTCAAAAAATTGCGGCTAGAGTTATCATATGACCCAGCAATCCCTCTTCTAGGTATCTATCTGAAAAATTTGAAAACATTTATTCATATGTTCAATATAACATTATTCACAATGGCTAAGACATGGAAACAACTGAAGTGTCCTTCAATAGAGGATTGGACAAAGAAGATGTGGTACATACATACAATGGAATTCTACTCAGCCATAAGAAAAGATGGGACATGGCCATTTGTGACAACATGGGTGGAACTTGAGAATATCATGTTAAGCAAAATAAGTCAGATGGAAAAAGTAAATAACCATATGACTTTACTCATATGTGGGATTTAATACTGAAAGCAATAAATGAACAATAAGATAAACAAACAAAAACTCCTAGATGCAGACTACAGTGGTAACCAGAGGGAAGGGCGGTTGGGGGTGAGGTAGTAAAGGGTAAAGGGGGTCAAATATATGGTGACGGAAGAAGACTTGACTTTGGGTGGTGAACGCACAATACAATATACAAATGTTGTATTATAGAATTGCACATTTGAAACTATGTAATTTTGTTAACCAATGTCACCCCAATAAATTTAATTAAAATACTATTTGAAACTATGGAACATATAGTTGTAAGCAGATTTTAACTGGAAGTTTCTACTGAGGCACCAAGATGGGCTACATATCAGAAAACAAGTGAGTTGGGAGACAAACTATTTTCCAGAAATTTAAGAGCTGGTGCTTAAGAATAGATTGGATGACTTAAAGCCTTCACTTCCATCAGAGATACAAGAGTCAGGAGAGAGAAGATCCAGTGAGAGGACTTTGGAGAGAGTTATTACTGTCTGTGAATGTCCTACCTCCACCTCCAGCCCCTGGGTACCTCCCTTTCACCTGAAGTCTAGCAAGGTCTGGCTCCTGCCTAAGAAATCGGGAGTGAAGAGTGAGGTGGACTTTTGTTGGTGGCCAAGCTCAAGGCAGCTTTGAGTGGCCTGTACTCCTGCATTGTTCCAGGGCAGAGGACCGTGATGGCTCTCGTCATGCACACATGGGTCACACATGACATAGAGCCAGTGTGGAGTCAGCTTTTGTCCCTCCGTGGTTGGGAAAGGAAGAAACAGCAGTTAGTGAAGTGGGGCAGGAGGGGGCAAAAAAGAAAGAAGCTGGCCAGGGTTCCCTTCCTGGCTTTTCAGGTTTGTATCTTGCAGAAGTCCCTGGGGAGTGGCTTGAGAGAGGGGGTTTGTGTGTGGGTCTTAGTTTTCATTAAGGATTGAAGTGTTGGTTACTACCAGGACTGGAAGTTTTGTATTAGTGGATCAAGACTGTATTTTTGCAACACAGTAACCATAGAAACTTATATGAATGAAGAGTGGTCACAATGGTTTTGAGATAGCTTCACATTTGAGATTTCCAGGAGCAGAAGAATGAGCTTATTAGATAAATTTATAGGAATATGGAGAGAAAAAAAATTCTTTTTAGACATACCTGCTTAATGTACCACTTATACGATATAATGTGTACATTGCAGAGGAGCAACAAAATCAGGATATTGTAGGTCAAAGAATTTCCAGAAAAGATTTCATAAAATATTTGGGAAGTTGCTTCTCAAGAACAAGGAAGCCACACAATGGTGTGGCTTGTTACTAAAGCACTGAATCTATCTGAGGTGTTAACAAAGATGCAATCTATCCCCAAAGCAGGAATTGACATTTTCTGTGGTGCTTTGCAACTAAAAGTTGGTTATCCCAAGGGTAGCTACTCCTATTACACATAAACCAAGGTTGTCATTCCAAGTTATGACTGATGGGACTCAGATTTTGTAAGAAAATCTGCAAACACAAGCAATATGTTTAAGTTAAAATTAAAGGTGCTTTTTGCACTGTTCTGCACAAAGGTTGCACTACTGATCCACTGTTGGTGGGCAGCACGTTGAGTTTCCAGGGCTGGACTTACGGTGCATTCTCATTTTCCCTGGCCTTGTCCCCTTTGCAAGTAATGGCAGGAGTTTCTGTGTCACCTGCTTGTAGGTGATGTGTATGCTTAAAGGAAAGAATTTTTCTGTGTAAATCTGGTCTGTAGGGCATTCAAATCAGTGATATATGACCTATCCTTTCCAGCTTATATGTAAAACCTTTAGTGAAAATGAATTTCATAGAATTTCAGTTGCTCTATGAAAGAAAACAAAAAGCTAAAAAAAAATTCTCAGAATATGCCATTTGAAAATATAATTCCTTTCTGCCCTTTAAAGATAACCCTCTTAAGGCTGATAATTTGACAACTTGAAACACATGATCTTGGGGACACATCTGTAGAAATATTCTTCAAATTGGCAGAGTGGTGGGAAGTGCTTTTCTTCTGTGGAGAACCAAAGGGTGATGGCATATCCCAATCACGTATGTCATTGCCCAGGCTCCGGATTTCCGAAATGGGGGCCATCATCAGAAATTCACTGCCTTGAGCTCATGCTGGCTTCCTCTACTCTGGGCTTCGGGGGCAAATAACCAAATAGGATAAAGCCAGCTGGAGGAGACTGCTCAAGGGTTCCCAACCAACTTGAGGTATAATGTTCACTAAAGAAAGTCTTATATGTTAGAGAATGTATTCTCTTTTGTCCCAGGGAGGTCCACAGTACAGACAGAGGATACAATATTCCTATATAAACTTGGAGGGTAACATACATAGGGGATGCCTTCTTTTACTATTAATCTAATAATTACATGCTACCATCAATAGAAATAACCAGGCTTCATAGCCTACTTCCTGTCCCTGCTGTCAAGTTCTTAGTAAGCACCTACTATGTGCTAAATACTATGAAAGGTACTAGAGATACAATATTCTATAAAACATAGACTCTACATTCAAAGATGTTGTGTAAAAATACTTTAAATCCAAAAATTTTCCGTAAGAATAAATAATTACTAAAAGATACACAGATTTATTTTATACTTAAATGTTCACTTAACACCAATTTTGCTTAATTTCAGATTCTTTTTTCCCCCTGTGTGTAATTTCAGTGTGGTTTTTAAACGTTTCTTCTTTTTAATCAGTTGATTAAAATAGTTGGCTATCACAGCAAGTAGTATCCACAATTAGGTATAATCAGAGTCTGGATAGTCAAGTGAGATATTTTCTATAGATATGCAACAAATCCAAAATTTTCTACTTGGTCAAGAGTTTCACTATCCTACCTGAAACTAATGTAAATCCTATTGTTTTGTGTTAATTCAGCAAATATTTACTGAACACCTACTCTGTGCCAGACATAACAGGGGTACAATAATGAACAAGACAACCCCCCCCCCCCCAATTTCAGCTTCCAGGAAGCATGTGATTGGTGTGTTGTGGGTGGGCCCATGGCAGAGAACATCAGGACACTTCACTACCGTGTCCTACGTGCCCAAGTTGGGCAATGTAAGGCCAATAACGATGTGGAATATTTTTTACAAAAGGAATGGATAGCAACACTGCTCACAAAAGAAGATTTTTATAAAGAATTCATAGTAAGAGATGAAAGAGGTAAGATTTAAATAGAGGAAATGACTAAGCAGCTTAGAGAAGGAGATTAGAGGAACAAAAGGCAGAGCAAGAATTAGGCACTTTTACCCCCCCCCCCCCCCCCCCCCGCGTCATACAAGGCAGTCTCTGGGAACTGCAGACAGTTTTGAAGAAGCATTCATTTTAAAAAAGGGAGGAAGGAACAGAATAAAGAAATGGGAAGGTTTTGAGAGAAATGAGGTCAAGGAGGAAAGTTGAAATGAGACACTAAATGTGTGTGCGCGCATGCATATGTTTATGTAGATTTAGAAATTAGCAGTCAATAAACATTAACTAGGTTCAGAACATCATGCTAAGTCATGTGTGAATTAGAATCATTGGTCATGAAGGCTCGGTCACATTTTGTGGTCCTAGGTTCCTTTGACTCTCAGATTCACCTTGCTAACCTAAACCATTTAAATTTTATTGATGTTCAGTGAGGATCCACTGTTGTTGAATACAAGATACCCTTCAAATAAGAGAAGTGATGCAGCCGACAATCTTGAAAGAGGGCACCTTTCTCTTGGCTTATACTCAACCCAAAGAAACTTTGTTGTCAGTTTAGAAAGCTAAACATTTTAATAAATATGAATATCTGAATAAATATGAACATCTGATGACACCTTTATTTGTACAAAGTTCCAAGAACCAACAAGCAAATGTTAATTGACAATTAGAAATTATCAATGTGTAATTGTCATATAAAACAAGTTAGGGGATAAACGCTGGAATATTACAACAGAGAAATGAAAGTGATAGGTATATCAAAGAAAACCCATTTTTCTAAAAAAATAATTTAGAAGTTTGAGTTCTGATGAGGAAATGATCTGTAATCAATAATATTCACTGTTTAGGGACTTCTGATTTATTTTCGTGCTCAGCATTGTGTAGTAATGCTAGACCACATGAATGCTCTAGGACAGGCACTATTCTTCATTTGTTTAGGAATCAAGTAGGGCAAGAGTCCAGCTTTCTGGAGCTAAAAGTTTTCAAGGCAAACATACACACACACAAAAAAACAAACAAATACATGCTCTTCAAAGAAATCACATCCTCCCCCTCATATGTGCAGGCCAACATGGAAGTGAGAAAACAGATAATTGTATTCTGTTGAAAACAGACTGCAGGTATAGATGGCTATCAATACATAAGTGTTTCTTTATGATTATCCTCCACTTTTCTAAGCAAATTTTCTTCTTCTTAAGTTTACTAATGGACCACATTTTAGGCAGTTCTTCACGACATTTTCACTATAAAACAATATTATAATACGGTCATCATTTTATTCCTCAAAACTTCCTCAGAATCAACATCTATCAACCTAATGCAAGCGTTCCAGCTCAGACAGCTCCTTAGTTTCCTGAATTGCATTTGTGCAGCTTGGCGTTCATTATCCAAGCATAGAAAGCAATCTAAAACTAATCTCAATAATAATTCTCTAAAGAAGAGAGTACTGAGGTGTTTTTGAGACTGCTCTGAGTCCCTGCTATTTGCCCTGAAGTTAATTCACAATGGAGATTTAATAAGGAGTTCTACTTGGGTTTTGGCACTCAACTTATGGGAGTTCATGTTTCTATATGCTCACATTTCAGGTAATTAAGAGAAAAACCCTACTTTCTCCTGAGTTGGGCCATGGATTAGCATGGATCTAACTACAGACTAATCAAACAGCTGGTATGCTAAGCTGGTACCATTTTTCCATGCTGCTTCCTTTCTGAGTTGTAAAAGACATAGGCTGAACACAGTTCTGATTTCAATGTCACTTGGAAGGATTAACAACCGCAAATAGATGCCGGTATTATAGGAAAACAAATCTGCACTAGACAGAGCCACATTTATGGGCTTGAGGGTAACTGTTGTCATAAAACTGAAAAAGGCAGCAGAGTTTCAGGGAAAATGTGGAAGTGTCCTGGAGACCAGGCGCTAGTTGTAGTGCCACCACTGACAATTTGACAACTGTGCCTCGAGAAACCAAGATGGCGGCATAGGTAAGCACCTAAACTGCTGCCTCGCACAACAATTTCAAAACTACAACTAAAAGACAGAATGGACACCATCCAGAACCACAGGACAGCTGGCTGAGTGGAAATTCTACAACTAGAAGGAAAGAGAAAAGCTCACGGAGAGGAACGGCAAAGGGTTGAGGTACGGCAAAGGGTCTTTGTGCGAGCAGAGAGGAAGGGCGGCTGAGAGCCTGGCTGACTTTCTCTGGAGGGAGGGGGAAGGAAGCCGCCCCGACTGCACTGAACCCCAGTTCCGGGCGAAACCCCGTGGACCCAGGCTCATACAGGGGGAGTCTGGACTGTCAGGTAGAGAGAAAGGCACTCGGAGACTCGGAGACCCGGGGGAGAGCTGGGGGAGCCCAGGCAGGTAGGGGTCTGGAAGCACGCGTGCAAGTGTGCACAAAGACTGCAGAGGTTTCCACAGGCTTTCCCTAGCAGAAGGAACTCTGAAGCTCCTGACTGCACTGAACCCCAGTTCTGACTGCACTGAACCCCAGTTCCAGGTGAACCCCTGAGGACCCATGCGCTTGCGGGGGGAATCTGGACTCTCGGGCGGAGCCTCGGGAGCCGAGGAAGGCTGCGCAGGCACAAGGGCAGGGCTGAGGGGAAGCCAAGACTGTCTGCTCTGCCCTGAGACTCCACCCCATCCAAGCTGAACACAGAGGCTTTAGCAATTTGGCAGGTCTAATCCTATAAGGCTGTCTCCAGCACCGAACTCCTCCCAGCGTAGACACAGCTGATCCTCACAGCCAACTGGCCTGGAGGTCAATTCCTCCCACTGATACCAACAACAATCAAGACTTAACTACAAGGCTGTACACACAATCCACAAAGGGGTGCACCAAGAGTGTTCACCTCAGGTAACTGGGAGGCTGACCCACTGGGCCATATAGGACACCTAGCACACAAAGCTACCCTACCAACTCAGGGAAGCAGTGAAAATGCGGCGACAAAGAAACACATCACAAATGAAAGAAATGGAGGAAAACAAACAACTGGATGTAGAATTCAAAACCACGGTTATAAGGCTTTTCAAGAGTATCCTAGAAAAGGCCAATAAATATAACAAGACCCTCGAAGATATGAAAAAGTACCAACTAGAAATTGAACATACACTGACTGAAATAAAAAATATTATACAGAGACCCAACAGCAGGCTAGAGGAACGCAAGAATCAAGTCAAAGAATTGAAATACAAAGAAGCAAAAAACACTCAACCGAAAAAGCAAAAAGAAAAAAAATCCAAAAAGTTGAAGATAGTGTAAGGAGCCTCTGGGACAACTTCAAGCGTACCAACATCAGAATTATGGGGGTGCCAGAAGAAGAGAGAGAGCAAGATACTGAAAACCTAGTTGAAGAAATAATGACCGAAAACTTCTCCCACCTGGTGAGAGAAATAGACTTACAAGTCCAGGAAGTGCACAGAACCCCAAACAAAAGGAATCCAAAGAGGACCACACCAAGACACATCATCATTAAAATGCCAAGAGCAAAAGACAAAGAGAGAATATTAAAAGCAGCAAGAGAAAAACAGTTAATTACCTACAAGGGAGCACCCATATGACTGTCAGCTGGTTTCTCAAGAGAAACTATGCAGGCCAGACGGGAGTGGCAAGAAATCTACAAAGTGATGAATAGCAAGAACCTACAACCAAGATTACTCTACCCAGCAAAGCTATCATTCAGAATTGAAGGGCAGATAAAGAGCTTCACAGATAAGAAAAAGCTAAAGGAGTTCATCACCACCAAACCAGTATTATATGAAATGCTGAAAGGTATTCTTTAAGAAGAGGAAGAAGAAAAAGGTAAAGATAAAAATTATGAACAACAAATACATATCTATCAACAAGTGAACCTAAAAATCAAGTGAATTAAAAACCTGAGGAACAGAATAAACTGGTGAATATAATAGAATCAGGGGCATAGAAAGGGAGTAGACTGATAATTCTCAGGGGGAAATGGGTAAGGGAGGGTGCAGGAAGAGACTGGACAAAAATCGTACACCTATGGATGAGGATGTGGGGGGAGGTAAGGGCAGAAGGGGTGGGAATCGGGTGGAGGGGAGCTATGGGGGGGGGGAGGAGAAACAATTGTAATAATCTGAATAAAGATTTATTTAAAAAAATAACAACTGTGCCTCAGTTTCTCTAACAAGAAGACAGGAGAGAAGAGTAAGTGCCTTGATATTTGCCTCCCAGAAATATATGTCTTAGATTTCCGATGGTCTTAGGCTCTACAGCAGCAGTTCTCAACCTGTGGGTCACTACCCATAGGTTGAGAACCGCTAGCAGGGTCACCTAAGACCATCGGAAAACACAGATATTTACATTACGATTCACAACAGTAGCAAAATTACAGTTATGAAGTAGCAACGAAAATAATTGTATGGTTGGGGGTCACCACAACATGAGGAACTGTATTAAAGGGTCGCGGCATTAGAAAGGTTGAGAAACACTGGTCTAGAGCATCTCAAGCTCAGATATTGAACAATCTCAAAGATGTGATGGTGTCTGCCAAAACCGAGCTGAGGATTGCTCGAATGGGCCACAGACTATCTAGTCTCTCTCTCCTGCTTTAACATATTCTGTTTCAGGTAAACACTTGTAAAAAGGTAGACTGAGTTAACTACATGGTAATCAAGAACTTGAGATCCACGTGGATGGCGTTTACTACGTGACCTTTGGTTAACCTCACTGAGCATATGATTTCTTTTGAAGAGTATGCATTTGTTTGGGGACCTTCTGGTTTGAAAACTTTTAGATCCAGAAAGCTGGGCTCTTGCCCTACTTGATTCCTAAGCAAATGAAGATAACTTGAGCATCCGAAGAAGGACTGAAGGAAGCAAAATTATTTTCCTCACATTGAAACACCTGAACCCACCAAGCTTACCTGCTGGTTTGATCTGACATCACTGAAATTCATTTTTTTCCCCAAGTCTAGAATCACTGCATTCTTAGCTTCACGGATGTAATCATCATTCATTGCCTGGGGAGGCTTTGCATTTTTCTTCATTAGTCCCTGGGATGGCCTGTAAAATAAATCCACAGCCAACACACCCGTGAAAAGCACGGTCAGTGTAGAAAGGCCCAGAAATCAGAGCGGTTACGATGGCAACGAGACACCAGGAGTCATCAAGCACTGAGGGAGGGCATGTTGTGTGCAAAGGTGGAGCACTGCACAGAGCATCTGTGCTAGTAGATGTTGATTACAAAAATTATTTAAAACATTTTGATTACAAAAATTATTCAACATTTTGATTACAAAAATTATTTTAATTGATCATGCCCTTTGTCTTAAGGTGTTCCATGTCCATGTTGTGTCTAATAAACAGGATTATTCGGGAACCCACTAAATGAGAGTCCTGGCCCAGACCAAGCTGTTTTGTATGTGTCCCTTCTTAAGGGACACCTTTTACGTGGAGAAACCTCAACGACACTTACGTGGAAGGTGCACTTCTGGGCAGCCCCATGGCATTGGTGGGCGGGATGGCAGGGAGAGAAGGCAGTACGGAGCTGAGGAAAGCCACTGGGTTCTGAATCCGGCTGGTGGGAGAGACAGGACTTGGAGACACACAGCGGGGCTGAAACTGGTGTCCGCCGGCGATGGGAAATGTGAGGGGCGGTTGTGCTGGCTCCGTGGGACCTGGAGGGGTTGGCTCATTCTGGACGGAAACTCCTCCTAGAGGTTTGGTTTGCATGAAGGGGTGAGAAATTAAGAGACTTTCTTTGCTCACTGTCCTCTGCATGGTTTGAGGAGTGCTGCTCAGGGTGAACGCTGGGGAGCTGGAAGGGGCCGCTGCTGCTGCCGTGGCGGTGTTGGTATTCGTGGAGGGGAAGAAATGCTTGGGCCGGGCCAGGCTGAACGTCTGCGATGAGGGGGTCTTCACAGGCTTGCTGGGCGTTGTCCCTGCTGGGGAAGCAATGGAGTTCAAAACACTCATGTTGAAAGGAAACTCCTTAGGAGACGAAGGAGATGGGTTTTGCAGCTGCTGCTGTTCCAGCAGGACCTGGTTGTGAAGCTGCTGGAGCTGGCTGGAGTCGCTGCACAAGAGAGGGGGAGAGAAGGGAGATCATCACAGGGCATGCCCTGCGGAAATGTACACAGGCTGTTTACAAGTTTGTGCTCAGGAAGAACACACACCAGAGCTGCCAGAAAGCAGCGAATCAATTTCTTGTGAGTTGTTTTTCCTTCTTTCTAAATCTGTTTTATTTCCCCGAAGAAGGAGAAAGGCCAGTGCGATATGTAACCCCGAGGCATCGTGCACATTGTATTCTCTGTGTGGTGACCCTGGAGCGGTGCAACAGAGCAGCCCAATTGTAATGTTTATAAATTAGAAAGAAGACATAGAGACAATGGTCCCCTTGCTGGGAGTGCTCAAGGTCCTGAGGTGAACAGACAGTATTTCAGCTTTGGGACAGAAAGCACTGGGCTACACACTGAGGTGAGTGGCCGAAGGACTGCAATTCTCCAAGCCAACATGCTGTATCTTTCACTCTGCCTCATTTTAGAGCAAACCTGAACAAAGTAGCTGCACGTGTCTCAATGTTTCTCATCCTCTCTTGACAACAGTGCTGTATAGGAAAGGTGACCGTTTGTCCCCATTCAGCCTAGACTGTTCTGGTTTATGCCTGTTTTCCTAGCTTAATTATTAATAGTTTCTTCCAGTCTAAAAAATGTCATGGTTTAAATGATGAATTATATGACCCCCCTATAAAAGTCTATGGTTTGTAAAAGTCTAATTATAAACATGGACTTAGGTTTTGTTTTTGCTCCTAAACAAAAGTAAGTCAGACTGGGGGCAGTTTCTTCATTTGTAGGAGCCCGAGTCACAGAAGCATGACATGACTTGCCTGAAGTCCCACAGCCTATTTTTATTTATTTATTTATTTATTTATTTATTTTTGTGGTTTTATAAATATATTTTATTGAATTTTTACAGAGAGGAAGGGAGAGAGATAGAGAGCTAGAAACATCGATGAAAGAGAAACATTGATCAGCTGCCTCCTGCACACCCCCCACTGGGGATGTGCCTGCAACCAGGTACATGCCCTTGACCGGAATCGAACCTTGGACCTCTCAGTCTTCAGGCCGACGCTCTATCCACTGCGCCAAACCGGTTTCAGCCCCACAGCCTATTTAACTCTTCTAGTAAGCCAATTATTTTTAAAGAATAAAAATGTCTAAAAGTCATACATGCAGAAAGTTGTCAGGGCTGTCCAACTTTGCTGTTTAGAGACTCTATTCCTAAATGCATGACCATAGGAAGATCCACAAATGAAAGTGCAGTGTCTCAAGGCCACATGGTTTTATGCTCTTTGGACATATAGGTTGCTTCTGAAACACAGAAGGTGATCTGTCAAATATGAGGCCTATTAAAAATGAAAGGTTTTGTATTTGCTTACCATCAAGAAAGTCAACACCAACAGCAGTTATGTTGAACCAGAAGGTTCTCCAAACCTTGATTTTTCTTTATTTTTTAATTTTTTAAAGATTTTAAAATTGATTTTTAGAGAGAGTAGAAGGGAGAGGGAAAGAGAGAGAGAAACATTGATGTGAAAGCAAAACATCAACCGGCTGCCTCCTGCATGCTCCACCCTCCTCACTCCCTCCCCCAGGCACTGATCCTGCAACTTGATCATGTGCCCCAAGTGGGCATCAAACCTGCAACCTTTCGGTGCACAGGTCAATGCCTAACCAACTGAGCCACACCAGCCAGGGCAAACCTTGGTTTTCCTTAATTCCTGGAGTTTAACTTTTTCCTTTCCTTCATTAATATTATGTTACATAGTATAAGGAAAAGTAACTTGACAAAATGCAGACCCATCTCCACTTTCCATTACTGCTGTCTGTGCAATCCTTTGTTCATCTATGAAAACTTTGTCTGGAGTTAAACTAAGAATTCAAGGGTATTAGCCACTTGCCCTGGTAAAAGGAGAAGCAGAAATATTTTTGTGAGGTTATCCTTAGAAAAAATACGTACAATTAACATTGATTCTGCTGGTGATGACTTTATCAATGGCATAAAAATACAGAACCTTTACATATTCAGTGGACCACATATTCAGCAGGTCACATTCTGTGACTGCTATAGCATAAACACAATGCTACGGGGCTTTCAGGACATGTTTGTATGGCAGTCTGAGTAAAAACTAATCTGATGACTTTGCATAAATATTTTATTATGTTATGGAAATAGAAAAAGCAGTATATGAAAAGGAAGTAATCTTGAAAGATAAGGGTGATAAAAAGAGGCCAGGAAGTCATTTGGTATTTATTGATTTTTCTTTTTCCTTAGTTCCCGCTGAATGAAAACTAAGAACCGGTTGTTTTTACTGTAATATTCAAATGGCATCTTAGTGCTTATCATTCAATGCAGTATATTAGATTATAGAGAGGGTTTAAACCTTAATGATATATGAGATATAGTGTCAAATTGTTTTGATTATCTAAGAGTTTAGAAAAATTCATTTGAGAATAAGGTCTCTTTTTGTTTGAACAGAATTTTTTTTCCACTTTATTAAACTCTATCTTGTCCAGAGGGGATTTAAAAGAGCTGTTTGGATTTGCTCATTCATTACATCAAGACAAGGTGTCAATTCTATTACTTGATGGACTTTTATTGAATCTTCTATGTGTCTAGTTTGCTAGGTACTGTAGGAGATATAAATATGCCTAAGATAGTATGAGCTATTCAGGGCTCAAAAATCTTACTATATGTACATGCAACACAAATCATCAGTGGTTATTTACAGATAATATATGAAATTCACTTACATTTAATAATTAAGGTATAGCATTAGTGAAAAAATAAAGGGAGGGAAGATTATTTATAAAGCATACCAGTTCTAAAATCCTGAGTAACCTGTCTAATTCAAAGTAACAGCCCGCCATAAATTGCTATAAGCTCAGTTGCTCATTTATTGTTGCTGTAAGGATTTCTGAAATCAGGTTTATACCGCAGCTTTCTTCCTATAGATTTATCAACTTTCTTGGGTTACTTGAAAATATTTCTTCTTTTGCCACAACTTAAGCATTATGCTCAAGAATATGGGCTCTGCAGACAGAGACGTAGGTCCTAATCCTGGCTCTGCCACTCATTATTGTGTGGTTTTGGGAAGTTTCTAGACTTTGCTGACCCTGATTTCCCCCTAATTAAATAGGAAAAAGTAATAGATATTGATTTTGTTGTGAGAATTGATAAATAAATGACCAAATACAAATTTATAAGTGGTCAATAAATGGTGGGTATATTTTTTAGTTTCTGAACTACAAATATCAATTTAAAGATTTGTAAGGATGAAAATCAAGTTCAGAATTATAAGGATGCTTCTGGAATACAAAAGAATTTCTCAGGGATTTTGAACTGTCAAGATACAATGCCAGTGACAAACACAACACAACAAACTTGGGATACTGTATCCAGTACTTTTGAATGCAATTTTGGCAACAACAACTTTGGGCAGCGTGTGCTGGAACCAGCTCCGGATGGCTCTGTCCACAACTCATCCCTGGTCCCAGTTCAATGACCTTTCTTTAGTAGCTTGAAATCAGCCACGGTGGGAGGAAATTTATAAATGCTACCCTTAGGGCTTCCCTGCCTCTGCCCATTACTAAACATTGGCCAGCACAACACTGATTAGGATAATTGATTCTGAGTAAATTGTCTCCGCAATCAGCTCTTAGCTGTGGTTTTAGCAATGGTTACATCGCTGGTGGCACATTAGAATCACCTGGAGAGCTCAAAAAGCAAACAAACCTCATTGATTTAGGCACCATGGCCCAGAGAGTCAATTGGCCTGGGAAAGGATCCAGGCATAGTTATCATTATCTTTTAAAATGTCGGTCAGTGGTTCTTAAGCTTTAGTGGGCCCAAGAATTCTCTAGGGTAAAACACAGATTTCTAGGCCCCACCCCCAGAGTTCTGACTCAGTGGCTCTGAGACTGATTCAGGGCCACAGACTCTGCATTTTATCAAGCCTCCAGGTGAAACCAATGCTGTAAGTAGCAAGGCTCTAGGTCAAGCATGTCAAACTCATGGCTGGTGGGCCACATACCTCGTTTATTTAAACTCACTGGCCTTGAGTTTGACATGCTTGCTTAAATGATTATTGTTTTTTCCTGAGTGTGGAAGGGTGCGTGATGGGGTAGGGTGGGGTGATAAAAGGTTGTAACTCAGGTTGTCCAACTCCAGACCAGTAGTTTGCAACCTGGCTATACATTAAAATAACCTGTAGGGAGATTCTGATTCAATTGTGAGGGAAGGATTAGATATTTTTTAAAAGCCCCATATTTCATTCTAGAGTGTAGCCAGGATAAAGAATCAGTGCTGTAGACAGCTCGCTATTCAAGCTGAAAATTTCAAAATCTGAATGATCTAGGTTCTGATCATAATAGTGTTTAAAAATGACAGCTTCATGTGGACTCAAGGATGTGCATGTGTGTGTGTGTGTGTGTGCATGCACATGTACCTATTTTAATAAAGACCTAAGAGAAATTTTTAAAAAGGCAAAAAATATTAAAGAATTATATAGTACTGAGAACTGGATTTTTAGAGGGTGTAACTACATAATTTAGTAGAAAGAATTTTTATATTCATTGAAAGTCTCATGTGGCAGATATTGCTGGCTGACTACTTTGTAAAAGTACTCGGTTTTATTCCTGTAGGAAATATGTGCCATCTAAAGACTACATTTCCCAGCCTCCTTTGTGGTTAGTATAACATGTGATTAAGTTCTGGCCAAAAGATTGGAGTAAGACCTAAGAAGGCCTTTATTTTATTTTTTAATTTAAATTCTTTATTGTTTAAAGTGTTACATAAGTCTCCTTTTCACCCCATTGTCCTCTCCCTGGCCGCTCTCCTAAGAAGACTCTTTAAAAGGAGTTTAAGACCCATCCATTTGCTCTTCCTGCTGCTTGAAATGCAGACATGACGACTACACCACCAAACTGGACCATGAGAGGACCTAGAGAAGTAGCCAGTGTTAAAGATGGCAGAGCAGAAAGATAGGAGACTGGGTCCTTAACAGAGCCACAGACAGTCTATCTGATTCCTTGATTTAAGAGAAAATTAATCCTCATGTGTTTAACCCACTGTTAGTTTGGGTTTTCTGCAACATGAAACTAAATCTAATCCTATCTGACATACATAATAGCTCCTAAACAGTCCTGGGGTAATAGGAGGCATTTTTCAAGGAGATTGTATGGGTTACTTGTTCCCACAACTCCCTTCTCTGAGAACTCCACCCAGGCCCCACAGTTCTGTGATCCATTTGACTCTTCCTCCCTCCAAACACAAGTCCTCTGCACTTGACCAGGCTGGACCAGTTGGTATTTGGAATCCAGCTGTTGAGAACGATTTAGTCAGCAGTGCAACTTGACACAAATTGTGATGGAGAATGGGACACACCATGATGGGCCAAGCCATAAATCGATGAATCTTCAAAGAGATAACAGTGGAGTGGATATGCAAAGAGGAAACAAGGAGGCACTTCAGAAGTCAGAGAGTGAGAAGCGGACAGAGGCTGAACTAACCATGTGATCCCAGCTCCCAGTTTGCCTTCTCTGTATCGGGCCTGTCTGTTCCTGCATAGATCCCCACAATATCCTCTTCCTCTCTTATTCTTTTAAGTGGTTTGCCATTTCCAGGGACCAGCAGAACTTCGACAGTTCTGGATGTGACTTGCTGAGAGGCATATTATGTAACATTTCACTTTATGCCCTGCAATCTGCCTTATGTGGTAGTGAGAAGAATATAAAATGAAACAATAGGAACTGCTTGCAATGAACATCTTGCTGTCATCACTGAGAAACACATAATAGGAGTGCTGATACTGCAGATTTTAATGTTGATATTTAAAGATTTATATAATTACAAACATAATTTTTATCATTTTGATGTGTGGATCAAACAGAACATAACAGTAGTATCATGTTCTGTGTTTGCTTTACTATGGATGAACATCAAACATTGCAACATGTCTCTGGCGGAGCTGGAATATTAATAGTAAGGATGATAGTGACAGTACACTTAGACTGGTGTAAGGATGTATGGTTTTTAAAACATGTAAAGCATAATTTTCTGCCCTAGCTGGTTTGACTCGGTGGCTAGAGTGTTGGCCTGCAGACTGAAGGGTCCCAGGTTTGCGTCTGGTCAAGGGCACATGACCGGGTTGTGGGCTCCATCCCCAGTAGGGGATGTGCAGGAGGCAACCTATCAATGATTCTCTCTCATCATTGATGTTTCTCCCCACCCCTCTCCCTTCCCCTCTGAAGTCAATAAAAGTATATTAAAAATAAAATAAAGTGTATTTTCTCATTATGTAATTCCCCTTTCAGCTCCACCATTTTGAAGAAGGGAAGACTCAGAGATGCTCTCAGGCACTTGGTTATCCATTCTAGTTTTTACTTACAGTTTGGGTTTGGCCAGGACTGGAGGGGGCTCTTTGACAGGCGAGGAAGGCTCAGGGATTTTTGCTGGCTGTACACTGAATCTCTCCAGGAAAAAATCAGGCCTGGTCTGGTTGGCAGTCACCGTGCCACCCTCAGGAGACGCTTCGCTTCCTTTGTCATCTTCAGGAAGGTTGAAGTGTACTCGGAGCCCGATTCTTGAGCTGGACCGGGGCTCGTTGTGGTTCACCAGAACCCCTTCGAGTTTGGGTTTGGGGGGTTGTTCCACAGAAGGAGGCTGTGGATTGGGTGGGGATGGCTGCTGCTCAGTCACAGCCAGGTTGGTGATGGAGTTGGCTGAGTGAAGAGACCCATTATTTCTGAGGTCTTCATTTCCTGAAACAACAACAATAGGACCTCAGCTGTTATCTTACTCAATGAGCCTGAGATCGGATTGTAACCCCGAGTTGGGGCATGTGTCCAAACAGATGATTATGCGAATGGGAAAAAGCTTGTCAAAAACAGAGAACAGAATCTGGGGCATTAAAGAATGGTGAGAATACCGGGGGAAAAGCTGAACTAGAAATCTAAGTACTGTTTTGGAAAGGATATTAGTAGTTTATATAAAACCGAGGAGATGTTTTCTTAACAGTAGGACAACTGGGGTGGTAGTGGTGGTTATAAATGCAGTAAGAAATTGAAAACTGGATATTGTTCAAGAACACTTTCCTCAATAATTCAATTTTTAAAAGGAGAGTCAAGTTAGCTTTGTAAGAAAAGCAGTAAGAAGGATAATATAAACTTTCCATACTCAAAGTCATAGTCTAAATTGTTCTGACATGTAAAGAGCCCTTACCTCTTACATCCAGCTGTGCGATGCTTGACACTGTGCCATATTTGTTGCTTGCAGTACATGTGAAGCACCCAGAGTCTTCTGCAAATACTTCAGCAATGACCAAAGTACAAATCTCCTCTAAATGCCAGCAAAACAGAACGGTTACTGACATAATTATGAAAATGGAATTATGCAATTCACTATCAGATGGTTTTTCCATAAAAGTCAATGTAAGAAGCTGATTGCATTAGTTGTTTGAAAATAATTAGTCCAAAGAATTAATTGATTGAATGGACTGATTAGGAGGCTAAATGAATGGAAGCACATAGAACAAATAACTCCACACAGACAGACTATTGGCAAGAGAATATTATGATAACATATTATATATTATGGATTTTCAAATTGTCTTCTATATTTATGTCACCAGTTCACATGACAAAAATAGAATTGAGGAACAATAAACTTTGAAAAAATCACAAAAACAACTTAAGAGTTAAGGTAAAAGGAGATTTGTATGAAATAAAAGGATTAATAAAACATTGTTTAATCCCAGATTTCTCACTATTTATGTGAGGAACTTTTGCAGTTAGGTAATTTTAAAGGAAGGCCACAATTTAAAACTGGACAATAAATATTTTGCTTAGCGAAATATTTGAAATTCTGGGTGAAAAACAAGAGAAATGCATTTTTTTCCTTTGTAATACTATGGTAATTCTGTTGGATTACTCCAATACACAGCATGAGCCCTCTTTTGAATAACTACAGAAGTGATTCCCAGGTAGAACCATATGCTTATAGCCTAAAATTTTTGTAGTTAGATACTACTTGGCAGCTAATGAAGAGATAACTAAGACAGTAGTCTAAACCTCCAGTTATCTATCACCCAGTAGACCTGACATTAAAAACAAAATTAATAAAAGCATAGTTGCTTTAGGAGATACTTGGCATCTCAGTGTTTCATGATAACTGAATTTAATTAGCTGGACAACCGCTAGGAAGGCTGTACAGGAAGCCGGGGCAGATAGCACTGAGCACCTGCTCAGTAACTACAGCCTCTTCCCTCCTTATTAACTGAACCCTAACTGTTCGCCCTCCTTGGAATGTTCATGTGCTTCAAATCAAGTTGGCCTTGCCCAGCCTCAGCTGGCAAACTGAGACTGGTCGTGCTAAGCCAATCCTGCTAACTCTATTCTTGATAAGTGATGCCATATGACATACAATTCTGGTCAATGAGATATTAGGGAATTTCTGGGAGATATTTTCTTGTTCTTTACACACACAAAAGAAAGTGTTGTTCCATTTTTTGTCTCTGAATATTGTCAGCTGCATATAATATCCATAACTATGGCAACTGTCTTGGGTATATGAGTGGAACCAGCCTAAGAAATACTCTGAAGATAGCAGAATGGAAAATGGAAAAAAAGGGTTGGCCCCTGATGAACTCTGAGATGCTAAATTAAGCAATCTCAAGACTGCTACTTCTTAGAGCATTTTGCTATGTGAGAAAATACATTTTTTCTTATTGTTTAAGCCACTTTTAGTTAGGTCTTCTTTACTTGCTGCCCAAAGAATCCTAAATGATAGAGAGGCAACGTTTGCTGTTGGTGCCTCTCTGTCCTTTTTCTGAGCCCTTGGCCTAAGCTTCCTTCTTTATGTTCCCCTTTCCAAACATTCGTGCTTTCCTTTTTCAGCAACCTGCTCTCAGAAAAATGATCTGATAAGTTCATTCACACTACACTATACCTACCTGATAAGATAAAGCATTCTGTCTCCAAAGGGTACTTACATTATACAAGGTGGAAGGAATACCTCTGGCTGTGGGATTTTAGATCATGGAGCTGGGAAAGGCAGGATTTGTTTTGGGCAGGGACATCTTTTGAGCGACTCTGAAAGTGTTTTGTATATGAGACTGCCTAGTAAAAACGCCTGCTTTGGATGAATGTATTAAAAGCCTGAAATATTTTCAAGGGGAATAATACTTCTCTACTGGAAGAATGCAAGAATAAGGACCCTCTGGTCTTTCTTATGTATTCCCATAGTGAAAAGCTATGCAACATCTACTTCTGGAATGCCTTCCCATTCAGTTTTCTGAAGAGAGTTATAAATTCCAAGCCCTCATTTTTACCTGGGGGTAAAAATACAATGGGATATTTCAGGGTGATCACAAGGAGGACATCCAGATGTTTATGCTTTGATTGTGAGTGACTTGTATTTTTTGGAGGTAAGAGCTTCACCTACTTGTCACTTTCATGTCATCTTAGTATCCTTACAATCAAATCTAATATCATCACAGACATTTTGTTCATTCTTCAAATTTCAACATTTGATGCATAAGTTTTCAGAAATATAGGCTGTGAAATTGAATTTAATCTAGCATTATAGAAATTGCTCTGCCCAGTTATGAAAGGTCCTGAGAAGGGGTCAAAGGAAGAGGGAAGATATTCCTAAGAAAAAATCCTCAATACCACAGACTAACTTCATTCATATTAGGGACTGAGTACATATTCCAAATTTTCACATACTCCCCTTCTTTCATTCTTCTACAATAATAGCTAAAGTTGGTTTGGATCTTTTCCCTAAAACTTTATTTTTCATGACCCCTTTGTAATTTCAATATGTTTTGTTATATATATCAAACCACACTAATAAATTAAAATTAAAATGTTCTTTACCTGGCTCTGCCATGGATCGAGGTTCTAGAAGAAAATAAATTAAAAGACTCTTAGCATTTATTTCACTGAGAGGCTATATTTTCATCAGAAGCTTCCTATAGAATTTCATAGTCACTTGCATACTCATGAGTGATTTTTTAAGGTTAAGCTATAGTGTTAAGTAAAAGGAGCTAAGCACCAATGACCTCCACAGGGACAAGATGGTTGTCACAGAGGGCAGCAAGAAAGCTGCTAACTAAATGATGTTGCTGTACCTTGAGACACATCTGGGTTCCACGTAGGTAAGGAGGAAAAGTTATTGAGTTAGCTGGGATTCAGGAACGACTGGCTTTTACTGATACCCATTCAGCCTTACCTGGAAAATGTTTGTGAAGACTGAGAGACTATTCTTGGTTTTGGGCTTTCATATCCTAATAAAATGTAGAATATACCTCTAAGGTTTCAAATATTAAAAGCCCCAGAATGGGTGACAGGTTCCTTGAGAGCTGGTCCTTAACCTTAAAATTCTTTATCATTCCTGAAAGTGCCTGCTGGGTACTGCACACAGGGGTTCAATTAGTGTTTATCAAATTGCAGGCACTCAGTGAGTAGCTGTTGACCTTAGTTACAATCTTCTACATGGATAGAATATTGAAGTATTTTTCTCAGTTTCAATGGTATTTTGAATATATTATTGTTGCTGCTACTGCTGTTAAACTTGATAGTACTTTGATTCATATATCATACTGATCCAAGTACTACTATTTTGTGATCGACAGAAACAAATTAACAAAAAAAGCAAATAAATTTCAATGTATTTAATGCTGAAATGGTTCAAGGTGAAAGCACTTACGTGACAAGAAAAGAATAATTAATCACTTCAATATATAGATAACTCTTACAAAAAAAAATAAAAACCTAATATAAAAAAAGAGCAAAGGATATGAATAGGCAATTTAAAAACAATGAAATACAAAGATCAAATAAATATGAAAAACAGTTCCACCTCACATCTAATTAGTGAAGTGAGGATCAAAAGAAGTATTTCCATTTGGGGCCTATAAAATTAGTGAAGATAAAAAATACTTAATCCCCATTGTTAGTGAAAGTTGTAGTAAAATATAGGACCATGTGTGTCCCAATTCAGCTGAGACAAATCTAATTTATTCCTGGGATCTCTGTATAATTATTATTATTTTTTAATATATTTTTTTGTACAATTATTAATAGTACCCTCTTTCACACCTCAAAGTGTCCCAGATTGAATGATAAATTACGTGATCATCCTTAGTTTCAACCTTTAGGGATGACATTTTGGCAATATACAGGGGTGGGCAAAAGTACGATTACAGTTGTTCATATGGAAAAAGACACACAGGTTATGATTATTACAATAGCTTTATTAATTCTGTGTTGCATGCACTCACAACTGTTAAGCTACTTTGCCCACCCCTAGTTATTAAACGTCTAAAAAATGTGAATTTACAATGGTAATTCTAGTACTTTATTTTATATTCTCAAAGATTTTTCTGTTAACATGCATTGAAGCATAGTTTATAATAGTAAAAATTTGTGAACAATCTAAATGTTCAACAATAGAAAATTAAATAAATATGAAATTGATTGTATTGATCTAATTTTTTAAAGTAAGAAAGGCCTATATTTATTAACAAGGCAAGATGTTCTTGAAATGTTGAGTGAAAAAAATTAATTTACAAAAAAGAGTATGATTTACAGTTGACATACAATATTACATTAGCTTCAGGTGTACAACCCAGTGATTAGACATTTATATAACTTACAAAGTACTCACCCTAATAAGTCTAGTATCTATCTGACACCATAAAAAAAGAATATGATTTATTTTTATTAAAAAATATTCATGGGTAGACACAGACAATAGGGTGGTGAAGGCCTGGGGCAGAGGGGGGTTGGAGAGGGCAATGGGGAAAAAAGGGGACATATGTAATACTTTCAACAATACAGATTTATTTAAAAAATTCATGGAAAAAATGTTGGAGACTATACACCAAAATATTAATAATTGGGTTTAGATTGAGGGATTATGATTACAAGTGATTTTTAGAATATTTTTATTATATTTAAATTAGTTGTGAAAAATTATAAAAATAAATGCCTACAATACATTTATAAAAATTAATGATCAGAGAAATAATTTTGAAGCATCAACTTACTTTTCTGTAAGATTCTAAAATCTGGAGAATCTTCTATCAAGGTCCCTTCTCTGTACCACTCAACTTTAGGAGATGGAGCTCCTTTCACTCTGCATTCAAAGACAACCAGCTGACCCTCCGAGGCTGATAAATTTTGTAACATCTATAATGAGAAGAATATTATTGGAACCCAAAAGTGTACATTTTTGAAATCTAGTTTCAGTGCTAAATTTTTTTAAAAGATGCCATTGCCTCTGTATTTGGATTTTCTCCAAATCTTCTGCATCTCCAGAAGCTCCAATTTAGTTTATTTTTGAATAAAGGTTTGAATGAAGGTTCACTCACTTTTTTTTTTTCCTCTCTGTGCCAGACAAGTTTATTAAATACTTGACAAAACATTTAGAAGGATTCCAAAAATACTAATTTTTGGTAAAGTACTTCTGTTCTTAAATGCTCAATTGGAGTTTGGTTTTCAGAAATAATAACAATTTTAAAAATCTGCAGTGAGTATTTACTAGGTATACATAAGAATAATGTATTTTTTCCACAGAAGAATATCGCTGTCCACAAGGTGTAACATCTCTGTGGTCCGGTCCAATGAACTGTTTTCCTGGCTTTGCCTTATTTACATTCTGTTGTCCTGGAAATTGATTTTGTTTTGCTATTTTGTTTTCTTTATGTGTTCTTTACAGTATAGCTCCAGCATCTATGCAGGAATATAAACTCTGACAATCTCTATAAAATAATAGTCATATGAGTAGTCTTAGGTCATGGTAAATATCTTGTAATTTTGTGAAGGTGTCATTAAATATTTTTCCACACTTCCATAAAAAAAGGTTTACAAAAACCATTTTGAATTGTAAAATATTAGTGTATTCCATAACAAGACTCTATGGGAGAATGGAACTCACATTTTCCTTTCACATCTAGTCTTCCACTCATCAAAACTTGTGAATCTAAAGTCACACATTCATTTATGCAGTAGGTGCTTCATTTGATTATGAAATGTTTCTTTGGCATGTGTGTGAGCATGCTGTTCTTTTTAATTTTGGCCCAAGGATTATAAACATAGAAAGGTTATGATTAACTTCCTCCACAAGCTCTTTTTAGTAACAAATGCTGCAAGGCTTTCTATTATTACAATATTTGGATCTGCAACTAGGAAATATTGGTTCTTGCTTTAGAGAAGGAGATAGCTATTTTTTAAAAATATATTTTTTTATTGATTTCAGAGAGGGAGAGAGATAAAAACATCAATGATGAAAGAGAATCATTGATTGGCTGCCTAATGTTTGCCCCCTACTGGGGATCGAGCCCTCTACTTGGGCATGTACCCTTAACCGGAATCAAACCCAGGACCCTTCAGTCTGCAGGCCGACACTCTATCCACTGAGCCAAACCAGCTAGGGCGGGTTTGCTAGTTTTTGTTTGTTTATTTGTTTGTTTCTCTTTTGCTTTTATCATTCACTCTTATAAATATTTTGTGATTGTTTACAGCTCTTTTATGAACAATTTATGATATTTTGTGCATGGCCATATCATATTTATGGCATTTGTTTAAGGAATACAGGGGTGGGAATAACCACCTGTCTTCAGCTACGGTAGGAAACTTTTCTCTCAGAGGGGTGTGTAAGTTAATATTGGGACAGCCAGGGGGCGATGTAGTTCAAAGTTAGTGCTTTGTTCTTTGCGTTTCCAAATTTGTTTGCTGAAATAATTCAGGATGGGATTTGCATAGAGTGGTTTCTAAATTAATAAGGAACTATTTGATTAAAAATCTTGTTATTCTTTGTCTACCCTAAACAACATCCTCTGGTGACAAGAATGGAATGCTCTAAGTAAGCAGAGAACATCAACGATTCTTGAGTGCTCCTGGCAAGCTGGTGAAAGTGCCCTCAACCTTGACATTTGAGCAAATTTTGTATTTAAACAGAAGCTTTGGGGCCTATTGAGTACTTTAATGGCAGTCAGACATCTCCCTGGGATTCATATACTAGTATAATGGGGTTTCATTCCTTCTTGAGGCAAACAAACTAGAAAAACAAACAACAACAAAGGTGGTGATGGCAGAAGGGATTGAATAAATAAAATATGGCACATTTAAAAAATAGATATAATCAGAATGAGGTCAATCTACATGTTTTGACATAGCTTGCAGTTCAGTTCAGATATATAAGCCACTTCTCAATCTGCAGAGGTCACACCAAAGCCCTGTTTGCAAAAGGACTTCCTTGAGAGAATATGTTGCTTACAACTGAGACCAACATTATTGTTATTACTCACTAGACATTGACAGCCAAGACCTGTGTTCTATATCAGAGTCCAGCCAAGATACCTGAGGTACTACAGTGTATGGTATATGCCGACTAAATGTCTGTGATATAAGATGGAAGCTCATTCCAGTGTGACATTTCATCAATACTCAGTAAAGGAAGTGCCAAGGGTCATCTTACACTTAGAAAAATGATTGGAAGTCATGGTTTGAAGGACAATGATAGCTGTTATTGCTGAAAACTGCTTTTCCACAAAAGTCTCATGGGAAGGAACTGGCACACATTACCGCACGTCAGGGTCCGAAACAGTTGCACCATTTGAACATAGTGCAGATGGTGCTACATTCAACACAGTAGTAAGTCTTGGGCTGTTACTAACGGCACAGTGTGTTCACTGTGTACCGACATGATCATAATCATCAGGATTTCGCTGATGACGAATTAAGGCAAATGAAATAGTCCCCAACTTGCAAAGGTTAAGTTAGTCTTAACTAGGAATTATGGATTGGATTAAAGTCACTATAACCAATGTCTTTAACTTCTTGAGGTGAACGGTATCCAAAGTGCAAGTCTGTCTTGTGTGTCATCACCATACTGATCATCTGGGAAGACGTTCTTTGCAGGGAGCCTTGAGAAGCATGTCTTCCATGGCCATTTGATACTGGATTTTTTTTTCTTTATTCTCCCTAAAGACACTCAGATGCCACAAAGCGATGAAAGCAATGATTCCTTCTTAGCTGCAATGGAAGTTATTCCCCACAGAATAAATATTGCTATGTGCCTGCTTTGTGCCGAGCACTGTGCCACGTGCTGTAAACGTGAGTTGAAAGGACACAATCCTATAAATACAATGCAGGGACATCTTGAGAAAGGGCGTCTTCCTTATTGGTTAAAAGATGTCAGCTACAAAGGTTCACATTGTCATTTTCTTCTGTTTTTAATCCAGTTGATATTTTGCACCTTGGAAGATGCTGCAAATGAATGTTCTTAGTGCTTTAGGCCGGAATTGGATCAGAGCAGTTTTTACTGATAAAGAACTGTTTGACTGAAGACTCTTTTGCCCCTTGCTTGTCAGAGGTGTCCTGTAACAGCTGAGTCAGAAAAACCTCCGGAATGTCAGGCTGGGGAGAGGGACCCGTGTAATCTCCAGAAATCTGGATCTTGTCACTAGTCCAGTGATTTCAGGGTTTCCTGCTTCTGATATTATATAATGAAGCACTCTTCTTCAAATTCTCACTCCACCTGCCCCTTCACTTTTCAAATTACTGCTGAAGCAGCTGGAGCCAGGGCTGCTGCAGCCCTGAAAGTCCGCCAAAGCAGCTGCTGTTGGAGAGGGAGCAGCAATAGGAGTAAGATTCTAATTTGATCGTCTACCTCCCTTCACACTTAAGAAGTGTGAGCACGGTTTCCCCCCATAAATAGAGTGGAAGTGTTTTTTGATACCGTATAGAGAATAAAGGTCAGTCTAGCTTCATAAAATATTTTAAAACATAGGTATCACCTATAATCAGAGCAATGAACTAACATAGAGAAACCCTGTCTTCTCTCAAACTCTCCCACTGTTTTGTTGGGCAGCCCTCCTTTTCATTTTAACCTTCTTTAAAAAGAAGATAATACCAGTAATTCCCTATCACCAAAGAAGGCACAGGAGTTAAATGAAACTCTGCTCTCTGATGCTTTTTTAAAAATTGGCTTCTTGCCATTACTCTACTGGCAAAGAAATGCTTTGTTGGGCAGTATAGAAAGTGAGTCCTGGGGGTTGAAATGCCAGAAGTTCCTAATGAAGTACTTAGAGCAGGAATAACCCGAATAAACATATGCAAATGATCAGCTATCAGGGGCTCATGCCACGTGATTACCATCACCAGTGGCTCTGACTCAGACATTTTCTAATGACACTGGCAGTGACTATGACCTCAATCCTGCCTGTACTGATGGAAACTAACGTAAGCACGCTGCCGCTGATAAGTCCCTCTGGAATCTGAGTCACAGCCTATCCCAGTGCCCTACGTCTGAGCAGTCCTGGTCCATTTATGGAGGCAAAAGCATACATCTGAGGGCTGAGAAAGCCTCATCAGAGTTTGGGTCTTTGTATTAAGGACTGTTTTCCCACCGTGGATCTAATATTTTTGGAGATTTATCTAACAAACAATATATACTAATGATTATTCATTTTTCCATTTTTATTTATCAAAGGCATATATGTATCAGCCAATCAGAGCATCTAATTAGAAGTTCATGAGAGTCACCACACAAAGGCAGCTAAACCTGTTACTGTAACCAGTCCATGAAAATGCAATGTAAAGAATAAGTATTGAAGTCCTACTGTACTTTTTGGAACAATAAAAATGATTTTGGACCTATTATTACCTTTATGGACTCCTATTAGATATTAGAAATAGGCTTCAAAGTGCTTGGGAGGTTCAGAAAAGTAAATAGTTTTATTATTGTGCTGAATGTTGTACCAGAGGTCTGCACCAGCTAACAGACGCAGGGAAGACAGAGTACTTAGGAAGATTTAAAAGTGAGTGGAAGGAGATAAGGACACCTCTCTGATCTCTGGCTGGCAGTTGGTAGTACAGAAGAGAAAAGAGAAGGAGATTTCAGTTGGGACTAGGTACATATTATTCTGTGATTTAGTTGCTTTTGAAGAGTCAGCACTGTTTCTAGGGTGTGACAAAGTGTCCTGATTTCTGGGGCACTTAAGCTATGTTTTAAGGCTAAGTGACTCAGCCGTGAAATAAGAGACCATTACAGATACCTCTATTAGCTCTCTCTCTCTCTCTCTCTCATACACACACACACACACGTCCATTTATAACTCATCATAAAAGTCTTGTATTTGCCAAGTCACAGCATGTTGCTTTCCTACGTCACATCTTTGAAAATAGCAATGCTGAAACATCAAAAGCAGGTTACAAGAAGTGAATCTGAAAAATCAAGAGGCATCTTGTTTCCCATATGAATGTTGACTCAACTGATATGGATATGGATAAGCATGTCTCAGTCTAGACTTTGGAAAACCATTTTGGATGAGCTGATATGGTGGCACCTCCCTAAAAGTGATGTCTGTGAAAGTTGTGGATTTAGCTCTTTCTTTAAGGTCAGTACTCATTGGAAAAGACATAGTTTTTGTCATTTTGCTCTAAATCATGATGTCTCAGTTCCAGGACTACTGGCAGTTTGGTCTGGATAGGTCTTTGTTGTGGGAGGCTGTCTTTCTATCCATTGCAGGATGTTCAGCAGCATCTCTGGATGCCAACAGCACAATGTCCCAGATGTGACAACTAAAAATGTCTCCAGACATTGCCAAATGTCCACTGGGGTGTGGGGGGAGGGATGGAGGGGGATTAACCCTGACTGAGAACCCATTTCTCCAAACTAAAGCATACTTCTGAGAGGACAAAAATCTCTTTGGGCTTAAGTTAGCATTGATACAAACAATAAATTATAAATCCAGTCATAGATTCCATCCATGTAGTCTTCATAACATCAAATAAAAATCCAATGTCACTCAATTTTTTACCTTTTAATTTATTGCCTTATAAAACATATAAACAAAGTCAATGCTATCTAAGGGAAAAAACAATTGAGTGAGAATTGGGAGAACATGTTTCTAGTCCTGATTCTGACACTAACTAATTCTGTGACTTTGGATAAATTGCTTACTAGTACGCTCTCTGGCCCTCCGTTATTATCATTATTATTATTTTTGTAAATGAAAGTGCTTAAGAAAAATTTCCAATTCTAATACAAAGACTATGAGACTCAGAATTAATGCCACCACAATAGTTGACACCAGGCAATAGAAAAATAGGACTCTTTATCTTAGAGTGAGGTTTTATGTTGAGTCTCCTGAGAACATCTACTCCATCTCTTGAGTGCCAAAGACACTCTTTTGGTGCAATTCAATTCTTTTGAAAGCCCTTTCAGAGAAACCTTTGGCATATAAGTGGCTAGAAACTTATCACCTGACCCCTAGGTGTGGCTATTGTGTTATAGCAATAGGATGCCATAAAGAACAATGTGGTGAGTGGAGAAGGCATTTCTTTCATTACACAAACTGTTATTAGAAATCTGAGACTTGAATGACATGGTAACAAATACTAAAAATCCCAAATCCTATACTGTACTTATAACAGACCAAAATCCTGAGATAAAATCAGTACATGTTGGATCCTACAACTTTGTTTGGGTATTATAGTATATTTAAAGCCATGACAGAAAGAAATGATATTTTCATTACCTTTGTAAACACTGGAGCTGCAATGATAGGTTTTCCATCCAATCCTTGCAAATAGTTAGTAGGGCTCCGACACTGTTAGAAGGGAATGAACAACAGATTTATTGTCACTAGCATTACTAGATAGATAGATAGATAGATAGATAGATAGATAGATAGATATAACACATTTATAGAATTTGGTGTGTGAAATTAATCTAAAACCAAAAGACTGACATTTTCTAAATCTATGAATTACAGACTTCAAATTTTATACGGAACTGATTGTTTTTCTTTCTAGATCATGGTGACTGTCTCACATGTGTAATTAACCCTAAATCCCGAAAAGCTTCCATAGAATTTCTGAGCCTCCACAGATCATAATTTGAAAAACTACTGGATTAGAATTAAAATGTGACCCCTGTGCATTACTCAATGACTTAGATAAGCAACTGTTTAAATTTTGAAATGGTTTTAAGTCAATAAATATATCAATAACATGTTACAAATATATTTAGAATATTATGATTTTATATTTTAGAAGTATATGCATACATATATTTTCATATATATGCCTAGAAAATGCATGAAACTATCTGCTAGAAACTATTAAAAGAAGGTACCTCTGAGGAGTGGGGGCAGGGGAGTAGAACCTTAACTAAAGCTTTTACTTTGTACAGCTTCTCTATTTTTCCAGTGTTTTCACACTAAGCATGTACTAGTATCATCATTATCATCATCATCACCATCATCTTGAAGGATGAGAGTCTTTAATGTATTAAAAAATAATTTCATGGTTGTTCCCTTAGAAAATAGAATTCTGAATGTCTTGGGCCATTGTGTGTAATCAATACTCCAATGCCAATAAAGCTGGAATATTAGGGACTAACTTATAAAGGGTCTCTATGAAATTGCCCATGAGTTAGAGAGTGTGTTTCCAAAGCAATAGGAACCACTGATATCCTACATTAGAAGTACAGATTATCATGATCATGGAAATGAATTGCCCAAGGTCATTATGAAGGTGCAACAGAAAAGAACATGATCATGCCATACAAGATGGTCATGGTCACAGTGCCTGCCTGTCACAGACTATGGCACTTGTGTTTCCCTTAGACTTTTGTACCTGTTGGATGGTTGATACACTCGGCCGGGCCACCACAGGCTGGGCTTGGGTTACTGCTGAAGGAATGGCTGCAGAAGTAGTGGGAGGGGGTGACACCTCTTTTGGCTTCTGGATTCTGAGAAATGATTAAAACTTTTATAAAAACAGACCTATTATTGCTTGTGAAAATTCTTTCAGCAAAGTTAGTAACGCTACCCCTGCTTATAGTTAGATATAATACAAGTCTTTGGTCAACAATATTCCAAAAGCCATTACTGAGGGCTTCTTTACTACATACTTTATTACATGTAAACAGGAAGATGGTAAGATATCATTCCTGTCCTTGAGTTAGCTGCTCTCAGTCAAGCTGGGGACTTGTGCATATTCACAACTGATCATCCAGACGATCATGATGATGGAGCATGTGCAGAAGATAATTTTTTGAGATTTGTTTTGCCCTCTGTATTTTCTCTCCCCCATCCATTTCAAGTAAAAGGCCAGGCTTTGTAAATCTTTGTTTCTGGGATTTGGGCATGGCAGAAAGCAGAAATAGCTTGAGTCAATGAGCTCTTCAAGTTAAACAAATTAAAGGGATTATTTGAAGGGCAAGAGAGCCAAGAAATATTCTTGAAGAGGCTGCAGAGGGGAGATTATTTTAGTTTTGTGGATCTTGCCCGAGAACTTGAGTCCAGAGGGGATGGTAACCCTTATGATTAAAGAGTACCACTCTTGCTAAAGATATCAGCACCCAAGCATATCAGAAAGCAACAAAGGACTGGACTTAAAGGGGCCTTGAGGCCTGGGACATGGACCTCTCCCTAATAACCTGGGTGGGGAGGGGGGTGGGTGGGTAGAAGACCGATGACAGAATGGGCTTCCCTTCTGTTGAGATGTTACCTCTGTCTCAGCTTCCTCATCTCTAAAATGGGGAAATAATAATTTTTACCTCATAGAATTTTCATGAGGGTTATAAATAAGGTAATTCATGTAAGATGTATAGAGCAGTGTTTAACATCAAATATTACACACATATATATCCCAAGGAGCTTTCCACAGTCATGGAGGAGGAAGGGGACATCCAATAAAGGGTGATTAAATATTTTGTGTATATAAAAATTCACACCCATTAGGCTTGTAACTGTGTTATGAGAGCCCTGAGGAGGCAGTGATAAATGTGCAATAGAGGAAAAGTTTATTATAGCACTTGACTAGGATTTGAAGGCCAGGCAGAGGAGATAGGGCATTCCTAGAAAAGTGAACAGCTTGAAGAAAGAGGTGAAATGAAACATACATTGCTTTGAGTGAGATGGCAGCAGTGCAGAGAACTTGAGGTGGGGGAGTGGAGGAGGAGAGGGAAGGAAAGCCTGGATGATTACTGAATAAGGCTTTGTATGCCATTCTAAGAGTTTTAAAAAATGTTATTGTTTGTTTTGTGTTTTATTTTCCCATAGATAATATGGGAAAATAAAACATATTAAGTCAGAAAAATGACAGGATCAGAATGATCTTTTAGAGAATAACTGGTTGTATTTGGAAACTATAAAAGAGAAAAATGTTGGAACACCCGTAAGGCGGTGACTGGCATAAAGAGGCAGGAGGAATTGAACTGAAGCCATGAGAATAAGGAAGACAGTTAAAGGGAGAAATCATTTACTGTGGCTATGAATTTTCATATCTGCACAAAAGCTAAAAGCAAGTTATCATTTCAAAGTCAGCACACAAAGGATTTGAAGAATAAGACATGATCTCTACCCTTAAGGAGTAATTACCCCCTGTAGGAGAGGACAGAATGCGCAAACACAGTTAACAGCTCTTTAACCAGTCTTCCAAATATTGCCACTTGTTTCAGGTAGTCTCAAGGAATGGCTCTTGTGCCTGTTTCCAGTTTCCAGGTCTTCTCTCCACAGCCTCCTCTGCCTAAAATGCCCTTTCCTTTCTTATTTGGGTGTGTCTACCTACCGTTCTTTTAAGCCTGAGCTGAAGGTCACCAGTTCTGTGTCTCCCTTCCTGATCTCTCTTTCCCTCCTCAACCAAGAGAGCCCTTTATGCCAAGTCTTTTTCAACTTGTACATAATTATATCACCTTTTATTACACTTTATTACTCTTACTGTCTATATGCTTGGTACACACCTTTTGCTATATTTGCATATATTTCATTGCTATATATTACATTCCTGCTAGACTATAAGCAGGAAGGCAGGAAATATGTGCTTTTTCTTAGTACCCATTGCGTCTAATGAAGTGTCTGGTGTAGAGTAGGTGCTTAGTCAATGGTTGTGGAAAGTAATGAACAGATAGATGTAACTTTGTTCAGTACTCATAACAATTGTTCAGCAAAAAGTCACTTGCCCACTCACATAAATAATTTAGGATCACCAGGTTTTGCGTTCTTGTATTATTATTTAGTCAGAAAACAAAGTTTTTTTGAATCACTGGATGTGCGTTTTTCACTCTGTATGTATAGGTATGATGATAATTGATTGGTGATATCTCATTTTTAAAATAGTGGGAAGCTTGCCTGGCCAATGTTGGTCAGTGGTTGAGTGTTGACCTATGAACCAGGAGGTCACAGTTCAATTTCTGGTCCGGGCGCATGCCCAGGTTATGGGATCCATCCCTAGTAGAGGGAGTGCAGGAGGCAGCCAATCAATGATTTTCATCATTGGTGATTCTATTTCTCCCTCTCCCTTTCTCTCTGAAATCAATAAAAATATATTTTAAAAAATATTGGGAAGCTTGAACTCACAATTACTTTTCACTAATGTCTTGGAAATGGCCTTTTTATATTGCACAAATCATTGCACATTTACTGAGAAAATTTAGGAGAGCCCATTTTTAAATCTAAAGGGAACTTTTTAAAAACCCACTAGCAAAGCTACTGATGCAGATGGGTCGCATGGTTATTGGAAAACTTGCTATGTGGAAAGAGTATGTTTATTCCTCCTGTATATTTCCCTCTTTTAACTGCTATTAAACAAGAAAGCCTATATTTAAATAACTTAATTAAAAGCAATAATTAAATAACAGTAAAATACTGGGAATATTAAAATTAATCTAGGCAAGACTTAAGCAAAATTAGAATTACCGATTCATCTCTTCCTTGTTAAGGTCCCCTTCTGAGTCAGAAGAAGAAGCCCCTGAAAAAATAACCAAGACATGAAACTTTTAATATAATTTCTTAAACTGGTTCCTAGGCATTTGAAGACCTATAGAATTTCAGACATAAAAATGAACTCAGTGTTTCCCTACACTAACAAACACCCACTTTTACACATGAGGAAATAGATTCTAAGTAGTTGAAGGGCTTACTCAAAGCCACATGGCTAATTAGTGATAGTGTTCAAATTAACTGGTCCAAATTCCAAGTGTTCTTTATATAAAACACCTGCTGATGCCTTTGGACTAAAAAAAGTCTTTGCAGACATTAATGTGGTGTCCATAAATCCTCTTACTCCTGACCTACCCAGACTAAATAAAAGAAGGGATTACATTGGATTCCAAACATTGTAGATGTAGGTGGATGCTCTTCCGTCTAGTCCTAATATTAACAAGTCATATTTCATCTCAGGAGAAGGGTGCTTGAAGCTCTGTTGCCATAAAATGAAAAAAAAAATCAGCAATCCAATCTCAGCACTGTTCCCAGAACTTTGATCCTGGATTTACTTCTCCATATAATAAATTCCAGGAAGATTTATCAGAGCTAAATCTGGAGGCATTTATTGTACTCCAAAATTTTGAGAATGAAAATATACCACACACTTCTTTTCATGTATTATTCACTATTATCATCATTATTCACAACTATTCAATAAATATTTGTCAGATACCCACTATGAACTTGGCACTATATTGGAGATATAGAAGAATGAGACAGTACCAGCCTTACAATCTAGTTCATAAATGGGCATTTAAATCATAATAATGCATTATTTAAGTGCTGAAATCAAGGCCCACATAAGGTATTATAGATGATAAAAGTGCCAAAGAATGGTTCCCATAAAAAAACGCAGGGGATGAGATAAAAGGGAACAAAACTTTATAGATATGTAAGGAACATAAATTGATTTATTCTCTAAAATTAGTCATATAAATTTTGTGCTGATGTAAATGCCTTTCTAAGGTTCCCAAATGGTCTCCTATCATCTACCCTTGAGTCCCTGTGTTATATTTTCACCCAGGAACCAGAGTGACCATGTTAAAAGCTAAGTCAGATTATGTCACATCTCTGCTCAGAGTACTCCACAGCTTCTCATCTCCCTCAGAGTAAAAGTCAAAGTCCTTGCAAATGACCTACATAATCTGTTCACTTGCCTCCTCCCATCTTGAGCCCATCTTGAACTTTCGACCTACCTGGTCCTTTTTTTCTTGTTGCCTTACCCTGGCCACAATGCTCATCTCTTTGCAGTAAGACAGGCACACTGCCACTTCAGGGCCAGTGTACTGTGGATTTCTGTGCCTAGAGTTCTTTTCTCTTGAATATCCTTGTGGCTCACTCTTTCACTTCCTCTAGGTCTTCACTTATATGTCACCTAGTTAGTGAGGTCTTCCTTGATCACCCTATCTAGCATTGTAGCTTACACACAACACACACACACAGCGACACACACACACACACTCATACTTCCTATCCCCGATTATATATACTGTGAGATAACAAATATATATATATATATAGGTCACTACCCCTGGTTCCTGGCACAGAGCCCCTAAAACTCTTATAATTTCCTAAGTAATGAGCACTTTGGTATATCTCTTGTTTTTACCTTTGACTCCATTCCTGACACAGGGCTCCTAAAACTCCTCTAAATTCCTAAGTGATAAGAGCACTAAATGGACCTTTTGTTCTAATGAGATAACTGGGTCATCTCCTCTCTGGTTCTTGGATGGAGGCTGGTCACCAGAAAGACTAAGCCATGATTAGAAGCTTGGAATTTTCAGCCCCACCCCCTACAACCCAGAAGGTGAAGAGGGGCAAAAAATGCCTATGTGAGGAAGCCTCCTTAGATATTGTAGGTATAGGTGGATGGGGTTTGGAGAGCTCCCAGGTTGGTGAACATATTAGAAGCTTGGAATCCAGGAGGGGGGCACACCCCAACTCCACTGGGACAGAGCTCCTATGCTCAAGACCCTCCCAGACCTCACTCTCTTTATCTTTCCATCTAGTTGTTCATCTGAATCCTTATCATATTGTTTAATAAACTGCTTATCAAAAGAAAATGTTTTCCTGAGCTTTGTGACACACTAGCAAATTAATCAAACCTGAGTTGAGGGTCATGGGAACCTCTGATTTGTAACCAAGCCAGACAGAAATTGTGGGTAACCTGGGGACCTACTACTTGTGATTGGCATTTGAAGTGAAGTGGGAGCAATCTTATAGAACTGAGCCCTTAACCTATTGGATCTGACACTATCTCCAGGTAATTGGTATAAGAGTTGAGTTAAATTGTAGGATATTCAATTGGTGGCATGGAGAATTGCTTGTTGATGTGGGATGCTTCCTACCCCCCCCCCCCCCACACACACACACCTGTCATATATTTTATTTATTTTTTATCTCATATACTTTATGTTTCTCCATTACACTGTAAATTCCATCTTTCCATGAACCTAGGAATTTTTGTCTATTTGGTTCACTGCTGTTATCCCCACTGCCTAGAAGGGTGTGTGGTAGAATAGGCTCTCAATAAATATTTATTTATTACTAGAGGCCCAGTGCACGAAATTTGTGCATGGGGGTGTGTGTCCCTCAGCCCAGCCTGCACCCTCTCCAATCTGGGACCCCTAGAGGGATGTCCCACTTCCCGTTTAGGCCCGATCCTACCAGACATCCCTCTCACAATCCAGGACTGCTGGCTCCCAACTGCTCGCCTGCCTGCCTTCCTGATTGCCCCTAACCACTTCTGCCTGCCAGCCTGATTGATGCCTAACTGCTCCCCTGCCAGCCCGATTGCCCCTAACTGCCCTCCCCTGTAGGCCTGGTCTCCCCCAACTGCCCTCCCCTGCAGGCCTGGTCACATCCAACTTCCCTCCTCTGCCAGTCTGGTCACCCCTAAATGCCCTCCCCTTCAGGCTTGATCACCCCCAACTGCCCTTCCTTCCAGGCCTGGTCCTTCCCAACTGCCCTCCCCTGCTGGCCTGATCACCCACAACTGCCCTCCCCTGCTGGCCATCTTATGGTGGCCATCTTGTGTCCACATGGGGTCAGCCATCTTTGACGACACGGAGCAGCCATCTTGTGTGTTGGAGTGATGGTCAATTTGCATATTACTCTTTTATTAGATAGGATAACTATATGTCTTACCAGTAAATGCCATACTCCAAGAGTATTTTGCTTTACCTTCTATATAAATCTCAGCAGAAGTTGAATCTGTCCCATAGATGTTAGAAGCAAAGCAGGAATAGCGTCCTGTGTCCTCTTCAAAGGCTTCAGCAATGGTCAGTGAGTGCAGATTTCCCGCCTGGACAATATGAATGTCTGGGGAATTTTCAAGCTCCTTGCCTTCACAATACCACCTGCAAGGAAGGGAATACGGGACATGACTGAAATGTGAGAATTAATGACATAGATGGCTTCAGATGTTCCTTAAGAAGAAAACTGTGGGAGAAAACCAAGATGGTGGCATAAGGTATACATCTGTATGTGCTGCCTCTCACAACCACACCAAAACTAAAACTAAAAGACAAAACCTCTATCACCCTGAACCATGGGAAAGCTGGACAAGTAGAAGTTCTACAACTAGAAGAAAAGAGAAAAGAGCATTGAGACGTGCACAAGCACGGAAAAGCTGAGGTACGGAGGCGCACGAGTCGGGCTGGTGGCGGGCGACTGGGTGCGCTGTTTTTTCAATCCGAAAGGAGACACAAGCTCCTGATTACTCTGAACTCCAGTTTCCGTGCAAGACTCTGGGGATCCAGACACCTACAGGGAGAAGCTGGACTGTCTGCCATTGGGTCGGAAAGTGAGGGTGGCTTGCTTGCAGAGGTGTGCACAGGAATCATTGTTTACTGAGCTGGGGCATGGGACATGGGGACGTGGAAACTTGGAGACACAGAGATGGCTGACTGGCAGTCATTACTGTTAGCCACGCCCTAGCCTAGTGATTCCCTGAGACCCCGTCCCATACAATTTACAAACCCACCCAAGCTCTATGCAGTGGCTTTTGCATATAAATGGCCTGCCCTATGGCAGCTTAACCTAACAAACTGCAGCTCTGGTCAGACAGTTCCAAAACCTCCAAACCCCAAGCAAAGAGGAGAAATCTGCAGATCTCGCTGTAGCTCCTGCTGGGTGGCCTCAGACAGTAGCTGACCTGCACCCCATTGGAGATCCAGAAGCCAGTGTACTTAGTAGTCAGTGTGAGACAACACCAGATTTCAACTCCTCACATCCATAAGTGACACATTCAAGAGGTAGACTCAGTGAGCACCAAAGTCCCACTGAAACAAGTCCTGCTCCATAAGAGTGTCTCCAGTGCAGCAGTTCTTCCATTATAGACACAGTGGGTCCTCACAGCCAACTGGCCTGGAGGTCAATTCCTCCCAGTGTACCAACAGCAATCAAGGCTTAACTATAACAAGACTTTGCACTCAGCCCACAAAGAGGTGCACCAAGAGTGTCCACCTCAGGTGATAAAGGAGGCTGAACCACTGCCCCCTATAGGTCACCTACCTCAGAAAACCACAACATCAACACAGGGAAGCAGCCAAAATGCGGAGACAAAGAACATGTCACGAATGAAAGAAATGGAGGAAAGCAAACTACTGGACACAGAGTTCAAAACCACATTTATAAGGTTACTCAAGAATCTTCTAAAAACCTCTGAGGAACTTAGTGAGACCTTTAAGGATCTTAATGAGAATGCCAAAAAAAAAATGGAAAAGGACCAGCCAGAAATTAAGCATACACTGTCTGAAATAAAGAATATACAGAAAGGACCAAAGGACCCCAAGAATCAAACCAAATATTTGAAATATGAGGAAACAAAAAACATCCAACCAGAAAAACAAAAAGAAAAAGAATCCAAAAATATGAAGATAGCGTAAGAAGCCTCTGGGACAACTTTAAGTGTACCAACATCAGAATTATTGGGGTGCCAGAAGAAGAGAGAGAGCAAAATATTGAAAACCTATTAGAAGAAATAATGACAGAAAACTTTCCCTACCTGGTGAAAGAAATAGACTTACAAGTCCAGGAAGCACAGAGAACCCCAAACAAGAGGAATCCAAAGAGGACCACACCAAGACACATCATAATTAAAATGTCAAGGGCAAAAGAAAAAGAGAGAATATTAAAAGCAGCAAGAGAAAAACAGTTAGTTACCTACAAGGGAGCACCCATACGACTATCAGCTGATTTCTCAACAGAAACTATGCAGGCCAGAAGGGAGTGGCAAGAAATATTCAAAGTGATGAACAGCAAGAACCTACAACCAAGATTACTCTACCCAGCAAAGCTATCATTTAGAATTGAAGGTCAGTTAAAGAGCTTCACAAACAAGAAAAAGCTAAATGAGTTCATCACCACCAAACCAGGATTATATGAAAAGCTGAAGGGTATTCTTTAAGAAGAGGAAGAAGAAGGAAAAGATAAAGATAAAAATTATGAACAACAAATACATGCCTATCAACAAGTGAATCTAAAAATCAAGTGAATAAAAATCTGATGAACAGAATAAACTGGTGAATATAACAGAATCAGGGGCATAGAAAGGGAGTGGACTGACAATTCTCGGGGGAGGGGGGAGGTGGTGTAAGGGGTGTGGGAAGAGATTGGACAAAAATCTTACACCTATGGATGAAGACAGTGGCTGGGGGTAAGGGCATGGGGTAGGGTGGGGAATCAGGTGGAGGGGAGCTATGAGGGGAAAAAAAGAGGAACATCTGTAATAATCTGAACAATAAAGATTTATTTAAAAATAAAATTTAAAAAAAGAAGAAAACTGTGGTAAACTTAGAGTGAGAACGTTAAACCATCCACTATTATGGTATAATTTAATTATAACTATGAGAAGATCTGGCAATATTAAAATCACAGTGTTCCTTTACTCATGAAATTAGAAAGTGGTTTCTCTGAAGAATGATACAACTGTGAGAAGATGGATGAGAAAACAAATATAGCCAACCATGAAGAGCAGGGTCTTTGATGTGGAACTTGGCTTACCCTAAAAAAGTTATAGCTTTCTACAGTATGCATTAAGTAAGTACTAGTTTAGCTTATTTGAAGATGAGTTGAGTTTGTTTATTCCCTTCTACAAAATTTCATCTGACCTAGCTAAATAAAAATTATTCTGTTAGTTACTTGAATCATCAAAGTAAGGAGGATGGGTCATTGTCACCCAGGAGTGGACCAATTCTGGCAAATAACCTAAGTATATTTCTATTTCTATAAGATATGGTATTTTATTTTAATTCTATATATTTAAAGGTAGACATTTTTATTATAGCATAGCTTTTTGGCCAGAAGTTTACACAGAATAATACATAAAATAAAGTTTAAAATGTGGAGGGGAAAGGCCAGGAAAACTACAAGGAAATACCATTTCTCACATAACAGATTGGCAAAAGTGTAAAAGTTTGAGCACTATCATACACTGCTAGCAGGAATGTAAAATGGTACAACTTCTATGGAAGGAATATGGCAATAACTGCCAGAATTACAGATGCATTTATCCTTTGACCCAACAATCTCACTTGTGGGATCTATCATTCAGGTACACTTGAATACATACAAAACAACAAATGTACAGGTACTCATTTAAAGCACAAACAATTAGAAACAACCCAGTGTCCATCACTAGGGGACTGGTAAATAAACTATGGTACAGCCACATAATTGAACACTATGCAGCTCTATAAAGAGAATGAAAGATCACTATGTACGGAGATGGAAAGAATCCCAAGATATACAGTTAAATTTTAACAGCAAGGTTAAAACAGTGGGTTTGGAGTGTTAGCATTGTGTAAGCAATGTGAGAGAGTTGAAAAATCAGGAAACCAAGTAAGTGCCTTTGGGATGTCAATGAAAGAAGCCAATTTGTGCATCAGAACCCCAGCAAGTTTCAGGATTTGGAGATCCGAGTTTGGGGATGTGGAAACACACTGACAGCAAGGGAGAAGACATGGGGCTTAAAAGAGAGTAATTTATTTCAAGTTTGGGAAATGAGCATTTAGACTTCCACAGTTTGTCACATCCTCTCTTCAGTTAGGGGATGCCCCAACCATGGTCGGCAAACTGCGGCTCACGAGCCACGTGTGGCTCTTTGGCCCCTTGAGTGTGGCTCTTCCACAAAATACCACGGCCTGGGCGTGTCTATTTTGAAGAAGTGGCATTAGAAGAAGTTTAAGTTTAAAAAATTTGGTTCTCAAAAGAAATTTTAATCATTGTACTGTTGATATTTGACTCTGTTGACTAATGAGTTTGCCGACCACTGCCCGAGAATAAAGGCTGAGTAGCTGGCTGTGTGAGCAGCTGCTCCATATTGGAGCAAGAGGAAAAAAGGCTGTGGGAGGGGTTTCTCTAGGGAAAAAAAAAACAACGGGCCTGATGACTTAACTGCATGGAAGAGAATATTTAGGAAATATTTTACAAATGTATTGGAGAATTGAGACAGATCTGTGATTAGACCACAGGACTAAGTACATAAAAAAGCAAGATAGTAATCAACTCTAGGTCAAAATAAAAAGTTGTATCAGAAGCCTGGCCAATGTGGCTCAATGGTTGAACGTCGACCCATGAACCAAGAGGTCACAGTTTGATCCCTGGTCGGTCGGGGCACATGCCTGGTTTGCAGGCTCGGTCCCCACTGGGGACATGCAGGAGGCAGCCAGTCAATGATTCTCTCATCATTGATGTTTCTATCTCTCTTTCCTTCTTCCTTCCTCTCTGAAATCAATAAAAACATATTAAAACAAAAGAAAAACAAAACATTCATTTTACCCTATTTATATTAGCAGTGAATAATACTTACATAGTAACAAAAAGGTAAACATTATTTTTTTAAGCAACAGCATGCTATGATTATATTGAGGCAATGCAGGAAGGAACAACAGAGGTTCTGGTTTAGTGAAAGGGGCGCTAAACCACCATCTTTTGGAACAGGAAGTCAATAGAAAATAGCTAATATCAGCATAGCAAGCAACAATAGAATAAATATTACAGTGGTTCTCAAAGTGTATTTCACTTTCTGTGAAGACAAAACTATTTTCATGTAATACTAAGTTATTATTTGCCTTTTCACATGTTGATATTTATACTGATGGTGCAAAAGCCACAATGGGTAAAATTGCTGATGCTTTAGCAGCACAAATTAAGGTGCTGTCAACATTGACTAATGGTCATTGTGTTCTTTACCATCACACTCCCAATCTTAAAAAAGAAAATCTGTTTTTACTTTAAAATATCGTTGATGAAGCAATAAAAATCATTACTTTTATTAAATCTCAACCTTGAGTCCATTTTTAAAAATTTTTATTTTTATTGATTTCAATGAAGAAGGGAGAGGGAGAGAGCGATAGAAACATCAATGGTGAGAGAGAATCATTGACCGGCTTCCTCCTGCAGGCCATCTACTGGGGATCGAGTCCACAACCTGGGCACGTGCCCTGACCAGGAATAGAACCCACCACCTTTTGCTGTATGGGATTATACCCAACAACTGAGCTACAGGGTCAGGATAAGTCCATGTCTTTTTAATATTCTGGATGGTGAAATGGGAAGTAGCATAAAGCATTTCTATTGGATATGAAAGAGCACTTGTGTGATTTTTTTAGTTGAACTAGGTACTGAAGAGCAACTGACAGATCATGGCTTCTCAGACTTGGGTATTAAGCAGTCATTTTCTCAAAATGTCATTTCAGGTACAAATAACTGATAACATTTCAAGTATAAATAACTATAACATTTGTTGCCAATGAAAAAATTCAAGGAAAAATAAGAGATTTGGAAAAGTTGGATCCTCCACAGTAAGTTTAGGGCTTCCCAACGCTTAAAGACTTTTTATTAAATCAATTATCACATTAACAAATGTGATTTTTAAAAACTATCATATAAAAAATGTGCCAACATTTGGCAGGTCTGCATTACTCATTTTCCAAATGACTAATATGTGATGTTTCTAATAATCTCTAATATGATAATTACAGATAAAACCTCTCTCTTTTAGGTCTCATAACTTTTAAGACTACAAAAGAGTTCTGAGAACAAAAAGGTTAAGAGCCAGTGGCATATCATTTAGAAATCTAGAGGTAAATAAATAGGAAGTTGCAAAAAGAGTTGAAAGTGGTCTGCTCTTTAATATTCAACTTTTTATGAAATCTACCTGTATTAATTTGGAAAAGCAAATTTAAATATTTCAAAACCAATAAGTAAATATCTTCCCTTATATAAATACTATAAGGTTGTCTTATCTCTTTAGATAATGTTTCTCTTCCTTACCAAAATGAGAGTGGAAACATCCATGAGCAATTGGACAGCCAGGAAGTGATAAGAGGAATGATTCAAATGCCCACACTCTCTGTCAGAAGCATTTTGTCCTTACTCAGACCGCCAGGATGGCTTCAGCCAACCCCAAAGAACAGTCAGTAACAGCACTCTGACTTTAACACCATAGCCCACTCAGAAATAATGCACGTGTCAGGCTGCCTTTTGAGAAGGTGTTAAAATTGACCCAGCTATCCTAAGGCTTCTGAGGGTAAGGACACAAAGGAACATCTGTCCATGTCAGGGAATGCTTTCATAGAAACGCCCTGGCCCAGCTATGTGTTTTAGAATGCCAAATCCTCATGACAGTTACAGAATAGCCGTGATTCACGGCTCAGAAGAAATGAGTCATTGATCTGGGGAAATAGGGCAGGTCTAGATGATAAAGAAGAGCCCTCTTTAATGCACTGAGGATAGCTCACCAGATCTGCTAAAGTGGTTAGCTACAAGCCTAAGAATGAAGACATGGAGGAGACACACTTTTCAGAGGTAACTGGACTTTCGGGTTGCATACCACCATTCTGCTGTCCGGTTACTCTTTTATCTAAGCTACGGCTTGAATAAATATTATGACTCATTGCATTAGCACATTAAAAACTTCTAAATGTAATTTGAATGTGTTCTTCTGACTCACCAGTAATAATGCTCATTAAAAGAATGATTACGCAGAGCCTTTCTTTAGTCCAGTTCCTGCCCTTCCAGTGTCCCTGTTCCACCTCTTATTGTTCCCTCTCCTAATGCCATGTTCATTTCTATCACTAAACCTGTATATCACTTATAATTATACATTCATTATGTATATATACCCATTACTGGACAATAAATACCACAGGGCAGAGATGATCACGTCTATTTACCACTTGTTTACCTGGCTCTTGGCCAGATATGGCACATTCTAGATGCTCCAAAAAGTGTTGTATACATGTTAAATGAATGAATTTAAATTAGGATTATTATAGCCTAAAGTCTGTTTCATTTTTTAGAAGGCGTGGGGTCTGGAAAAGATCTTTCCTGGATTGTCTATAACCATCTTTGTCTAACAATGCCTGAAACAGCTAAAAGGTAGTATATTTACTTACTGACATGTTCAGCTCTCTCTCCCTGACCGGACTCTTCATATACTGAGTGCAACAGGAATATATTGGACAGTATGATAATATTAAATGTTTTCTAACAGGACCCAAAGTTATGCTGGATTTCATGATAAAATTTGGTGTTTTGTATGTCTTGTTTAACTGAGTTAAGTTTTCATATGCAATAGCTATTTCCCACTGATGAGAGTATGGAGGTACCAGTGGGGAGAATTTGTCTATGCTTTAACTTTTATTAAAATCTGAATTTTTCTGAGTGGTAACTTTTTGGTAACTTAAGAAAAGCATAAATAAAATAGTTGCCTAATATAAACTCATCAAGACTACCCCTTACCACATAGCCAACTTTAGGCAAGAGGGAGGATGAATAAATGTGAAGTTGAGAATAATTCCTAAAATAATTTTTAAAGGACTAATTCTTTGAACAGGGATGACTAGAAACTTTTTTTTTCTCCTTCTAGAATTCCTATCTTTCCTTTCTTTCATAGCACTTACTATTGAACTACTGTATAATTCACTTCTTTATTAAATATACTGTTTATTGTCTATTTCTTTCACTTCATATAGAATAAAATTTGTCAGGAAATTTTGCTTTATTTACTGATGAACCCTAAGTGCTTGGAATAGTTCCTGATGCATAGTGAGTACTGAATAAATTATTATTTAATAAATAAGTAAACGAATATATTACATTTTCTAGTTTTGTTATTAATGCAATTTACTTGATTTTTTCCATTGTTATATATTTAAAGTAAGTTTCTTCTTTTCATCTATTTGTTATGTTAATCTTTCTTTCAGAATAAATTCTATTTGTTCAATTTGGAGCCTCTTTTATAGTGTTGCCTTTGTTTGCCCCAAGAATTCCAAGTTGTTTCGTTTGTCATAATAAACTCAATGTTCTTTACCAAAGTAACAATATAAAAGGGAGAAAATCATAAAATAATCTCAATAAAAGCAGAAAAAATTCAACATCAGTCATGATTTTTAAAAAATCATATTTCTAAACAAAAGGAAACTGTAACAAAATCCTACATAATGGTGAAAAGTGGAAGTCATTCCCTTTTAGAACACAAATAAGACTATAGTACCTAGTATCACCACTTCTAGTCAACATTGTACAGGAGGGCTTAGCTAGCTCAACTGAAATATAAGACACAGGAGAGTATATTAGAATGTTTATAATAACATTGTTCATATTAGGAAAAAGAAACTGGAAGCAATGAAAATGTACATCAATATCCTCTAGCCTTGCAATTAAATAGCAATGAAAATGAGTGAATTAGAGTTAGATGTCAAACATAGATATATATTTTAGGGAAAAATTCAAGTAGAGAAGAATATATACATTGATTCCGCTTATATAACATTTTTAAAACATGAAATACTAATATCATTTTTAAAAACTTATTATGAAAACCTCCAAACATCTACAAAGTAGAGACACTGGTTTAATGAACCCCATGCACACATTACTTAGCTTCAACAAATTATCAACAAATAGCAAATGTGTTTCTTTTATATTCTCCACTTCTTCCCACCTTGGATTATTTTAATGTAAATCTAGGATTTTTGTCTTTTCACCTGTAAATACTTCTGTACCAATATTGTTTAGGGTCATAAATTAATCAGGTTTTTAATCTCAAAACAGATCCTGCTTCAAAGGACCACGTGCTATGGTGAGGTGACTCCAACAGAGTCTGTGAGGGGTGTTGTGTTGGAGTCAAGACTAGGCAGGTGCTAGAATGTTAACTGGAGATTGCAACATCTGGGTCAAGGAACGGAGCAAGGGGAGATCTCTAGGGGTTGGGAGGAGGTCCCTCCAGGTCAGGAGATCGTTGAAGAATTTGCAAAATTGCTCAGCACAAAAACAAACAGCAATTTGTTAAAATACAGATGTATGGGCCTCACTCCTACAGGGCCTGAGTCAGTAGGTCCAAGGTGGAACCTGTGAATTTGCATATCCACCAAGGTCCCAGGTGATGCTGACACTGTGATCCAGGTACCTACTTTAGTAGCATGTTCTAGGAGCCTCTCAAACTCTAGCCTCTGTTCCCTCTCTAAACTTGTATCAAATCATTTCATCTTTCCTCTTTATCTTCTGGTGATGCCTTTTCTTCACTTCCTTTAAGTGACCAATTGTCTTGCTGCCACAAGAGCTCAAATTTGCTGTTCCCTCACCCTGCAACACTTTCCCTCACACCCCACTTTGCTGGGCTACCTCCTAGTCCTCTTTTATGTCTCAGCTTAAGTACCACTTTTCAGAAAAATCTTCTCTAATATATTCTCAAGGTTTGGTCCATTTGCTATATGCCTCTCCTTATGACATTTATCACAATTGTAATTACATAATCATTTGTGAAATTTTTCTTTATTGTCTGTGTTCCTTTCTAGATTCCAGGCTCCATGAGGGCAGGGAAGATTTCTTGTTCACTGCTTTAATTTTAGTGCTTTAATTTTCAGTACATATTCCATTATTGGCACTTAATATTTGTTGGATTAATGAATAAAGGAAGGTATCTAGATTTTCCCAAAAAGAACAAGAAAAACCCCTCAATAATGTAATATTTTAAAATATTTACATATTTCACATGATAATTATATATACAGGGTGGGGCAAAAGTAGGTTTACAATTGTTCACATGGAAAATAATACAATAATTAATAAAAAATAATACAAGAATAAACTGTTTTTTGTACTCACAACTATAAACCTACTTTTGCCCATCTGTATAATTTCTTATAACATTTTAAAGAATTCTCATAACCATTTAAGATAAAGATATTTTTCTTTATAACAAATTTATTTCCTCAGCATACTACCAGAAAGCATAGGTCCAGAAGTGCCAATAACAAAATTTAACAGCCAAAGCAGGCATTGACATTTATAAAAGGTAAATTTGTGCTGCTTCAGAAGGTTGCGTATAAGCAAATATACTTAGTGTGACCCAGCTGTACATTCCTGGGGAAAGAATTTGGAGTCATGATATATAAAAGGATCATGGCCATTTGCTGTGAATTCCTGTAGACTCTTTCATCTGTGGATAACGCATGAGTGTATTTCATTTTCTAAGACAAATCCTCCAATGAACCTATGTCTAAGATTAACAAGATTTCAAAAACACTAGTGATATAGAATACCATCCCTACAAAACAAAGCATTTTCTACCCAATTCACTTGGAAATCAACGAAGACATGTAAAAATGATTTTTCAATGTGCTAAAGTAGGGTTACAAGAACTTAAGTAAAATACTGATTATACACAGGAGCACATAGACAAGGTTAAACCCTGGTTTCCAGAAAGACATTACATTTTCTTGAAAAAAACAGTAAAAGGGTGATTTTCTTATTCCCTGTAGTGTTCCTATATGGCAACCCCAAATGTCTCATTATTATTTTAATGCATTTTAAAATGAATCCTGTGGGTCAAAGTCTACGCTCCTGGGTTCTATGGAGATGTCTTCATTTCTGTGGTAAGCAAGCAGGTAGGGGCTGGAGGGTCTCCCCACCCAACCCTCTTCAATTCCCAAAGCACTAATTTTATCTTTAAACAAAAGTGTGTGTGTGTGTGTTTGTGTGAAATATGTATTGGGTAACATGTAAACAGACTTATTATGAGAAGAAAAGTGGGAGGAGATACTGCTAGAAGAAGGCTGGAAAATACCATTCCAGTCTAGCACTACTAGAAGTTAGTTCCAAGTATTACCTGTATTTTTAGTCCCTTTGTAATTACAGAGATATTGTGTCAGGCTTTTTCTAGTGTCCAGGTCATCTTGGACTGTTCCCAGTTCCACTGCCTTCTCACTTGACTTTCAGTCCTGCATTTCCGACAGCCTATTGGATATGGTCCCTTCATTTGCTCACATTCAAGTCCTCCAACTCCTCCATAAATCATCCACCTCTTGCATTTTCTCAGTCCTTGCCAGTGACCCCATCATTCTCTCAGGTGCCCAGCTTCAAACTTGAGGAGTAAATTTTTTTTAGTTTTCCTTCCTAGCTAATCAGTCACCAGTTCAGCTTGATTTCTTTTCTCCTATATATATTGCTCGCTCACGTCTTTTCTGTTTTCCTAGTGCCCCCAGGCCAGTCCTATCAGAGCATTCGATGCCTGGGATAGCTTCCTTTGTAGCCTCATGGCTCCATTCATTTCTGATCTAACTCATTCTTCCAGATTAATGCTACCTAAATGCTCCCTTTCATATTGTTACTTTCCTATACACAACTGTAGATGGTTTCCACTTGGTTTTGCAACCAAGTCTAAACTATTCTGCTTTGCTTTCAAGGCTCTTCAAAATCATCTGATTCCACTCTTCTTTCTAGTTAGATCAGTCCCATTCCTGTAACATAAAAATAGTGCAATTCCCGTGTCTGTATCTTCATATGAACATGTTGAGTGGACCTGGCCTAAAAGAACCTATCTCTCTGTCTACTTCTTCAGTCTTTTCCCTCATCTTTTCTCACCTGTTACCCCAAGTTCCTCACATAGCCAAGTAGTTGTAATTCCCTGAAAACACTTGTGTCTGGGCCTTTGCACTTGCTTTCCTCTTCCACCCTTGATCTCTTCAAACTGAAGTTGCACCTCCTGTGTTAACTCATATTTATCCTGCACTCCAGGCAAAGTAATCACATCTTACTGTGAGTTGCCGTTGCACCCTATACATACTTCTATTATAGCCTTTATTATACAATATTGAATGTTTTGATTACATTTGTCTGATTGCTCTTTTAAATTTGAGCTACCTTCTCAGAATAGTTTTAGGCTTGGTTTCAAAATGAGGTCCCTGACCTCCAATAACACACAGTTGTTTTGTACTCCTGGTGAGTCACTTTAGTAAGACTATAAGTACTTGCTGGATAAATGAATGAGTAAATTTCTACCTAAATCTTCCTCACTCTTCAAGACTTAACTAAAACTCAAATATGTCTCTGAAGCCTTCTTTGACTTCTTTATTCCCCACCTCTTCTCTGAAGTCTGATCGTTTTTATGGTTGAGACTATAAAAATTAGGATGATTTCTTTAATTGGATAGCAAGTTCCTTAAGGGCAAGGGACATATATCTTATACTGTCTCTGTCACTGCAGTGGATCACAGTGATGAGCACATAGTAAAATCTAAATAAACATTTACTTAGAGTATGTAAACTCTATTCTCAGGAAAATAATGACAGCTAATTGTCTATTTGAAAAATTCTAAATATTTTTCTAAATATAATTGCAGTCATTAAATTAAATACTAATTCATTTAGAAAATATTTAGTGAATACCAACTAACTTCCTGACACCAAACCAGTGGTTGGGATTCAGGCATGAATTCTAATAGTAAAAAAATTCTTCCCAGAGAATTTTGCTTCATTGAAGCTATGTACATTTTTTTCCACTTTTAAATTTGTAAATTTATAATTGGCTAGCTAAATAGTTTTTTTTTTCCCCTCTCCCTAGGATATGTCACATCTTAAGCCAACTGTCTCACTCTGGATTCAAACCTAAGTTGAGTTTCTTGTTTTCCTCTTTCTTTATGCATTAGTTTACTCAACATTTCTTAGTAAATACTATAGGCCAGAAGCTGTGCTTGGTGCTCAAGATACATAGGTAAAACAACTAAATCCCTGCCCTCAAGGTCATTTAGATAACTGTATAGAAATTATAGTCCATTGTAGAAATAATATTCAAATATTACCTTAGTTGCCTTTGAAAAGCAAAATTCAATATATGAATATGTCTTGTCTTTGGACTAGGATTCTTTGAATCAACAGACATATATAAATAAAAATTATCTATCTATATATAAAAGCCTAAGCGACCAAACTGAACAACCGGTTGACCAGTCACTATGATGCCCACTGACGACCAGGGGGCTGACACTCAACACAAGAGCTGCCCTCTGGTGGTCAGTGCGCTCCCACAGCCAACCTGCAGCCAGCCAACATCCCAATCGGGACTGGGTGAGATGCCCCGATCGGCCCCGATCGCCGGCCAGGCCGAGGGACCCCACCCATGCACAAATTCGTGCACTGGACCTCTAGTTATTAATATTAATACTATTTCTGTTCTATCATATGAATATTCTCTAAGAAAAAGATGAGGAACTGCTCACATACCTAGAATAAGTGTTAAATAGTAATGAGGGCATGTTCTAGTGGTAATTAGGTATTAGGGAAGCAAAGTAACTCTTACAGGAACCTAAATACCAGCAATTCTCTACAAAAGTAATACACTTCAAGCACATTCACATATTATTATAGGATTACAGGTAGCAAATGTCACCTTGGGGCTACAGCTATATCCACATTTTATGGGGCCTGAAGGTCATAAATGTGGAAGTTCTGCATAAAAACAATAAAATTAGAACCCAAAGTTAGGTATAGCTTATGGAAATGAGGAGCCCTGGAAGCTTAGGCTTCATCTGCTTCACAGAAAAGCTGAGTGGTAGGCACATAAAAGGTGGATTTTCTCTCTACTCATCTGTCATACTAGGGAAAGGCTTGGTCATTAGGAAGAATAGGATTCATTAAGCTGATATCAAAAAGTTTATAATAAATATATTACCTGTAAAATGAATCTGTAAATTGACCTTAGCAACACCCTATTTTATCTTTATTCTGTCAGCTTTTATTCTATTATTTGGCTTTCTTTAAACTTGAAAAAAAATACCACAGGTATTCATTGAGTATAGATCAGAAATACTTTCTTTTTAAAGCTTTAGCCTGTAGACCTGTGCTGTCCGATACCATAGCATTAGCCACATGTGGTATTGAGCACTTGAAATGTCACCAGTATAACTGAGGGACTGAACTTTAAATTATTTTTAATTAAAAAAACTGATATCAACTCAATTTTACAAAATTGAATATTACAAAAAATTTAAGTAGGTTTGGAATGACTTGTGTATGTCAATCTACTTTTTAAACTATAGATTTTATAAAATCTAAATGTAAATTTATTATTTCCTAGGAAAATGTAGTAGCCAAATTGAGATGTGCTGTACTTGTAGAATTCACACTGGATTTCGAAGACCTACTATGACAAAAAGAATGTAAAATATCATAAAAATAATGTTTTATTCATTACATGTGGAAATGATAATGTTTTCATTTATTAGTTAAATAATGTACATTTAAAAAGTTAATTTTTCTCAGTATTGCTTTTTAAAAATGTGGCTACTAGCCCTAGCCAGTTTGGATCAGTGGATAGAGCCCCAGCCTGAGGACTGAAAGGTCCTGGGTTCGATTCCAGTCAAGGGCACATGCCCGGGTTGTGGGCTCAATCCCCAGTAGGGGGCATGCAGGAGGCAGCCTATCAATGACTCTTTCTCATCATTGATGTTTCTATCTCTCTCCCTCTCCATTCCTCTCTGAAATAAATAAGAATATTAAAAATAAAATAAAAATGTGGCTACTAGAAAAATTTTAATTACATATATGGCTAACATTATATTTCTATTGGACAGTGCTGCTTTAAACTCTGACTGTTTTTCTCAAAGTAAGTATATAATTTTTGTAACCACTTACTTAAAAGATAAAGTTACGAGAATCATGGTAGATGGAAAGTAATTACTAAGCATTACTCATGGGACATTTTTACCTTACTTGAGGTGGTGGAATTCCTACCACTATGCATTCCAACTGTACTCTGGTTCCTTCTGGAACTTCTCTGCTCCATAACTTTTGAGTGAATCGGGGAGGTTGCCCCAGAGGTTCTTCATAGTACAAGGATGACGGTGAAGACCCTGGGGTGGTGTCTCCACCAGCTGCCTCACTGGCAGCCTGTTCAGCCCCACGCCGTTTGGCTTCCTGCTGTTCAAGGGCATGATTCACTTCGTTATCTCTAGTATCTGTAGGGATGGGAATGGGAACAGATGATCTTTCTCTTTTTTCTGATAGAGCTGAGAAACTGGAGCTATTTTCCTGCATAACTTTGTTTTGAGATTCCAATTTGCTCTTGTGGTTTTTGCAGGCCCGGGGTCTAATCCTTTTGGAGCTATGGGCTTTGAAAAGGGAGGACAGCTCTTCAATAAAATCAGCAGCCTTATTTAAGAATAGTTTTTTGGACTGAGACTCAGAACTATACTGTGGCCTTGTTGCCTCCGGAGGGCTCTCGTTAGAGCTGGTAGGACTTGGAGAGTTATCCTGGCGGAAGTTAGGGTCAAAACTTGATTTTGATGGGTGTTTCATCTGATCAGAAGAAAGACGTTTTCTAGCTTGAGCTTCATCTGCTTTCTCCAAAGGGTCATGATTGATCGCCAATCTTGCCAGATTGACACTCTCATCTAATTCTTCTTGGCTCAGAAAAGCTGAAAGATCTGGAAGGTCATCTTGGCTTCCTCCTCCTTCTGCAGCTCCAGAAGGACTGCCAAAATGGAAAGGGTTGGAAGAAGGCTCTGCTCGGCTCCTCTCATTGTTTCCCCGATGTCTGGTTTCTGCTAAATAGCTCTCTCTGAGGAGCTGAGAAATGGAAGTAGAAGCTTCTATGCTGTCGTCTTGCATGCTGTGAGAAAATAATAATAATAAGTTTGGATCATTTCCAGAGAACAACAAATCTATGTTTACTAAAGCATGATGGATTCCTAAGAACTCAAAGCTTAAAATAAACAATTGCCTAATTTTAATACTTTTACAAAATTTACTATAAAGACTTAAAGATTATTCTCAAATTGTAAAATGAAGAGGAACTAAATAAGATTTTATTGAAATTGAAAAGAAAAATATAGGCATTACCACTTTACTAAATTCTTTAAATATAAGTTCAACTGAGGAAGCTATGCTATAGCTATAGTAACATAAATAACATTTCTAAATATAATTTTGATAGTATCTGTTAAGGGCTTTTAGTTATAAAGTACAGAGGTTTGCTCTCCATCTTCTCCCTTTTACCTTGAATGTAATAAAATAATAAAAATTAAAAGATATTGACAACATAATCTCAATTAGTTAGTGAAATTATAAACTTGACCTAGCTCATGAAAATAAATAATGCTTTTGTTTTAAGAAAACTAGAAACAGTTGTTTAAATTTGCTATGGTTTATAAATTTAATCTGCTCTTGAAAACTATAATGATTTAGCCTTTTCAAATAAGGTATAACTAATTTAATTTCTATAAAGATATGAGTTAAACCCTAGGCTTTAAAATATCTCTTAAATTAACCTTGGTGAAGAAGGGAGATGGGAGACAGGAAAGTGGGGGCAAGGCAGGACACTCCTCACTTTATACCCTTTCCTGACTTTGGAAGTTTAACTATATGAACACATTACTGATTCAAAAATAAATATTTTTAAAGCTTAAGAAAATAGTACAGTACCCATAGTTCTAAGTCCCCTAGACTAGAAAGTTTGGTAATACAAACCAATGTTATATTATTAATATTATATCTATTTATTCATTCACACACTTACTAGAGGGATGGCAAACTTGTGACCCACAGGCTGTTACTCCTCTCTCTCCTCCTTATAAAAGATGTAGTTAACTGATTACAGTACTTTTTACATTGACCTTGACTTTCTTAACACTCCACTCCATCTGCTACCACCAATCACTCAGAGATGGTAATGGAGATGAAAACTATTTACCATTCTGCCCTAGCTGGTTTGGCTCAGTGGATAGAGAGTTGGCCTGCAAACTGAAGGGTCCCGGGTTCTATTTCGGTCAAGGGCACATGCCCAGATTGCAGGCTTGATCCCCAGTAGGGGGCGTGCAGGAGGCAGCCAATCAATGATTCTGATCATTGATGTTTCTCTCTCTCTCCCCCTCTCCCTTCCTCTCTGAAATCAATAAAAAAAATTTTTTTAAAGAAAGCTATTTACCACTCGTAGCTACTAAGTGCTGGGCCTTGTGCTGGGAACATAGAGAGAAAACTAATCTCCTAAACCTTTTCTGGTTTTTATGACAAAACTTATTTCAATTCACCTCTTATATGATAGTCTCACTTGTATCACAAATAAAACTTCCTGAAGTTCTCAAACTTTTAGAATGTTATCCAAAACTAACCTCTAAATTGGCAAAGTGGGCAATGACCTTGAGAGGGCAATTAGAGATGGCTAAAAGGATTACCTACAGCAAATATTTTCCCACATACTTGCTGCAGCCTGGGATTTCCACTACTGGATCCATTTATATGGGTGAGAAGTCTATTGTGTCTATTTAATAAAAGGTTAATTGAAAATGCAAAGATATTGGATGGGTACAAAGATTTATCTACAAAGATATTCATCATAGTATAGATAATAATATTAAAAAATTGGGATCGTGTCCAATAAGAAATTAGTTAATTAAATTATGATATACTCATCAGATAGAACTATATGGCTATGTTAAAGTTTGTACAACTGTGCACAACATACAAAATAGTACATGAAAGTATAATTGACATCCCAATTGAAAATTTGTCTATTTTGTACATTAACTATGCAGAAGAACAGTTAAAGATATACAAAATCAGGTACAACATGCTATTTGAAAATGTAATTAATGTACTGATTGAAAATGCTTCTGATTTGTTAATCAACTACTTCATTAGCCTAGTTTGAGTTTCTGTATATATTTAGATGTGAGGAAGAAAAATGAGTGCTTTATGAATCAAGATGGCCTTCTCCCTATTTGTTGGACATTATTCATTGTGTGTTTTTTTTTTAATATATTTTATTGACTTTTTACAGAGAGGAAGGGAGAGGGAGAGAGAGTTAGAAACATCAATGAGAGAGAAACATTGATCAGCTGCCTCCTGAATAGCCCCCACTGGGGATGTGCCTGCAACCAAGGTACATGCCCTTGACTGGAATCGAACCTGGGACCCTTCAGTCGACAGGCCAATGCTCAATCCACTGAGCCAAACTGGTCAGCACTCATATTGTGTTTTAATGTACCTTTGTCTCTAACTATTTAATATGGCTTTTATCTTGAGCAATATGGAATGAGCATTAGCCTTAGAATCAGATCTGTTTTCAAATTATGGCTTCATCTCTCAGCAGTTATGTAACTTTGAGGAAATTACTTAACTTCTCTAAACTGGAATTCTCATCTGTAAAACATGGATAATACCGATTTCCCAGGGGAGTGAGGATTAATAACATAATGAATGCATAGGCCTTAAAACAGGAGCCATTATAGTGGGCACTCAAACAATATTAGTAAAAATTAATACTTAGGTAAAGGAGATGTTAATGTTGAAAAACCTTTAAAAGTCTTATATTTGGCTCAGCCAGTGTGGCTCAGTGGTTGACCTACGAACCAGGAGGTCATAGTTTGATTCCCTGCCCAGGTTGTGGGGTTGATCCTCAGTGTAGGGTATGCAGGAGATAGCCAATCAAGAATTTTCTCTCATCATTGATGTTTCTCTCTCTCTCTCTCCCTCTCCCTTCCTCTCTGAAATCAATAAAAACGTATTTTAAAAAATAAAAAGCTTGCCCTAACTGGCTTGGCTCAGTGGATAGAGCGTCGGCCTGCAGACTAAAGAGTCCCAGGTTCGATTCTGGTCAATGGCATGTACTTGGTTGCAGGCACATCCCCAGTAGGGAGTGTGCAGGAGGCAGCTGATCAATGTTTCTCTCTCATCCACATTTCTAACTCTATCTCTCTCCCTTCCTCTCTGTAAAAAATCAATAAAATACATATTTTTTAAAATAAAATAAAAAGCTTATTTTAGGGCAGAAATTGAAAATACTCATATAAGTAATCACTGCTCTCTGCAACTATTTTTTTTTCTTTTTAAAGAAAAGAAGCTAATTCATGTGTAAATGTGTGCCTATTCTGATGCTTATGGTTGTGAGAAATTATTATGATAATGAAACTTCAGGTATTCAAAATAAATAATTTCTTTAATATTTTAATGTAGTGTTTATTACCTAACACCTGGAGTTAGGTAGATCTGGTTCAAATCCAAGTTCTGACACTTCTTAGTTGTATAAATTCAAGAAAGTTATTTAACTTCTGTAAGCTTCAGTTTACTCATTTATTAAACAGGTATAATAACAGTAGCCATCTCATAGGTTGAAGTAATGATTAAATGTGTTTGGCATTTTGTAAATGTTCAATAAATGGTAGTTAGTATTATAATTATTGTTATTGTTATTATAATCATTTAACAGCTTTAGCCACATACCATAAGAAATGGAAGCAGGCTCTAGCCGGTTTGGCTCAATGGATAAAGCATAAGCCTGCAGACTGAAGGGTCCCAGGTTGGATTCTGATCAAGGGCACATGCTTGGATTGCGGGCTTGATCCCCAGTAGGGGGCGTGCAAGAGGCAGCCAATCAATGATTCTCTCATTATTGATGTTTTATCTGTCTCCCTCTCCCTTCCTCTATAAAAGCAATAAAAATATTTTAAAAAAGAGAAAGAAATGGAAGTAGTGATAGATCCTCCCTTCCCCCAACTGATGGACAAAGAATGATGTAAACTCCATTCCTGAACACCTAACCAGGCACCTTATATGGACTAAACATTGAACCACCAATCAGCACCTGCCAAATATCCTGAACCCCGATTTCTAAAGTCCCTAATTGTGTGCCTTATATGAAACCACCAATCAGCGTGTGCAAAGAAGCCCCATCCTTTCCGTTTCCTCCCCTCAAAAGGTGCCTCCATCCCTGCACGTGGGCTCTTTTCCATCTGGAATATAGTCCGGCAGGGTCTTCTCCTCTAATAAAGCCTGTGTCCTGGACTCCGGCCCTCTGTCTCATCTTTCAAGCAGAACTAGTGAAGTGACTTGATCTAAGGACAAACTTTAAAGAGAAATTTAAATTTTGATTTGTAGTTAATTGAGCATTGTTTATATTCCATTGAAATATATGTAGTTTCATTAACAAACTGAGCTGCTTTCAGATCTTTATACATATTGTCTTTGTTTGAGCTGCTGCCTGTCCCCACCTCTCTTTACTGCCTTACTGGGCCAAGTCCTACATGGTCTTCAGTTCTTAGCTGAGACATCCCCTAGGGATTTCTTCTTTTCTCTGGGTTCAGTACTAATGGGCTCCTAAAACTCACAGTTCTTACCCCCAACAGCACTTATCACAATATATTAAATTTGGCTGTTTACTTTTCTGCCTACCTCACTTCGTTTTGTATACCACCATCTCTGTACACACACAGCACATAGAAGGTTATCAATAGATATCTATTGAATTATTTTGTTCATTAGAATATCCTGCTAAATCAATTGCTGTTTCTCTTTTTTCTTAGTTGCAGGAGAAAATAATATAGATAAATAGAAATCATATTTTCAAAGAAAACTTACAAGTACAAAGAAAAAATATAAGTACATTTTACATATAAATATAAAATATAAATATGTACATAACATCTAGGTGACTTTCAAATGTAAATGTATTCATAGTGGATAAAATAAGTAGTGCAATTAAGCTTTGTTTTCATATCAGAAGTATCAAAGAACATCTGATTATAATCAGAAACCTGGATTTGTATCTCAGCTCCAACACTGAATAAATTTATAATCTTGAGCAAGTCATTTAATGCATCTGAATCTCAGTTATTCTCATCTATAAAATAGGATAATAACAATTCCACCTCAGAGGGTTCTCAGATGTAAATGCATACATAAATTGCTAAACTGATAAATATTACCTAAAATAGGAAATAGGAAAATGTATCATTTTCTCTTTCAAGAATTAATTTAAAATCTGTTGTAAAGTTTGTACTTTCAACAAGCCCAAGTGCTGTCATGTATACTCTAGCTGTCACTTATTTGTCCGATAAATATTTATTGAGCATCTACTATGTGCTATTCTGGGCACTGTGGATTCAACAGTGAACAAAAGACAAAGTCCCTACCCTTGTGGAGTTGACAATCTAGTGGAAAAGATATAAATATTAAGAAAAATGAAGTCGGACAAGGGAATTGAGAATGATGGAGGAGGAAGGGTGGTGTGCTCTTTTAGCAAGGAAAGTCAGGCAAAGCTTCTGATGCAGTGGAGAAGTTATCCATGTGACCCTCTGGGGGAAGAATGTTCCTGGCTGAGGAAGAAGAAAGTGTCAAAGCCAGGACAGGTAAATGTTTGCTGTGTTTGAGTCAAGCCCAATGTGCCAGGAGGTGAGTGAAGTCACAAAGGTACAAGGCTAGATCATGTAAGGAATTGCAGACCACAGGAAGGACTTTAAGTTTTATTAAATGTATGAATGGGACACCATTTTAAAGTTTTGAGAAGCAGATGAAATGGTTTTGAAAAAGTTCAATCATAGCTACTACGCAAAAGTCAAGTTAAAGGAGGCAAATGAGGAAATAAGCAGATCAGTTAGGACAGTGGTCGGCAAACTCAGTCAACAGAGCGGCAAATCGCGGCTCGCAGTTTGCAGAACACTGAGTTAGGAGACTATTGCAATATGCTATGCAAGACATGGTGGTGGCTTGGATCAATGAGTGTTTATTGGTGGGAAAGGGTGAGAAGTGGTCAGATTTGAGATATCTTTTGAAAATAGAGCCAGTGTGATTTGCTGATGGATTGAGTGTGGGATGTGAGAGAAAGACCAGAGTAAAAGGTGACCACAATAATTATGGCTTGAGCAACTAGATGAGTGGTGGAATGATTTACTTGAACGAGCCAAGAGCAGGTTTCAAGAAAGGAAATTAAAAGTTCTCTTAGGCATTTCACCTAGGGTATTCTTGCTGCTTCTGACAAAATTTAAACTTAGTTTTATGCCATTTTCAAAATAAGAAGGAGCAATTGCCCTTGAAAACAGGTCATGGTTGTAGTGAAATGGTCATAGGTTGAAAATGAAACAATATGGCATAAATAATGATGACAGACTAGTAAATCATGGAAACTAACTTGGCCACATAGAATGCTTATTGAATGTTCTTTACTTTGCTAAATATTTCCGTGGTTTTTTCCCCCTAGGATTTTTCCTGAAAAGAAGATCTCTAAAAAACTTGCTAAAAATGTAGGAGTCCGGTTCATACAAACAAAACTTGATGCTGATACCCTTGGGTATATAGTCATGTGCCACATAACAATGTTTGGTCAATGACGGAACATATATTCGATGGTGGTCCCATATGATTACTGTATAGTAGAGCTAAAACATTCTTATTACCTCGTGCTGGTGTTGCTGTGGTAATGTTGTAAAGTACTAGCGAAAAGCATTACCGTTTGTGCTGTCTCAGGCTATCCAGAAGGGCTAGAAATGCTTGGGGACTCAGCTGGGCCACTACGCTTTCTCATACACACTTCCCCTTTCTAAACCAGTGTGTCAGCTGGACTGACCCTTATAGTTCTTCTTATAATACAAGATAGCCTTCAGCAATAACCATTAGAAAACTCTGAGCAAAAAAAGAGTTTATTACTTATAGGCCCTGGAGCATACACAATATGCCATGGGGCAACAGCGAGGTTGCAGGTAGAGAGAGAAAGAGAGGGAGCAGGAGTCTGGCATTCTCTTTTTACTGGAGTCGAGGGTGGTAGCTTAGGTTTTCATGGGCTCACTATTTATTGGTGAATTTGAAACATAAAACCAGCCCTTGGATAGTATGGCTTAGTGGATAGAGCACTGATCCAAGGAGTGAAGGGTCTCAGGTTCTATTCTGGCCAAGGGCACATACCTCAGTTGCAGTCTCAATCTCTGGCCCTGTTGGGGCAAATATGGGAGGCAACCAATCAATGTGTCTCTCTCACATCAATGTTTCTCTCTCTCTGTCTCCCCCGCTGTCTTCCACTCTCTCTGAAAATCACTGGAAAAATATCCTTGGGTGAGGATTGACAAGAAATATAAATAAATAAATAAATAAATAAATAAATAAATAAATAAATAAATGCCCTGGCTGGTGTGGCTTAGTTGGTTGGGTGTCATCTCATGCACCTAAAGGTTGCCAGTTCCATTCCCGGTCAGGGCCCAGGCTGCATGCTCCATCCCCCATATGGGACCTGCAGGAGGCAGCCAATTGATATTTTGCTCTCACATTCATGTTTCTCGCATTCTCTCTTCCTTCCTCTCTCTCTAAAAATCACTTTAAAACATTTATTTTAAGAAAATATACATAAGACTCATAATTTAAGGCATGGGAAGAGGAAAAATCAAGTAACCCAAATGGTCAGTTATCAAAATCAACCAAGATTTCTAAAACAAAGGCACCTCAGTGGGGTGAGGCAGCTTGGTTATTTATCTAATCTTGAGACTGGCAATGTATTTATTCTAGATAGCCTTAGTGGATGCCTGGGTAATCAGGCATTTGTATTATACACACATAAAACGTCAACTGTCAGGGCTCAGACTACATTACTCATGTGTTTGTGGTGATGCTTGTGTAAATAACTCTATCATGCTGCCAGTCTTATAAAAGTATAGCACATACAATTAGCTAAAAGGCTAGAACATCCAGATTTGTGATGGTCACCCGATGAAATCACCTAACGACACCTTTCTCAGAGCATATGCTCGTTAAGCAGCAAATGACTGTATTTCTTCATTCATGTTAACTCAGCATTACTCTTCACAGTTTTCTTTGGGAAAGCATTTTAGAAATGTAGAGCACTATACAAATTTAAGATAACTCTTTTCTGTTGATGTGTAATTATTTTGTCCAGGATGTTCTTTTAAGTATATATATATATGTATATTGATTTCAGAGAGGAAGAGAGAGGGAGAGAGAGATAGAAACATCAATGATGAGAGAGAATCATTGATTGGCTGCTTCTTGCATGCCGCACACTGGGGATTGAGCCCGTAACCTGGGCTTGTGTCCTGACTGGGAATCGAGCCATGAGGTTGACACTCAACCACTGAGCTACACTGGCTGGGCGATTGCCAGAATGTTCTTTAGTGAAAGAATGATTAACAAAATTAGACTTTGCTCACTCTCTTTAATGCTGGTATTGACCAGCTTGTTTTGTCTTCTATACCCCAATATGTCACACAAGAGAAGTATTTAAATCAGTTCTGGAGAAACTCTTGCTGGGCCAAGAATCAAATCCCATTACATATAGACTAGTGGAGCAGAGTTGGGTACATATCATCTTTTTAAAATTTGGCTGCAGATGGAATGCACTTGGAGGTAAATCCTTCTTCATTGTTACAAAATCATCCCCTCACTATGACAGTGAGCATCCCCATCTGTTTTATTTCTAGTCTAATTTTGGTGTGAGTGGCATTAGTAAATTAGTATATATTACATTACCCAAGTAAGAACTTGAGATATATGGAAATATGTCAGTAACAATATGGAAGTAAGTCCCATTCTTTTAATTCCTCTTTCAGTTTGTAAGAGGAAAGACAGCAGATAAAATATAGAAAAATGAAATGTGTCCATTAGAAGAGAATGTTGAAATAAAGGGACAACAGAAGTGATATATAGAATTAGTAGGAATCTGTTTAATTAAGGAAAGATACCTCAAGGGCAGGCATTTTAAATGTGAAAAGGTTTTCAGATAATAGGCCAAAGGTGTGTAAGCCATTCTCTTATATTGTTTTAATCAAATTGGTAAATATAGGAAGTTGGCAAGAAAGTAAAGATTTAGTTTGAATGAAAGGAGGGGAGGTGGGCTACTATGAAACATACCATGTATGTTTTCATATACAGAAGAAGATAATCACATAGAGAACCATTAGTGTAAAGGATACTGAAGCCTAGAGCCCAAAGTTAGTATTTAATCTGAAATATAGCAAAGAAATCAGTGAAAGTAAATTCTACAACCCACAGAAAGGCTAATGTAAGGCAAGCAAGAAGACTTCAGGAATTTAGGACCAAAAAAGGGTTTGGTGGTAGTCACAAAAATGATAGGCATGGGAAGTTTTACATCACTCTCAGGATCTCACTATTCATGATGAACTTAAGTTAATATACAGGAAATCCCAAACGAAGAAACTGTTCAATCCCCATGAACGCAAAGATTCATTTTAAATAAGAAAAAAATTAACATTTTTGTCCTCTCTCGGTCTCTTCATATTTTTGTCATTTTGTGTGTGTGATTAAGGGTTTGAAAAAAGACCCCCCCCCCCCCTTTGACATAATACGTGTGCTAGATTGGGAGAGGAGCTAGTGTCCCAAATAGGCTCCAGATCTCAAGATCTAGTTCTAGTTCAAGAACTTGGTGGGAAGGCTCTGTGGGCTCCTCCCACAGTGTGGAGTGTATTGTGACTCCAAGCAGAGGAATGTGTAGCTTGTCAAGGTGACTCTGATGTACATGAGCTCTAAGGACTCTTTAGTGACTGCAGGTAGTCACACCAACTTTTGTGCCCATCAAAAATGTATCTGCTGAAAATATGCTCTCACATTTCTAAACAGACCATTCTCTCTTTACTTGGATTGTTTTCTTAGGCAAAAATGCAATGTTCTAGTAGTTTTTAAAGCACCATGTCAAATATGAAGCACCATAAAAATTTAAGAAAAGATCTCCATGGTGCTTGATTCTTCTTTATCTCTTAAGAGAGAGAATTTGTTAAAACCTTTTCACTTTTTTGATTGGCAATAACACCATGAGACAAGCAATGCCTTTGTCACATCTCAATGTCAATGAAGGAAACTAATTATTCTGGGATTAGCAGTATTATTTGTCTTATATTTTCAGGTTAGTGAGCTGAGTTTATTACTCCTATTACATATAGGAATTAACTGTTGAAATTTTTTAATTTAAAAATTTGTCACCTTTTCATATACTAACTTTAGTTCATTAAAGACCTTTCACAATTAAACCTGATTTACCTGCTGTCCCATTCCTTCAAAAGTAAACTTGAAAAGCCATCTCTATGAATTCCAAAACCATGTCTGCATAAAAACTTACTCAGTTTCTTTTGTTTATGAATTGCAGTTCTGAGTCTATTTCAGGAAACACATTGTAATAGAAACATGTAACAGAGTCTGTATTCAAAATTGATAAATGGAACACTGAGGTTTTAACACACTGTTACGAGTTTCAATAGCATTAGCCATATTCTATAAGTGGGAATTAGGACAAACTTCCAGAATTTGGATAGTGTCCAGCTATTTGTTTCATAGTCCATTATTATAAGATTCTGTAATGATTATAATTTTGTCTCTTGACAAAGTAAGTAGAGTGCCCATATATTTCAGATTTCCTGGGATGCCCTTGACTTTCATATTTTGCTTGTTGTTAAATAATGTGTCAGACAGCATATTTTAATTTTTGTTTTAAATTTTTTTATAGTTATAAGTAAATGCATTCTCAATTTCCTAGAAAAGGATTATGAAATTTCTGTGAACCTAAGAGTTATTATTAAGGAAAGACTAAAAAGGTATGACAACTTTTTATGTTAGAGTCTATAGAATTCATTTAATCATTACCACTGTGAAAGTAATTGAATCGTAGTAATTTTTAGAGAAAGAAAACAGAATAGCTGTTTTATTTCTTTCAAACTAATGCTAGCATTTTTAATAAGTATGAGTAAAAATATGTTGATATAGTAACAAAATTTCTTACATTGTTGCTATAATATTCACTTTGGGGGAATGCGAATACAGAGAATACAGATTAACCCACATTCTCTTTTTCTTTGCTTATACAGTTTTTAAAATATAATGGAAGATGTGCATTTAATTACTGCTAATAGTGCAATGTATCGGGCCAAACATTTGCCACTAACTGTCAAGTGTCTTTCTGATGCAGCTGAAGAGCGAGAAAGAGAGAGAGAGAGAGAGAGAGAGAGAGAGAGAAAGGAGAAAGAAAGAGCAATGTCCTTTGAGCAAAACTTTCTGCAGCTGTTGTGTACATTAATCCAGGGAGCAGATCTCCCAACTCTAAATATAGCAAGCATATCCTCTTACATGATAAAAAAATATAAAATGCAAGTCTTTCACTATAGAGTAATAATATTTTATATTTTATTTCCTATAAAAAGGAAATAGGCATCCCACGTATATTCTCTATACAAACACCATTATTGTAATAAATGAATGTGTGGAAAATTCCAATGATATATGCAGCATGTCGTGACTTCCTCTGTTGAGATATTTTTCCTTAGTACCCAAATAGGCTCTGATCCCTGGGAATTGCATCAATCCCCTCCAAAATCTTTACATGTACAGAACTTTATTTTGCATGTGATATTGTGTCCCATCATACATAATTAAAAAGCTATCCTAGGTTTTACTCTAAATAACAGTATTTAGGCCTCGGAAATATCCCCTTTCCCATTGTCAGTGCCCTGTTATCAAAACACACTTGAGAACTTAAATCTGAATATTACCTTTCTTTTTTTAGTTGACCCAGATGCGGATGTCCAACCCAGGCACTCCACTGTGATGATAATTATCCAAGGAGAACTTTTAGATGAATGCACAGGAGAAAAAGAAAATTCTTCACGCCCTTGGAAGTAGAAAGTAGCCGTCCATAGAGAGTGAGGAGTTAACCTTAGTTTCAGTGAAGATGGCTGTAAGAAGCTGGACAACCTGTCACCACCGGAGCCAGAGCATTTGTCAGCTCACAGGTCCCAAGTTATTTTGAGCTGTATAAACCATGTGCCTGTCAAGCATTCCACCTGATTGGATAGGAGAAAACTGAGCAAAGGGATTCCATAGCAGGTCAGCACCTATGGGTGGTGGGGGGTCAATCAATTTTTCTGCCTATAGAATTTCTCTTATAGCTAGAGGCCCAATGTTTATTGATTTTTGTTTGAAATTAATACTAACTTTATCATACCACATTCCATCTTTCAAAGAAAATGGCATTTATTTTAAATATATCAATATTTTCATTTTTTAATTAATGGGAAATTGACTCTCATTTAATCACTGATACATTTTAGAAAATTTGGCTATGAAAATGAATGAACCAATATGAAGCTGTGAGTTTTTTAATGGTTTGTCCAAAAGCTTAGCAAAAGCAGAGCTTAACAATTTTTAATGTTAGTTAAAAATTGTTAAGCAGAGATCACAGAAAAGATGGAGAGGGAAAAAACAACAGCCTTAGAATAAACCCAGTAACAAATTAGTTTGAACATACTTTTCAGAAAAAAAATAATCATATACTATTTAAAAGTCAAAATTACTATTTAATATAATATTTTACAACTCCTATTCATGTGTTAGTATCTGGAATAACTTTTTCATATATTATTCTATGCCAGATATCTTCTTTCATAAGCATTCCCAATCCTTAAAAAGAATCCTTAACCAAATCAACATTTGCTCAAAAACCTACTTTGTCAAAATACAGGTTCTGTGATATGAATTTAATACATTTTCAGAATATGAATTTGGAAAGAAATAGTTAACCCTATGGATTAGTACAAATTAAGAGTGTAATAACATCATGATCATCATCAATCTTGGTGAAGCCTGGGTTTTGAAAATTCAGAAAAATGCCATTGGTTGTTGTTTTTTGTTTTTGTTTTTAAAGGATCACTCTTAGATTTGGATAGCATGAAATAATTGGTTTAAATCTAGCTTTCTTAAATCACACAACTGCTTGTAGCATGCTTTTCATTCATTCATTCATTCATTCAACAAGTATTTACCTAATGTCTACCATGTACTAGGTAGTAGATATAAAGCAGTGCAAAAAAAATCAAAATTCCTGACCTCATGGAAATTACTAAAAGAGTTTTTATTCTTTTCAGTCATCCTGAAACTCCCTATAGGATATTGAATAGCTATAAAATTTCTTTGTTTATTGTGATCACATCAGACTTTTCACTACACCTTTTGTTATGGAGCTTTTTATTTATACAAGCAAAATAAAAAAAAATTCAGGAAAACTTAAATAATCTGGGTTAAAAACAAAACAAAACAAGAAGAGCTGAATTATATGGATAGGCATTTTCATTATCACAGTAATCTAGATCTTCATTGTACCTAATCCTATGCTAATCCTAACCTCAAGACTACTTAATTGTGTTTCTGCATTTTCAATTTATGTAGATGTTCCAAAAAATTTTTTTTATATTTAAGGAGAGGATCTTCTCCCATTATCCCACTCAGAACTTGAGGCATAATCAAGATAAATGCTACCAGGTCTTGGGTAGGAACATGGGAAAGTGGACCCCTCCCTCCCTCCTTCCCTCCCTTCTTTCCTTTCTTTCTAAAATATATTTTTATTGATTTCAGAGAGGAAGGGAGAGGGAGAGAGAGAAACATCAATGATGAGAGATAATCATTGATTGGCTGCCTCCTGCATGCCCCCTACTGGGGATCAAGCCTGCAACCCCAGCATGTGCTCTGACTGGAATTGAATCATGACCTCCTGGTTCATAGGTCAATGCTCAATCACTGAGCCACGCTGGCTGGGCTGGAACCTCTACTTCAGGTAGCAAATAGAAATGCTACAAGTTGATTTTCCAAAGGAAAATGCTTACAAAAACCGTAAGTAGACACATTTCTACTTCCCTGCAAGCTCTGCCATGATAAGCCTGGTACTCTACCTTTCACGCAGGTATAGAATTCTAAGGAGACCCATACTGAAATATACAATAGAGATGGTTGGGCAGTGGGATTAGGAATCAATAGGAACAACTTAAAAAGACTTGAAATGCATAGAAGTTATAGAAGAAAGAGCCAAAGAATTTCTGAATAGCAATAATATTTCTCTTCTCATAGTTATAACATTTCATATGTAGATAGTGTACAAAATTTTTTGAGCTCTTTGAAAAAAAGGTAGATATAAATATTTTAAATAAATAATACTCAGAAACTGGGCATCTTGCTTACATCAAACTCATTGTAGATTCTATATTTTAAAAATTAGTTTCTGCTCCCAGATAATGCAGCCACTATCCTGTGTATCCTCAGTACTAATCGTATAAACATTATACCAGAAACTACTAGTTCAGATTTTACCAGAGCTCATTAGTACAAAGAATAACTTTTAAAACTTAAAAACAATATAACATAAACAAAAACAAATTTTATAAGTGACAAACAAGCAAAAGGTTACATGTCTTAAGCCTTCCCCATAAAGTTAGGTAGCCCATCCAACACATGCATTTATTATAGTTTGAACATGATCCTGTGCTTGTCTTCAGCTGTTTTATTAATACAGTCACTCAGCTACAGAAACAATTCATTCACATTGGGATGATCTACAGAATGTCAAGGAATCTGGAAGATCTCTGACAGAGGAAGTCTTTCCCTAGAGGATAAGCATGCTAGAATTTCTGGGCCAGTGGATTCATAAAAAATTTTATATTTGCTCTCTTTCCATATTGCAATGGGTTCTAATTCTAAAAGAAATTGCTCACACACACCAAAGTTTCAATATGTTTTGTTTAAAGTTTGTAGATTTAACCCTGGCCAGATAGCTCAGTCGATTGGAGCATCATACAGTACACCAAAATATTGCAGGTTTGATTCCAGGTCAGGGCGCATACCTTGGTTTTGGGTTAAATCCTATTTGGAGCTTGAATGGGATGTAGCCAGCCAGTGGATGTTTCTTTCTCACATTGACATTGCTCTTTCTCTCTCCCCTTCCTCTCCTCTAAAATCAATTTTTAAATGTTAAAAACATATCCTCAGGTGAGAATTCAAAAAACTTCGTAGATTTATATTGAGGTACCCCTCTCCAATATCAGATACATAAAAAAAAAACCTCTATGTATTATTTTAAAGAACAGAAGCATGTATATATATTTTTAACTTTTGTTAATGATAAAAATAGTCACACTAGAGACGAGTTTTTTTTACCATCCGAAACGATGTATGTATGGTAGGTTATAAAGGGTCATCCATGGTACAATGTAATTGAGAAATACAATTAAATCCTTAAAAATATTCTGTTTTATCTAAATGGTATTGAAAATGCTTATCTAAAACTAAAACTAAAAACATTTTTAAAACCTGAGTTCATAACCTATTAACTTTTAAAAAATAGAAACATTTTTAAAAACTATAAACAGCCCTGACCAGTGTGGCTCAGTTGGTGTGGGCATTGTCCCATACACCAAAAGATCTCAGGTTTGATTCCCAGTCAGGGCACATACCTAGGCTGTGGTTTCGGTCCCAGCTGGAGTGTGTACAAGAGGCAACCAATCAATGTTTCCCTCTCACATTGATGTTTCCCTCTCATTCTCTCAATCCCCCCCTACAACTCCCACCCCCCGCCAAAAGATCCATAAACATATCCTTGGGTGAGGATTAAAAAAACAACAACTATAAACAGAATTCCTATTTTCAAACATTATACTGAAAAATAAATTTTGGGTTACCTGTCTCAGAAGAAGCACCATTCCTACATCAATCAACGAGGATGATCCAAAGACTAAATCTCACTGCCTAACTTGTGTCAGCCACAAAAGTAGCATGAAGAAATGTGATACTGTCCCAACAGAGTAATGAAGGGTATTTACAGGGTTCTGTGGCAGATCCAGGGACAGTCATTTAGAACAGATTGCTCTTTCAGATCAACTTTAATAACTCGAGTCTGCATGATGTTCTTAGCCTGAAGGGATGGTGGGGGTGGATAATGACTAAGGAAACAGATTTTCTGGATCTCTCCTTAGACTAGATGAGAAGGATAATAAGGATAATTAAAAAAAAAAAAAGAGCATAAAGAGTGCACAAAATATCCACATATAGGTTGCAAATGTGTAAATACCTTTTTTGATACAAAACTTAGATTATGATAAATATATTTATCAAACTACGTATGGAAAACAACCAATTATTATAATATTAATGAGATAAAAACTTTACCATGTGAGTTTCTATGAAAACTCAATAAGATTTCCATTACTTGTGGTTTTGATATGTAGCACATATCAAAGTTTATAATTTGTAGAAAGTATTATTTTCAAGAAGAAAATATGTTCCCAGAATTTTTTAAAAGAGCACCCTGTGATTATGATTATGTCACTGAAGAAATCCAGAACAATTAGTATTAAGTGTGTAGTCCTGAAGGTGTACAATTGATTCACACTTTTCACCAAATTAATAAATGATTAACACACATGAATATATCATGTAGGTAGAAATGAGGTAACATTCCTGAACTATGTACCAGGCACTATATTAATGCCTTTATAAACATTGTGCTTTATTTTATGCATTCCTTCAACAATCTATGAAGTAGGTAATGTTATAATTCTCATTTTACAAATGAGAACCTGGGGCTTAGAAAGAAATTAAAAATTTGCCCAAGGTCACACAACAACCAAGCAACTGAGCCAGGATTAAATCCAAGGCTAACTCTAAACCTATGCTCTTTAACTACTGCAAATACTTAAATGTTCACATTTTTAAGGTATTTGTTGGGGGAAAAGGAAGGGCAAAAATGAACGTAAAACATACTCTCTCTTTTAGTAAGTATTTTAAAGGAATGCTATGGAGAATTACAAGTTTATAATTTTTCTGACTGAAAACCAACCTTGAAATTCTTTTGTATGACTAAACAAATAGAAGAGCAAATATAGAAGGAAAACAACAATGCTTTCAGATACACTCTAGCTGCAATATTTTAGTTGAGAACATGAACTGATATGCATTAGGCATGAATGCTAAAGAGTAGGGCATTGGAGGGCAGTCTGAATGCTTTGACAGACCTAGTTTTTTGTTTCTTTCTATGATAGTCATTATGCAGAGATAGTTTAGGAGCTTTGTTGATTCAAAAGTAAATGTAAATGCTTTGGTTTTATTACTCAGCACATCAAGACGGGTCAGTACAATTTTTGCAAGTTAGGGGTAGAAAAATAACAGCTGGCATACTCTCTCTTCATAACCTTAGCACTAAATATCTTAAATACCAGTATGCCAGCCTCTGGGTGATTCCACTCAGATTCTATTTTTGGGCAGCACCGACATTTCAGAAAGCTGAAAACAAAGTTCACTGTTCTTAAGCATGACCCAAATAACCACACTAACACTAATAATGTGAAGGAAGGAAAATGGGAATTAACATTTCCTCCGAGTATACTCTACACTCTGAGTAGCCTCAGTTATCTCTTATTTACTATACATAGCAACTCTGCAAGGTATTGTTAGCTGCATAGGACAAGGAGGAAACTGAGGCTTAAAGAAGTTTAGCTTTCTTAAAGTTACTCAACCAGTGAGCTGCGCAGCTTGGTGAATTCAAACCTAGGCCTTTTAGTTTAAAACGGATTCTCTTTTCATTGTGCCTACTGCCTTCTCGTGAAGAATAACGATGCAGGTTAGTTCAAAAATTACAAAATTACCCGAAGGAGGAAATCCGCCATTGTTTTCATATGTATTGATGAGTAAAGGGTTATTAAAGCTATTATTTTGATTTTAGGGTCTTGATGTTTATTTAACAGAAACCAGAAAGAGAACAGAAAAATAGCATATAACTAAGTGTAGGGCTATTTTCACCATGAAGGCAATAAAAATTAAAATAGCAAGTGCTGATACACATTTCTGAGAAGTTATCATCTTATTACCTGAAACCTCTCATGAAATTAGTAAATGTTGAATGAGAGCAACTTGTCAAGGAGAGAAGAATATAGAGGAACATGTTGGAGAATATAAACCATGGAAATTTCAAATGAATTTGTATTTTATATCCTTAACCAAATTCACATTTTTATTTGCCTATGAATCTATTCACTTGGTGTTTTCTAGCTTTAGCAAACTTCCTATCAAAGAAAGGCAGCATATCTTAATGTAAGAAGACCTGGAAACCCTTTCTATTCCCCCCCTTTTTTTCTTTATTATTTCTTCCTTATTTTTTTTTTTTTGAAACCCATTTTTGTTTTGCCTTTTTATTCATTCTGCTTATCACGCAATTGTTCTCTATATCAAACTGAGAATGGATTAGTTAAAGCCTAGTCTAACCAGTCTCCTGTTAATATTTCAGATATCCTCTCTTTTCATCTGCCAACCTAGACAATAAGCTTTAACTGAAAATGTAGGTGACAATATCAATAAAATGAATAACTTAACAGACAATGCCACAGATAAGTTTAACACAAACATTCACTACAGTGTAAACTGAGCTGGAGCTAAGTCTATTTATACAGTCCACTGGCCTGAAATATTATGCAAATTTCAACCAGGAATAAGAAAAGCCTTGGTATAATCACAAATGTGATCTTTCTGAACCTATAAAATATAACAATCTGTTTTTGTACAGAAATTCTTGTCTCCAGTCAAAAGGTTCTACCAATATTTCCATGCCTTTTTCTCCCTTGCCTTTGTTCAATTTCTTCCAATTACTATGCAATTAGTAATTAGTGATCTAGTTTTTTGCAATATTTCTTATATTGCTGAATTAAACTAATTTTTCATTTATATATTTTATATTTCATCTATTTAACTAGATCAACTCCTTGAAAATCAGAGTCATTTAAAAAATTCTCTAAAGGCTACACAGTTCTAAACTCAAGGCATGGCACAAGATAGGCACTTAATAATTATTTGTCCATGGCATGCCATAAAAAGTAATATATTAATTGTTGAGTTGTTCTAAGTTATTTACTCAATTCAACAAATATTTACTGAATACTTATTGTGTGCCAGGAAAGAGCAAATGACCTAAACTGTCAACAACATTAACTGATTTAATTGCAATTAATGGGTTTGATATTAGTTTAACACAGAAATACTAGTAAGAATCAATTCAAATAAGAAAAGGTGCTAAAAATGATTGAGGATGTTCACTGTGCACCAGTCACTGAGTAAGGAACTATATGTGCTTTGGCTCAGTGGATGTCCACAATTCCTGGGGCAATTGGTATGGGGGCCCCTTGCTTTTGGAATAGGTTTGGGGCTGTTTACAGCACCCACCTTACCCAAGAGTTCTTCCATAGATGCTCCATAAGAGGCATCCTTCTGAACTATTTTACTACTATTTTTTATAACCACCTTTGTAAAACCATTATTTTATATCAGGTCCTTGCTTTCTGTCTGTCCCATGAAATCAGACTTTTTTTTTTTGCATCCACAGACTGCTTCTCTTGAGCTTTGGCTTTAAGATTCTACTGTCCATAGCTGGCTGAGGGGCAGTTCTGTCCACTCACATGCCCTGGTTTTGGGGATACAAGCTTAAGTCACAGACTAAGTTCCCTGCTTTTCTAGAAATAAAGAGTATACTTAAGACATATGTAAATTTTCTCTTACTTAGATCAAGATTTCAACTATTTGTGACTGACTCCAAACTGAACTTCTTGAAAGGCAGGTAAGCCAAAATGAATTATTGAGCAACCCAAGAGACCCTAACTAACCCAGCTCTGTGTCCACTAACCAAGCTTTGTTGTTTATATGTAATATATAATTTAGTTTAATACAACAACACAGGAAGTATGAGTCATTATCCCAGTTTATAGAGGATAAAACTGAAAAAAATATATGCTACTGTGGTTTTTGCTAATTTGGGGATCTGAAAAAGTCTCAGGAACTATACCTTGAGATTGTCCAAAATATACTATATCATTATGCTCTGTTTTATTTTTTAAAAAAATTTTTATTGATGAGAGAGAGAGAAGGAGATTGATTTGTTATTCCACTCATGTATGCATTCATTGGTTGATTCCTATATAGAGATCGAAACCACAACCTTGGCATATGATGCTCTAGCTTGAGCTACCCGGCCAGGGCTAGCCTCTTTTTTTTTTATAGAGGAATAAACTGAAGATCAGAGAAAAAAAATGTATAAGGCCACTCAGACTATGATTTATATCCAGGTTTACATGATGCTTCCAAGCCCTAGCTCTTTTCTACTACACCATACCACCTTTCAGAGGCATCAGGCTTGTTAGTAATGTATCTAGGGATTAATTTGAAGAAAAGAAAACTCAGAAGATGTAGAGTGACAAGAAGGAAAGCTCCAGTGATATTGAGATTATGTTGATTTAGTGACTCTTTCAAGTCCTTCCAAGTCCTTGGAAATCTGGATGATTTCCTCCCTCTGGCTGGTCAAAGAAACAACTTAAAGGAACTGAAGCAACAATAAATAACAAACAATTCTCTCTATGCATGTCTATCTGAAAATTACTAGACACAGTGAAATTAAGCATAAGAGCCCATATGGTTATTATATTTTAGGTAGATATTTACTTAGCATTTCATCTTTTCAAAATTATTTATAACATATATTGGCTATTATGCTCTAATTAAAAAAACAAAAACAGAATAACTGCCCTGGCTGGGTGGCTCAGTTGGTTGGAGCATCATCCTGTACAATGAAAGGTTTTGGGTTCAATCCCCGGGCAGGGTGCTTATGGGAGGCAACTGATCAAGGTTTCTCTCTCTCTTTCTCTCGAATCAATAAAAACATATCCTTGGGTGAGGATTAAAAAAACAAAAAACAACAGAACTGTTTTTGCCCTTGAAGTTGGTCTTTATTATGATTGCTTTATATATAGGAAAATTAAGTACTAGAATGGCCTTGCTACATGGAAATGTAAATCAGCCGTAAAACCCAGATTGCATTTACATTACTACTAGAGGCCCGGTACATGAATTCATGCACGGGTGGGGTCCCTCGGGGTGGCCTGTGGAGATCGGGCTCTGGTATGTGCCCCCAGCCTCACAGCCCCAGCTCATGGCCCCAGCCTCACAGCTCCGCAGCCCTGCTTGGCACCCCGTCTTGGCCTGGCGCTGACCCCTCACCTGCTCTACCATCCCACCTGCAGGGCAATCAATCAGGGCCAGAACCCCTGCCTGGCTCCCTCAGTGCCTGGTAGCTAGGTGGCGGCCCTGCCCTTCACTATCGCCACTGGTCACCGTCTGCAGGGTGATCAGGCTCCCACTCGTACCTGCCTTGACCTGGCGCCACCTACTCACCTGCTCCACCATCCTGCTGTGGTCCTGCTCTCATCATGGCCCATCAAGGCCAGCAGCACCTCCACTGCCACCCGATGGCAGGGCTGCATAGCCAACGCCCGCCATGTTCCACGCCACCCCCTGGTGGTCAGTGCACATCATAGTGAGCGGTCGAACTCCCAGTCTAACGACCGCTCAAGGGGACAATTTGCATATTAGGCTTTTATTATATAGGATTACATTAAGTTTACATGATCAACTTTGAAAAGAGCTATTTTGGGAAACACCCTAAAATTTATCTATTTGCAAAACTGGAGCAATAAATATGTGCCATATGAGACTTACAACATGCTTTGAGTAACTGAGTATAGAAGGCAACTAAAAGAAACATAAGAAAAAGATTATAGATTATTTTCTATTTCTAGCTGGTAATTATAGCAAATAATATTTTATTAAATCTTAAGAAAATTATTGTGAGAACCAGGTTATTCGATTTTCTCCATTAAAATGATTTGCATTGCTTATTAATTTTATTTTAAAGGTTATTTATCTCAATGTACTAAAAACTTCCTCCCTAGCTACCATGGAGAATCTCATAAAAGAGACCCAGATTTTCAAAAATATACTTATCTATTTTCTAATTTTGCATGAATAGTAGATGGAAAAAATCCAATTACTATGTTAACAAAATGAGGCAGCTGGACTGCCTATTTGGTGATCACTCACTGTTTGTGTTAGGATAGAGTGGTTGGCAAGATTTTATTTTATTTGATTCTCCCTTCTCTTTCTTTTTATATATATATTTTTATTGATATTTTACAGAGAGGAAGGGAGAGAGATAGAGAGTTAGAAACATCGATGAGAGAGAAACATCGATCAGCTGCCTCCTGCACACCCCCTACTGGGGATGTGCCCGCAACCCAGGTACATGCCCTTGATTGGAATCGAACCCGGGACCCCTCAGTCCACAGGCCGATGCTTTATCCACTGAGCCAAAATGGTTTCGGCTCCCTTCTTCATTAATGTAGAAAGATAAAGTCAGAGAATGTTTCTAAGTTCAAGTAATGTTTATCTCAAACAACAAAAAATAGATGCCATAAAAGCCATTGTAATAGCAAGCTATTCAAGTACCTTAAGTTAAAAATAATGATGTACCTAAATCAAATTTAAGAAAGATACATGGCCTCTTTCAGAAAAAAATAAACTAGTACCGGAAGATGAACAATTTTAAAGTTGAGACGTTGACGTGTGCTCTGTTTGGTTGAAACACAGAATTTATACACACACACACACACACACACACACACATTAGTGGTACAGTAAGATGGTAAAAGAAAAAAATCAAACAGATGTTATAATTAGGCAGAGAGGAAGTATATTCAGGGTTGATTCCAGCTTCACCACTTATTAACTGAGAAGCCTTAGTTATTTAATCTCTATGCCTCAGTTTTCTCATCTCTAAAAAATGGGGAAGCCCAGTTGGTGTGGGTGTGGCTCAGTTGATGAGCATCGACCTATACACCAAGAGGTCACTGATTTTATTCCTGGGCAGGGCACATGTCCTGGTTGTGGGCTTGATCCCCAGTAGCTGGCATGCAGAAGGCAGCCAATCAATGTGTCTATCTCTTTCTCCCTTCTCCTTCTCCCTTCCTCTCTCTCTGAAAAGCAACAAAAACATGTTTTGTTTAAAAATGGGTAAAGTAATAAATAGTACCTACCTCATAGGATTATTGAGGTAATTAAGTTAATATTCTTAGAACAATACTTGGTTCTTAGCAAATGGCCAATAAATATTAGCCACTATTATTATTGTAAAAAGATATATTTTAAGTGAACATCTTTAAATCTGGCTTAGTGAGGTCACACAGAGTGAGGTGTATACAGTTGCGCTGAGCTGTAAGCTCTAAGCAAAGGCCACAAGCTGAATGGGCCATCTAGACTGATGACTCAGACACAGCAGCAGTTCAGGTTTCCAGACTGATTCAGTCCGTCCTTGGCTTCCAGCCTGATGCTGACAACAAGAATGCTTATTAGTGCCAAGAGTAACTAGTTTTTATAACATGGGGTGCTGCTCATTAGAGATTGAAATCAGATTGCTTATATATTGTATAGAACATGAATAGTGATCAACCAAGTTCACATTCAAACCCATGACATAGAAGTAACATGTTTCATATCTGTTATCCTGCTCCCAAACCATCTGCTTCTGAATTCTAAATTCTCAACTCATCCACTGCCAAGGGGCTAAACATAGCTAAAGGATTTAAATTATAATTTGATCTGACAACCACGTATCAAACAAGCCTTCTTTAGCCAAATAAGTAGAGTGGTGACAAATATCACCGCAGTATATCCACCCTATGGTATGTGCTTTATGACAAGAAAATGGCAACTGAGGGTATTGGTAAGTATCTTACTTCTCATCTGATCTAAGAAAAGATGTCAGCAAAGGATTGGTATAAAACGCAGGTAAACAGAACTATTGCTAAGGTTAAGCGATCTGGAGAGGAAGTATCTAGGGAAGTGAAGAATATTTTAGTCTTTCTGTGATTCTGTATTGTCTAATAAATAAATGTTCAATACATTTAAACACCATGGGTAATATAATAAAGCAGATCTGATTTAGATCTGCTAAATAAATGCTGCTAATGATGATGAACTGGGGCAGACATGAAAAACAAAGAACAGTGATGTTTTAAATACTATTATTTAAATGTGGTTACATATTAACACTGTAATTGAAAAGAGTTTTATTGTTTTTTATTAGCTATTTCTTTTGAGTCCTGTCAGCAGATCTGCTTTAATATTCATGTTTTACATATGAGGAAACTGACATACAAAAAGAATAATTAACTAGAGTTACACAACTCAATACAGCAGGGTCCTTGAATAATGTTGTTTCACTCAAATGTCATTTCCTCCAAGGTCATTTTCTCATTTCCTTATAATGTTAATGAGAAAAATTCCCAGAGTGGGGGCCACTGTCTGTGTGGAGTTGGCACAGTTCTCCCCATGTCTGCGTGGGTTTTCACTCAGGACTCTTAAGTTTCCTCCCACATCCCAAAGATGTCCACGTGAGGTCAACTGGCATCTCTAAGTTGTGTGGGGGAGTGTGGGTGTAGGTGTGATGCACTCTGTGATGGAAGGGCATCCTGTCTAGGGTGGGTTCCCACCTTACAGTGCCCTGAGCTGCTGAGAGAGGCTCTGACCACCTGTGACCCTGAACTGGAATAAAAGGGTTGGAAAATCATTATTCTTACTTGTTTTTATTGATCTTTCTTAAATGTATGTATGGCTTGCATTTATTTTGGTGTTTTGGTTCTTTAGAAGCTTGGTGATGTTTTGGTGAACAGAAATATGCCATAAGAACTTAATTGTTATTTATATCAATTAGCCTATTGGTAAAATTGGTTTTGTTATAAGTCATTTTGCTTAAAGTTGCAGTTTCCAAGAGCTTATCAACAATGTTAACTGAGGACTTACTGTACTAGAAAAAGAAATTAGGGTACTGAGTTATTATTGGCATAATTATTTTATTTATCTTCAAGTTCTTGTGAATTGTGTCCCCATACATAAGATGATATGATTTAGGAATTTTTAGAAGTATTTGTTAATTTGTATACATTATCTTTTACCTATCTCTGAATCAAATTCATACCAAAAAAATTAAATGTCTTAGTACAATTTTTGTTCTACTTTGATTTTGTGAGCAAAAGTCCTAATGAAAAATCTTTTTGAAAATCTAATCTCTAGTTAACCTATTCTTTTCTGTAAAAAAACCAGTTATTTTTTATTGTGATATCCTATATAATAAAAGGCTAATATGCAAATCGACTGAACGGTGGAACGACTGGTCGCTATGATGCACACTGACCACCAGAAGGCAGACACTCAATGCAGGAGCTGCCCCGGGTGGTCAGTGTGCTCCCACAGGGGGAGCGCTGCTTGGCCAGAAGCCAGGCTCACAGCTGGAGAGTGGAGCGGCGGTGGTGGGAGCCTCTCTCACCTCTGCAGCTGCACTAAGGACCCCTTGAGGGATGTCAGTCGAGGGGTCTCGAACAGTGAGAGGGTGCAGGCTGGGCTGAGGGGCCCCCCGACCCAGTGCATGTCATGCACTGGGCCTCTAGTAATATATATAAAATGAAATTTACCATGTTAACAATTTTTAAATACACATACAGTTCTGTGGCATTAAGTACATTCATGTTGTACAACGATCACCACCTTCTCTCTCCAGACGATTTTAATTCTGTAAAACTGAAACTTTTTACCTACTAAATAATAACTTTCCATTCCCCTCTAACTCTAGATCCTGGCAACCACCATTCTACTTTCTGTCCCTTTGAATATGACTACTTATAGTTCCAGGTAACCTATTTATGAACATTCAGAATTGTTTTATGTTTTAAAGAAAGCTTAAGGGGAAAATTCCTTAAACTGTTCATTTCTGATTAGTCTCTGAAGTAAGATTCTATAAAGGTTCTGCCTTGAGAATCCACACTAGGCTGGTTTTAGGGACTCTGATTTAGCAGAGTTGTGAAACAATTAGTATTTCAGATGGGAGGCAAGACCCTACAGACTGCAATGTGATTTAGGCTTGGTTCTCCTACCCTGACAATGCCAAGGGTACTTCTGCAAACTATGGCAATGAAGAGTTGTTCACATGTATTGGCTTTCATGTCTCACATCTTCACGTCTTACATCTTTATAGTTCCAACCACCTACTTTTTTTCTTAGAAAGCTCTAAAGAACAGGACCCAGAAAGGATATTTCAGAGCAGCCTAATTCCTATCATGGGGAAAATTTTACTTGCGATAAAATACTGCTGGCTATATTTTTAAAGCAGGTTTTTTTTTTCAAGAGTTCTAAGCCATTTTATAATGCTTGAGAGCAAATACAGTGAACTTCAAAGGCTGAAAGCACTGGTTCCTAATTTTTTCAAGTACAAGGATGCCTTTCCAACATTAAAAAATGTTGTGGGTCTCTTAAGTGATGATAAATATAATTTTTAATCTATTGATTTAGAAAATACATAAAAAACAACCATTAATTTAATACTTATTTTCAACAAATTTATGTTTTACTAATTGTAACACTTTCTAATAAATAATATGCTTATTCTGTTTCCAGACATGGATTTGTGGACCCTTTACAATTGCTTCATGGCCCTACAGGGGTCTTACTCACAAGCGAGATTACTGATCTAAGGAAAAAAGAACCTTCTAGCCCCACCCAACTTTCTCACTCACTGGCTCTATGATCTTGAGAAAATCATTCCATATACTTCAGTTAACTCATCTTTTCAGTTGCTGAAAAGTGAGGAATTTTTTTTTACTTACTTCAGATTACAATTAGTATAAAATATATAAAGTATTTAAAAACTGAAATGTGATATATAAGATAAAAACTTTTAAAAGCAATATATAAATATGAAAATTTTCGTATTATAGGAAAAACATGGAGACATTAGCAGAGAACCTTGGACACTAAAGATTAAAATAGAGAACTTACATAAAATGACTAACTTTGAGGTATAAATTTAGACACCTTAAGAAAACAACTAATATTCCAATGTAATTATGAGGATGTTTATAAAGAACTGCATTAGAATAAAATTGGAAACACATTTTTTTAAACATGAAATAATAATTATGATATATAAAAAATTTAAAAAGTCTTTAAAACAGTATATGACCTTATTTTATTTATTTTTAATTTTTCTCTTAATTATAATTGACATATACCCTATTTTATTTTTTAAAATTCTGAGTACAATAGTCCAAAAATTTAAATGGTTATGTCTAGGTAGTGGAATTATGAGAGGTTTTTCTCTCGTGTTTTTTTCTTAGTTGTACTTAAAAAAAACACCTCCTAATAAGGATGTATTTTGTTTACATATAGAAAAAAATAGTGAAAGTTTTCCCTCAAGCCAACCCCTCCAAACAAACAAATAAACAAACAAAAAACCTAAAGACTCAAGTACACTGGGGGGTGGGGGGGTGGGGGGGAGGGGGGGCGCGAGGGAGGGGAGGGGGGAGGGAGCAAAATTTAGCTGTTGTATAATTGATGGTATCTATCTATCAAATATATGTGTATATAATTTAACTTCGCGTGTCTATATCTATTTCTACATCTACATCTATATCTACATTTGAGGAGGTAATCAGAATGACCAGTAGGAAAGGGAAGTAAAAAGAAAGAATCAGCAATGTTCATTTAAGAAAGCCTTATCTGCTCTTGATGATAAGCTTGGAGCCCCAGTCCACACAGCCAAATGCCATGACCAATTTACCTGCCTTGCTGCAATCCTTGCAGCAACATTCTCATCTCAATTTAGTTTTTTAGTTTTTATTTATTTACATTTTTTTCTTCTTATTGATTTTTTAGTTTAAAAAATATATTGCCTTATAGAAAAAAAATTACGTTGATAGAAGAACAATATTTGTTTGTTCTAAAGCTGTTTATCTCATTGTAAATTAACCAATTGGAATTCTGGCTGCTATATTGCTCTCTTGGGAGTTTGGTTAATGTAAGCACTTTGCTAAAGGACTGGATCACTGAAAGAATTTTTGATAAAGAAATTAGGTTTCTGAGCTTGGACAGCTGAGGACCAGATGATGGAACTTGGTGATTTCATCAAGGTAATTACAAGCTGCAAGGTCTTATGACAGTCAACCCTGGACTTCCCTAAGAAGCAGTCTTATAATTCAATGTCTGACCTTTAGCATGAAATAAGTACAAGGCAGGTGTGTCTTGGAGACTTTGTCATAAAACATTTCCACAGTATGCACAATGGGGACGGCTTTTAGCTACAATCCAGCATACCTGGATCTGGTTGTAGATGAATTGTGAACCAGAAAAAGTCAGTCAATTATCCAAAACTGCAGTTGATATCAGCTCGAACTTGAAATTATAATTGGTGCCTCCTAGTCCAGCATATGAAACTGTTTTATAGAGCCTTTATGAAAGAGTGTCACAGGTGTATAATGCACATACCCATGTCTGAATCTCCCTTCCCTGTTTTAATAAGCACTTATTGAATGACTAGTCTGTTCAAAGCACTCTGCTAGGTTAAGATTTTCTTCAAATCTGTTCTGTATGTCTTATAATATGAGTAAATATTTAACATTCAAAGTAGGGTGGAGAAAATGTGGCTATTTACTAAGAATCTAATACTTGCCAGGCACTGTTCTACATGTACTACATCTTAATTCATATATTATTTACTAAAACCTTAGGATATGTACCATGTAAGTTCTCTAATATCATAATTGTATGCACTTCATTTCATCAAGTCATTCCATTAGGCCATTTATTTTATCATTAAACAAAAATCATCAATTCTGAAAAGCATTTATTAATCATATAATTTTATATAGAACTGAAGTGCCACCATAACTGAATAATTTTAGAGTAATGGGTTATAAGTGGTCATTCAGAATGGAGACTGGAGGCAATGACAGTTCCCCTTGGTGATGGTTCAACAATTAATACTACCAAAAGAAGAGTTTTTTCTTCTCCCATTAAGTACTTAGACGTTCCCTTAAAAAAGAAAAGAAAAGAAAAGATCACAAAAGAACACATAATGTATGATTTCATTTACAGGAAATATCAAATAGGAATGACTGCTAAATGATTATGGCTTTTTTGGGAGGAGGGTGATGAACATTTTAAATTTAATTCTGGCAATGGTTAGAAAATTCTATAAATATACTAGAAAACCACTGAATTGTACATGGTTAGTTGAATTACTGTGTGGTATGTGACTATGTCTCAATAAAGCTGCCATTTTTTAAAAGTTCTGAATTTTTGCTGTCTAATAAACACAATCCCTCAGACTGGCCCTGTGAGAGAGACACTCTCTTAATAGCATTGGAAGGTTTTACCATTAATCAATTGTAATTTCAAAAAGCAATAGGCAACCAAAAAATTGAATTCCAGAACAGAAGACAGGAACTTATAGAAACTATGGAGAGTGATAAATAAATACTCTGGGAATAACTTATATGCATCATAAAGTAAATCACTGACCTAATTCTTTATGAAATAATAATACTGAGAAAATCCTGACCCCCTCCAGGATTCTGTTGTCTGTCTTTGACCTGCTCAACCACTCTGTACTTCATCCATGAAAAAAGCACACGGTTGCCCATCCAGGCCTATTTGTGTAATTTCTAACCTTTCCTTTTTGGCTCTGCAGTATCTTGTCCATTTTTAAATATTACTTGGAGGTACCCTTTCTTCATCCCTCTCCCACCTGGTTTTACAATTTTCTAGGACAGCCTCCTCCCTGTACTTCAACACTTGAAAAAAATAGCATCTACACACCCCAGAGTGCCCCATTCCACAAGGAGAAAAGGAGTGGTTTAGTTGAAAACCTTGGGTGAGGATAGATACAAAAAATACTTTTATTACTCTCTTAAACATTAGATTCCTGGAGGCACCAGGAAATTTCCTAGTAAAATTTACTAGGCAATATTAAATCTTTCCGCTGTCCGGACATCCCCTTAAGTTTCCTCTTGCTTTGTCTCCCAAGGTGATTTCCCGGGAAGGCCTTACCTGGAACAAACTGCAGTGGGGGTCCACCAGCTAAGGAGGTTTCCACCGGGGCTCCCAGCCCCTCAGCTCACTTGCTGAGGGCAAGGAAAGCTGCCTGGCTCTCCCTTCCCGGGCTTGCCCATCCTGCTAATTTTAGGCTGCTTCCTCATTCGGCTGCCATGGGTATCAGCGCATGTGGCTCCCCTCCGAGGAGCTATTTTCTCCTGTGAGCCTCACTTGTTTCCAATTTCTCTCCTTTCTTTGCCCACCCCTCTTCACTCTGTGGAGTTGAACTATTTCAAAGTAATAAATAAAATATCGTTCAGAATTATGCTAACGCTAATCTGAATTTATTCCTGAATCCAAGGGACCAAGAAAAACTTTTTATATTAGATTTTAGTTGTACCTTCCAGGGGCCATATTTCCAAATCATGTGTATCTAACAAATATTTACTAGGTTTTTACTGTGGCTAAGATGTCGCCTTAAGTCACAGGGATACAATGATGAGCAAAGCAAATATATATTTCAATCTTGATATCAGACATTTATCAAACTTCCACTGTGTTCTGTGCTCTGTGTTAACACCCGGAATGTAAAAATCAGTAAGGTAGAGCCCCTGTCATCAAAGAAATTTCAATATACATAGGGATTCAAAGAAGCAGGGCTTATAAATTCCTATTGAGATTTAGATATAATGGATTCACTCATTCATCAATAAAGAGAGACCTGAGATGATTCTATTAACATAGTACTCTTCTAGGCTTTGGAGGAAATTTTTAAAAAAGTATAATATAGGGAGGAATCTAAGATGGCGGCGTAGGTAAACACCTAAACTGCTGCCTCGCGCAACAATTTCAAAAATTCAACTAAAAGACAAAACGTCTATCACCCAGAACCACGGGAAAGCTGGCTGAGTGGAAGTTCTACAACTAGAAGGAAAGAGAAAAGGGCATCGAGACGTGCACGAGCGCTGAAAAGCTGAGGTACGGAGGCGCGTGATCCGGGCTGGCGGCGGGCGTTGCTTTTTTCAACCCAAAGGGAGACAAGCCCCCGACTACTCTGAAATCCAGTTTCTGGGGAGACACGGGGGACCCAAACTCCTACAGGGAAAAGCTGGACTGTCTGCCAGTGAGGGTGGCTTACTTGCAGAGCTGCTTGCAGGAATAATTGTTTACGGCACTGGGACACGGGACTCCGGGACGCCCTTGGGGACACAGAGCCGGCTAACTAGCAGCCATTGCTGTTTGCCACGCCCTAGCCTAGTGACACCCTGAGACCCCGCCCTGCACAACCTACAAACCCACCCAAGCTCCAAGCAGCAGCATTAGCAGAAGAAAGCCCCGCCCTATCGCAGCTTAACCTAGCAAACTTGCAGCCTGGGTCAGACAGCTCCAAAACCTCCAAACCCCAAGCAAAGAGGAGAAAACTGTAGCTCTCACTGTAGCTCCTGCTGGATGGCCTCAGACAGTAGCTGACCTGCACCCCATTGGAGATCTAGAAGCCAGTGTACCTAGTGGTCAGAGTGAGACACCAGATTTCAACTCCTCACATCCATAAGTGACACATTCAAAGGCAGACTCAGTGAGCACCAAAGCCCCACTGAAACAAGTCCTGCCCCATAAGTGTGTCTTCAGCGCAGCAGTTCTTCCCTTATAGACACAGTGAGTGCTCACAGCTAATTGGCCTGGAAGTCAATTCCTCCCAGTATACCAACAGCAACTAAGGCTTTAACTGCACCAAGTCTTTGCACTCAGCCCACAAAGGGGTGTACCAAGAGTGTCCACATCAGGTGATTGGGGAAGCTGAGCTACTGCCCCCTATAGGTCACCTACCACACAAAGCTACTCCATCAACACAGGGAAGCAGCCAAAATGAGGAGACAAAGAAACATGTCACGAATGAAAGAAACGGAGGAAAGCAAACTACTGGATGACATAGAGTTCAGAACCACATTTATAAGGTTACTCAAGAATCTTCTTAAAACCGCTGAGAAACTTGATGAGACCTTCAAGGAGCTTAATGAGAATGCCAAAAAAATGGAAAAGGAGCAGTCAGAAATGAAGCATACACTGTCTGAAATAAAGAATATACAGAAACTCAACTGTAGATCAACGTACCCCAAGAATCAAACCAAAGATCTGAAATATGTGGAAACAAAAAAACATCCAACCAGAAAAACAAAAAGAAAAAAGAATCCAAAAATATGAAGATAGTGTAAGGAGCCTCTGGGACAACTTTAAGCGAACCAACATCCGAATTTTTGGGGTGCCAGAAGAAGGGAGAGAGCAAAATATTGAAAACCTATTAGAAGAAATAATGACAGAAAACTTTCCCTGCCTGGTGAAAGAAATAGATGTACAAGTCCAGGAAGTGCACAGAACCCCATACAAGAGGAATCCAAAGAGGACCACACCAAGACACATCATAATTAAAATGCCAAGGGCAAAAGACAAAGAGAGAATATTAAAAGCAGCAAGAGAAAAACAGTTAATTACCTACAAGGGAGTACCCATACGACTGTCAGCTGATTTCTCAACAGAAACTATGCAGGCCAGAAGGGAGTGGCAAGAAATATTCAAAGTGATGAACAGCAAGAACCTACAGCCAAGATTATTCTACCCAGCAAAGCTATCATTCAGAGTTGAAGGTCAGATAAAGAGCTTCACAGACAAGAAAAAGCTAAAGGAGTTCATCACCACCAAACCAGGATTACATGAAATGCTGAAGGGTATTCTTTAAGGAGAGGAAGAAGAAGAAAAAGGTAAAGATAAAAATTATGAACAACAAAATGACATCAAATACATACCTACCAACAAGTGAATCTAAAAATCAAGTGAATAAAAAATCTGAAGAACAGAATGGACTGGTGAATATAATAGAATCAGGGACATAGAAAGGGAATGAACTGACGATTCTCAGGGGAAGCAGGTGTGAGGGGTGCGGGAAGAGATTGGACAAAAATCTTACTCCTATGGATGAAGACAGTGGCGGGGGTAAGGGCATGGGGTGGGGTGGGGAATCAGGTGGAGGGGAGCTATGGGGGAAAAAATAGAGGAACACCTGTAATAATCTGAACAATAAAGATTTATTTAAAAAAATAAATAAATAAAGTAGCCACTTATAAAAAAAAGATATATAGTGTGACAAAAAAACATGGGAGTCAAGTAAATAATAAAATATTTAAATAATAAAAAAAATAAAAAGTATAATATAGGTCCCTCCCTTAGAAAGATTATAATCAAAACAAGGAACAATTACGCAGCTGACAACTACTTAATAGATCTTTATTATATACACGTTAATAGTCTTCACTTAGGGCTTCTTAATTATCTTCTTCCCTAAAGACATTGTTTTGAGAGATTTGTACAAAAATTTTTTTCTAATGATTAATTTTTCATATTTTATTACTCAAAGATAAAAATTTTGGCAATTAGAGCTTCTGACTAATATGAAACAATATGTATTTGTTCATTCTTGGGGATACAAGTTTGAAAAGACCCAAGTTCCTGACCTTGAGCTAGCAGTCTAGTGAAGAAGACAGACAAGTGATTATGTTGTAATGTGGAAAGTTTTACAACAAAAGATGAAACCAAATTTGGGGGTGAGGAGGATTTCCTAACTGTTATAGATAGGGCAAGTCTTCATTAAGAAAGAACTGTCTGGACCTAACCGGTTTGGCTCAGTGGATAGAGCATCAGCCTGCAGACTGAAGGGTCCCAGGTTCGATTCTGGTCAAGGGCATGTACCTTGGTTGCGGGAACATCCCCAGTGGGGGGTGTGCAGGAGGCAGCTGATCGAAGTTTCTCTCTCATCAATGTTTCTAACTCTATCCCTCTCCCTTCCTCTCTGTAAAAAAAAAAAAAAAAAAATCAATAAAATATATTTTAAAAAAAGAAAGAACTGAGTTGAGTCTTGAAAAATGATGGTCTCATTAGGTTGAAGGAACAATGTGAAAATGAAGAAAAGTGTGAGAGAACTTATTTCATAGCTTATATACTGAAGATAAGGTATAATTTGGAAGATGTGGCAAGAATGAGTTTGCAGATGACAATAAAGACTTAATCATGTAGGATTTTTAATGCTTAGTGATAAAGACTTTAAGGATATGTGATCAAATCCATGATCACTTCCATGGCTGTGTGGATGTACCAAAGAGCCAAGACTATTGGTAGTCCACAGTTGTGGCAGAAGTCCAGGCTGGAACTGCTGATAGTTGTAAATAAGGTAGTGTAGGAACAATGAAGATTTAAATATTTATGGCCAAAAAGCCAAGAAATTATGTCTGCATATGTTATTGGCAAGTCAAACAAATCGCTTGTTAACTTAAAAGAATAAAAATAAGCAAATGCAATAGAAAAAATACATAGGCTAAACAGCATCTCAAGGGTCTCCTTTATATCATCTTGAGCATTTTGCTAGTTTGTGGAGCCTGAGGGATTGAAGAACCTGGGGAAGCTATTCTAGGCAGTCAAAGCACAGATGATGATTATCCAAATATAAACAAGGCATGTCTGAATATATTCAGCTCAAGATTTTTGAAGTGGTGGAGGAATTAATTAACCTTGCTGTGATAATCATTTCACAATGTATACGTGTATCAAATCATCACATTGTACACATTAAACTTACACAATGTTACATATCAATTATATCTCAACTAGAGGCCCTGTGCATGGATTCGTGCACTGATGGGGTCCCTTGGCCTGGCCTGCACCCTCTCACAATCCGGACTCCTCGGGGGATGTTGGAGAGCTGGTTTCGGCCCGATCCTCACAGGCCAAGTGGACAGTCCCTTGGCCTGGCCTGTGGGGACTGGACTGAAACCAGCCCAGTGCATGAATTCGGGCATGTTTCTATGCCTGTGCAAAAAGCGTCTGCCCCTGGTGGTCAGTGCGCATCATAGCTACTGGTCAAATGGTCGGACACTTAGTATATTAGCCTTTTATATATATAGATAATGCTGGGGGGGAAGACCACCACAAAATAAAGTGAGTACAGACATACCTTGATATGTTGCAGGTTTGGTTCCAGACCACTGTAATCAAACACGTATCACAATAAAGTGAGTTGCAATCTTTTTGCTGATTGGAGGGTTTTGCCTGCAGTTTGTAAAAAAAAAAAAGCTGTGGGACATTTATACAATGAAATACTATGCAGCTGTAAAAAAGAGGGATCTCTTACCCTTTGGGACAGCATGGATGGACCTGGAAAATATTATGCTAAGTGAAACAAGACAATCTGAGAAAGACAAATATCACATGATCTCACTTATTTGTGGAATCTAATGGAAAAAAAAAATTGACCAACAAAATAAGACCCGAAGCATGGAGGCATGGAAATGTTATTGGCAAATCAAACAAATTGCTTGTTAACTTAAAGAATACCTAAATGTGCAGTTGGGGGGATGAGAAGAGATAGACCAGAGAACTTATATACTTATATGCAAAGCCCATGGACATGGGCAATAGGGTGGTGAAGACCTGCTGGGGATGGGGGAGCAGTAGGGGCTGGGAGGAAGAGGGTAAAGGGGTGGTGGAAATGGAAGATATATGTAATACTATCAACAATAAAAAATTAAAAACAAAAAAGAACATGGCAGGTAAACTTATAAGGGCAACTCTAACCCCTCACCCAGGAAATTGCATGACTCTCACTCTTTCCATTATTCTAACCTTTTTTATTGTAGGAGGCATGCAGGAAGCATGCAGGGGGCAGAGCATCTATGTTTCTCTCTCTCTTCCTCCCTCTCTCTCTAAAAATCAATAAAAAACATATTAAAAAATAAAAACATGGGTATCTGCCCGTGATTTTTAATAGTGTTTTAAGAAGAAAGCATAACTTACCTCAGAGCCTCTTAGTGGTTCTCCTTCACCTGTGTCTCCTTCCTTTTTCTTGGTTGTATCTTTTTTTAAAATGTCTCTGGGGTTTTTAAGTAGAATGTGATTCTTCATTGGTACAAAAAAAAAAAGATTCTTAAAAATTTTTTTTTAAAAGAAATGCAACACATGTGTAGTGGAACAAAGCAAAGCACAGAAAACAAGGTATGCCTGTAAGGATATTCTCTGATGGTGTAGTACTTAAAAAAAGAAAGATGTTTTCTACACCAGGAACAATTCTAACATTAACTACCCTCCAGGATTTCTATTCTATTGACAACACTATCAGAGCTTGTGAATGAGAGCAGTTTGGAAGCTGCTTTTTGGACGTTAGCTTTCTTTTAAAGATTGAACAGATGAAGTTTGTTGTTTGTTGAAAGTGAACAGCCCAAAACACTTAAACTCACCTCTTAATATACTTATGTTTACAGAGTAATTTTTCTCTTTTTTTAAAAAAAGTAAAACAGCCCAGCCGGTGTGGCTCAATGATTGAGCGTCGACCCATGAAATAAGAGGTTACTGGTTTGATTGCCTTTCAGGGCACCTGCCCAGGTTTCAGGTTCAATGATCAGTAGGAGGCATGCATGAAGCATGCAGGAGGCAGCACATCTATGTTTCTCTCTCTCTCTCCTCCTTCTCTCTCTAAAAATCAATAAAAAACATATTAAAAAAATAAAAACAAAACAGCATTCTTAGGATATATTCTCAGAAGTGTGACCCCTGGTTCAAATGGCAATTCCATTTTTTTGATGCATGGAACAGACAGTTCTCAGAGGGGAGTGCAGTAGGGAGGATGGGAAGAAATTAAACTAAAGAATTTATATGCATTTATGCATGGCTCATGGACACAGACAATAGTGTGATGAAGGCCTGGGGTGGAGGGGAGGGGTAGAAATGGGGGGAAATAGGGGACATCTGTAATAATGTCAAGAGTAAAAAATTAAATAAAATAAAAAAGTAGAACAGCAGCTTGAATTGTATGGCTTTTTCTTGGGCAATCATTGCTGTCATTTTAATATAGCTAAACTGCATTTAGATAATGTGGAGATGGCAACTATAGTATGTCTTTTAGGAACACTGTCCTTCCTAGTCACTACTTCTCAACTGTTCCTACTGGCTATCACATCTTACATTGAGACTATAAGAATCCATTTTCAAACTCTAATGAAAATCTATTCATAAAATGCTTGTGTTTTATTGATTTTTGGATGATAGATATTTTGTGATCTTCTGTGCTGCTTCTGTAAGATTTTTAATGCTTAACTAAGAACCTGAAATGTGTTGTAAATTCCCTTTAGAAAGTAATAAATAAGGTGCACAGCAAGACTGTTTCTTTTATACAGTTGTGTACTTTGAAAGTTGTTAATAAAGGATTTAATAGATAAACATAATCATTCTGTGCTTAGTTTCTATTCAAAGAAGTAGTACTGTTAATTTGACAAAGATTTGTCAAATTTAGTTTAATCCTGATCCTATTTGAAAGCAGTGAGACATGCTTAAATATATACATACATATATATATAATCTTGTCTATTGACTTGATGAAGGGTATATTACTGATTTAAGTTGGTAGGGGACCAGGCATAAGGAACAAAATAACTTTTCGGATTTCATATTTCTGACAGCTAAATTAGAACTCTCCAACCTCAAATATCTTTATAGGGCCCTTCAAAATCAGTAGCAACAAAATAGTTCAATTTGCTACCCAAAAGTTTTGACTGTTAAGCCCTATAGTTGAGATTCCTCCTCTTTATTGTTATTTTGTTTCTTTTAAAAGAAAAAAGATTCATGTAAGTATAGATTCCACACTTCATACTGTTTTGTTTTGGTGGTGCTCATTATTAATTAGAACTTGCAGAATCCTCATCTTATGATTGCTGGGACAAAATTAACTTTAAAGCATAATTTATGATATAGTTGAGTCTTTGTTTTTAAAAACAATTTTTATTCTTTACTGACACACAAAAAAGACCCAGGGCATTTTGAGCACTTTCTCTGCTCAGAAAGTATAGTAACTGGAGTACTTGCACAGTAATTTCAAAAGCTTGAACACATCCCCACATACTGGTCAAGGGCCACATTACATGTAATTTTGCAGGCTTGTGCCTATTTCAATGCTAGTTGAATGCCTAATAATTAGGGGACGAAAAACAAACACAAAGAAGTTATAGAGAGTTATAAAAAGAGAGCATTTAAAAAATGTTTCAGATATTCATAACATAAACATTACTACTGTTTCACACTAGGACACTGAGAAGGAAATTGCAGCTAGAACGTAAATTTGGAACAGGATATGAAGTTAGTATAACTGTGAGAATGAAAGTTGAGAAAAATTCTATAATAAATACCCAGAATTACTTATCTTAATATTATAGATTAAATGGCACAGATTATAACAGAAAATATCAAAGCAGAAAACTACCAGTGGCCCAGTATTCTTTCCTACAAACCTTCCACCACAACCCTGTTAATCCTATTTCCATAGTATGTTTTTATCTACTTTCTTCATTTTTAAATCTCCATCACAACTTCCTTAGTTCCACCACTATTCTCTCTCATTTGTATTATTACAAAAGCCTGCACAATAATGTATATCCTCCATGTTGACCCTCCTCTAATTTAGCAGTCCTATCCAGTTCAGCATCAAATGAAATCTTTTTCTTAACACACATAATCATTGCCCCTTCTGCTGGCATAAAACCCTTGAATAGTACATAGAATAAAACTCCTTAATATGCCCTACTGGATATGGACTCTTGACTACCTATCACCAAGCATATCTAGTGTCCCTGTGCTCAACTGTATTTTCTTTCAGTTCCTGGAAAATGCCACGTACTTTCCTCCATTAAGGGTTTTGCGTTGCTCCCTCCACCTAGAATTGTTTTTCACCCCTCTCTTCACAGGGATTGATCCTTCTCTTTGTTCTAAATCGTGTATGTTTTTTCCATGACTAATCTAAGTTATTTATTATGCTATCTCCTGCCATAAACCCAGAGAAGGGAGATTAGTATGCTCTAGCTATCATTTGATACTTAGGAAAGAAAGTCATCTTAAGGTTCCATACACTTTTCTGGTCCATGTGCAGAGTAATGGTCCAAATCAGTGCTGTGGTCCCCACTAGGTAGTGGTCCAGGTTCTCTTTATTCATCTTCATAGCCAGTTGGAAGCAGATTCACACGAGGATTATGGAATATAGTTACCATATTACCAGGGAGAAGGCTTAGACCTGATCTGAGTTGGGGATCGGCCACAAACTCAGGTCTCTCCCACTCTTCTCAGTTTTTGTTGTTGTTTGTTGTTGCTTTTTTGAGAGAGAGGGAGAGGCATAGAGATAGAAACATCAATGAGAGAGAAACATCAATGGGTTACCTCCTGCATGCCCCCCTCATGGGGATGGAGCCTGCAACCCAGGCATGTGCCCTGACCGGGAATGGAACTGGTGATCTCTTGGTTCCTGGGTCAATGCTCAACCTCTGAGCCATACCAGCAAAGCGGTGCTCTCAGTTTTAATAGTGACTCATCTTTGAGGCCGTCATTGGCCATTCTATTTCAAGGACTTTCTCTATTATTCTCTATCTCTACCCCCTGTTTGTACCCTTAGTATTTATTAAAGTTTGAAATTCTTTTGTCTGCCTAGTCATTTTTTCCCCATTTTATCTCTACTATTAGAATTGGGAAGGCAGTACAGAATAGGTGCTCAGTAAAGACTTATTCAAGAATCTGGTAAAAGATCTGCCTTGTTTACACATTAGGCTGAAGCCATTACTGCTAGCTCAAAGGCCAAGGAGAAATGACTATGGGGCCCATAAGACAGGGGGTGAAAAGAGCAGAACTCTCCAGTTCTTAGGGAGGGACCTAAAAAAGTGTGGCTGTGCAACTGCTTAAGTGGAGGCTCTAACCTCAGAGAGCAGGAGCGGGTTAAATGACTAGAGGAGGCCTTTCCAGTTGTCCAGTCAAGGTGAAATCTATGATTTGGTGATACTTGGTGACAAATTATTTTGGACAATACCATTTTATCCTTTCAAAGTTAACTAATAAAAGGATTAACCTTGCCACTCATCCTATTTTCCCATTGTTGGAACTTAGGTTGTTTTAAATGTTTGGTATTAGAAACAACATTACAATAAAAATTTTTGTTCAGACTTTTATTTCCCTGCCTCGCTTTTATCTATCCCTCTTACTAGAATTGGGAGAGTGGCACATAGTAGGCGTTCAATAAATATTTGTTAAATGCATCTTGTATTCCTTTAGTACAGAGTCTAAGAAGTGATATTATATAGTTTAGTACACTATCTCACAATAAATATTGCTATTATTATGAACTATTAAGTGAAATTTACTATCTTTTGAAACATATTGCCAAATGTATTTATTTGTGATCATTTACAATGCTGCCAGCACCCTTAATAATTCAATAAATTATTTTTGAGCACATGCGGTAGACCAGAAACTGTATATATAATTGATTATCTACATATTACATATATAATATACATTTATGAATCATATAATAAAATATCAGGTAATGATAATGGATGTGAAAGAAAATAAAGTAGTATAAGATTACAGAGAGTGAGGGGGTGGTTTTTTGGATAGGACAGTCAGGGAAGACTGGAGAGATGACATGAGTAGAGAATTGAATGAAGAAACTGAGGTGAGGTCCAGCACGAACAATATGGCTGGATGGAAGGGAGCAAAGGTAAGAGTGGGACAAAATGAATACCTATTTTAGTGGTGTCTCAACAGTCTGAACATTAACTTTTAAAATGAAAATAATACAGTAGAAAAAAGTATTTTATTTTGTTCTAAATTAAAATGACTTCATTATTGGTGATATGGAATAGTTTCCCAAATGTTGACTACTTAGAGTTCAAAAGAGATAATATTAGTAATAATAGCTATCATTTACAAAAACTACTTGTCAAAGGAGCAAGGCACTGTACACGTTACCTTATTGAATCCCCACAACAACCTAGTGAGATATGAATTAACATCCCCCACTTACAGAAATTGTGACTGAGGAGTAATTTTCTGTAAAACAGATCATTAGTAAATGTCTGAGAGGATAGGAGAGAGATTTGAGGTGGCCTATAGGCTCAAGCTCTGAATCCAGATAAATCAACATCAGAGGCCATTATTTCTCATCAATATCTCATGCTGCTTTTATGCAGAAAATTTACATTATCCTAATACCGCTCTGATCCTATAGTTGTCTCACCTTAAAGATAATCACAGGCTATTTTCTAAAATTTTACACTACAGTTTCATAGATTTATAAGGTTAAAATGAACATCTAGAAATGTCCATTCTACTTTCCATAAGCAAGACCTATCATTAAAAACATTCCAGAGAGAAGAGCAGTTGAGATCTTGCTCTTGGCATATGTTGCCAGTCTGGCTCAAATAAACTCATAAAAATTACCAAAAAAAAAAAAAATTCCAGAGAGATGTATCCATGTGGCAGAGATAGCTGTCCACTAATTCAGGTTTCTCTTCTATAGTATAAAGTAGTACCTGGAACTCAGACGGGGTTGTTTCCCAGGCCCCTTGCATCTAGATATGTAGTTCTTGCTAATGGTGTATGTGCAGAAGTAATATGTGGCACGTCTCAGGCAAGAATTTTAAGAAACTCTCCATGCTCCTGTCTCCTCAGGTTCTTGGAAATCAGCTTTCATTCAGTAGGAATATCTACTTGGACTGTTAAGAAGGTAACAAATACACCTTTATTATGTTAAGCCACTGAAATTTTAGTATTGATTTGTTGCAGTTCAAGTATATATCTCAAAAATCCCAAAGTCCATAAATTCCCCTTTATTGATATATTCTGAGGCGTCAAGTTCTTAACATTGAAAGAGAACAAAAATCCTGTAAGGGCAATGAAGCTGCTAAAATAAGAATGAAGCATTTTTTTTGTGTGTGTGTGGGTATTCTCACCATTCCTAATATTGAAATCACTAGAGGGCCGGTGCATGAAATTCATGCACGGGTAGGATCCCTAGGCCTGCTGGCGATCAGGGCCTTCCAGCTGTTCCGCACCGCTCCTGGTCAAACTCCCGAGGGGACAATTTGCACATTAGGCTTTTACATACATAGATGCTTTCTTTGCTTAACACATCTTGTCATTTTTACATTTGTTTCTGTAACATACTGTTGTTGGTTGAATTGGGTCCCCCAAAGAGATTTGTTGAAGTCCTAATTTCTGCTACCTGAGAATGTGATCTTATTTGGAAAGAGGGTCTTTGTAGATATAATCCAGTTAAAAAGAGGCCATAATGGATTGGGTGGGCCTTAATCCAATGACATATCCTTTTAAGAGGAAAAATTGGACACTAAGTAATGCTCAGACTGTTGAGATACATAGGGAAGAACACCATGTGGAGATGGAGACAGAGATTATAGTGAATGCCAAGGATTGTAGCAACCACCGGAAGCCAGGACAGAAAAACGGGGGCAAAGTTCTCGGAGAGTCCAATCCTGCTGCCACCTTGATTTCAGACTCCTGGCTCCCATAACTGAGACAGTAATATCCTGTTATTCTAAGCCACCCACTTGTGGTATTTTGTTATGGCAGCCCTACAAACTAATCCACATACTAATCTGAAGTGTGCTTTTCAATGAGGTAAAGAAACATGACCTATTGTGGAATTCTTTCTAAGGTCTCAACATTCACGTGTAAATCACAGGTTCTAGCAAAGTCCAACATAAATTACCAAAGTGCCCTTTTTTCAAGTTTCCTCCTTTTAAAGGTTAAAACTTCGATTTTATAAAGCAGGGACTCCAGCCATATGCATTACTAAATTTTCCCTGAGTGAAGGAGATTCTGCAATGTAAATTATCTTCCAGAGAGAGTACAGCAAGTGATGGCAGCTATCACTATTATCAGAAGCCTAACTGGTGGTGCTGTCATTTAATGCCATTGCCTCAGTCATTGCTATGAATATACCTGTCATCCTCAGATTAGCTCCGGCAGAAGCTGAGAGAAAATAAAAGGCTTCACGCGCCTTCATAACTCTGTATTTCATCTGCTACTTAAAATTCTCCTTGGGAAAAGACAGAATGAAATATAGACGGGAACCTATGAGCAGAAAAAGAGATTTTCTTCACTAAAAGGCCCTTGTACACGTAGAAGCACACCTCCGACGGGTCTTCGCAAACTCCAACTTCGGTATTTGGCACTTTGCTTCCAAGGCAAAACAGCTCACTACGCAGGCGCCCGGGTCGCCAAGTCCGGGGAGGATTACGGCGCAGGCGCGCGAGGCGGGAAGTGGGCGGGTCCGCACGCGTGCTCCGTGCTCACTTCCGGCGGGCCCCTCCCACGCCTCGCCACTTCCCCCCTCTCCCTTCTCCCATCCTCTCCCCGAACTCTCCCCACCCTTCGCGCTCTCCGCCCCGCTCGACTCCAGGCTTCCCCTCCCGCTCTATCCGGGGCGCTGACGTCTGTTTCTGGACTGGACATCGGCAGCGGCTGCTTTTCTAAGAAGAACCCGATAAAGTTTCACAGGAGCGGGGAGGGGAGCCACGAGCAGCGGCACCGACACCGGAGGATCCCTGCATGGTATTCGCCGCCACGGGTTAAAGGAGGAGGTCCAAGAGCTGGAGACCTGCCTCAGCTGCCGCGCTGCCTCGCTGTCTGGGGAGGCGCCGCCCTCCGTTGCCCTGAGCTTTCCCCGCCTTGAGCGGTCGGGTGAGTCGTTGCCCGGGTGGGTTCGGGGGCGTGTGACGGCGTTAGGAACGGGGCCGGCCGGGCTGGGCGGATACAGGCCAGCCGGGCGCAGGGTGCTTTCTCAGCGCTTCCTCGTGGTGGGGGGCGGGGAACGAGGGCAGGGTCGCGGCTCCCCGGCTTGGGGCCCGGAATGTGGCACCTCGCGGGGGAAGGGCCCCCTCGGGCCGAAGGCCGCCGAAGCGCCGAGCCTCGACCGCCGGTCTCTGCGACTTCTGCGGGCGGGCGGCTGCCGTAGTTAACTGATCGGCCGGCGAGGTTGGGTGTGTGCAGACGGTTTCTCCCCCACTGGTCCCTCTGAAGTGATCTGAGTGGATGTTCAGGAAATATGATGGGAATAAAAACTGCTCCTCGTTCCCCTACCTGTTGCTGGCGGGAGGACGCTTTTCTGATACCCCTTCAGCCTTTTTAAAGAAAAGGATGGTTAAACCTCGTGCGCTGAAATCAAGGGGTATTTTCCTGTCCTCTTTTCTTAAAATCAAAGAAAAAAATTTTATTCGAGGAAACAATGCAGAGCTCTCGGGAACGATCGAGTTCTGATGTTCCAAAAGAATGAAATCAAATCTCTGTGAATGGATGGGGTCATGGAATGGGACAGCTTCGGTACTTGGTAGCCGGAACGTAGGAAAGTTGGGTTTGGAAACTTCTCAGGTTCTGTGTAATAATGAATGTGGGTAACTACAACGAGAGTAAGGCTGACTTCCTGGAATTGTGTTATTTAGTAATGCGGTGTGCTTAAAGACCTGTGTAGATTTAGATGAAGTGGGCTCTGTTATCAGTGTCTTTACAAACGAAGGAATACTCAATGTGCTGGAAAGTTCTACAGATTTCGCCACCAAACTATCAATGGCCCAGCCTCATCCCTATTTTTGAAAAGTGGGCAGTGCTACGGAGTTACTTGCAGTTTTTTTCCATCCTCATATAATTGTCTCGGAGTTATAGATAGATATTGATTGCCCAGGGGAAATATTTTTCAGTCTCGGTTACCACTCTTAATAGACAATGTTGAATTTTGGGGAGAATCTTGATATTAAACTGCGTACTTTCTTTTGTGAGTATTATAATTATGTACATTGACTTAGTTTTAAAATTAAAGTTGAAGTGGGGTCGGAGTGTTACTAGTTTTATTTTTTTATTTTTGTAAGTATGATCTTTGGAGGCGATTGTCTTAAGATTGCCTGGCAAGAGAACAGTTTTCTCTAGGGCCTCAACATTGGCATGAATAATTGGAAGTCATTTAAATTGTGGGAAATTTAAAGTTTCCATTATTGGTTTTCTATTACAGATAAGAACTTCAGTTTTCTGTTGTGTGGAGGTAGGTATTAGAAGGTTTAATTATGCTGTGACTTTAGGGAGATTTCAGGGTTTTATGTTTCTGAAGTTGGCTACATTTTTCACTGTAATTTCCTTGATTGTTGAGACAGTGAGTGGATGTCTTATTTCTTCCGTTGAAATTATTTAAAACAAAAAGGAGAAAAGGATTAATTTCATCAAGATACTTAATATTTGTAGTAGAGGATTACAAGATAAAGTAAAAACTAAATGTTTAAACTTTTACAGAGACTCATGGAAAGAGCTAAATGTTTCTATAGCAAATATTTAAAAAAATACAAGTGATTGGTTTTTTAAACTGAATGATGCTTATATGTAGCATATTGTGAGATAGATTTAATGTTTACTATGTAATGATTATTGTAGCGTTGCAATTGAAAGAGCAACAATACATACTTCCTTTGAAGTCATCTTAACTTTTTTTCTATCTCCTCAGCCATAGGGATACCTCCAACTTTCCAGTGTTTCAGAAGGGAGTTTTTTTTATTGAAACTGGAAGACCTAAAGAATTACAAACATGTTGTGCTGGGGAAATGCATCTTTTGGACAGCTAGGTTTGGGTGGAATTGATGAAGAAATTGTATTAGAGCCCAGAAAAAGTGACTTTTTTATAAACAAAAAAGTCCGAGATGTAGGATGTGGACTCAGACATACTGTATTTGTTCTGGATGATGGAACAGTGTACACATGTGGATGCAATGATCTGGGACAGCTAGGTCATGAAAAATCCAGAAAGAAACCAGGTAAGTTGAAAATTTGTTTGTTATTTCTAATAATTATATAATTTAAGTTAGACATGTCAAATAATTTCTCTAGTCCTAGACCCATATTTTTTGTCAAGCTTTAAAAGCAAACCAGGATTTAAATATATCCTTTATATTTACATACTCCTAAGTACTTTATTTTGTGGTTTCCTTTTTTAACTCCTGTTATAAAACCTTATTGTATGAAGCTTTGTTTCAGAACATAATTGTGGCAATGTAAACAAATAGAGAAAAATCATTGTTTATATTGCCTACATTGTTCAGATTTTTGATATAGAGTATATAGTATGCAGATCTTTTTTAACAAATACTATTCAGTGACCTTGGGCAGATTTTAAATGCATAATTTATTGTGTTGTTCTTCATACATTAGAAAGAAAAATATTGATATGAAAGCATTTTACTTTCCTAAAATATATGTCTTCTATTTTTCTCCCTGTTGTAGCATTTTAAATAACGTCTTTTATTCTCCTAATCTAACACCACTAGCTACTAAAGGTTTTGTGACTCTGAGATGTCCTGATTTTGTAGTAGACATACAAGCAAATTTTAAAATAATTGCAGAGTAATGAGAATTTTGAGGAATCTGGTCACATTTTATTCTATTTTCCTGGTTATATATATTTTCAAATCAAGTATCACCACACTTAGAAATATAAATATCATTGTTATGTGAATTTTTTGTTTTAATTATAATAAAATTAACTCAAGGTGGTAAATTCAGATAAAACTGCAGCTGTATTTAGTTTTCTTCTTTTAACTTCAACAACATGGTGCTTAAGTATATTTTCTGTGGCTGTTTTTTTCTTTACAACTTCATTATTTAAGAGGTTTCTGGTGTTTACTTTTGAGAGGTTAATGTAGGTATATTAAAGCATTAAATTAAGGCATGTTATTCATCTTTTATACCGTCTTACCACCATGCCAACCTTCACTCTTCTACTTGTAAATGCTCTATGGTTTTCATCCTTCCTGTTAGAGTCTTCCTCTCTCTTCTTCTGCCTTAATTTGTAATATAATTATTTTGGATGAATGGTAGTAATGCTTAATACAGTAGGTTTAATTATTGCAGAACTCAAGGTAAATGGCAGCTTTCTTATATGTACTTTATCTCACTAAGAATATTTTATGGAATCTTACCAGATTTTCATAATATTAGGCATGGAAGTTATGTTGGTAGATGTGAACGGGAATATACTGATAAGTATTTATCACTGCTAGAGGCAGATAAATCCTTTACATTTTGCCTAGATTGGAATGCTGCCTCAGGTTGAGATTTTTCATAGTATGGGGCTATTGCTATTATATTTAACATGCCCCACAGAAATAACTAAACATATCTCTGTATTGCTTTAGTAATTTCTGAGAAGTTACAAAGGCAAGTAGAAAGTATAAAGCCAGCACACAGAAATTGCCAATATAGTTACTGAAATTTACTATGCTTTAAAATTTTTAAATGTTAATTGAACAAACACCAACAGTGTCCAGGACAGGGGTAGACACTGCACCAATAGTATAGTGATTATATTGCCTGGAACAGCTTTTAACTCTATAGGTAAGATTCTGAAAACTTAACTAGCTAGAAGCTTCTTTGTGGTCATACTGACATTGTGATGATTGCATTGTGACATTTATATCACCCTGTTGATTCATCCTGGAAGCATTATTTGGTAATATAAGTTTGGGAGGGCGGCTTTACCTAATACATGATATCTCTTTAGGATTGTCTCATTGTCCGGGCTACATCACATGCTATAGACTATAGAGAAATAAAAGGCATGAGCTTTGTCTTAAAAAATTTAGAGCCTGGGTTGGGAGTTAAGGCACACACAAATGAAATAACTGGAGAGAATTGAAATTTGACATGATGTGATACCTACTTTGAGTCTAGGAAATTTAAATGATGGGAAATGTCATTGTGGGATAGAATTAAAGAAAGATTTCTGGCAGACAATGAAATCTTAAGTACAATTCAATCATTGATCACATAAATAGCCAGAAGATAAATCTGGGGCTTAGAATAACTTTGTTTTTTAAGGCGGGATTCTAATTCTGAGAAAAGCTTTTTAATACCAGAAGTCCAGTTTCAATGATAATATTGAAGTGTACCTAGGTTACAGAAGTAAGAGAAAGTAAAAGTCAAAGAAAGGTGGTTGACTCTAGTAGAGACTTATTTTGTTTTTATTGATTTTAGAGATAGAGGAAGGGATACAGAGAGAAACATTAATTGGCTGCCTCCTGCACACCCCCACTGGGGATTGAGCCCGAAACCTGGGCACGTGCCCTGACCAGAATCAAACCCAGGACCTACCTATTGGTTCATGGGTTGATGCTCAACCACTGAGCCACATGGGACAGGCTGATAGGGACTTTTAACCTTAGTTTTGACTTAAGGTGCTTGAGTGGAAAATTTTAATGTATTTAACCAAAATTATTTCCCTTTGGAATAATTTCTTAAAGATTTAAATGTGTGCCTTCTCCAACCCTTTTTAAAATTTGTGAGTTTGAGGACTGAATTAGAACATAAATTCTTATTTAATTGGTTTTAAAGTCTTCTGGTAATTGAGTGAATCTGATTGAACTTCTAGGACCATGTTATACATTATAAAACATAGTACCTCTTCTTCAAAGCTTTAAATGTGTGTGGAGGGAGCTAAGAATGGTGTGTGGTTTTTTTTTACAGAGGCTGGCTTTGTAACCATACTAAGTATTCTGTAATAAAGAGGAAGGTGGCCTCATTCATTAAGGATAAGCTATTAGAATCATGATAACCAACTGGAGTATTCGGCCTTACAGTGTAGCTAAATGGAATTGATCTATGGCCTATCGGGAGAGGTTTCCATTTATACTTTTTAGAAACCACAAGTTTTCACTGATTTTTCTTGTATACCAAGAGTGCAAGATTATGCCCATGGTTCAACTCCGTTCTCTTGTATATGTATACCCCTTGCTATCATTACTAGCTCTTTCTCATTTACTTTCTTAGAAGGGAACATCTATTTTACTTTCATGTAGAGTCAAGCCTTGGTTCTTGAAATTTCCCATCTTGAACAATTCAGTTCTCTACCAAGTTATTCACAGAAAAAAATGTCTGTTATTGAACAGAATTTTGGTTCTCAACCTGACAACTCTTTCATGCTGACAAATCAGCATGACAAAAAGCATCTCAGGCCACAAAGGAGAGAATGCACAAGTATGAGTCAGTTACAGCTAAACCTTGTGCTAGAATATTATTTTGTTTTGTTTGATGTGTGTGTGTCTTTGCTTGTTTGCTTTTTTGTTGTTTTTTTGCTATGGTTGCTGACGAAATGCACAGATTAGCACAATTTTAAAATATAAAGGAGCCATCAAGAGTGCTAATGTTGTTAAGCATGTGAAAGATACAATGATTACAGGCAATTGAAAAACTGTTGTTGATTTGGATAAACAAAAGACAGTTAAGCCAGTGACAGCATTTTGGAACCAGTGATATGTGAAAAAGCAAAGATGCTGCATGCTGACTTCCTGAAAGATACCCCTGGAAGGAGAGCTGAAAGTGATTTGTTTAAGGCTACTACGGGTGGCTTGATAAAAAAGAAGTGCTTGTTTATACATTAAACAGTACATTAGACATGCACTGTTGGTAAGAAACGTTAAAACGGAATCACTTGGAGGTTTGGAATGAATGAATTCAATTTACATTATTTTTAATGGGAAAAAATGATTCCGTTCTCGAACACCCTTCCGGAATGAATTAAGTTCGAGAATCGAGGTTCCACTGTGTGCATTTTTCTCTCATAAGAATTATTTTTAACTTTTTTATTTTTTAGCTAATGGCTCTCAGTTTCTTAATTCATAGCTAACAAGTAAATATGTTACACTTAAGTATGCTAGGCCAGTGCAACTAAATTAATTGTTTTATTTTTATCCTTCCAAATACACATCTAAAGATTTAAAAATAACATGGGAAGTGTACTTCTCCTAACAAGATGATTTTCTCACTATATATCAAATCATAGGTAAAATTTGGTGGCTGTTTTGCACATGTATTTCCATTTCATGTAAGAAACAATACTAAACTATTTTATGACCATAATTTGTAAGTAACGTGATACAGTTCTGTTAAAAAGTGACTGTTTTGATAGCTTTTTATGGTTTGTAAAATCCTTTCAAGTAGATTATCTCATTTAATCCTTACAACAGTCTTCTATGGTAGCTGGGGCAGGTTTTATGGCCGCATTTTACATGAGGAAACTGAAGTTAAAAGATTAAGAGACTAACCATCACTAGGCTAGCAAATAAGAGACCATTCCAGATTTAAAGAGAAACCATTATAGGAACAATAAAGAAGGTTGAGAGTTCTATTTTAAAGATATAATATTGCACCAATACCAACTAAAATTTTAAATGTTTTATTCTTAAAATAAAGGCTAACTTGATTAGCAAAACTAGTAAAGTTTGGAATAGTATGATAAAACTTATTATAGCTTGTGCTCAACTCTGTAGAAGTTGTAAAAATTATAAGCATTGATTCTGTTTCCTGTAGCCGAGAATGGTAATTTCTTTTTTTAAAAAAATTATATTTTTATTGACTTCAGAGAGAAACGTCAATGATGAGAGAGAATCAATGATCAACTGCCTCCTGCACGCCCCCTGCTGTGGATTGAGCCCGCAACCCGGGCATGTGCCCTGACTGGGAATCGAATCCTGACCTCCTGGTTCATAGGTTGATGCTCAGCTAGTCAGCTGGCTGGGCTCATTTCTACTGTTGGGTCATTCCAATAAAGTATTTTGGTTACAAGGCAGTAATTACTTGCTTGCCTTTCTTGCTTCATTTTCTGACCTGCTCTCCTTGTTCATAAAACATAAATCTGTTAATGAACTTCTTAAAATATAATTGTAATTTAAAAAGTAATATAGGAAAATAAATGTATAAATGTGGAAAATAAAATTATTCACTTAAGAGTGGATTAAAAGTACCAAATTATTCCACATATTTCTTAGTGAACCAAAGCATGTAATACTAAAGCTCATTATGTTTTATAATTCCTAATTTTAACTGTACCTTCTAAGGAAGTGAAAGATAATGGATGATCTATGGAGGCTTGCTTTGGACACTTTGAGAAAGGTTAGTGCCCAAGAATCACAGTGTTCAAAGATAGGAACAAAAAAATCATAATGCAAACAGATGACTACTGTTAGAGAGATGTATAATAATACTTTACTTTGTGTAGGACCCTACATCTGAGGAATTTCAAGAGCATTACACAATAACTCATGGTTCCTTTCAAAATGCTTGTGACACAATTTGCAAGAATTATCCTCATCTTAGGGGATAAATTTACGGAGAAATGGCAGCACAAGTTGGTAAGTAACTTGTCAAAACAGCAGTGACTGGTGAACAACTATAAATTGAATCTGAAAATTTAAGTCTACCAGTCTCCTACCTTATTCACTAAATTGTGCTTATGTTTAGAATTATTTATAGTCATATCTTTTATTTGAGGCAGATGAAATACTAATGTAGGGATTGTTTCCTTGCCATTTTATTTGATGGCTTATTGAAATAATTATTTTACCAAGATCTTGCATTGTGATACCACTTTGGTACTTCATTATACCCTTGTGTGTTATGAAGAATATTTAAACAAACGAACAAAAACCTATCATGGTACTCCCCAGTCTTTTCTCTCTCCTCTGTTATATATCATGTTCTGTATCCCTTTGTTGTCTAATGCTATGCTGTGCTACTATCCAAGGCCCAGTCGATTGATTTGGTGGCTAACATTAGAGCTTGGATTAGTTATGTTGTATCAAGTCTGCCATATATCTCTCTGTAGGATGCATTGGTTTGGTAAATGCTTTATAAAATCTTTAATCGGCAGAGAAGACAATAATAGCAGTAGTTGCCTAATCTGAACAATTTAACAAATAGAGCCTTTTTAAAGGGACTTGGAAGCGACAATTTTTCTCTTTTCATTTGGTATATTAGTGTGTTTATCTGATTGTAAGTGAGCCATATACTTTCCTTGAAAGAACCAGGAGTATGGTTGATTTCAGTTCCACAATTTGGGCATTTATTAAGGATTCTTGTTGCAGATGACAGCATTGGTGGTCTAGTTTCTATCATCTCCTTAGTAAATATTCTTAGGGCTCCATGTCCCTAATATGATATACAAATGTAGCACAATTAAAGATAATTTCTTACAAACCCCTTGTATTTTTAAAATTGCTTTGAATAAATCAAGTTTCACTTTTCTACTTACACAAGGCTAGGATTGTGTTAGTAAGTAGAAAAGTTGGGAGCATTAATGAAGAGACTAAATTAGAGAGCCCATGGTGTAATTCCTTTCAGCTTCTATAAATTTTTCCCCCCAGGCTGATGCAGTTTAAAAGGCAGTAATTATTCTTATATCTTAATGAATTGTGGCAGTTACATGCAAGAAAAATCTGTGCTATTTACAATTGTATTGTTGGAGTTACTTTTTTAAAAGAAGAATTTCTTAACATTTGGTGGCTCAGTCGTTAAACCATATTTTATTTACCTGAATTTACTTTAGCTTTTCTTGGCCATAAGGAAAACATTTTAGAATTCTTTAGTAATGTGTTTTTCACATTATTCTTATTTTATTTTTTTCACATTATTTTTAAACTAGAGGCCTGGTGCATGACATTCGTGTACTGGGGGATGGGGAGGTCCCTGAGCCCAGCCTGCACCCTAAGCCGACAGTTGGACATCTGCTGAGGTGTCCTTAGTGCTGCCGCAGAGGTGGGAGAGGCTCCTGCCACCGCCACTGCACTCGCCAGTCGTGAGCCCAGCTTCTGGCTGAGCAGTGCTCCCAACACTGACCACCAGGGGACAGCTCCTGCATTGAGCATCTGCCCTCTGGTGGTCAGTGTGCATCATAGTGACCAGTTGTTCTGCTGTTCGACCAATTTGCATATTAGCCTTTTATTATATAGGACTAGGGGCCCGGTGCACGAAATTTGTACACTGGGGGGGGGGGTGTCCCTCAGCCCAGCCTGCCCCCTTTCACATACTGGGAGCCCTCAGGGGATGTCCTACTGATGGCTTAGGCCCGCTCCCCGTTGGGAGCAGACCTAAGCCGCAGTCTGGCCTCCCTTTGCGAGAGGCAACCGGGCTGATCAGGAGAAGGTGCCAGCCCCATCACCCCGCTGCTGCAGCCACTGCCAGTAACCACAGTCATCAAGGTATTTTCCTCAACACAACATGGACTCCAGTCCCTTCACCATGAAAAAATGACAACTTTCTTTAAGCATTTTCAAGATGTGTCTTTCATAGGATATGACATTTCTTTTTCTTTATTTTTTTTTTTATCCTCACCTGAGGATATGTTTCCATTGACTTTTTTTCCCCTTCCCTCTGATCCCAGGCTCGGCCCCTGCCCAAGCCTAAAGCCTCCACCCCAGGATTTAGGCTTGGGAAGGGGTCCGTGTGTCTCGCCCCCACACCCCCCCCCCCCCCCCCGGCACCTCTGATCGCAGGCTCAGCCCCTTCCTTCCTAAGCCTAAAGCCTCCACCCAATGGCCAGCTGCGAGTGACCTGGGTGTGGAGGAGGTTCCCGGGACCCAGGTATGTATGCAAATTAACTACCATTTTTGTTGGGTTAATTTGCATACTCACTCTGGTTGGCTGTGGTCGTAGCAGAGGTACGGTCAGTTTACATGTTTCTCTATTATTAGGTAAGATATCCTAGTTATTTCTTTTTTAATATCAAAGTTGTCTCATTTTATTCCTTTGGGAGTGCCAATAGTATTCTTAAATAACACAGTTTTAGTGTCTTAAAAGTACTCCAGGCCCGGCGCACAAATTCGTGCACCAGTGGGTTCCCCCGGCCTGGCCTGCGAGATCTGGCTGAAGCCGGTTTTCTGACATCCCCCGAGGGGTCCTAGACTTTGAGAGGGTGCAGGCCAGGTCGAGGGACCCCGCTGGTGCATGATCGAGGTGGGGAGGACTCCAGGGCATGTCCAGCCCATCCAGCAGCAAGCTAACCTACCGGTCGGAGCGTCTGCCCCCTGGTGGTCAGGACACGTCATAGCAGATGGTTGAGCGACCTTAGCATATCATTAGCATATTATGCTTTGATTGGTTGAATGGCCTACTGGACACTTAGCATATTAGGCTTTTATTATATAGGATTACATATTCTTAGTAGAAAATTGGGGAAATAAGTAAAATTCAGTCATCATGCATAGATAAATACTATTGTCCATTTGACATTTTTTCTGTACTCATAAAGGTTTCTGATTACAGAGTAGGAATATGTTCCTAGTACCTCAAAAATTTTCCCCCAGTAATAATTTATAAGTAATGCTACCACGAACATATACATAAATTTAGTTTTATTTGTATGTATTTCTTTAGGAAGAAGAACATATTTAATTTTAGCAAATGTAGGAGCGATGATTAAATTTATTTAAAATTTTGAAGCAGCCTTGTGCCTCACTTTACAAAGTTGATAAGCCCAGAAGATATTTATTTGCAAACGAAAGTTTTAAAAATGTATTATTCATTTGATAAATTTTTTAGTATAATGTGATAAGTATAACTTAAAAGGTTTAGAAGTGAAGATAAAACAAGTGCACAAATAAATAGAAATGCATACAAATATAAAATGTACTAACTCTTGCAAGATGCATAAATAGTGTTATGTAAAGAGATGAATATTGTAACCATTTGGGATAGAGTGGATCTGGGTGAGTTTCTATAGGAAAGTTATCGTATGAGCTGGAAGGATGTAGTATTTCAATGAGGAAAGATTGAAGAAGAGTATTCTATAGGTAAAGCAGCTCAAATGGCCAAATTTGAGTTATGTAAAATGTCTGAAAATAGTGAGCAGGAAGGTTAGAAAGGTAAAATTGAGGCTAGATTATAGAAGTAATCAAATTAGGGAGCTTGGATTTAATTTGATGGATATCCAATGATAGTTTGTAATAGGAATCATCAGGTTTTATAAAGGAGGGGATAGAATCACTTATGCCTTATCCAAAAGTCTTAAAACCACCCTGAAAAGTATACATTAGCTTAGATTTATAGGTGAAGAAAATACAGTTTCAAGAGGTTAAATGAATTGCCCAAAGTTAAAATTAATAAAATAAACTTACTCTCACTTGTACCTGGGGAAAACAAACAAACAATAAACAAAGCACTCCTAGAAATTGACAAGATAAAGAGCCAACAATCCAGCAGCAAAATGGGCAAAAGAAATGGACAGGCATTTAACAGAAAAGGAAATAAATACAAGTGGCTCTGAAGCAGATGCATTCTCTTCAACTTCATGCATACTAAGAGAAATGCAGGAAACTGCAATGAGGTACCATTTTTTTTCATGTATCAGGTTAACAAAAATTTTTAAGTTTGATAATACACTCTATGGTGAGGCTGTCAGTATACAAGTTTTCATAGGTTGTTAGTATAAATAGATAAATTCATATAGGGTAGTTTGCCAGCATATGTCACAATTAGAAATGCATATACCCTTTCTCCCAAAAGTCCATGAATATAACTCTTGCTCTGATAGCTACATTTGTATATGTACAAAATGACATTAACTGCAACATTGTTTATAATAGCAAAACATTAGAAATGATCATATGACTATCTATTGGGAACTGGTAAAAAATTATGGTCTAATGCTATGTAATTGTGAAAAGAATGAAGGTGTTCTTTGTGTACCAAAATGGAAAGATCTCCAAGATATATTAAATAAAAGGCAAGGTTTAGAACATTGTATAGAAAGATGTATTTTGGATTAGCATACATATTAATATATACATATGTATTATATTTTTATTTCTTTATTAATATGTAAAAATACCTGGAAGGGTACATAAAACTGATAACAGTAGTTACTCTTGGTGCAGAGGTAGGATAAGGGATGAGAACTCCATTGATGAGGAAGTGGATGGTAGACACAGATTTTTTCTCTGCATATTTAAAGGGTAGGCTCTGAAAATAGAATGCTTGTATGCATATCCTGACACTGTTACTTTTTAGCTGTGTTATCTTGGGCACATTGCTTAGTCACTCTGTGCCCGTGTTTTCTTCTATAAAATTAGAGTAATCATGCCAAACTCCTAGGGTGTTTGTAAGGATGAAATGAGATAACACTTGAAGTGCAAAGAACAATGCCTGGCATGTGATGAGTGCTCAATAAATGTTGGCTTAAAAGAAGGAAGCTGTTAATATTAGAGTGGGAATTTAATTTTAGGTGTGCCTTACACTGAAATGGGTGATAGACTGTTTGCATATTTGCCTTCATATAGATACCGTATTTTTCCGTGTATAAGATGCCCTCACTTTTCCAACCCCAAATTAAGAAATCAATATTTTAAACATAGAACAGAACCCATTTTTATTTAGTAATTACCACAGGTAATGTTTATATACCAGTACTCTGATATGATGCAGCATATCACTTTATTCAGCTTCTGTTGCATCACTGCTCTCTTCTTCATCACTATTAGTTCCATACATATCAATTTCTTCATCTTCTCGCAGGGGTCCTCAAACTTTTTAAACAGGGGGCCAGTTCACTGTCCCTCAGACCGTTGGAGGGCCGGACTACAGTTTAAAAAAAAAAAAAACTATGAACAAATTCCTATGCGCACTGCGGGCCCGGGACGAGTTGGCGGCTAAGGAGGACAGGCAGCAGCACCCGGTGGGCCGGGAAAATGTCCTTGGCGGGCTGCAGTTTGAGGACCCCTGGAATATCACTGCTGTCTTCTGAGTCACTGTCTATATATGTGAGATCATCCTCATAAACCAGTGGCATTTTCTGAGCTAACGTTACTCGTGTTCTCATAGCCAACCCTTCTCTCTTTGTGAATTTGAAGCACCATTTTGTCTTTTCTGTAAAGTCAATGTTCATTTCACTTGCAAACATTCTTGCCTGACATTGAATAAGCTTGGTTGACACACATAAGCCACTCTGGTGCTGCTCCATAAACTTAAGCCTCTGCTCCATAACTTAAGCCTCTGCTCCAAGTTTGCCCATTTTGCTGGTTTTCCTCTTAAGTCGCCCTTTTTTGGCATCTTAATGAGTTCTTCCTGTTTTCTCCACTGTCTGATCAGTGACTCAATGGGAGGAGGTCCAAATTGTCTCTCTGCAGCTCTATTTCCATGCTCTGTTGCATAGCTGATTACATTCAGTTTGAATTTTGCAGAGCAAGACAATTGCTTACTGATATTTACCTTTTTATTTTTGACATCTTTATGGGCTCAGAAAGCTCCGGTCCCTGTTGCATTTGCACACTCTCCACCTCCACTTCCAATTGCTGCATCAGCTGCTATCATTAACAATAAGGCTCATGATTGGAGGAAGCCTGTTTGACAAGGTATGGGCAGCCCTTGGGCTCCATCCTTGGCTGACTTCCGTGTATAAGACGCCCCTCGATTTACAGTGACGATTTTAGAAAAAAATAGCATCTTATACACGGAAAGATACGGTAATATATCTTCATTTAGAACTTAAATTCAAGTATTCCAAAAAAATGAGTGTCTTCCTACTCTGTCCCATACATTATGCTAAGCTTGAAAATACTTCTTTAACTTCAGTCTTCAATTAGTTAAAATTTTTTGGAGCTCATATTTTTAAAATTTGCCAAAATTTCAAAAAAAATGTATGTTTGTGATGCTTAGAAGTAATGGTATATTTGAGCAAGATATAAAATGAATTGGATTTCTTTAAAGATACAGGAATTAAAGTCCCCCCCCCCCTTTTTGTTCCTTGGAGAAGCACATAAATAATGGAAGTTAGACTCATTTATTTTCAAAAGTTTATTTAATGATGAATAATTGGAAGAGTTTTAGTCTACTCAGGTTGCTATAAAAAAATTACTATAGTTTCGGTGGCTTGACTAACCAACATATTTCTTACAATTCTTGAGACTGAGGAGTCCAAGATCAAGGTACTCGCAGATTTGGTGTCTGGGTAGGACTCCACTTCCTGTTCATAGAAGGCTATCTACTCATTGTGTCTTCACTTGGCAGAAGAGCTGAGGGAAAGGGTACCAATCTCATTCATGAGGGCTCTACCCTTATGACCTAATCACCCCAAAGGCTTACCTCATACTATCTGTCACATTGTAGGGTTATGAATTTTGAATTTGGAGAGGGCACAGGCATTCACTTTATATCAGAAGGTATATTTTGTGTACTGTATGTGGAGGAACATAGGCACTTGAATAAATTCTAGTTATTCACACTTTAAAATTCTCCCCCTCCCAAACAGTTAAACAGACCTTTAAATTGAAAATAAATGCATTTGATTGCATCTCTTTTTTTTATGGTTGTAGCTATTTTAATAGCAATGCCAATTTTTTTTGCTTAGTATATAAGTATGTTAATAAACAGGGCATCCACTGTTTACAAGGTGCTTTGACTATGGGAGAAATTTATATATCATGAACTGATAAAATGTAGAAAACAAAAGAACATTTTAAATGGAAACCATTGTACTGTGAGTTAGCTATCTTCATCTCTCTAAAATAAACTGTGAAAACAATTCCTCGTCCTTTTTAATTAATGCTTCTTGAATTCCCTCAGATTCACCTTAGGATCTGCTTTCTAGCCCATAGCACCAACATTGATTCAGTTGCCAAATCTTATTGGTTCTTAGTAACTCTCACATTTCCTTTCCTTTGCAAATGGCTAAATGCGTGACCTTCAGCTAGTTGCTTTAAATTATTAGGGCCAATAGTTTCCTGCTATCTCAATGTAATATTTATTTTTATACTAATTATATCATTACTAGTCTATGTAAAAACTGTGGCTAAAAGTTTCTAACTGATGTTTCTGTTCCAATTCATCCTTTCTATTAATTTAGGATTAATCTTCCTAAGGCATATTTCCATTTCTGTTGAATTTGCCCAGCTGAAGTACTATCCTACATCTGCCTGGTTACTGTCGTAAGAACTGAAATTGCATATTTTTGTGTAGTACTGAAGGACTATTACCTGGCATTCAGTAAATAAATTGCTTGGCTGTCTTCCTGTTTCATGTGATTGTTTAGATAAAAATATTCTTTACCATGCCAACTCCTGGAGAGTAGAAGCCTTACTTTAGTATAGATCTTTATCACTGTGGTGAGTACACTATGGTACACACAGAAAGGAATATGGGTTTATTGAATGCACACATGGTCAATGTATTTTATTGGATATGCTATAGGAAAGGAAGAAAATTACACATAGACTCTTGTTTCAATGAATTTGGTGGCCATAAGCTACATTATAACCAAAAATTTTAAATTTGAAACTGTTCGAAAGATGTACATGTTGGATATGATATATTAAAAGTTGGTTGGATCATAAGGGGAAGCAAGAATGAGGCTTGGAAGAAATTTATTATACTCAGATCTCAGAGAGAGGGGTCACTGCATGCCACACAGAGAGACAGGGGAAGACATAAGGTTAGTCAGGAGGCAGAAGACAAGAGCACAGGTTCTGACATTTATTGGGGTTTCCCAGGGAAAGACAAGACTCGGCAGAATCAACATTTTAGCATTGGCTAGTTTAATTCCTCCAGGCTTTGGGTTATAAGGTTGGTTTCTAGTTTCTTACTACCTGGCCCTGGGATGATTATGGGTAAGGGAAATACTAGTTTGGTGTGTGAAAGTTAGATAAGGATTTAGTTGGTGTTATAAACTCTGGATTGGCTGGTTTGCATATGAAAAGCATGTTAGTAGGCAAGTTGTTCTCTAGGAATTTGTCCTGAAGGGACAATCTCTTCTGTGCTCTGTAAGCCCCCTCAATCCCCAAGTCAGAGCATCAAGAATACAGAAAATACGAACATATGTTCATATAATGGATCCTGTGATGAATGGATACCAAATATATGAATAAATCTTAAAAAAACACATACATACACAAAACAGAACAAAACCTCTGCTAGTATATTTTGAGGATTAGTTCTTGCTTTTCTTAAGAAGAAATTGAAGTAAAGCAACTATATGACATTATATATATGTTGGAGTCTTTGTATTTCAAGACTTCTCCTTTTCTCTCCAGAGCAATTAATTTCAGTGGTTCCTAAACTACCAGGAAGGGCTTTTCTAAAAAAAAAAAAATACTGTAAAGCCCTAAATTTTTATAAAATGTTAAGTATATTTGAAAAATCAGTTATTAAAACAATCATGTTCTTTAAATATTGTTAACAGAAGGACAGTAAATAGGGGAATGTTTATATGTTAGTGCCTTGATCTGTGAAGTAGGGATGATGGTACACCCTCCTCATGGTGTTAGGAGGATTAAGTGAGATTATTAAGTCCTTTAGCACAGTGCCAGGCACATAATAAGCTCTTGATGTATGTTAACTATATACTTCTATGTAGATAGATTGCATAAGAGGAGTATGAACTTATAAACATACCCATTTGTAAAGAATCTTTAAAATCTAGTTATAGTTCCATATGAATTTTTTTTTTTTTTGTGGGCTGTCAACTAAGATATATAAGTCACTTTACATTAACCTTAGATTTTATCAGGGAACTCAAAATGCTTTAATGACTATGGGTTGTACCGTTTCAAATTTCTATTGGTACTAATTTAGAGAATAGACAATTTAATTTTTTTAATGTTTTGGTCTTATTTCCTTAAGTCTCAATTTAGTTTTATAATACACTTTGTGATCATTATATGGATTATATTAGAGATCCTTTACAAAGTGTCAGTAAACAAAAACTTCAATTTAGGAATAGGGAAGTACATGCCTTGAGTGAAGGAGCCTTTCGCTTCTTTGTTATCTCTGTAACAAAATTAACTATGATTATTTAAAGTTAAAAAAACATTCTGAATTATTTATTGTTGCTATTCACTAATCTTTTAAATATATATATATATTTATTTATTTATTTCAGACAGGAAGGGAGAGGGATAGAAAAATAGAAACATCAATGATAGGAATCATTAATCGGCTGCCTCCTGCTTGCCCCCTACTGGGGATTGAGCCCACAACCCAGGCATGCACCCTTGTCTGGAATCAAACCTGGGACCCTTCAGTCCACAGGCTGATTGATGCTCTATCCACTGAGCCAAACCAGCTAGGGCTAATGTCATCTTTCAAAAGTCAGAATCATAAATGCATTAACCACATTCAGTTGTTTAGTTAAATAATTAAAAGAACCATAAGAAAAAAAATACCCTTGTAGGTAACCAGAGTTGACAATTCAGTATTTATTTTCTCAGTTTTTTTCCTGCATATATATTGGGGCTGAGTGGCTTTTTAAAAAATATGTTTTATTGACGAAGGGAGAGGAAGAAAGAGAAACATGGATATGAACATTAATCAGTTGCCTCCTAACTGGGCCTCAAACCCTTGACCTTTCATTACCTGGGATGATGCTCACCCAACTTGAACCACATTGGCCAGGGCTATGTGTGACATTTTAAACAAGAATGGAATTACAATAGTGCCTCTTTAATTTAATAAAATACTCTCTTGTGAACATAAAATTTTTAGAGATGGATTGTTCTTTTTTAGAGTTTGGAGTTATTCAGAGAGAAGGAAAGAAGAAACATTTATAGCAACGAGTAAGGCTTGGTAGTTCAGAAGATTTTGAAACTTAAACTCTGAAAGAATTAAACATTGGCAGATAGACATCTGGCAAAATTACTAAGAAATTGAAATGATGCCTCTTTAAATTAGTTATTTAACAAAGTATATTTCTTAGTTTTAGAATTGTTATCAACATGGCTCTGCTTGGTGTTCATTAACAATACTTTTTTTCGCCCTAACTGGTTTGGCTCCGGGGATAGAGTGTCGGCCTGTGGACTCAAGGGTCTCAGGTTCGATTCCAGTCAAGGGCGTGTACCTTGCTTGCAGGCACATCCTCAGTAGGGGGTGTGCAGGAGGCATTTGATTGATGTTTCTCATCGATGTTTCTGACTCTCTCCCTCTCCCTTCCTCTCTGTAATAAATTAATAAAATGTATTTAAAAAAACCCAACAGTACTGTTTTTCAGACCCCATAAGTTGAACATAAAACATTAACAGGTTTTTGTTCTCCAAATAAAACATTGAAAATCATTTAAACTTGGTTAGAATTCATTGTTTTAAAATTCATAATGTAGGATTTTATTAAACTCATACACCATATGAGAAGTTAAAGTTGATTGTAGACTTGCATCACACCCGGTAATATCAGATAGTCCTTGATTTATGAATGAATTGTGTTATTAAAATCTTAAAATTTTTCTTATGGAAATTTTGCTAGATATAAGAAGTTTTCATACAAATCTTCCTTAAAACATATTGTACCTAATAATTATATTTAAGTGAACTGTGTAATAATTTCTATAGAAAAATTCATTTGAGTTTTAAATTTGGATGTCAGAAAAATATCTGCACCCTGCAGCTATCCTGACTTGTTTAGTTGTGTTGGTTTATCAGTTCCAGAAAGTTCAGGGTAGATATTTGTGGGTAGCATTTAACTTAACTAAAGATAAACAATAGCCTCTGTTTCCTAGGTAAGAACCTCTTATCACTCCAAGTTAATTATTTCCCTAATGTTTTGATTTTGGGAAAGAGGACATTTGTTCCTGTTGGGTTCATGGGTCATTTTATAAGTTGGGGGCTTTCTATGCCTTAAAAAAATTCTTTCATTTTTTTCTGATTGCCAAAATAATACATGGGTTTTATATCTTTTTTAAACTTATAGAAATGTATGATCTAAAAAATGGAAGTTACTTTCCCCATACATTCTAAAGATGACTACTTCTATTTATATTTTCATGTCTTTTATACTTGTGTTAAAAGACATAATTTTATACACATTTATATAAAGGTCTGTGATTTGCATTTTATTTGACACTAGAGGCCTGGTGCACAGGATTCGTGCACTGGTGGAGGGCGTGGCCTGCAGGTATCGGCCCCCATGGGAACACGCTCATCCCAGTCAGCCAAGCGGCTGTGAACCCACCCTCTGAGCAACTGCTCCCACTGTGGTAGCAGCTGATCATCCCAGTCATCGGCAGCTCCTGCATTGAGCGTCTGCCCCTTGGTGGTCAGTGCGCATCGTAGCGACTGGTCGACTGATCGTTCTGGTCATTCCGCTGTTTGGTCACTGCACTTTTATTATCTATGTTATACTAATAAAAGCCTATGTCAGGGGTCCTCAAACTACGGCCCGCGGGGCACATGCAGCCCGCCGAGGACATTTATCCGGCCCGCCGGGTGCTGCTGCCTGTCCTGCTTAGCAGCCGACTCGTCCCAGGCCCGCAGTGTGCATAGGAATTTGTTCATAGTTTGTTGTTTTTTTTTAAACTATCGTCCGGCCCTCCAACGGTCTGAGGGACAGTGAACTGGCCCCCTGTTTAAAAAGTTTGAGGACCCCTGGCCTATGTGGTCATCATGCCCTCACTCCATAACAATCCATCACCAGGAGGCTGCGTGCGCAGTGGGAAGGGAATTGGCGCTGTGTGCGCGGCTTGGAGGCGGGTCCCAGTGGCTCCGCTTGGCAACCCCTCGGGGTCCCCCAGCTCCGAGTGGTTGAGGCCTGGGGGGTCCCGCGGCTCTGCGCAGCGCAGAGGCGGGACCCTTGGCTCCGGCCTACCTCTTTGGGACAATCCATCAAGGAGCCCTGGATGGGTGGGCGGGATCTACCTCTTTGGGGCGATTGATCGCGGGGCTCCCACACTGTGAGAGGGCACAGGCCAGGCTAGGCCACCTCACCCCCCACCCCCATCCAGTGCACAAGGCCTCTAGTATAGGATATTTGTCTTGTTAATGTATAGACATTCTTTTCAATAAAAACATCAATTTTTATTACATAGATATTCCATAACTTACCTACTTATTACTGGAAATCAGGTTATTTCCTGTTGTTTTTTCCCCCAATTACAAACAGATTCAATAAACATTGTTTTACAGTGTATAATGAGTTCTTAAAAGGAAAGTTTCTGGGTCAAAGGGCATGCATGTTTAGAATCATAAAGTGTATTGCCAACTTGCTCTTTAAAAAGCTTTTTTTGGCTCATATTTTAAAGACTTTTTAGAGAAGTGTGTTTTTTTGCCAATTTCATGTAAATATTTTTTGCCATTTTTAGCCCTTTGGGAACACAGTAATACCACATAAGATTTAAACATCTGTGGATGACAGAGTATGATATAGAGTGACATAATAATGTTTATATTTTTTCTGAAATTGTTGAGTTAAAAATCTTTTTGTTCTTGCCTGGTCAACTGAGAACTGTAACAAAATCTTAGCTAGAACATAAGGTGAAATATATACAGTTGATTAATCAATTACACATCTGTTTGTAAAAGGGTGGGGAAGGAAAGAAAAGGGAAGAGAAAAAAATATTTTTATTCTACTCTTTTCTCGTTTCAATACTGTAAACAACTTCTTTTTGAGGTATATTTAGTGCCTCATTTTTCATATTTTTGTACTTTAAAAAAAATATTTTTATTGATTTCAGAGAGGAAGGGAGAGACCGAAACATCAATGATGAGAGAGAATCTTAAAAGATCAATGATGAGAGAGAATCATTGATAGGCTGCCTCCTGCATGCCCCCTACTGGGGATTGGGCCTGGAATCCAGTCATGTGCCCTTCAGTCCGCAGCCTACCAATGCTCTATCCACTGAGCCAAACCAGCTAGGGTGCATTTTTATACTTTTTGTTTTGGTGATTTTACAGTTTAAAATGACCCCTAAGGATAGTGCTGAAGTGCTATGTAGGGTTCCTAAGCCCAAGAAAGCTGTTGTAATTGATTGTATTCCCAAGTAGACTTAAATAAAATGACTGAAGTTATAACTAGAATAATGATGGAGTTTCCTAGAAGGATGGTGCAGTAGTGAAATAAATATTTAGCATCCTTCAGTTTTCTTCATAAGTTTTATAGAGTTTTGCATCATCTTTTAAGGTTTAAAAGAAGCCTGTAGTCACCATCTTTGTAGCTTTTCTTTTTCTTTGTAGCTTTCATTGACCACAGTTGAGAATGCAGAAATTTTCATTTTCTGTCTTTAATGGCAAAGAAAATTGACAGAGAAAGAAAGCTATTTCACAATTACTATGTAAATCAGAAAGTGAATGTAGATAGTACCACTGATCATTGAGTTTGGAGATAATTCAACATGAATTTTCACAAACTCAAGAATTGAGGGATATATTCTTAGATTCCAAAGGAAATAGGATGTTCTTATCCAGTTAGTTATTCAACAGGAAGGATTGTATCTTTTAGCATTTTACATGAAGCTAGACCTATCCTGTATTGGCTAAGATGATGTGTAACAGTATTCTTTCTTATGATGTTTGTGCAACAAAATTTATTTGGTGTAGCATGTAAGTGAACAAATGCTGAAATTAGACGTGCATACAAAGGTAATTTGGAGGAAATAGATGAAGTAGAAATAAAAATCATCATTAGGTTGAACATTTTAATTGTTTTTTTATAAATCTGTACACAACAATATTTGCATTATGGAGTAAAGAAGAGTATTATCTCCTTAATAAAATGATGTGCCATCAGTTTTCAAAAGTACTGCATTTTATTTAACAATAAAAGTGTAAGAAGAACCAGAAGTAATGATGTGGTAATACTGATTTGCTATCAGTATTTACAACTTGAATATATATATATACTAGTAGCCCTGCACACGAATCCGTGCGCCAGTAGCTCTCTGTGGGGCCTGGCCGCTCCACGCCTGCTGCCCAGAGGCCCATCCACTGCCCAGAGGTCCATTCACTTTTGGGCACGGAACGCTTGCCTTGTTGCCAGGGTGATGGCGCAAGCGTTCCTTTCTTCCCCCCCAGCCGCTCTGTGCCCGTTGCCCAGAGGCCTTCTGTGGCTGGGGTGGAACACTCATGCTGCCCGGTCTCAGTGGCCGCCCCCCGGGCACTGGGGGACTCTGGTGGGGCTGAGAGGACTGGGCATGGCCATCTTGTGGCTATGGGTGCTGCCATCTTTGTGACGAAGTGATAGTTAATTTGCATATTACCCTTTTATTAGATAGGATTACATTTCTCTAGTTCTTTTCTGTTACTGCTCCTGTCTCTGAATAATGTGTTTTTTCTTTCCCAAGGCAATGTCCTTAATGTTTTCTTTGCCTTTTTGTGCCTCCCAGAACTAAATGTTTCTTTTTTTCTTTCCTTGAAGAGGAATATTGTGAACTGATATGGACAGTGTTATTTTTCTCAAAAATTTTACATGAACATTTTGAAGCATAAAGTTGAAAGAGTAGCACAATGACCAACAGTTAAAATTTTGTCCCTTATTTTTATCTGTATATATTTGTATTTTTAAAAAATATTTTTAAGTTGATTTCACAGAGGAAGGGAGAGAGAGAGAGAGAAACAGAGAAACATCAGTGATCGAGTCTACAACCTGGGCATGTGCCTTTGGCTGGAATCAAACTTGGGATCCTTCAATCTGGAGGCCTATGCTCTATCCACTAAGCAAAACTGGCTAGAGCTATATTTTTTAAAAAACAGATTCCTTATTTCTGAATTATACTCAGCTGTAATTATGTGCTGTTAATAAACTTTTCCAACAATCTTAGCATCATATGTTCATAATTCCATCTTGTAGCACTTATTTACCTAAGGACTCAGTTTCTTTTTAATGGGCATGCTTGGCAAGTTTTTCTTTTGTTTTCTGGCCTCTTCCTTATATATCCATACTCAATCCTAAATTGAATTTAATCTTCACTTATCTCTCCCTTTTTTAACTGTGTTACTTGACAAATGTAGATTAGTGGTTAAAACTTAATAGAGTTAGCATACTATCTGGTAATAGTAAACAATATTAACTGTTGGGTTTAGTATGAATTCTGTTTTCTCTTTCTCACACAGGACATCATTGAGGCAGTCTTTCTAGTGATTTTTTTCTGGGTTCATTAATTCCCCCTTCATTCTTGCTTATCATTGACTTTCTTTTCAAGACATATTGTTTTCAAGCATTTAACCAGAATTTGACCTGGATTTGAAATGTCTCAATGAACCATTGATTTGACTTGCTAACATACTGGGAGGGAATTATTGAAGCTATTCATTTTGGTGAGACATTTGGAAAAAATAGTAATGTTTAATAATTGTACAGAGATGTTACCATTTTTATGTATTTAGTGGCAGAAAAGCTTCCGTTAAATATTATCCCTGTGGCATATAACTTGATAGTGTTTCTTTCCTTTTCTTTCCCTTCTCTCTCTCTCTCTCTCTCTCTCTCTCTCTCTCTCTCTCTCTCTCTCTCTCATTGATCTAGAAGGCCTAGCTAGAGAGGATGGGAGAATTAATTCTCAAATGCACCTTAAGAGAAGCTGGAGTTTAGACAGATTTTATTGTCAAGGAGGGGTTGGGAAAGGGTATGTGCTTAGACAGGTAGGCAACAAGGCAGATCCAAGGAACAGCTCGACATTTCTAAATCCCTTTGTTCTTGGCCTCCCCCTCTTCCCCCCATCCCCATCTGAGTCTGGTTCTAGAGTCCTTAGTTTGTGCATATTTCCCCACCTCTTCCCTGAGGAAGGGGTTGCTCAAGCCTTAAGCAGATTTTCTTTAGTAATTTGCATAGCTATAGCAAGAGATTTAGTCTGAAGGCCTTTGGAGAGAGCAAGCATTTCACTCTTACAATTCCCCCCTTTTTGTTCATCCTTCAGTTTTGAGGGAAATAGGGCAACTGAGCCCAGGTGCAATTAAGAGGGAGGATTGGCTTGTAAAATGGAGTCAGATTTGTCTCACATCCTGTTGCTCTTAATCTGGCTCCTACAATCTCACATGTCTAGTCATAGGGAGTAATTTTTTTGTTGTTTGTTAGAAACATCAATGAGAGAGAAACATCAATCAGCTGGGAGTAATATTTTTTTAAAGAATATATTTCTGAAATAGTTATACTGTTCCAAAATAGGTATCTCAATACTTTGATGGGACTAAAATTCTGAAAGTATCAAAATTATTTATCTTGAGTTTTTACTATGTAGAGGAAAAGAGCTTAGGTTAGTTTTAAAAAGGGAAAACATGGGTTTTATACATTTCTTTAACTATTTTCTCTAACAATCTACTTAATTTTTGTTTTGAATAGACAATATTCACCTGGTTCACAAATCAAAGTAATATCAGTACACATTGTGAAGTTTTGCTCTTAAATTATTTAACTACTCTCTACCCTCACCCCCTACAGATAACTATGTTTATTAGTTTTAGTATATCTTTCTAAAGTTTCTTTATGTAGATATAGGCAAATATTAGTATATATTATTCTTCCTAATAAAAAAATAGCAAATCATGTACACTATCTCACATCTTGATTTCTTTCTCCTGCAGTAACAATGCCCTTGAAATCTCCATATCATCATGTAGAAATTCTTCACTTTTTTTGTAGTGCATAGAATTCCAATGTGTAGATTAAATCCTTTTTTGAAGGATATTTAGAATATTTCTAGTCTTTTGTTATTATATACAGTGCTGCAAATATACATAAATATACACATTCTCTCACACACATATTTATAACCTGTCCTTTTAGGTTCTCCAGCTGGGCCTGTCTAGACAAAAGATAGATTAACGAGAAAAAACAAGTTTATTAACACACTAGAGGCCCGGTGCATGAAATTAGTGTACGTTGGGAGGGAGGGGTTCCCCTCAGCCCGGCCTGCATCCTCTCCAATCTGGGACCCCTTGGTGGATGTCTGACTGCCCCTGTGGGATTGGGCTTAAACCGGCAGTTGGACATCCCTGTCTCAATCCAGCACCGCTGGCTCCTAACCGCTCACCTGGATGCCTGCCTGATTGCCCCTAACCGCCTCTGCCTGCCAGCCTGATCACCCCTAACTACCACCACCACCACCCCCACCTCACCCCACCCCCGCTGGCCTGATTGCCCCTAACTGCCCCCCTTGCCAACCTGATCGCCCCTAGCTTCTCTCCCCTGCTATCCTAATCACCCCTAACCACCTCAGCCTTAGCCCCCGCCACCGTGGCTTTGTCTGGAAGATGTTCGGTCTAATTAGTATATTACCTTTTTATTAGTATAGATCAGGGGTCCTCAAACTACGGCCCGCTGGCCACATGCAGCCCACCGAGGACATTTATCCGGCCCGCCAGGTGCTGCTGCCTGTCCTGCTTAGCAGCCGACTTGTCCGGTGCCCGCAGTGCGCATAGGAATTTGTTCATAGTTTTTTTTTTAAACTATAGTCTGGCCCTCCAACGGGTCTGAGGGACAGTGAACTGGCCCCTTGTTTAAAAAGTTTGAGGACCCCTCGTATAGATGCTTTGCACTTAAACAGGGGAGCACTTAGTAATGAGTGACGAGGGGTGGTAGAAGGTGGGCTTATATAGCATCTTAAAGAGAGAACAATAAATGTTTAGATAAGTAACAAAACGAAAAGGACTTTGAATTTCTGGGGTGACAAATTGTGGGAAGGTAACTAATACGGGCTAGTTAGTAAAATTTATGTAGCTTTTGCTGGTGCCATCTCTGATGATTAACTTTTGCCCTTCCTGGTAGAGAGGGAAAGGGGGCACATTCACAAGTCTATGTACCTGCTTTTAGGCAAATACCAGAACAGAGAGCTTTTCTTGTATTTCCTTCTTAATGGCCTTCAGCTGAAAATAATCCTTATGCCAAAGTGGCATATTTTGGGGGGGCATACACTGCTACCCTTCAGCACTTCGGTGTATCTGTAGGATAATTTCCTGGAGATGGAATTGCTAGGTTCAAAAAGAAAATACAAATATTTTGTTAGGTATTGCCACCTTCCTTTCCATCAAGATTGTTCTATTTTGTACTCCCGCTATCAAACTCCCACTATCAATATATGAGTGCCCTTTTTCCCAACAGATTAGGTCTTTATACTGTCTCCAAAATTTTGCCTTTTACAGGATGTCATATAGGTGGAATCATACAGTATGTAGCCTTTTCAGATCAGTTTCTTTCACTTAAAAAATACACATTTACGTTTACTCCATATCTTTTCATGGCTTGATAACAACTCATTTCTTTTTAGTGCTGAATAATATCCTATCATCTTGATGTACAGTTTATCCATTCACGTACTGAAGGACGTTTTGGTTGCTTCTAAGTTTTGACAATTATGAATAAAGATGCTATAAATACCTGTGGGAAAGTTTTTGTGTGGATATAAGTTTTCAAGTCCTTGGATAAATACCAAGGAGTGCAATTGCTGGATCATTATGATAAGAGTGTGTTTAGTTTCGTAAGAAACTGCCAAACTGTTCTTTCAAAGTGGCAGTACCATTTGCATGTCCACCAGCAATGACAGATCTATAGCTCTATATCCTTGCTAGCATTTGGTGATGTCAGCATTTTGAATTTTGGCCATGTTAATAGGTGTATAGTGGTATCTCGTTTTATTTTACAATTTCCCTAATGACTTATGTAGATCATCCTTTCATAGGCTTAACTTGCCATCTACCTCTTTTTTGGTGGGGTGTCTGGTCAGATTTTGGCCTGTTTTTTAATTGGGTTGTTCATTTTCTTGTTGAGTTTTAGAGTTTTTTCGTGTATTTTCGATAACAGTCCTTTATTAAATGTCTTTTGCAAAGATTTTTTCCCAGTCTGTGCTTATTTTCTCATTCTCTTTATAAATGTAAACTTTTATAATAAAAGGTTAAAAAACACATAGAAAAGTACATAAATTAAAAGTGTGTGGCTTGCCTTGTGGCATGGCTCAGTGGTTGAGCATCAACCTATGAACCAGGAAGGTACGGTTGGGGCACATGCCTGGGCTGTGGGCACAGTCCTCAGTAGAGGGCGTGCAGGAGGCAGCCAATGGATGATTCTCTCATCATTGACTAGAGGCCCGGTGTACGAAAATTCGTGCACTTAGGGATGGTCCCCAAAGCTGGGCTTGCGCCCTCTCGCTGTCTGGGACTCCTCAGGGGATGTCCACCTGCTGGCTTAGGCCCGCTCCCCAGGGGGTCGGGCCTAAGCTGGCAGTCAGATAGCCCTCTGGCAGCCTGGGAGCTCTTGGAGAATGTCCGGCTGATGGGGAGTTGGCCTAAGCCGCAGTCGGACATTATTAGCACTGCATCAGAGGCAGGAGAGGCTCCCGCCACTGCCGCTGTGCTCACAGCGCCCGACTTGTGGCTGAGCGGAGCTCCCCTTGTGGGAGCACACTGACCACCATGGGGTAGCTCCTGTGTTGAGCATCTTCCCCCTGGTGGTCAGTGCACGTCATAGCAACCGGTCATTCCCAGTTCTGCTGTTAGGGTCAATATGCATATTACCCTTTTATTATATAGGATGTTTCTATCTCTTTCCCCCTTACTTCCTCTCAGAAATCAATAAAAATACATTTTTAAAAATGTGTGGCTTTATGAGTTCTAAGTGAACATATTATTTCCCTGTTTATGTTACCAGTCTTTTCACTGCTTTTAGTTTGTTTTGTTATATAACAAATTGAATTTTCTCAAATGGGTACATGGAATCTCTTCCTCTGTCTTTAACTTTAAGTGTCTTCCAAAATTCCTCCTGTTATCTTTCAAGGCTTTAATAATTCCCATGTTCCTTTTGTGTATCTTTTAGCATTTAATCACAATCCTTTATCCTACTTGTTATTCTATATACTATAAACTCCTTGAGAGCTAGAATTCTTTTTTTATTTGTCTTTGTGTGTCTAGAGTTTGGAGCACAAGAGGTATTATATGCTATTATTGTTCAGTCTTAATGATTGTTTCTTTGTTTCTTGGATTTTAAGTGCCTTTGATTTTATAGCCATTGCTCTCTAATTTAGGTACTCTTTGTTTATAATTGTTTAACCAACCAATCTTATTCATTCCTCTTGTTATCCTAACATTTTCTGCTCTTCACTAGTTACCCTTGAGGATTGTTTTGGAGAAACATTGACTTATTTCTGGGGCCTCTGTGAGAGAGTAGAAATCTCTTCTGTGTTTTATTTCTTTCTTCATAATTAAAACTTACGGGAATGTTTTGATGTAAACAAATGATGCCATATTTCTAAGTCCTTTTTCTTAACTTTTTGGGGGGGACAGTATGTTACACCTTGTTTCCATTTTTTGTAAGTTTCTGCAATACAATTTTATGAAAATACTAGTGGCCCGGTGCACGAAATTCGTACACATTAAAAGGGGATTAATTAGAGGAAATAATTTAATATTGCTGTTTGCCCTTTATAATAGAAGTGTCAGAGATGAAAGAAAATTAGTAAAATGTATATGAAAATCTTTCTCCTGTCAGAGTCTGGGGCGCACCACGGGACCCAGAGTCAAGTCCCCGCCCACCCACATGTACCTCAAAATCGCATGAGACCCAGACCCAGCCGCACCCTCCCCCCCCAATTGGGCTAAATCCAGACCCAGACAGTCCCACCCCTGTCAAGCCCCGCTGGGCAGGGGGCATAGCCTCAGGTCCCCTGGCCTGGCGCCAGGATGGGGGGTATGGCCTGAGGTCCCCCAGCCCAGACCAGGACGGGGGGCGTGCCTTGAGGTCCCTTGTCAAGCCCCACTGGGTGGGGGGCATGGCCTGAGGTCCTCCATCAAGCCCTGCCAGGTCGGGAGCGCAGCCTCAGGTCCCCCATCAAGCCCCATCGGCAGGGGGGTGTGGCTTGAAGTCCCCTGTCAAGCCCCACCTGGTGGGGGGGCGCAGCCTGAGGTCCCCTAGCCCAGCATCAGGATGGGAAGCGCACCTTGAGGTTACCCTGTCAAGCCCTGCCGGGTGGGAGGCATGGCCTCAGGTCCCCCGGCCTGGCACCAGGACAGGGGGCGCAGCCTGAGGTCCCCTGTCAAGCCCCACAGGGGCGGGGGAAGGCATAGCCTCAGGTCCCTGCTGATTGCTTGGTAAGACTCCTTATGGGAACTTGGCCTCAGCTGTGGGTGCAGTCATCTTTGTGATGGAGTGATGACAATTAGCATATTCCCTCTATTAGATAGGGTGCATACAAAGAGAGATTAGTATAATGAACTTCCATGTACTGTTCACAGCTTCTTGTTATTAACTCATATAGTACTGTAAGGTAAGTACTTAAAATATTGTTAGAGTTATACAGATTCCTAGAGGCTATTTAGGGCTGACCTCCCACCTCAAATGCAGCATAGTAATTCAGATACAATTTTAATTTCTCCATACATAGGGATTTAAACCTCCTTGATGTGATCTGTTTCCTTATTGAACAGTTGCATTTGTATACAGAGCTAAAATATGCTTCTGAAGAAACCCTGGTTGATTCATTTTAACTACTTCAACACTAGGCTTTCAGTTTAATAAAGACAAACTTATAGCTTTCTTATTAAGCTAAAAGAATTAATTTTAAGTGGCGTCTTAAAATAATTTGTGGTGGACCCTGGCCTGTGTGTCTCAATGGATAGAGCATTGGCCTTCACATCTAAGGGTAGAGGGTTGGATTCCCAGTCAAGGGCATGTACCTGGATTGCAGGTTCTTCCCGGGCCCTGGGGGGAAGAGGGCAACCAATCTATGTGTTTCTCTTTCTCCTTTCCCTCTCTTCCACTCTCTAAAAATAAAGGGAAAAAATGTCCTTGGGTGAGGATTAACAAAACAAACAAAGACTTGTGGTACTAGTAAACTGATATGACTGCACATTTTAGGACTAAGGAAACAATTTTACTTTCTTGACTGATTTGTCAGTGGTTACTGATAGTCTTATGAAGAGCCAATATTTAGAATTAATTTCTTTTTTAAAACTTGAGCACATTTTAACCACATACGGAGTTTTTATGTTTTTGATGTTAAAATGGCAGTCGATAAACTGAAACCCATTTGTTGTGGTCACATTGTCTTTCAATTCTCTCCTTAGCCTATCCAGTAATGCTTCATTTATGAGCTCTGTAAAAAATTTGTTTCCTATCAGAAATTGCCAATTCAGATTATTTCATTAAATTCAGAATAACTCCATAGTAGTATCTATATGGTAATGTATATATCAATTATTTTATTATTAAAAAAAATTACAGCCCAGGTTATTTAAGTGATTCCCTTTTCAGCTGTATTCTCTTATATTGGTCATGGCTTTGAATGAAGATCACTTTCTGAGAGAATCTTTATAACCCTTAACATTTCCCCCAAATGTTCAAGTCACTTAATACGGAGTTTCCCCCAAAAGTATGTACACACTTTAACAGCTGATGGCTCAATTTTGAAAATGAAATGTATTTTAATAAACACTGCCTATATAGTTATTCAAAATGTGTGTATCCATTTTTTTGCAACACCCTATATTCTGAGTCAATCATGCACTATGATATATATATGTATATTCCACAATGAAAATTTTGTATGGAACATATTTGCTAGATTTTTCAGAATAACTGAAGTTATACTTAGTCTGTATTTCAGCATTTCCTTAGCTTTCTTATGCAAGATGAAGATTGTGTTTTATTTCCATTGGTAGTTCTAAACTAGAATATAATGTTTTTCTCCTTGATTTCTGTAGAGCAGGTTGTTGCCCTGGATGCCCAAAATATTATAGCTGTTTCATGTGGAGAAGCTCATACATTAGCACTAAATGACAAGGGCCAGGTGTATGCTTGGGGTCTCGATTCTGATGGACAACTTGGCCTGCTAGGATCAGAGGAATGTATCAGAGTACCCAGGTAACAAAGGTGACCAAAAAGAGGTCTTTAATAATCTTTTATCACAAATTTATTATTAAATTATCCTGTATACTTTGGGCATGTAAAAGTTGACACCTATTATTTCTCCCCTTTGAATTCTGAAGTTTACTAATTAGGTTCTTACCTTTAATTTGGGCGGAGTGCCCCCTTTTTTATTTACTTTTGTTTTCCCCCACATATCTTGACTAGTCCAGCTATTAATATAGTAAATATTGATTGGTTGCATGTTTTTCTACCTTGTTTTTTTAGTATTTATTGTTTTTATTCAGTACAGAAGTTCCACATGCAAAAAAGTTCCACATGCTTAGTGTAAAAAGAATTCAGTTACTTTCCACTTTTTTATATAGCAGTGACCATGATTTAATTTATGTTAACCATTAAAGTAATCATAGAATTACTTAAAAATGAAAAATAAATAATGCTTCATCAGTGTTGTAGTCTTAAAGATTTACATAAGGCATAATCATTGTTTTAATGTTAAAAATTGTAAAACATGAACATATCTAGGTAAAAATATAGAGATTTAAATAAAAACATCTAATTTATTTTAGATAAATAAATAATACACAAAGTCATGCGTAGTTTTAAAAATTATACAGTTTTTTGCCTCCTTAAATTCTTGCTCTTTCTTCCTACTAATAGTTATAGGGACAAAAGAGAAATCTCTAGGGAACCAAGGAATTAAGCTAATTTTAGGTAGCACTTTTTAAACACACATTTAGATATTTTGTATTTAATTTTAAAATGATGTTTATTTTGGTTTAAGAGATACAAAGTAATACTAGGATAAGAAAACGGAGCACAGGAACTACTAATATATATCAGAACAGGAACTCATCATTATTAGAAATAAGTTTTTTATTGTTGATTTTTTTTTTTTTTTTAATTAGGGAAAGGTAGCTCTTCTAATAAGCCTGTAACCTTCCCTGTGTTGTAACATATTAAAAGTTTTTTATCTTTGGTCTTACATTTTATATTTGTTGTATTAATGGACTGTCTGTTGAGACTTTGGATACATCACAATCACCTATTTTCTTTATTAAACCTGTAACTGAATTTCACAGACCTCAACAAATTTCTTCCCCTGTTGTTTCTTTTGCGATGACAGTTAAATACTTGGAGTGGTGAATCAAATAAGTATTCCCATTGTGCTTTTAATGTCTCTTAATGATGGTTTTGTTGGGGAAAAAAACTTTTTTTTTTAATTAAGTAAATTAAATTCTTTCAGTCATTTCAATTTTGATTTCTTTCAGAAAATGGTAATTTGCAAGCAGTAGTTTTTGGCTAGGTAATACAAAGCATTCATAAAAACAAGTTTGTCATATTCTCTACTGCTTTTATTTTCTCCCAAAAGTAATTGTTGTAGAATGAGGTTTTTAATTTAATATTTTAAAAGTTTTGTGGTTTTAGGATTGAAAAGGGACATACATGTTATATGTTCTAAGTTAATATTCTCAACCATGGTTCATAGCAGAGCTTTCTAGTTTTCCCTCATTTTTACTCCACTGGTGTCTTAATTCTCACTACTTACATTTTTGTTTCTGTTCACTTCTGGTATATGAGATTTCAATCAGTAATCTGTAGATGATTAGTAAATGGGAAAGAAAGGTAACTGTAAAGAGAGAGTTTTATTGTATATCAATTTATTTGAAGGTTGCCCAGTAATAAATTATGTATTTGTGACTACTATTTTATGAGCCTAGATGGGGACCTGAAAGAGATCTTAACTTGAGGCCTTTGCTTTAAAATTCTGTTTTTATATTTGTTAAACATCCTGTATTAACATTAAGCTGTGTTGTCATTTTTCCTCTTCAAGCTCATACATTTGTTGTAGACTGTCTGGTTTATTGTGACATATATGTTGTTTTTACTGATATTTTCAAGTTTTAAAGGTCAATTTAATATTTCAGTAAGAATATACTTTTATGAAAGTCTGCCAGTAATTTTTTTCTTTTTAAGTTTCAGTACTATATCATTTTTTAGATGCAAGGCTTTGTCTAGATTCTTAGATATGTCAGCCAGCATTATAAATTTCACATACATTTTGAATAAAATGTATAGAAGACAGGAAGAAACTCAAATATATACAAATAGATTTTTTAAAATTATTGTTTATGATTTTCATAAGAGTGATCAGAAATGTGAAGATTCACATTAGACTGTACTTTCTTGAGAACAAAATCCATGTTTATGCTAAAAGATGAGTATGTAAGTTAACTGATACTTTAAAATTAAAGAATGTAAAACTAATAATAAATGGAAATTTGAAATTCTTACTACTTTGATAGTCTTTTTCTACTTCTAATTTTGTTATGTTTTGAAATAATCCATTCTTGAAAAAGACTGAAATTATCAGTATCAGTGGTCTCCATAGACCTGAATTTTTGGCCAGTTATTTCTTTTTATGTAGAATATAAGTTATACTTTTATTTTTAAAAAGTTAAGCCTGATTTTACTATCTTTAGTTTAATGTAACTGGAAATACATACCTTCCCATGCAAACTTTAGAAAAATAATTGTGTTAAATTTGTAGCTTATTTTTTAAAGTTCTATTTATTGGACATATGCAATAAAAAATTATGAAAGGAAGGTGTGATATGATCCTTGTGAGAACAGCTGTTTCTGGGCTATAGAAATCCAACAGCTTAGTCAAAAATCATTTTCTTAATTTCACTCAGTTTTAAATACATGCTAAAATGGTTTTAATACTAAAGTCTCGAAGACTTTATAAATTTACTTATCCTTTAACAGTGTATTCATTACATACTCTTTGTAAGGCACTGGGGTAGATGCCAGGGATTGTGTGGGTATAAGACACATAATCTGCCTTCAGAGAGCTTAATGTTTAACAGTACACTGGTAATAAATGAGTAAGTATATCAGTAATAGTGATAAATGCTGTGAAGGAAAAGACACAGGGTGCTATAAGAATGTAATTTTTGAAGTGTTTTATTTGGTTTTGCAAATTGGACTTGATTAATTCCTGTTTTTGCATTGCCAATGTTTGATTTTGGTAATTGCAGAAAAATGGGCATTTCGCTATCTTTTAAAATTTGAGGGTACATTAGATCCTTCTAACTTGTTGGGTTCTGCTAAATTGTAGCAACATAACTTTCAGGTTTTATATTTAAGACATAAATCCACTAAATAAAAGTATTTTTAATACAATAATATGGGATTAGAGTAACTCATCTTTCTCCTGCTCAAAATTTGATTTGCTGAAGCTGCCTCCCGAAAATCATGAGTATCGACTCTCTGGTCAGAACTTGCTCCGGACTTTCATTTGGCCGAATCAGGTCAGGTGGCAGTATCAGGTAAAGGGAAATAAGAAACATATGTTTCCTTCCCACTTTTTTTCTTGAAAACACTCATTCAGTAAAAACAATAGAATGATCAGGCAAAGGGCACTGCTTAAGAAAAACCTGGGATGTTTGATGCAGTTACTTGATTTTTATATTGTTTGATGCAGTTACTTGATTTTTGTATTGCTTGAGAAATCATATTGCAGTTAAGGAAAATTCAGAAATGGGAGAAAAAAAGAAACTATAAAAATCTAAGGAAAAAAGCAGACAGCAGAAATATGACTGAACATGTCAGTGATAATAAGTGTGTATTGATTAAATTTCCCTGGTTAGGAATTAAGTTGAATGTCACTGATTTAGATGTAAAGCAAAAGGGCCAAAAGGAATTGATTTCATGATTCGTGAATTGGTAGCAATTCACATAATAGGAATGTTTTTAGTTCTTAACCTGATAGAAGAGAACATACATTAAACTAGGCCAGACATCAATTTTAGACAAGTTAGATCACATGTACATTTGTTTTCCAAATATATTACAAGTTTTATGTGTTAAACTTAAAATTTTTTTTTTTTTTAATTTTGATGATGAAAGAAAACTAAATTGTAAAAGCGCTCTGAGGGATATTTGAGGTATGCACATAGTTTGCTAAACGTTGCCCTTTCAAAGTATTTTCTCATCACGCTTTTAATTTTCTTTATGTCTAGATTTTGTGTACTGACTAACAAATTTTTGGTAAATTGGGCATGTATAAAATATAACATGAACTGCTAGATTTGTAGGAAACAATTTGTACATAGTAGGTGGTCAAGAAATAGCATATATGAATAGTATTCAGGATCCACTTAATAATTGGAATTAACTGATCCTGATATCTTTTCTTTTCTAGAAATATTAAATGTTTATCAGATATCCAGATAGTGCAAGTTGCTTGTGGTTATTATCATTCACTTGCACTTTCTAAAGGTAAGCATTGTTTTTATTTTATTTTCCTTTTTCAGTTTTATTACTTGATTACTTGACTAGAGGCCCAGTGTATGAATTTGTGCACCAGTGGGGTTCCTTGGCCTGGCCTGGCCTGCAGGATCATGCTGAAGCCAACTCTCTAATATTCCCCGAGGGGTCCTGGATTGCTAAAGGATGCATGCCAGGCCGAGGGATCCCACCGGTGCACGATCAGGGCCAGGGAGGGATGTGGGAAGTTGGCCAGCTGGGGAGGGACCACGGGAGGGCTCCAGGGCATGTCAGGCCTGTCCCAATTGGCCAGAACCCAGCAGCAAGGTAACCTACCAGTCAGAGCATCTGCCCCCTGTTGGTCAGTGCACATCATAGGGAGTGGTTGACCAGCCTTAGCATATCATTAGCATATTACGCTTTGATTGGTTGAACAGACAACTGGATGACCCGACACTTCGCATATTAGGCTTTTATTACATAGGATACTTTAATTGAGCAGAAAGTCTTCCAACTTTGTTCTTTCTTAAGATTGTCCTGATTCTTGATTCTTTTTCATATACATTTTAGAATAGTTTGACAGTTTTCATAGACGCACAGACTATTGGGATTTTGATTTGGATTGCATTATCTCTATAAATCGATTTGAGAAAAGTCTTTACACAATGTCTTTTAGTCCCTGAACATGCTGTATCCCTCCATTACTTTAATCTTTTAATTTTTCTCATAGTATTTTGTTGTTTTCTATGGAGAAGACTTAGACTCCTTTTATTAGACTTTTCCATAGGTATTTGATTTTTTTTTGTTGTTGTATGATGTTATTGTCAAATTATATATTGCTACTATATAGCCATGAATGACATTTATTTTTGTTCTAATTGTTTCTTTAGTTTGTTAAATGCTATTCCTTCATAGCTGGGGAAAGTTATGACTTGCCCAATCTCATTTGATTTCACAGATAAACTATTTATAAATAAAAACAGAGAAGGCCAAGATTCCTATTAGTTTTGTTTGATTTTCTTTCTTATTAGTTTAATTTTTTCATATGCCAGCTAAGGATTTGTAACTTGGGTTAGTTAAGAAACTGCCATATGTTCATTTTTGCCATTAAAAGTAAGTTCCAGTAGCTTCTTTATTAATATTATGTTATTTTAATTTATTAAATGTCTGGTGAGGCCTACTATGAATGAAGTAGTGTGGGCGGATCACAAGAATTCTCACTTCATATTACACAGTGTTTTACAAAGTATCATACTTTAAAAAGGTATTAGCTTGTAAGAACATGTAATAACTTCAAAATGCAATGGGTATTTAATTTTAAAGCGTACCTTTAACAGTTATGTAAAACGTTTTTTGTACTCGTTTAATAGAAACTTATCTGGCCACTGGATAAAGCTAGCAATAAAACTACTGGTCTGCAATGTGTTAAGAGACTTACCTTAAGGTAAATTAAGCTGTAGGGAACATATCATCTAGTGGAAGAGACAGATATACAAATAAATAGCTAGTTATTAAGGGGGAAAAAATACACACACACACACACACACACACACACACAACATGCACATACACACACACACTAGAGGGGTCCCTTGGCCTGGCCTGCAGGGATAGGGCCAAAACCAGCTCTCCAACATCCCCCAAGGGGTCCCGCATTGCAAGAGGGCAGTTCTCAGGTGAGACACCTCAGAATCTGGCTCCCTCCTCTCTGGTTCCTAATGCATCACCTGAGAACTGCAGCTGCCAGGTAACCACAGCTTGACAGCTCCTGCATTGAGCGTCTGCTCCCTGGTGGTCGGTGCACATCAGACCTATGAGTTGGATGGTCAAACAGTTGGAAGGTTCACTTAGGCTTTTATATATGTACTAGAGGCCTGGTGCACGGGGTGTGTGTGTGTCCCTCAGCCCAGCCTGCACCCTCTCCAATCTGGGACCCTGTTTAGGCCTGACCCCAGTGAGATCAGGCCTAAACGGGCATTTGGACATCCCTCTCACAATACAGGACCTGTTGGCTCCCAACCACTCGCCTGCCTGATTGCCCCTAACCACTTCTGCCTGCCAGCCTGATCACCCACAACCGCTTCTGCCTGCCAGCCTGATCACCCCCTAACCACTCCCCTGCCAGCCTGATTGACACCTAACTGCTCTGTTGCTGGCCCGATTACCCCTAACTGCCCTCCGCTGCCGGCCTGGTCGCCCCCATCTATCCTCCCCTGCAGGCCTCGTAGCCCCCAACTGCCCTCCCCTGCAGGCCTGATCGCCCCCAACTGCCCTCCCTTGCAGGCCTGGTCCCTCCCAACTGCCCTCCCATGGTGGCCATCTTGTGTCTACATGGGGACGGCCATCTTGTGTGTTGGAGTGATGATCAATTTGCATATTACCTCTTTATTATATAGGATAGATGCTATTTTGGACAAGGTTAAAGTAAAATGCTAGAGGAATGAAGAAAAAGTGTAGTTAGTTCCAGTCAGTAGAATTAGTGGCAATAATGAGGGGATATATATTTGATGCAAGTCTTGAAAGATGAGTAGAATTTATTCAGAATTGGAGAAATGGTTAGAAACAGCTAGGGGAAATGTTGAGAATTGGCTAAGGTGATAGTATTAGTAAAGGCATAGAATCAGGAAACTTTTGCTTATTTGAGTATTGATATGTAGTATTATGTGGGTATTGTGAGAGCATGGGAGACATACTCATACTTTAGTTGAAACTGAAGTAAAAACAAATCTGTTACAAAGGGCCTTAAATCCCAAAATAAGGAATTTAGACTTTTATAAGTAATAGGGAAGCTGGCATTCCTATATTCTTTGTTGTTACTTTGTCAATTTCTCTTTTAATATTTTGGTAGGTAGAGCCATGATAAATTTAAACCCAGAGGTTTTACTGTTGAGGGCAGTTTTCTATCTTGACTCATAGGTAGATAATCTTTTGCCTTGTTCAGGTTTAATCTTAGTACAGTATCTTATTTATTGAGTGAATTTCTCTCTCTCTTTCTCTCTCTCTCTTTCTTTCTGTCTTTCTTTTTGACCACTTAGTATGAACTAGACACACTGGAGTGTGCAACATTTAGTTATAAGCAGTACACTACTAGCCCTTATGATACAGTCACACAAATAACACTGTGATTACATACTATGAAAAAAGACTGTAAAGAAAAAACTTTAGGATACTTAGAACATGTAATAGAGGGACTGAACTTAATCTGAGAGATCAGAGAGGGCTTCTTGCTGGGGGAGAGTGGAAGTGAATTAGACAAAGATGAAGGGGAAATTCAGGCGAAAGGAACAGCAAGTGGGTGAAAAATCAGCATTTTGCAGGTGAGCAACATTATCAAATCTGCATTTTTATATTCTCTGTATATGTACAAATGCCTGTTAGTATGTATGTAGAATATTTCTGGAAGTACTTATCAGTAATTGATAAAGAGTAGCTATCTCTTGGGAGATCTAATTTTAGAGGGAGACTTACTTTAAGTGTGTACTGTTTTATAGTATGAATTTTTAAAAATCAGTTGTTAGTGAATCAGTTATTAGTTTAATGTATTAGTTTTGTTTATTTAATAAAAAAATATGTTTAAAGTTGCAAAAGAGGGTGGCAGTGTGGGGGCAAAATGACAAGCAGACCGAACTATTATAGGAACCAGGTGAGATGGTGGGGAGTGGATCTATTTGAAATATTTTTCTTTAGAAATAAAACTGTATATAACTTGGTGATAGATAATAGATTGATGATTACCTATGTTTATGATTTGTGCTGCTGAATTAGTTACAATGTCATTTACTGAGAGAGGAACCCTAGGAAGAGGTCCAGGTATGGGAGGTAGAGTGAAGGTCTTGAATTGAGTTTGGATACACTGAGCTGAAAGTGCCTTGAAATATCCAAGTATAGGTGTCAGGTAACAATTGGATACGTGGGTTTATTGCTCAGAGGACAGGTCTGGTCTAATAATAAAATTTTGAATGTTACTAGCATATTATTGATAGCTGAAACCTTGAGCTTGGATGAGTGCCTCTTGGGGAGAAATCATGGAATAAAAGTAAAACCTGAGGAATATTAAAAAGAGATGGTCCTTTCCTGAGGAGCATAAAGTTACTTGACTTACCATTCACCGCTAAAGTCAGTCAACTTAAAGTGTACTAAATATAGAATGTTCTTCTAAGTAATAATAGATTTCCATATAAGAAATAAACTTAATCAAGAGGAATATGTATTTCCAGCTGATAAGAGGAAGAATATCTCAGAATAACTAATGATGTTCACATGAAACTTTGTGTGTTAGAAAAATCGTTTATTTTATGATTTTTGTTTTACAGCAAGTGAAGTTTTCTCTTGGGGACAGAATAAATATGGCCAGTTGGGTTTAGGCATTGACTGTAAAAAGCAAGCTTCACCACAACTGATTAAGTCTTTGATTGGAATCCCTTTCATGCAAGTTGCAGCAGGAGGAGCCCATAGTTTTGTACTCACCCTTTCTGGAGCTATCTTTGGATGGGGACGCAACAAATTTGGTCAACTAGGTCTTAATGATGAAAATGGTAGGTTCTCATTACTGTAAATGTGCTTTTAAGAAGAGATGATCTTTTGAGATGGCTCAGTGAGCGATTGTACTGAAATCTTCCCTGATAGGGAGATGGCATGACAGGTTAATTTTAAAATTCCATTTGATAATAATTTTAGGGGATGGTGGGAGGCCAAAAAATAACATCTTAAAATATAGAAATTATAACTGCACAAAAATTCTTTGCTGTTGGATATTCATTAAAAGATAATTGAAAAACATTACTTCAAATTGGTAACCACATTATTGGCCAACAGTGATGAAAAGAAGCAATACAATTATTTTGAAAAGTAACAAAGCATTAATCTCTGAAATTTTCAAGGATTTATTAAAATAATCCAGATCATTAAATTAATCTTTAGTTTGGGCTTCACTTTTAACATTGATGGTAGAGTCTTGAAAATAAAACATTTGGAATTAAAAAATTATAACTACTTGAAACAATTTGGGATCTTGGAATTGATTTTTCTTAACTACATTAGGTCAAATGCCAATACTTGAAATACAGAAACTAAGTTCATAAAGTTCAACATAATTGTAATAACAAAAGTGAGTTGTTGGTCTAGTAGCAACTGGTAATGATAACCAACTAATACTCTCAAAAATAGTTTCAAGTATTTTTTTCTGCATAAGAAAAATAGGGTAGGGCATTATATCTCTTTTCTAGAAAATAGCATAAAATATAATTTTCAAAATACGATTCCTATGAGTTTAATTACCATGAGGTGAATATAAAGTATGTGTATGGTTTAGAAGCAAATAGCTTTCTAATTCCTTGATTGCTGATTGGCGTTTAGGCAGTTCAGCACTTAAATTACTGTTTTTAAATACCTCCTTCATCACAGTAGAATAGAAAGGTCTGGAACCCAACTTAGTAGGCTTGTAATGCAAAAATCATTGAATCATGGTTAAAATTATTTAGTCATCACTGTCCACTGAGCTTGGGAAGCTATTGAGGAAACCCTGTAGAAGAGTTTTAATTAAATATTGTTAACCTCTCTTGTTGGAATTTTCAGATAGGTATGTTCCTAATTTACTAAAGTCACTAAGAACTCAGAAAATAGTTTATATTTGTTGTGGAGAAGATCATACTGCTGCACTAACCAAGGTATTGTACTCCTATAAAACTTCTTTATTATTACTCATAGAAGTTATTTCATAATTAGTAAATGTTTTCCTAATATGTACATTAAAATGAGTGTTATGTACATTAAAATGAGTGATATTTTAAAAATTTATAGACATTAAATGAGTGATATTTTTAAAATTTATCTTGGAAAAGGACCTAGATTATTATTCTCAAAAATAGTTTACCTTAATTTTCTAATTTGTTTTATGTTATGAAATGTGAATTATAATCTTCTGTTAAATGATGATAATATATATTATTCATTTTCTTAGCTTTGTGTGAAATACTGCTTAAATAATATTTTGAATAAAAGAATTCCTTTTAAGTTTGTCAGGCTTGCCATGCTGTGTATCTCTATCCCACTCATGCATAGCTCTGCCTAATTTTAATTTGGCTTATAAATATAACAAGAAAGGAATCTCATTCACAATAGCATGAAAAAACAATAAAATACTTAGGAACAAATTTAACCAAGGTGAAAGACTTGTACATTGAAAACTACATAAGACATCAATGAAAGAAATTGAAGAAGATACAAATAAATGGAAAGATATCCCATGTTCTTGGATTGGAAGAAGTAATATTAATATCTACACTACTCAAAATGATCTACAGATTCAGTGTAATCCCTATCATAATTCCTATGGCATTTTTCACAGAAACAGAACAGATAATTTAATAAATTTGTACGAAATCATTAATGACGCATAATAATCAAAATAATCTTGATGAAGAAAAGGCTAGACATATCACACTTCCTAGTTTCAAATTATATAAAAGTAATTAAAACAACTGTACTGACATAAAAACAGACACATAGACCAATCAAAAAGGATAGCCCAGCAATAAATCCACACATATATGGTCAACTAATCATTGACAAGGCACCAAGAACACACAGTGGCAAAAGATAATCTTTAATAAATGGTGTTTGCAAAATGATAACTACATGTAAAAGACAAAATCGGATCCCTAATTTGCGCCACTCATAAAATTTCAAAATAGAAGGACTTAAATCTGAGGCCTAAAACTGAAAAACTCTTGGAAGAAAACGTGGGGGGAAATACCTTACACGTTAGTCTTGAATCATTTTTTTGGATATGACACCAAAAGTGCAGGCATTAAAAGAAAAATAAAAACAAATGGGACTATATCAACCAAAAAAAAACTCTTCACTGCAAAGGAAACAGTCAACAAAATGAAAAGGCAACTTATGAAATGGGAGAAAATATTTGTAAATCTTCTCTGATAAGGGTTAATATTAAATATACTAGTATATAAGGAACACATAAAACTCAATAGCTTAAAATAATCTAATTTAAAAATGGAGAAGGACCTGAACAGACATTTTCCAAAGGAAGAACACAAATGGCCAATAGGTAACAGGCAAAGGTGCTCAATGTTAACATTACAATCATTAGGGAAATGCAAATTAAAATCACAATGAGCTATCACCTCACGTTTTTTAGGATGGCTATTATCTATTATCAAAAATCCCCACAAAGGACAAGGATTGGGGAGGATGTGGAGAAAGGAGAACCCTTGTACATTGTTGGTTGGAAGGAATTGCATAGCCATTATGGAAAACAGTATGGCAGTTCCTCAAAAAATTACAAATAGAACTGTATGAGCAAGCAATTCCACTTCTGGAATTATATCTCAAGGAAATGAAAACAGTATCTCAAAGAGATAACTGCACTCCCATGTTCATTACATCAATGTATTTATAAGTGGAATCTTAAAATAATTTAAGTTAAGAGAAATAGTAGAACGGTGTTTGCCAGGAGATTGGGGAAAATGGGGAGATGTCGAACAAAGAATACAAACTTTCAGTTTACAAGATAAGTTCTGAGGATCCAGTGTACAACATGGTGACTAATTGATAATACTATGCTGTATAATTAAAATTTGCTAAGAGTAGATCTGAAGCATTCACACACACAGAAGTATGTGAGGTGATGGATTTGTTAGTTATCTTGGTTACAGTAGTCATTTCACAATGTTTATAGATGTCAAACCCCATTGTATATGTCATAATTTTTTGGAAATTAAGTCATATCTGAATAAAACTGGAAAAATATCAGTTACAAAAATCATAAATAAAAATTAACACTTTCTATTCAGAAAAGTAAATATTGACTTTACACTAATAAAAGAGTAAGATGCAAATTGACCATACCTTCATGACACCCACCAGCCAATCAAGAGAGAGTGTGCAAATTAACCCAACAAAGATGGCAGGTTAATTTGCATATACCAGGCGCTGAGCGGCTGGGGGCGGGGCAGGACACAGGCGTTCCACACCGCCCCAGCCACTCCGGGCCTCGGGAACGTGGAAAGGCGGCTCCAGCTGGAGCCAAGACAGTGCCTGCAGCCAGGGGAAGGAAGGCCCATTCTTGCACGAATCTTCGTACATCAGGCCTCTAGTGTGATAATAATATTGTAATATATTTTTTTACCTGTTAGAGGTTTAAATAAACATTTATAGGTGAAATGTTTGATAACCATACTTTGCTTTAAATATATTTTTATTGATGAAAGAGAGGGAGCGATAGAAACATCAATAATGACAGAGAATCATTCATTAGCTACTTTATGCACACCCTACACTGGGATTGAGCCTGTAGCCTGGGCATATGCCCTGATCGGGAATCAAACTGTGATCTCCTGATTCGTAGGCTGATGCTGAACCACTGGGCCATGCTGGCTGGGCCCATAATTTGCTTTATTTTATTTTATTGTTAATCCTCACCTGAGGATATATTTTTCATTTTTCCATTGATTTTCAGAGAGAGGGAAATAGAGAAACATCGATGTGAGAGAAACACATCGATTGGTTGCCTCCTGCACAAGCCCCGACCAGGGCCCAGGCTCCAGGGAGGAGCCTGCAACCAAGGTGCGTGCCCTTGACTGGAATTGAACCCAGGACCCTTTGGCCCACAGGCCAGCACTCTATCCACTGAGCCAAACCGGCTAGGGCCCATAATTTGCTTTAAAGCACTCTACAAAAGGACTGTGGAATGGGCATCCGAGAAAAAGAAATACTAGTATCTAACTTTTGCCAGTTGTTGAAACTGAGTGGTGGTTATATATTGTTCCATGTTAATTTTTGTCTTTAATTTTGTGTATTTGTTTGCGATTTTTCCATGACAAAAAGTTTTTAAAAGAAAAATCAGTTTTATGTAATATGTATAAATACTTAGATTGTTATTATTTATTTATTTATTTATTTTTATCCTCACCTGAGGGCATTTTTTCCATTGATTTTTCAGAGTGGGAGGGAGGAAGGATGGGGGAGAGAGAGAGAAACATCCACAAGCAAGAGACATGGCATTTGGTTGCCTCCACACATTTGGGGCTGGGGATTAAACGTGAAACTGCGAGGTACATGTCCTTGACCAGGAATTGAACCATCGACCCTTCAGTCTGTGAGTCATGCTCTAACCACTGAGCAACCAGTCAGGCAATACTTAGGTTATTAAATGTTAAAAAAGGGTAAATTGTATATATAACTATAATATGAAGAAAACAATTGAAAAATACTAATTTTGCTTGTTTGTTAAGCTGCCATCACAGATCACTTAATGTATGTAACCTCTAATCCAGCTTTAAATTTTATAATAAAATTTTTTCTAATTTAATTTTATTTTTTTCACCATTTATCCCCCCTCTTACACCTCCACCCACCCCTCTTTAATAAAATTTTTAAGGACCATTTATATTGTGTGCTAAAAATAGCAATAATTGTGCACTCTGGTTATATACACTTTGTGTTAAAAGTATAGTTTGTTTGAAAACAGGATGATACCACTTTAATGGTTTTGTGAAATTTTATAGGTGCGTACTTGGAATGCAACAAGAATATAATGACAGTGAAAGGCATTGCAAAAGTAGTTAATATCTTTTCAGTGATGATTTCAACTAATTATAATAGCAAAAACATAATTAAATACTTTAAAAATATGTGAGAATATTTAGTCATGAACCTGGAACTCTCTTCGGTTTAAGACATTTTACCTTAAAAAGTCTCAGGTATCATCTGTTAAATTGTGAAGGTAATAGAAGTAAAAATTGACTACATAGTTAAGATTAGTTTATTTTCCTGAAGATGACTTACTTTTATCAGGCCTTCTAATGATAAAGGATTTTGTCTTTTTTTTTTAGGAAGGCGGAGTGTTTACTTTCGGAGCTGGAGGGTATGGTCAGTTGGGTCATAATTCTACTAGTCATGAAATAAACCCAAGGAAAGTTTTTGAACTTATGGGAAGCATTGTCACTCAGATTGCTTGTGGAAGGTAAGCTATTATATAAGAGTATTTTGGTCTCTAACATTATACAATAATTTAGCAAGTTTTTTTTAAACAGTTCAGAGGTCTTTTATTTTTTTGACACCTGTTATGCCATGAAATTCATAGGGAATAGGTTCTAGCTGGTCAAGTTTCTTTCCATTGGTTCTTACAAAGTGTGAATCTATGGGCGAGCAGGCTGGCGGTTCAGTTGAACCCCCAAAAAACCTTTTCCTTTGGCATACTTTTGTTTTTGATGGTTTTCTTTCACACGTTTCAGAAAGCTGTCTCAGTTCTTAGAGTACTTAGAGCAATGCCTTTCCTTTGATATCTGCAATATCACCTTTTTTTTTTTTTATAAATTTGGGTGTACAAGGAACAACTTCATATTTTCTAAAAGGCCTAGAGAACATATTAGGGTGCCTCTCCTCTTTCCCTTTATGTTGGTCATTTTTTAAAATTAGTGGAAGGTGGCAGTTCCAGCTTAAAGTAAGGATTTTTTTTAATGAGTTGTTTAGGATTCTAGTAATCTAAGATTAAAAAATATTCTCCCCTAAATGCCTAATTTACTGTTGAGTTATAGTAACAGGAGAAACATCTTTTATACTGATTATTTTATCTTTCTTTATCTGAGGCAGGATATATGTAATGTATTATCTGTAGCAATAATTTTGAAGGGAAACTGTAGGTCCATCTTTTTTGTTTGTTTATACCTTTTTTAAAGAATGAGGGAATTGGCCAATTAATTATTTAATGCATAAGATTAGTTAGTGGTGAAAATTGAATTCTCCTGATTCCCAGTTGGTGGGAGTAAATATTAGAGCTTTAAAATTGATATTTATCTTTGGTGGTCTATATTAGATAGACTACCATACAAGAGGGTAAATGTACTTGGTCAAGTTAACTCAGTTTGACCATTTAGCTTAATTATTTTCCACCTTGTATGTATCCTTATGCAATTTAGTTTAATTTTGTCAACTGTTAGCTTCAGATACATGGAATCACATTGTAGGTAACCTTTGGTGAACTTTTTTTAACATCTTGCTTACATGATTATCCATATGTGTGTAGCTGTGGCTCCTTATCATTAGGTCTCATTGCTGTGTTTTATTTAATTACTAGAGGCCCGGTGCATGAAATTCGTGCACGGCGTGTGTATGGGGGGGTGTCCCTCAGCTCAGCCTGCACCCTCTCCAATCTGGGACCCCTCGAGGGATGTCTGACTGCCCGTTTAGGCCCGATCCTACCGGGACTGCTGGCTCCCAACTGCTTGCCTACCTGCCTTCCTGATTGCCCCTAACCGCTTCTGCCTGCCAGCCTGATCACCCCCTAACCACTCCGCTGCCAGCCTGATTGATGCCTAACTGCTCCCCTGCCAGCCTGATTGCCCCTAACTGCCTTCCCCTGCAGGCCTGGTCACCCCTAACTGCCCTCCCCTGCCAGCCTATTTGCCGCTAACTGCCTTCCTCTGCAGGCCCGGTTGCCCCCAACTTCCCTCCTCTGCTGTCCTGGTTACCCCTAACTGCTGTCCCCGGCAGGCTTGATTGCCCCCAACTGCCCTCCCTTGCAGACCTGGTCCCTTCCAACTCCCCTCCTGTGGCAGCCTTCTTATGTGTTGGAGTGATGGTCAGTTTGCATATTACTCTTTTATTAGATAGGATAAACATATATAATTATGTACTTATTCTATTATTAATGGGCATTTGGATGTTTCCAGTTATTGGTAATTACAAATAATGTTTCTTTGAACATTATTATATGATATACATAAACATTTGTATTTCTAAAGTATATACCTAGAATAGAATTGCTCGGTTATAGAGGATACTTAACTTGAATTTTGTGAGTTAATGTCACTCTATTTATCAAAGTGCTTATACCATTTTACATTCCTATTAGTATTGTATAAGAATTCCTGACACTTGGTATTTTTGTCACCATTTTGTATTGTCAGACTTTTTAAAATTTTAAATTCTTGGATATGTAGTATTAATCGTGATTTTAATTTGCTTTTTCATGATGAATAGGGATTACATTGAATCTGTAGACCACTTTGGAAATACTGACATCTTAACAATATTAAGTTAATAAATAATACAAGTAAACTCTTTTGGATATTCATAACTGTATGCCCATTATGTGAAGTGTTTGTTAACATTGTTCAGATCTTCCATGTGTTTTTTTTATCTGCTCACTTTTTAAATCAGTTATTGAAAAGGGACTAACTACACTGACTCGTTTCAAGTTCACCTTGTAGGTCTGTCAATTTTTGCTTTTTCTTTTGAGGATCTGTTATGTGTTTATGCTATTAATTTATTTCTGAAGAAAATATCCTTAATGTTTACTGTGCTTTTCTAAATGTAAATTGTTTAGAAGGTAACATTAAGTCTGAGGTTTTCTATCTTTTACTCTAGGCAGCACACTTCTGCTTTTGTTCCTTCATCAGGACGAATTTATTCCTTTGGACTTGGAGGGAACGGGCAGCTAGGAACCGGTTCAACAAGCAACAGGAAAAGTCCTTTTACTGTGAAAGGAAATTGGTGCCCATATAATGGGCAGTGTCCACCAGATGTTGGTAAGTTCTGTTTATACACACATTAAAATTATTGTTAAAATGTTGCTCTTAAATCATAAAGTTTTCTGTTTTAAATAAAAGAATTCAAGACACATTGTTTAGTGAAAATCAGACACAAAACAGTGTCTATGGTTGCTTGGTTTGTTTATATTTGCGTATATGCATTAGGGAACTTGGGATAAATAGAGTAATAAAAAGTCGTTTCAAAAACTTGAACATGTGGGAACTGGGTGGTGGCTAGATACAAGTGGAAAGGAATATATTTGTTTTTTATTTTTAATTGTGGTAAAATACACATAACATAAAATTTATATAGCATAACCATTTTTAAGTATATTCACGTTGTTATGCAGCCATTCTCAAACTCTTTCCATCTTTTAAAAGTAAAACTCATTCATTAAACACTCTCCCCATTTACTCCTCCCACCAGTTGCCATCCACTATATTCAGCATTCTGTCTGTAAGAATTTGACTTGATCTAGGTACCTTGGATGAGTGTAACCATGTAGTATTTGTCTTTTTGTGACTGGCTTATTTAACAAATTTAGCATAATCTCCTTAAGGTTTGTCCATGTTGCAGCACATGTCAGAATATTCTTTTTAAGGCTGCATAATACTTTATTATATGTCTATACCACATTTTATCCACTCATGCACTGATGGGCAATAGGATTGTTTCCACCTTTTGATTATTGTGAATAATGCTGCCATAAACATGGGTATACAAATATCTTTTTGAGACCCTGCTTTCAATTCTTTTGGGTATATGTGGGATTTTAAAATTGTTAACATTTTCTATTTTTTTGGAATCTAAATTTATAAAAGCCTAAGTGACCAGATGACTGGCCAGTAGCTATGACACACACCACCAGGGGCAGACTATATTGTCTATTTAAAATATTAAAATTTAAAAGTTTGCTTTTTATATCCCTAGTGCTTTAGCCACATATGTAATTTATTTATTTTTATTTCTATTCTTTCAATAGATCTGCTTA